>OY728152.1:284369678-285619678 GCA_963277665.1 Viscum album
TTGGAAGTGTGCTTCCAAAGCCTAGAGAGAGGCTTGTGAGAGGCTTCTTGGGAGCTCGGGGCACCTTGGGAGGATTCTATAGAGAGTAGGGCAGAGGTTGGACGAACTTCAAGGGCTTTCAGTGAGGAGGAAGTGGGAGCTTGGGTGGGTTTATATAGGAAAGGTGAGAAAATTCTTTATTATTTAGGTTTGGGACCCCTTATATTAAAATAATCCAAACCACAAACCATCCCATGGTATTTGCCCATGGTTTCTGGAAAAGGAAAGAGGAAAACAATATTTTACAAGGCCAAGGTCCGAACATATTAAAAAATTAGGGTTGATTATGTGGAGGTGAGCCACACTCCCATGGAAATTAATTTAAAAAGGCAAAGTGTTGAATAAGTCTTGAGGGCTCCATTAATGCTTTGAAAAGTGAGTCAAACAAACCCAAAACCTCATTATTTTAATGATAAAACACATATTGGCCGAACATAAGGATTATGGTATTTTATTACATCACCATTGGGTCATTATGATGTCATAAAACACATTATATATTTAAATGGTATTTAATTTTTACCCAAACATTTGACTGTCTCAGAAAATTATGAAAAATTCACCGTTGGATAATTTCGACGTCCTGATTCCAAAAATAATATTTATTTTATCTAAATAATTTTATAAATATGTGAATTTTCACTTTTAAAATAAAAACCGACATTTATAAAAAAATTCACGGTTTTGACAGAAATGTCTTTCAAACCTTAATAAAAATTTTAATTGCATTCATAAAATTATAAGTTCATTTATATTTAATAAAAATTTATTTAATATTAATAATAATATTTTATTAAAATATTATTTAATTCAAAAATCCTTTAATTTAATAAAATATAATTCTTAATTAAATAATAACTAAAAACACCGTTTGTACTTTAAAAACTAATTACAATGTATCAAAAATGACTAGAAATTATATTCATTATTATGTACAAAAATAATGTACATGAACATGGTGCTACTTATTTGTTACATAACCCCTTAAAATAACCGCATAAGACCTAAGGGTAAGGTGTGCGATGGTGACAGACTCTTGGGGTTGCTCGGATAACATTGCTCGAGTGGTAATCTCTATCAACTTCCATTTTTCCCGTAGACGATCACGTTCGAGCTTGACTTGATGAAGCTCAGCTTGGGCTTGGTCAAGGGCAAAGCCCAAAGACGCCACCTCTTTTCCGAGCTCCGAAAAATGGGCTTCGTAAGGGGAGATTCTACTGGATGAGGCCATCGCTTCCTTTGTCTGAGTAGAAAATTGGTTGGTTAAAGCCTTATATTTAAACTACCCAGATGATCACTGTTCAACGACTATAAATGTAACGGTCACAAATCTTAACGTTAAACTAAAGAAGTTGACATCTTATAAAAACATAAAGAAACATTTAACTGGATCCAGAGGGATTTTCCATTAATGAAATTTTGGGTCGTTACAAACATTCTTCCAATAACATTAGTCATATGAAATTGAGTAGGTTATTTAGATCACCTAATCTGAGATATTATGACACACAAATGTTAGGAGTTGATCATTCATTGTAGGATGGCTTTTAAGATTATTAAATCAAGGGAATAATGAACCAACCTATAATGTAAAGGGTAGTAGTCTAGATTGATAGACAGTTTGTACTAGTGGGGATTACTGGGATGTGAAATCTTTAGTAGGTTTTTTTCCATAGATTGAAGGAAATAACATGGGAATTTTTCATATTGAAAGGAATATTCATTATTCATTCATTCCTCAAGAACATGTAAACCATCATATCTTTTAGCTTCTTGTCACGGGTGATTTATTTTTTTATTTCTATTGAAATTGAGGTGTTGGGAGGGGTTGTACATGAGTAGGTGTTTGAATGGTATCATATAATGGTTTGATTGCGATAGCTGTAGTATCTACATTTCCAATATTTTTTACTAGTGCTAAAGGAATGACTATACATTCTAGTTAGGTATGCTGAATTGCATCATATAATATTCTGATATTTCTATGTACTCAAGGAATCCACTTGGAAATAGCAATGGGATTAAAAGTGTTTGTATCTCATCCATGAGAAGTTTATTGTAGGCTTCATACAATTTATCCTGGGATAGAGGGATGTTATGATAATATGTTATACCCTTATATATATATAGTAATTTGGAAACCCCCTCATTTTCACATCATTTATAGTTTGTTAGGTGGATGGTTTTTTCCCTCAACTAGAGGTGAGAGTGTAAAAGAATAGATAATGATGAATTCCCATCATGTAACAGATCCTTCTTGATGATATTTTTATCAAGTGAAGGATATATATAATAGAGTATATAGAAACGTCATCTTATATATCTGTTTAATATATCAAGGTCCCATCATCAGACCACATCAGTATATTAATTGATTGCGATGTTTTTTAGGGTCCCCATGGCAGTTAGTATTAGAGAAGTTAGGATTTATATAATTGAGTTGGGTAAAAGCAGAATGCAACCATTTTGGGTACTGCTTCATCTTCGGATACATTGGTATGATTTGTTTGTGCATGAGATATATTCATTTATTTAGGGGTGAAATAGCATGATCCGTTCAAGTGGTACATATTTTCGATTTACCCAACTTCTACAGGGGCCAACGAGGAATGTCGATGTGGCCCTGTTTCCATCTCACAATATTTATCTAATCTTTCAAGCATTATATTATTTCCCAATTAATGGATAGGATTCAACCATAAAAGGGGGAAGTGAAAATAATTTTTTAAATCTTAATATATATAGAATATTTTTGATGGATATGGTGTCAGTATGTCACTTTGATATCAGTCTTATGGCCATATCGACTCTTTGAGGAAGAAAATTATCGTCATCCTAAATATGATTCATATAGAAAATATTTCCCATAATAAGATCCTCATTATGTTTTTGGGGGTTTGTTTCTAATTATCATATTGCATAAAATATTCTTCCATACAAGGATTTATAGTTCTCTTAGGTAGTTATAAGGAAATAAACATACATTTTCTTCTATCTTTTGTAGGTTTATACCATAGCATTGGTAGCTGAATATTCAGAGGTGGAACATTTAGGGTCCTCCTCTCGTTCTGGGTACATATTGCATCAATGGGTTCATCACTATCCTCCCTTATGGGTATTCCATAAATAGTTTTCCCTTGAAATAATTGTATTGATATAAGTTATATATAATTTTGATGGTGATGACATTCAAACAGGTGTATCGAATAATAGTAGTTTTCCCATTTCATTCAATGAATAAGGATGATTATTCATTACCTATATTAGGGTATTTCCTAAAAAAATTCTATATTGAGCCTTTTTTTCGTGTTAACCTGTAGGGGATTGAAATAATTCAGTGTATTATTCTTCTGTATTGGCCTATGAGTAGTGACCTTAGGGGAGGTCATGGTTGTGAATGTCTAATGAGACCCAAATAGTCATGTTTTTTTCTTACTAAAGGATGAACAAATAGGATATCAATCGTTGATATTTACCTCCCAACATGGAGAAAAATATTTCCATCTATTTTGATGATGTCGTTGAAAATTACCCCAACCGTGTTGGTTGGGGGCTATTTGGAATCATAATTGGAATTTGTTGATCATGGTTTCTAGTTTCTAATGAATCCATCCTGGGATTTGATGACTCATGGGATGGAAATTGAGATATATATTACCCCATCCAGCATGCAAGGGTTTATATAGAACCTCAATTTATATCCCCAAGACCCCCATGAGGATGATGAATCTAGTCTTGAAAATTAACATATACATACTACCCTCATAGTGGGATGGCGTTTTTAAATCTTCTACATATATTTCCAACATCCTATATGGAATTGAATATCTGAAGGGTGGACACAGTGGTAGATATTCCCTCATCTTGGTGGGATGGATTCAGTCCTACACAGCTGCAATGAATGATATTATGAATCATCAGTTATTAGTAATAGATGTTATAATGTGGTAGCTATGTTTAATGGTGTCCCATGACATGTGTCATTTTCAATTGTAATTTTACGAGTAGGTCACACGTTTGGATTCTGTGTCTAAAATGAATTCTATTGTTTTGCGGTCCCGAGTTCATATCATTATGGGATATCCTCTCAATCAGTTTGTGATGTATTTTCATTATTGAATTGGAAGAATTTTTTTATAGTGACCAGCTAGCTCTCACATTATACATTCCCCATGTTCAACTAGAGGATATGACATTACGTGATTTCAAACATTGGATATTTATTATTCCATGGGAGTGGTGATTTTTATGGATGGATACATTTCCCATCGTCAAATATAGATGAATGTCGTGGCTACAGAGATCAAATACCAAAGTGTTATGATGAAATGTGGGAAGTAATGTTGAATATTTTCACAGTTCTTTTCATGATTCAGTCCCCTGACCAAGGAGATTACATTCAAGTTTGGGTAACAATAGAGAATCAAGATGGTCTTGAGGTGAACCATATATCCCAGATAAGTAATATGTTTACCCTTTTGTCACAAATGATCCCCTATAATTTTGTATAAATATGGAATGGAAATCTTTTCTATAATATATATAATATCTTAGTCAGTAGTGGAAAGGGTCCATAACAAGGTGGGGAGTTGTTTCTACTTAAATATCTTTGTATTTAAATATTATCCTCATCTTCATCAGGCTGACAGGCCTATATTCGGTCATACTAAGGATGATGATTCATGTTGTCACCAATTGATCTGAGTGGAGTAATGATGATAGATGATTGTGAAAAATATGCAGTTGACCAATATTTTTCGAGAACTCAATTATATGAATCCATTTGAGTTTTGAAAACAAACATTTATTTTGTTTTATGGGAAAGGGGTGACTTCTTTATAAATGTGAGATATCCTAGTGGGGAGGGTGACCACATTGGTTTTTAGTATTTGTGTCCCTATAATCCGTGTCCACTATACAGTGAGGAGGTCTATCATGTATATAATCTCATTCAACAAAAAAAATTAGTGTTGAGAGTGTGTCTTAATCAAAATCATAGAAATCTTAATGGATTACATTAGGAATATGAGTCTAGTTCTACATCATGGGTGGAATATTCTGACATACCTTTTGTGATTGTGTATGGATATGGGCCTGTTGTATAATGGATTCTAGTCCTTGTTGATATCCATCAAATTGTATTGGAATATGATCCTTTCAATGGTAAGATATATGAATATTCAAATGATATTTTTAATTATAGGAAGGAATATGTGCTAGCCTAGAGGCATGTTCCACTCTCACATTGTGAGCCTCATTTATATTAGGGACATGATCCTGATCAAGAGCCATTGGAATTTGATGTTGGTTTTTTTCATATGAATATGAGCATTTCTCGAGGAATATGTGTCTCCCATTTTATAATCCCTTGTTGTAATGGTAATATCATCCCAAGACAAATATTCATTCCCCATCAATGTATATGGACAAACCTCTAAATTTGGGATGGAATATGAACCTCCTCATGTATATAATTTTAAGGATAATGATGTAGTAAATCATCAATGGAATTATGGTTATGAAAACAAATTATATGATCTACAATAATATTCAATGTAAATTCATTGATAGGAATATGAACCTACCCTATGGAATGTTCCACTCTTAAATGGTGATACTAGGATGTAATGGGGATATAAACTCGATCTTGGGCCTTTGAATTTTTTCATTTGTATTACCATAATTTCTACGATCTGAGGGAAACCATTCCAATGAATAATATATAATCAGATGATTCATGGATTACAAGGGGTTATTAGAACAATGATAGTGACATTTTCAACAAATTTCATCCCCCAACGTTGAAACACAATAATCCATGGATATGGAGGACCATATCATGACCATATCTACAACTACATTTATTGACAGAACATAAAATACGTGATTTTCCTCCCTATGAACATTTGATACATCAATGATGAGTTGAGTGACCTCATTGAGACAATAAAACTACTGGGGTAGGATACACCATGTAATATTTCATGTTCTAGTATTTAAGGAATTGAATGCAATTTCATTGTTAGATTCATCCCACAATAAATTTTAGTTATACATGATAGAATATCAAACTACATATATCATCGGCCATATATGAGTTTCATATGAAACCCCAATTCTAGTGTAGTTGTAGTATGTTCTTGGTCTTATTATATTGGAATACGAGCCTCTCCCTAAGCCTTCTCCCACCCTCACTTAGTGATACCATTATTTACCAGGGATATGTGGTTGATATTCTGCCTTTCGAATATATTGTAGGTTCTATCAAAAGAAGTCATCTAGAATCTCAAGGCATTTGATTCGTGAACCTGGTGAGCCCTGGTGAAAACATGTATATGATTTTGGACTGGTGCATCGTCTTTTACCGGAATATACATATATTGCTTCTAGATGGGTTAATAAATGTGCTCTTTTTGAAGAGCTACCACTTGATCATAATGATCATAGTGTTGTTCTTCTAAAAATGTCGATATATGTATATGATAATGTCCCTAAATCTATAATAGTTTTAGATTATTATAGTGTGGTTTCCCTAGATATTTCTTTGATGTAATGAAACATTAAAAAAGTGTGTGCATGAAGGTATGATTTCATAGCTTCTTTATATGATAAAAATTGTACGATATATTCAATTGATGGGTTAATATGATCCCACTCATATAATATAGTTTCCACTATAATATGACAATGTACATCATGCATGGGGATAATGATATGCCCCTCCCTCATTATTAAATTATGAATACTCCTTATTATTCTGAGTGAGAATAAATATGGGATTTCTCTTTGGTTACTATCAGAATATGCCGATAGACTTTTTCATTGGGAGTTTGGTTATGATCCAACTCAATATTATCAGGATCCATACACACCTTTTATGTATGTCATTTTTTCTCATTCATGGATATTAATGGTGGTAGTATTCTAGAAGGTACCCCCAATAGGCAACTAACTGGAACCATTGGGAACATACTGAGAATGGAAGTTGAAAGTATATTTCCTTAGTTTCCTATGAACAGGAAGAGAGGCATAGTTGATTCTACAGTCAACCATCATCAGTAACATAGGTTGGTTATTTTATTTATCCAAAGATATGATTTTATTTGGTTGGATAAGTTGATGAGTTCCACTGCAATTACTATATATTTCATTAGAGACTACAGATTGATCATTTTTTGTGCATGAAGTCCCTCATGGGAATCCTCAAGGGTTTTGATCCTTCCATGTCAATTTTGTTCCAAAAAAAAATTCATTTTCCACAAAAGAGTGATGATTTCAAGTGGGTGAGGTCATTCATTGGTTATTATGGGATTCAGTTTCTACTGATATGTCGGATTATGATATACACTGAGAGAGTAGATTCTATAGCCATGACGACAAGAAAAAATAAGGCCACTAATTAGTGCAACAAAATATTCATGATATATGTTCAAAAAGATAGGAATTAGTTAAAAATTCTTCTATTTCTTTCAGTTCTATCAATTATAGTCATATATACTTTTCAATGTGGTGATGTAATTATTTTATATGAATAATTGATACAAATTATTAGATATAAGATTTATTTTAGGTTTTCCAGTTTTTTTTATAGGATTTGAAAACAAAATTTATTGACATATGGTTATCTAATCATTTTTCAAATTTATAGATTCATGTTGGGTTCAACATTTTTGATTTTGGGGAAAGGTTTTATGGACTAACAATGCAACAAAACCAAGATGGTATGATGATATGTAGGTTTTCTATCATTTTTATCTTAATAAGGAAATTTAATGGTTAAATGAATACTCAACAGGTTCCCCACTTTATCATTGCTTGATTGATGTGGCTGGCTAGGCCTATTGGTTTGATTGTAGGTGGATCAAGGTATTGTAAAATAATTAATGTCATGCATACCATTCATAACATCAATGGAAACTCATAGTGGCTACTAAATCAATAACTAGTTATGGACATTCATTACAATGGTAGGATATTCATTAGGTTTCAATCCAAATGTTACTTTTTAACTCATTTTAGTCCAATGGATTGGAGTTCGTTCTCATTACACCCTATAATGGGTAATGATTTCCAACTATAGGGATATCTAATATACTTAATTAATATTAAATAATATCTTCCTATTCTCAATATGGTATAATTCTACATATCAAAATTGATATAGTACAAATCATTTTATATGAAATTGGAGGATATTATTTTTTTAATACATCTATATGTATATGATGTTCTTCCTTAATTTCACCTTGATAGTTATCTTCATATATGATGAATTCCAATAGCTATGAACTTCATAATTGTCTTATATTTAGGGAATAATTTTATTTGTAAAATAATGGATTGATAAATTATGAGTAATACTACAAATAAATTTTTATAACAATAATAAATATCCACAGAGTTCTCTAAACATATTTATTTTAATGTCATGCATAATGGTCATATATGAGGGTACTTTGGAACTAGTTATTTGAGATTGATCCTTGAGGAGGCATCTTATGTAACATAGTTCTAGCAAGAATAAGAGTCATTGTAGTTCTATCATGACCTTGAGACTTTCCCTGATATTGATTCCCTTATATTGTGGTAGTAATGTCATTCCACGGATCGGGTATTATGCATTTTGGTTCACCTAGATTGTGTAGAGTCTTGATGAGGATGATATGACCACTATAACTCCAAAATCCCATGTGATATATGCTTAGTGTTGGAATCAAGGGACACCATGTAATTTGTCTCACATTATTTGGATACATGAACAAGGTTCTAGGACATACATTTGGTAATTAAATATGGATATATAGCATTATGAATTCATCATACGCATCCTTGTCATTATAGGAATCATAGATATAGTAGTTCAGTTTGATATCATAGTATGCTAATTAATGACGTTGAAAGATCAACTCACGGTAATTATTGGGTCATAGTAGGTCAAATGGTGGAGGCATGTGGGGATATACATTGAAATGTAATTCCATTTTAACATGTTCCTTGGGAAGGCATCCAATGTATCCTGATCAATTCATGAATCTTCGTACTTATTGTTCTGTTTTGTTGGCTCTTATAAACTATGGTTTATCTAATTAGTTGGAAATATTATATTATGAAGTTATTCACAGCTTACACACTATGGATTCTCTATTGTGATGAATGAAAAATGTTCTCATGTCAAGTGATGCATGCATTACATAGCCTAGTTGTCTTCATGAATGCTTGATTTATATCCTGATACACCTTGATTGTCTACTAGAAAAACATGTGGATGTCTCGGAATTCTTCTCTATATTGTAGACATATCGAATGAAAATGACATATTCTAGTTGGATTTTCCTTGGTACATCATATAATTTGAATGGAATTTATGAATAATATCACATGATCAAGGATGACTTCTCTCGATAATATCGCATAAACATGATGACTTTCCAGGGGGCGTCACATGAACTCGGATGAAAGGCTTGGATGGAATCACAATATCAAGATATGTAGTACTATTATCATCATGAATGTATCTTTACATTCTTTGAGGATATCGTGAAAACTAGATGACATATCTCGAAGAAATTTCGAGAGTCTATTTACATGTTTGGAGGGTGCTGCATCACCTGGCTAACTTGTCCGAGGAACATCATGAGAGACAGTTGGTAAGCCCTAGTTACAATGTGATAAACATCTAAAAGGAACTTGTCTTACAACATGTCTTTGGGGACATGTATCTAGGTAAACACATGTAATTTATGTCCATCCTAATGGGATTCTCTACACATGGTTGGTATGCCTAGAGGCCATCCACGTCCTTCATCGAAAAGTCCCAGGGACATCACATAAACAAAACGATGATCCAAAGATGTGATCACATGATCTGGGTGACATGTACTGGTGTTATCTCATGAAATATATTATTCATGTGAAGCTAATGAAAGTCAGTATATATGTTCTTCACAAAATTTTTACATCTTTTTTATTAGTGGTTGTAGATTCTTACTTCTTACTTGAATTATACTTGTTCAATTGTAGCCTGTTTAGGTATTGTGTTATTTAGTATCTAGGAAGGATATCCTTAGAATAATAAAATGTATTTCCTTAAAATGATATAATGTTATCATGTGATGATCCCATAGAAGTTCTATAATCCTCCGACGATTCCACATATTTTACGTAGTAGAAAACCATTGTTCTTAAAAATTTTAATGCCATAGGAACTATGCTATGATGATTGGGTTTGTTGGTCTATGAATCCAATAATTTATTTCATTTTCCAAGGGTGGTTGGGATTGATACAACTTTACACCATGATTACACACCACATTCAGTATTGAATATTTCAAAAAAACCATAATAGACTGAATAAAGGGCATTACTATCAACAGTTTTGCGAGATCTTTCCAGAAGTCACCCAAAAATTGCCGTATTATTTTCTCCGACAACATGATCATCCAATCAATTCCATGTTTCATGGGGATTTCCAATAAAAGTTTTCTTTCCTAATATTGTGTATATTCCAATGTATCGTACAATTGTAGACCAGTATGTTTATGTACCATCAAAAGATTATGGCACCTTTTGAAAGACATTCACATTATGTTGGGTTTATGTTCTGGGGTCTTCTATTAAAGAAGTGTTTCTTGTCGAAGGGAATATATGAGATTTGGATAAAATGTTGAGGGTTTTTTTTGAGACCATGTTAGTGTGAGGAGGGTTTTTTCATTAATAATATTATAACTCATGAAATATAACTCTGATCACATGAAATAAGTGAATCATCTCCATTTAAAAAGCTCCTATAATTTCCCTTTTAATTACATTGTTCATTTATGAAAGGATGTGGATATCATTAGTTTGAATTATTATTTTAAAATAATATAAACCATTCCATTAGTGATGCATCATGTGACTATTATAGGTTCATATGGAAATGAATGATAATTTTCATGGATAAAATCTAATGTTTGTACTTGGAGCTAAAGGGGTACTCCTAAACTGCATGGAAATTTCTGAAACCCTTAATGTGAGGATGTTTACAAGTCAAAAACCACTTTAATTGCATGGATGAAGTGTCCCTAGGACTATTGGGGTGTCTCAAGGACTTTATGTGTTCGTTGTATGTTTTTTTAAACAAAACACTCTCACCTTTTGGATATTTTCCTTTTACTTTCTGAGGATTTTTATATAGATTCTCGGGCGTCTTCCAATTGATAAGTCATGTGATCAAGAAGAAGTAATTTTTAAGTCATAGAAAGATCATTTATTTCATTAGAATCCTTTTTATGTGAATTTAGGGCATTTAAAAGAGGTTCTATAAGATTTTCTAAATAGTTATACATCATGCTTGACTATTCACAAGACCGTCTTATGATCATGCGATCGAATTTAAATAGGAATGTTATGTGATCCAGTAGTTCTGCCTAACCTATCTTATTTTTTTATGGATTAAATAATAACTAGGTCTCATTTATTTCTCCCCTTGGGGATTTTATAATGCTCATTTAGAGGGAATCAACATTTGATATTTTCTTATAGACTCTAACATGACTATAAAATAATCCTTCAACTATATAAAAAGGATGAAGAAATAAAATATTTTATTTACACCATGATTTTTAATGTATTTATATCCTTTTTCATTAAAATTTTATTTTTTTATTTATGGTCATAAGGATTCTTATTATTATTCTATCTATAATTCACTAATTTTCATTAGACCATACCTATATCCTCCATGTCAATCATTTTACAACACACTAATTTTCTCCTTAACTTGGAACTCGGTTATTTGTTGTAACGCCCCTACCCCAGTTACCCAAATTTAGTGCATTATTTTTATAAAATGGCATGATTACAAGGAATCATGTCCCGAAGGACCGATCAGTTTAGTAGTATTGGAAAATAGATTACATACATTAACATTACATTATAATTTCAAACATAAAACACATCATAAATAGTTCTTTGATAACGCAATTATTACCTTTAGCTTAACCGTACATATCAATCATAATACACTTCTTGGAATCCTGGAAAGAATAAAACATTGAAAGGGGTGAGATCAAATTCTTAGTAAGGGTATGAAATACTGCGGAAAATGACATAAATATTAAGCATGGTGAATAATTGAAACCACATGGCTTTACCAATAATAAAAATGATTACTTTTATGGAAAGAATATGAGTTGAGTTAATATTTCCATAATAAAACACAATCATTGGAATTCTACTAGTTGAATAACCACATGAACCATCAATATTATTTCCATAATGAGGGAATGTATAATGCCAGAAATTCTAAAACATTTTTTCAAAAACTCGGTCAAGATGTCTAAAAATGATTAAGGCCTCGGCCAAAACCATATATCAAAATGGGAAAGGGTCTCGGCCAATTCCACATCTAGTTGTCTCATGAGACCTACCAAAGCATCGAGGAGCTATAGAGGCCTCCACCCGTCACATTCTATGACCAATAAATTCCTCATATGAAAATGATGAAACTTAACATAAACATTCATATATGTGCTAGGATACAAAATGTCAATACTTTAACCATAAACCATGACTGGTATAAAAATAACACATCCATAGTCAAACATACCACAAAACCTTCAACACAATTTTCATGTTTTTTATCATAATAAATCAACATTAAAACATTTTTAAAATCCATTAAAGTATTTGACATAGATGGAATCATTTGTAATACTCTTTGATAGAAATACCCCTTTTCATGAAAACATTTAAAAGTCACACAATTTGGAAAAGAAGTCATTTAAAGACATTTTATTAATCAAAGTGTCCCAAACCAATTTGAAAATTTTTATAGGAATTAACATTTTAAAAACATTCATATCTATATAAATAAATCCTTAAAAAAATCATTTTGAAGACATGGACATTAATGATAAGGATTTAGAAAAATAAATAATTAAAACATTTGAAATGATGTTTTAGTAAAAAAAACTCCCCTTAAAAGAATCCTTTTTAAACTTCTTTCTTAAAACATGGACTTGGATAATATATATGTCCCAATAGATACTTACGTAAAAACAACCTCGAATAATGAAGAGATTGTGAAATTAACCCTAACCATTTTGGTATCATACAAAAAATAAAACCCATGAAAGAGGTATCATAAAATGAATTTTTAAATACACATAAATTAAATTTTATCACACAAATAATATAATTATGGGCAGTACATACACCACACAAAAGGTAATCGTGGAAATATGGCATGAATCTCACGGGAATAAGGAGCGAGATAAAAACCCCTACCTTGTACTTTTACTTTGTCGAGGGTAGGGTGGTCTACTGTATAATTGTTAAATGATTGTTATTAAATTAAAAAAGAATAATATACATTATTATGATATCATATATGATATTTTAACATTTATTTGTTAATAATATCTTGGTATTATCATCGTTTTGGGTGTTAACTTACTCGTTTTATTTTATATGTTTTGGTACATAATCCATGTTTGTTATGGATGGGTTGTATCTTATAAATATCCAGAATGATATAAAGATCATAAAGAGTATTTTTAATCATAAAATGTGAATTATACTTGAATGGATACAATGGGGAATGAATCTCATCGCGTTTGTGGAGACGGTAGTCCGTACGTACGCACGAACGCTACTTCCATTTCATTTTTCATTTTAAAAGGAATCAAAAACAAATAATACAGAGTTATATTATTATTATATTATAATATAATATCTTATATGTGTTATTTATGTTCATCATTACCATCCTTTACATGTTCCATGTATGGTATAAATGAGTCATATCACTTTGAGGGGGCGGTAGCCCACACTTCCTCAAATGAAATTATCCTATATATATACAACATGAAATGAATAATGGTATGACATAAAATGGAATTACAAACACTTATATATAAAATAAATATAATTAATATCATATTTAATTATATTTCCATCATAATGGCCAACATGAGAGGTTGTAGGAGTTAATTGAACAATCATCGTTTCGTGAGGCGTTTCGTTGCCATCCACAGAATCATTATGTTCTTCACCCATTAGATGTAGGTGTGTGTAAGTGTAGTTTGAATGAATATCATAAAAATATCATAGTATATTTATGATACTGGTTTTGTTACAATAGAATATAACGATAAAAGTTTATGGGTTGTAGATTTAAAATAAAACAAATGCAGCTATGAGAAATTGTTACCTTTAATTGGCGTACCTCCCGTTAGTTTGAACCAAAAAGGACTCTTGAACTGCCTTCTACATAAGGTGAGGCTTCTATGAGGAGTATAGGGATTTAGGAAGATTAATTTGGCCGAGGTAGGACAAGCCAAAAGGCTTGATAGGTGTGAGGAATTGGTTATAAGTGGTGTCCTTTTATACGGGGGGAGGGGCTCTTTAGGAAAAACATAAAGTATTAATTTATAATAAATTTATATTCGGTTTCTAATGGCTAAAAAGTGGATTATCCATTGTATAAGTTTGGTATGTGTCTAAATCGTTTCAAAAAAAATATTTTATACAGGTTTGGTTCATTATATTAACATTATCTTTTAGTTTTAACTCTTGGTTAATTAGTTTAACACATACCATGTCACATTGTATTTTTATAATACATAGTTAATAAACATACTATATACATCCAAGACACCCCCCAAGTGGTCCATTAATGATACACCAATAATTATATAATTCCTTTGGCCGAAAATTATATTTATAAGAATAGAATATAAATTAATAATATAATATTTGTTTTAAAAACATATTTTTGTCAATTTTGACACTACTCAATAATTGATTTTTGTTAAAGTCTTAACAACTTTATCAATTAGAAAAAAATTCATCTATGAAATCCTAAAATGGCATATTAACCAATAAAATTTTTTTATGTCATCAAAACTTTCAAATTATATTTATTTTAACATTTATAATACCAATTATTTGATTCTTTCATTAATAAGGAAAATACTGCATCATTATTGTGTCTTTTATATTTTTACTTTTTAAATGTATAAAAATTATAAATAAAATATAATTATGTAGTAAGTCATTTTATATTTCAAATGAATATTTATAATCTAATATATAACATATATAACATAATGTAAAAATTGTTTTTCTAAAAGATATAAGCTTATATCATTTTTGCATTTACATTATCTTAATTAAAATAAAGTGTCTATATCACCTACAAGTGGTTCCATGGGGTCCCAAAAATCAATCCAAAGATGACCATGATCGTAAATGTATCTACTAATAAGGTTAGGACATGTTTTAGGGGAATTTATTATTATTATAATATTATTTTTTAACCCTTATTTAACGGATTTAACCTTTAGCAATGGAAAATAAAATATTTACCGAAAATGTCTAAAAATAATAGTTACCTATTTACACAATTTGGAAACCGTGATTCCAAATATGGAATCCATTTTTACAAATTCAAAACACAGAAGTGCAGAAATTAATTTAAAATTAATTCCCATTATCAAAACAAAAAGCGTGTTTTTAAGATATAATAACTATCAAAAGATTGACACTTGTTTATGTCCGATTTAATTGTGAAATTATGTCTAATGACTAAAATTGTATTAAATGGTAAGAATATATTTCTAAATATACTTTAAAACCACTCAAATTTATAATTTGTCACTATTAATTATTTTTTTAAAAGTTGTTTTTAATTTAAATTTAGTAATTTTCACAATTCATCAAACTATACAAGTTATCTGAAAAGTACCAAAATTTCACCCTAGGATAAATTAGATATTCCGAATCGAAAAATGAAGTCCATTTTGAGAGATAAAATGTATAGAATTTAAAAAAGTAGATATTACTATTCATAACAGCTAGTTTGATTGGTTGTGGTGTGTGTTAGAACTCGAAGTTGCATACAACACATGATACTGTTTTATTCAAAGAGAAGTGTATTGTGGAATCTTGGGGTGTTTCATTGTAAATTTTTGATGTCCCCATTCTAAAGAATAAATTTATTTAGTCAAATTTAATATATAAAAGTTTAAAATATTGGATTTAAAAAGGGTTCACTATTAAAAGTTGGTAAAAGTGTATTTTTGAAAAATACTTCTTTTATATGAAAAAAAAATTTATTCATAACCTCTTTTGAATGGCTTTTTTGGTATGTCATGGTGCGCTTGAACTCAGTGTTGCGTGTAGTGCAAGTTATTTAATTATTTAGAAGAAGTAAAAACACTATGAAATTTTGGATTGTTACATTCTTCCCTCGTTAAATAAATTTCTTCCTCACAATTTGATATTTTTCTTCGAAAATAATGGTTGAAAATAGAAAATATCTTTGTGGGAAAACCCACATCGGAAATTTGGTTAATAAAATTTAGTCTCAATAAGAGGAAGAGAGAAATGTAAGGGTCACCACCAAATTATGATCTCGATTAGGCGAACATTGGTGGAAATTAGAGACATATGATTGGAGGAAAAAAGTAAATATTTATAGGTAGTTATTGAGGTCATCAATCACAAATAAGTGTAAAATTGAGGTCCTTAAATTCATCAATTTATGATGATTTAAAATACCCTCGGTTCAAAAAAACATAAGTTATTAGGAAAACAAAATTTTGGTTTTATGATCCCCTCAATGAAGTATAGGAATTAATTTCTTCATATAATAAGAGGAGAAGAAAAATATATACTTGACAAGTATAGTTCCATCCTTTAACTAATTTCTACCACAAACTCATCTTTCACTCTAAAAGATAATAGAACATAAAAAAATATTCTATTTATCCTATTCATATAGGGTTCCAAAAAAATGACATTATAATTCATCTACCAGAACCTTTTAAAAAAACTAAATTATTCAGTCCTGGACATCACGTTCAGTGGTAGGGGATTCACCCTTTTCTCCCTTCGGTTGCGGGTTCATGTCTCACGTCCTTGCCTGTCACGACATGCTGCTGCCCGACCACCAGGTTGTCCTTTTATGGAAATCCAAAATTTATCTCAAACTAGAATTATCCAATATACTTCTTTCCAAACTCACAGTCCAAAATTTATAAGGAAGGTAAACACAATGAATATCCTTTTGGCCGCGTAATAACATGAGAACACCTTCCTCATGTATTCTATTAAAACACCACAACATCCTGAATTACCATAAAACCTTACTTATTACATTCATGATCCCTTATTCTTTATAGAATAATGGATATACTCCTTATATACAAAACAATTTTTTAAACTTCAACAATGGGAATATAAATCTTTAATCAGTTTCAAGGAAGTCAAGAATATCCAATATAATTTATTCAAATCAACCATCTCCTATTCCAAAATTACTACCTCAGTATCAAGACCATATTAAGGATTAACTTTACTTAAACAATGTATTTTTTAAAAAATATTAACTTCATGTTGAGTCACTTTTCATAGTACCATATAATCTCAAATCCTCAATAAAATAGTACTACAGTACAATCCTTATTTATCTCCATAATTCATATAACCACTACATCATTGATACAACACTCAAATGAAATAATTCTTTAATGACAACTTACGATCAGTAGTCATTCCTCTTCATCTGTGGTAGTATCATAACTTTATTATAATCCAATAACATCATTTGGGGCATACTCTGATTATTTTAACATTGATTCTCGTAGTTTCCCCACTCTATACGAATGAAGCATTGTACATTTGAAACCTTTTTCTTACCCTTACAATCACGAATGTGGTGTCCTTTTTCTCCACACTTATAACAAACACCCATTCCTTTCAGGAAAGTTCCAGGGTTTTCTTCCCTCAGTTATCACATATGGGAAAATTCTTCTTTTCCCTCTTCCCTTTATCCATCATTCTCTCTTCCATTCTTTTCTTCTCTTGCTTCCCTTCAAAGCCATAGGACTCAGTGAACTATTTACTTATCATATAAACTCATAATACTTTTTCTTCACATGATGATAATATGTGGGAGAATATTTCCATTTTAAATTCTAGTTTACGACCATGAAAGATATGTTCATTCTTACTCTTTGGATCAAGCATATTGCGGGAGTCTCATTCCTTCTACTGGGCGCTATTTCTAATCAATGTCATACACTTTATTAGTTTATGAACAGAAATACCTAATCCCAAACTTGTAAAACACTTGACATAAATTAAACAGTTTATGGATATAATCCATAATCATAAAAAATTTTATTTGAGGAATTATATACTCATAAACCCTTCATAATGGTTTGTAATGAAAATGAGAATTATCCTAAGCATATCCCCCGGGAGTGGCGTAACCAATTGTGCATCAAGGCCCATTTTCGTGTACTAATTCCCATTCGAGTATAGCTCAAAGAGGTGTTTTCGGGTTTTACCCCTAGGTACATCTATTCCAGAGCCGCCTCTACCTGCTCGTATCCAGACAGGGATGTATTGATCCGAAAACTCACAAAATATCTACAATACCAAAATTCTAGGAAGTTCTTCTATAATAATCCCCAAATTCTATCTTAGGGTAATGTGTTCTAATGAATGTTTATCTAAATCTAGTTTCCTAGGTTATTGATAATCTTCCTCTGATACCAAATGTAATGCCCCAACCCCAGTTACCCGTAGTCAGTGAATTATTTTAATACATTAGCATGATTACAATGAATCATGTCCCAAAGTACCGATCAGTTTAACGGTCATGGAAAATAGACTACAAACATTAACATTACATTACAATTTCAAACATAAAACACAACATAAATAGTTCTTTGAGAATTCCATTATTCCCTTTATCTTAACCCTTCATATCAATAATAATAAACTTCTTGAAATTATAGGAAAAATAAAACATAGAATGGGCTGAGCACGAACACTCAGTAAGGGTAAGTAATACCATAGAAAATGACATAAATATTAAGCATCGTGAATAATTAAAACCACAAGCCTTTACCAATAATAAACATGAATACTTTTATTATATGAATAAGAGTTGAGTAAATAATGCCATAATAAAACATAATCATGGGTATTCTACTAGTCGAATAACCACATGAACCATCAATATTATTTCCATAATGAGGGAATGTATAATGCTGGACATTCTAAAACATTTCGTCAAGGCCTAAGCCAAGACTTCTAAAAATTATTAACGCCTCGGCCAAAACCATATATCAAAATGGGAAAGGGCCTCATCCAATTCCACATCTAGTTGTCTCATGAGACCTATCGATGCATCTAGGATCTATAGCGGTCTCCACCCGTCACTTACTATGTCCAATACATTACTCATATGAAAAGGATGAAACATAACTTAAAGATTCGTATAAGAGCTAGTATAAGAAATATCAATACATTAACCATAAACCACAAATGGTATAAAAATAACACATCCACAATCAAACATATCAGAAAACCTTCAATACAATATGGAAGTTTTGTGTCATAATAAATCAACTTCAAAAAAAGTTTACAATCCATTAAAGGATTTCACATATATGGAAATGATTTGAAAAAATCTATGATAGAAATAAAACTTTTCCTGAACACATTAAAAGTCACCCTATTTGGAAAAGAAGTCATTTAAAGGCATTTTTGAATCAAAGTGTCCCATACAACTTTGAAACTTTTGAGAGGACTTAACATTTAAAAAATATTCGTGTCCATATAAATAAATCCGTAAAAACCATTTTAGAGACATTGTAATTAATGAGAATGATTTAGAAAAATAAATATTTAAAACATTTGAAATGATTATTTAGTAAAAAAAATGTCACTTGAAATAATCCCATTGAAAACTTTTTCATAAAACATGGACATGTATAATAAATATGTCCCAGTAGATACTTACCTTAAAACAACCTCGGATAATGAAGAGATTGTGAAATTAACCCTTACTAATTTGGTAACTTACGAAAAATACAAACCATGAAAGAGTTATCATACAATGAATATGTAAATACACATAAATTAATGTGTATTACATAATGAATATAATTTTAGGCAGTACATACACCACACAAAATGTAATACTGGCAATATGGAATGAATCATACGGGAATAAGGAGTGAGATGAAAACCCCTTACCTTGCACTTTTCCTTTGTCGAGGGTAGGTAAATATCATGTATAATGGATAAATTATTGTTTTTAAATTATACAAGAATAATATACATTAATATGATATCATATATGATCTTTTAACAATTCTCTATTAATAATATCTTAGTATTATCATCATTTTGGGTGTTAACTTACTCGTTTTATTTTATATGTTTTGTTACATAAGCCTTCTTTTTATGGATAGTCTATATCTTATACAAATCCAGAATGATATCAAGTCCTTAAAAATTATTTTTAATCATAAAATGAGAATTAGACTTGAATGGATTCGATTGGTAATGAATCTAATCGCGTTCGTGGAGACGGTAGTTTGTACGTACGCACAAACGCTAATTCCATTTCATTTTTCATTTTAAAAGGAATCAAAACCAAATAATACATATGTATATTAATATTAAAGTATAATATAATATCTTATATGTGTTACTTGAGTTCATCAATACCATCCTTTATATGTTCGATGTATGGTCTAAACGAGTAATACCACTTTGAGGGGGCAGTAGTCCGCACTTCCTCATATGAAATTATCCTATATATATACAACATGAAACGAATAATGGTATGAAATAAAATGGAATTTCATAAGCTTATATTAAAATAAATATCATTAATATCATATTTAATTATATTTCCATCATAATGGCCACCATGAGAGGTGGTAGGAGATAATTGAACAATCATCATTTCGTGAGGCATTTGGTTTCCATCCATAGAAACATTATGTTCTTCACCCATTAGATGGAGGTGTGTGTAAGTGTAGTTAGAATAATTCTCAAAACAATATCCTAGTATATTTAGGATACTTTTTTGTTATAAAAGAAAATAATGAGAAGAGTTTAGGGGTTGGAGAAGTAAAATAATAGAAAAGAAGCTAAGATAAATCATTGCCTTTAATTGGGGTAACTCCCTTTGGTTTGAACCAAAAAGTACTCTTGAAGTTCCTTCTACCAAAGTTGAGGCTTCTAAGATGAGGATAGGGATGTAGGGAGATTAATTGGTCAGAGGTTGAACGATCCAAAAGGATTGAGAAGTGTGATTAATTGGTTATAAGTGGTGTCCTTTTATAAGGGGGGGAGGGGATCTTTAGGAAATACTTATAGTATTAATTTATAATTAATTAATATTCCGTTTTTAATGGATCAAAAGTGCATTATTAAATTTATAAGGTGGGTATGGGTCTAAATACTTTAAACTAATAGATTTTATATAGGTTTGGGTCATTATATTAACCTTATCATTTAGTTTTAAATCATGCTTAATTAATTTAACACTTACCATGTCACTTTGTATTTTTATAATGTATAGTTAATAAACATAATATATATATAAAAGAGACCCCCAAGTGGTCAATTAATGATACACCAAAAATTATATAAGTCCTTTGACAGAAACGTAGATTTTTAGGAATAGAATATAAATTTATAATATAATTGTTGTTTAAAAACTCATTTATGTCAATTTTGACACAACTCAATAATTGATTTTTGTTAAAGGCTTAAAAGCATTATTAATTCGAACCAAATTCACTTAAGAAATCCTAACATGTCATATTGACCAATTAAAATCGTGAATTTCATCAAAACATTCAAATTATATGTTTTTTAACATTTATAATACCAATTATTTGATTCTTTCATTAATAAATAAAATACTACATCATTATTGTGTCATATATATTGTTACTTTTTCAATGTCTAAAAATAATAAATAAAATATCATTATGGATGAATTATTTTTATCTTTATAATTAATATTTATAATCGAAAATATAACATATATAACCCTATGAAAAAATTGTTTTTCTAAAAGATACAAACTTATGTCATTTTTGTATTTACTTTACCTTAATTAAAATAAAGTGTCCCTATCACCTACAAGTGGCTCCATGGGGTCCCAAAAATAGACCCAAATATGCCCATGTTCGGAAATGTATCCAAAAATAAGGATAGTACATGTTTTAGGGTAATTTATTATTATTATTATATTATTTTTTAACCCTTATTTACCGGATTTACCCTTTAACCATTGTAAATAAAATATTTACCGATGTAATTATTCAAAATACCTAAAAATAAAAGTTACCTATGTACACAATTTGGAAATCTTGATTCCACATATGGAATCCATTTTTAAAAATTCAAAATACAGAATTGTCAGAAATTAATTCAATATTAATTCCTGCTGTCAAAACAAAAATCGTGTTTTTAAGATATAATAACTATCAATAGATTGACACTTGTTTATGTCGGGTTTGATTTTGAAATTAAGTCCAATGACCTGAATTTTATTAAATGGTAAAATTATATTCTAAATATACTTTAAACACACTCAAATTCATAATTTATCACTATTATGTATTTTGATTAAAAAAGTTGTTTTTAGTTAAAATTTAGTAATTTTCACTATTCATCAAAATATAAAAGTTATCTGAAAAGTACCAAAATTTCACCCTAGGATAAATTAAATATTCCGAATCCAAAAATGATGTCTATTTTGAGAGATAAAATTTATAAAATTTCAAAAACTATGTATTACTATTCATAATGTCTAGTTTGATTTGTTGTGGTGTGTGTTAGAACTCGAAGTTGCGTACAACAATTGCTAATGTTTTATTCAAAGAGAAATGTATTGTGGAAGCATGGGGTGTTTCATTGAAAATTTTTTATGTCCCCATTCTAAAGAATAAATTTATTTAGTAAAATTGAATATATATAAGTTTAAAATAGTGGATTTAAAAAGGGTTCACTTTTAAAAGTTGGTAAAAGTGTATTTTTGAAAGATACTTCTTTTATATGAAAAAAATGAATTTGTCCTTAGATTATGTCTATGAAACTCATTATATGTATTCTAAAATTATAATGATTATATAAAGTTCAAAATTTAGTTAATACTATTCATAACCTCTTTTCAACGACTTGTTTGGTAAGTCATAGTGTGCTTGAACTCAATATTGTGTGTAGTGCAAGTTGTTGAATTATTTTGAAGAAGTAACACACTATGAAATCTTGGGGTGTTTCAGTTGTAATTTACTATAATCTTTAGGATTCACACATCACCATATCTAATGAAATTTTATTATCTCTTTATGAAATGTTTATTTTCATTAAATGTGTTATATTATATAATAACCTTGATTATAATGATAAAATATTAATTGGAATCTTGTATTTATTTTTGAAGGAAGTATCACCACTATAGTTTATAATATATAATAACCATTAATTAATTAAATGTGTTCAATAATTTTTTTAATACACAACACTGTTCCTAGAATGACCCATGATATTCTATAACCTATAATATTAATAGGTATGTATTAATATTAAATAATCATTATGAAAATAATTTTTAAAGGTTTTAAATGCATCAAATGTAATTTTTACTTCTTAAAAAATAAATAGTCAATTTTTACTAATGACTTTTTATTCTTGAAAAATGAATTTTCATTAAAAATTGTTCTTACCTAAATTTATGAATATACATTATATATTATTTATAAATTTTATAAATGTTTCAATGGAGGAAATTAATATAATTTTTAAAATTATCATTCCTATTTTATCATATGTTGAATATAACTGATTTTTAATGGGATTTATTTTTATATAAATGGTGAAAACTACTATTTTTTGTAAAAAAAATAATTACTTTTCATCAAAAATTACAAATATGTTTTGAATTTGATCATATTTTTTCATATTAATCGTTTAATTAAAAAATAATAAATAATTTTATGTGAATAATCATTATACGAGATTTTATATAATTTCATTTTTGGTATTAAAATAAAAATTTTCTATAAATTATTTGTATGCACACAATATGTTTTTATCCTAATAAATTAAATAAATAAAAATTAAATTGTTGTTTTATGATTTATAATTATTATATGTTTATTTAAGTAACTAAATATTCATTTATTAGGTTTAAAAATGGAATATAGTATAATTAAATTCCGTTTTATATTTCAAAATGAATAATTATAAACCGATTTTTGTTGTGAAGCACAAACTTCTAAAAAATTAAATTCTACACTTCATGAAATTTCATTGGGTAAAAAGGATTCTATATTTGTAAAAATAATAATCAATATAATATAATATTTTAAACTTAAATTAATTTCATATGAAATTGTTTAAACAAAAAAATGACACAGCTAAGGTTCAAATAGGCTTACTAGGTGTTTAAAAAAAGTTAAGGTAATGAATGCAAACAAAACCTATCTAATTATTGTCAATAAAAAAATTTCAGTCTGATATCATCACACAATTTTAATACTTTATATATTGAGCTATATACAAATGAAACATAACATATATATTTGAAATCATTAATGAAATTCTGTTCAAATCCCACCCTACCCTCATAAAATTGAATCACTAATCCTCCCTTATTTAAACAATTTCAGCCTCCAAGATCGAACAATACCTACTCAAAAACCATACAAGATTCCTTACATTCTTCCTAGAAATTAAATTATTTTTTAAGACATGCATTTCATGGATTAATTTGTATTCGAAAGTTGATCCCACAAATAAGAAGAAGATATAGTATTTATGAAAGATGTCAGATGTATGCTATAGGTTTCTCAATTGAATGTTTTTTTTTCATTGAGACAAGTTTTATTTTATGAACAAATTTTTTTATCATTTTATAGGAATTATACTAATTATGATTAAAATTGTGTATTCTAAATGTTAATATTATAATAGAGGATATTTTCTTTTGAAACTTTTGTTTAATGGAGTTCAAGATAATACAAAATACAAACCAATTTAATAAAAAATTATATTCAGACAAGGCCCTCAGTCTTATTACTAGAGTATCACATTAATGAATGATCCAGATATATCATAGTAATCAAATTTCAATAAAAAATAATTTATTTTTATTGTAATAAAAATGGTTTTGATTATAACTGTGTTAAGAAATGTAATTATATATATTTTAATATAACAAAATAGATTGATCAGATTGAAAAAAATATATGATTAACTTATCAATGTTTTATCATATTCAGATTTGTTACGATGAAAAAATACATACAACATATAAGAATAAAAATACATATAAGAAAAAAGAAATAAAATATAATTTATATAATAATGAATTATAACAACATAAAAATAATTTAATAGATCTCTTTTTACCTTATGTGTATGGTAGACACATTCCTTGGATAAAGGTTTCTCTTGTTTTATAATTACTAGGAATTATATCATTCTTCATAAAGGAAATACATTAATATAATGATTTTTTTGATCTTTCTACATATCCTTGGAATTCCTAAATCTGATGGATAATCTCTATCTTGATATACCTAATATCTGTTAATCAATATGATGATATGAGTCTCTATCTTATTATCCACGTAATCCATTGATCATAATCACATATGGAATGGGAAACAATTCATGAGTTGTAAAGGAAAATTAATGGATAGGGATTCCATTAAAATAAAAAGACATTAAACAATTAACTAATTCATTGAACATGTGGCTCACACTTTTTACAATTTTGTGAGATCTCACACAATTGATTTTTTTAAAAAAAACCTCACAATCAATCAGATATCTCTCTGCTTCAAACACATCAGAATGACTGGAGATTTACAAGAAAATTCTCCATGGTCACATTTCCTCAAAATAATCATTCTTATCTAAGTTTTTGTAATGACTTGGAAACCTAGCACTTCAAAGAATATTTTGTAACATATTATATTATTCCACATTGACTTAAAATATCACAGTGTAAAATATTTCCAATTAATATAGAAATTTTTTTTCCCGTATTCATAATTTCAACTATTTCAGTGCAACAGATTTCGTTAAAATGTCATTAAAATATTTTTTATGAGTTTGAATCTGATTTTTATCTGCTTCGATATCAATCGAATTATAAACACGTTATCAATTTAAAAAATTTATAAAAGTCTTAAAGGATATTTTATAATTTGGAATATTATTTTTCTCTATTTTATACTCATTAAAATAATCAAACTGGATAATGTTAGTTTAATTGGATGAATACATTTAGAAATAATTTTATGTAAGGTAAATGTATATGTTTTCTATATAATCATTATAAAAACCCATTGGAAATTATAGTTAGTAATACCGTATTTATGCTTGAGTTTTTTATTTCAAAAAAAATATAATGGACGATTCATAAAAATAACTTTTGATTCAATAATCTCCCACTTTTTAGATAGCACAATGCATAAGACATATACAAACATTGACAAAAATAATAGTTCTTTATGTTTAATAAAATCATATTTAAAAGAAAAAAATTATCCTTTTGTCCCCTTGAGTTCTAATAACATTTGAATATGATGATGAATAAGACTAACTCCCCGAGAAGATAAATTCAACACATAAGGATTTAATTATCCCCCTTAACAGTAATTATATCCCTTTTTATAAATCTCCCTTAGTAATTTTTTTAACCTCCTTAATTAAAACATCTATACATTTCTATACAATTCTCCGATTTTTTTTTAAAAAAAATCCAGAAAATTCATTGAAGTACCTAATAAGAGTTAGAGTGATAAATATTCAAAACAAATTGATGAACTGAATAATCATCTGAAAAAATTATGAATGAATAATAAACCAATCAAAATAAGTAAACATTCAACCATTTGTTTTTTTAAAAAGAGGTCAATCATTTAAAAATATTTCTCCAAAAAATACGATTAAAAAATCGTTTAAAAGATAAATTATATAAATATTTTTTTTCAATGAACTCATAATGGGAATATTCTTCTTGAACATATTTCTATGAAACTAGAGAATTTCTATAATCTCATCAAGGAATAGAATTTTTTTTCTTATGGAATTCAAATCACTTCATGTAAAAACTTATGATTTTTAGACATATGATAATTCTATTTTTTAGGATTATAACTTAATCATTATAAACATTTTCCAGGAAGTATTTATTTTCATGTATTTCCTAAATCTGTGTATGTATTTCACTTATCAGTCTAGATATAGGTTGTCTTCTTGAAATTCTCATCAATGATCACCATATCTGGCTTACTTTAGATAAATAATTGAATTATTTTATGGGTTTATCCAAAATCATTTTCATCAATAAAATATTTTGATATTTCATCGTGAAATCAACATCAATATTTTGAGGCCAGTTCATAATTTTATTGCAAGAAGTACTATGACATTGATGGATTTATTGATGTTATTTAAGATCATATTCATTCCAAATTACTCTATCTCTCAAAAAAGTTATTAACTCTAAATTTTTTAATTTAATTTTCATTAATCAAATAAACCATTTCATCAAATCATGGACATTACGGAATTTTTATTTCTATAATCTATAAAGCCTATATGATAGAATGAGATCCTTGAATTCTAATAATATTTACTGAATTATATATCTCAATATCAGTATGTTAAGGATTGGATGTCTCAGATTCAACCTGTTTTTGTTTTACTTTGTCAAATTTTTTTGACCCCAATTTTCAACTTCTATATATTCAAAATCATAATGATACTACCATAATCCTAAAAATAATTATTTAATAATTATTTTGAGTTTTTATTTTTCTTATATTTCTTTAATGTGGATTAAAAAAATTCTTATTAATTTTTTCCATTCACTAGAGTATCATATTTTACTTTTTGGATTAGTAATTGAAGGTAGTTATTTTAATACAATTGTGATGTTATTAAATAAAAGATATCATATTGAACATCTTAACATTCATATTTTTTATTTTATTTAACTTTCTCATCCAATTTATCTTCACCATCTTCATTATTTTCAATTCCTTCATATTCTTTGAAGACGAATTATTCATCATCATCTATTTCAACTTCATCATTATGAAAATATTCTATTATAATCACTTCATCAGGTAAAATTTATTCTCATTATGTAATTCAATATGCATTATTTTATGAAACATAAATTCTTATAGTACATTACACTACTTTTTTAAAACTTCTTATAGAGTCGATTCTCAATTCTATAATCATCCTACCGGATGGTACTGATTCCAATTCTATTTTGTGAAGGTAAAAATGTTCTAATTCATCAAAAAATATTTTAGTTCCTTCATCAGCCGCTAAAGGAACATTTCCTTCAAAAATAATGGTCTCTCGAAAGGAAAAACTATTATTTGGAGTAGGTAGATTAGATTGAGAGGTAGGTAAAACAATATTAGTTGAGGATGAATCTAGTATTATCAAAAATTTTCAATATAAATGTTCTTCAGATAACATCTTCTTTTCTTCTTTGTCCATTACATTGGCACCTTGAATACTTCTGAAAAAGGACTATGTCAGGTCTATTCCAACTTGAAGATATGATTCCTTCTTCTATGTATTTGTGTTTCTCTATTATAATATATCTTAATCTATCAATATATATTTTTTCATAGAATTTTGAGGTTTAGAACATTAATCATTTCTTTTCATTTTTTCCCATTATGGGGATCTATCTTCTTATTCTACTGATCAATTTTCTCCAGTTTCAAAAACAATTCTACATCATGAGCATTACCACTATATTTATCTAAATAAAACTTTATTATTGATTAATATTAAATTAATTGTATTCATTCAATCATAAATAATTTAATGTATATTAATTATCTTCACTTTCTACGTAGTTTTAATATAGTGTAACATCATAGACTCAAGAATAAACATTGTTTTCACAAACAGAAAAATATTGATCAAATACATAATGGAACCGATGATTAATGTTCTAATAGTATTAATAAAATTTCCACTGAGATATATAATGATCATATTCAAAATAAAAACAAAAAGAAAATCAATAGTGACCTTTAGGATTTCATGATCTCTTTATATTGGGATTATGATACCGTGCATCCATTGAGTTAGAATATGATTTTATAGTTAGGTGATGAAATATATTAACCTTAAAATAATGATCAATCAAAGAGACACAAGATTTACACTTATTAAAAGAACCCATACTATCAGGTCATTTATGAGAATGAAAAAATTCATCTCCATCCATTTTTATTCCATGATAAATTGCTTATTTTTTATAATTCATCTGACTACCCATCCCGTTAATTGTGATTGAAATTTTTCATTTTCAATCAACAATGAAATTGTTTATTGTACTATAGAATTCATTGAATATATGAAGAAAAACTAAATTAGTATCTCCATAATAAATTCATACCCAAAATGATGTTCATCCATGAAAACATAAATCATTTTTTAAAATAGAATCATAGTTATCATAAAATGAATTCCCAACTAACCTCTATCTATATATGAACAATTCCTCAAAATATTTAACTGTCGGAATTTTATTTATGAAAGGGATCGGGATTCAGACTTTCAGGCATGATATTTTTGTACTCATGTATTTTTAAAGAGTATTAATTTTACTCAAAGAGGGATTTATTTCGGATGTGGGACATGGTGGTCTCCAACATTATATATGCAAATGGAATGAGGGATTGTCTTCAAGATATATTTCTACGGTCTATATTTGATCTTATTTTGTATGATAGATGTGATATATTTGAGAAAGATTTAAAATAATAAACCCTAGTTTATTTAAAAAATTATCATATTATTATAAAATAAAATTGGAATATTTCTGAAAAAAACAGTTTTTATCAAATCCAAAACTAATTATAACATTAACAAGGATAATGATTTTAATTAAATAGTTAAAAAATTAGGAGATAATGAGAATAATTTTAGAAGATGAAAAGACTAATCATTATGAATAAAATTTTATTCTCATGTTTTTTAAACTAATTATATTTTAGTAATTTTTTCATATTGAATACGATATTTTTAATAAGAAAATTATAAATAGATGATTTAAATGAAAAAAATAAATAGTGTTAAGAAACAAAAACTAAATATAATATAAAACCGTATTATGAAAATTTTTCTCATTATAAAAATATTTATAAAATGTGATTTTGGAAACTTTTTACTGTTTTCAAAATCTAATTATCCCTTCAATATTTATGAAACTGAAATTTTTTTAAAGAAGCATGAGTCTAGAAATCCTATTAAGAAAACATTTATCACTGTTAAATATTTGGAAAAATAATAGTTTAAAAAACACATCTTATCCCCTGATAAAAAGGTGTAACATAATGTAATTATATTGGTAAATAATATTGTAATGACCCGTAAAATTCAAGGGAAAGTTTTTCTTAATTTTCTTTGGAATTTTACAAGAGCGCGGTTTCTGACGGCACCTGATTCCGAGGCCCGGTGTGCCCGGAATCAATTTCCTATGTTTGGCTCGGGTACGTTCAGTGAACGAACGAGCGGGTTTTCCTAACATTTGATCCGGTGCTCGGAATCGAAATCTGAGGGCACCGATGAACTCGCAGAGCCGATATTCGCTTAAGGAGACCTTTTCCGAGGTTGCATTAATTTCGGGATGAGAGTTAGTTTTTGGGAGTTTAGAATAAGTTAAATAAAAATTGTGGATTACAAATTTTTATATAAACTTGTTAGTTAACTTCTCTTAAAGGAAGTTAGGGGTGGGACCCACACCCACTTAACCTCCCTTGAGAGGATTAAGTGTGGTGGGGCCCACACGAACCCTAAACTTTTCATCTTCTCCCAAACTCCCTTAACCCCTCTTTAAATGACATGACAATTGTTATTTAATTTTGGGTTATCCTTTTTGAATTTCAAACCTTTGAAATTCATTTGTTAAGTTTGTGAATAAAATAAGTCTCAATCTTATTTTATTTGGTTAGTATTTGTTTAGACATCTTGAGAGCTTTTGAGAGCTTTTCCTTCTTCGTCAAGCTTTGACGAAGAACGCTCAAGCTTTGACGAAGAACGCTCAAGCTCCGACGAAGAACACCGCTCCTCTCTTCTTCGTCTTCCGTGTCAATGAGAGGGAATGCCGCTTCCTCCTCGGACTCCCTTCGTCGACATAAGAAGATTCGCCAACGACAACGTACTTCCCTTCTTCGTCATAACGACAAGTGAAGAGACGTCGTTTACTCCTCGGACGCACCCCGACGTCCACGGAATCTACGTCCGACGCCGCGACGCCTTTCTCCGCGATAACCGAAGTGCGATGTCAATTTTCAAGGTATAGGTTGTTGTTATTGTTTATTTATTTATCCTTGTTCGTGGTTCTAGCATGACTAACGTGAGGATTATAAATTTGTGTTTTTGTTTAACGTGACGGGGCCGGACCGCATGAACACGACCGAACCCCCTCCATCGTTCTTGTTGATTTATCTTGCGGGTGGAAACAAGTTGGCGTGGTGCCGTCGCACCACGCGGTTAATCGTACGATTATATTGCGCGGCGCTGTAGCGCCGCGCCGTGGAAGAATCATCAAGAACGCGACGCCGTCGCGCCGCGTCAAGGGGAATCAAAGGCGCGACAGAGGGGCGCGGTGCCGTCGCACCGTGCCAGACGATGAACACCGCGGCCGGTACCGGGCCGCGGCGAGATGGGAAGACTGGCGGCAGCCGAGCCGCCGGCGCCGGAGATCAAGAAGGACCGCGGCCCTACGGCCGCAGCAGAGCAGCCAGGGGCGGCCGGCCTCGCCGGCCGCCGGAGTTCAGATGAGCCGCGACTATGGCCTCAGCGGAGAGGGGGAAGGCGGCCGGCTGTGCCAGCCGCCTGTTCGGTTAGAAGGCGGGACCCGTGGGTCTCGTGTGTTTATTAAAAATGGCCGGCAAAAGCCGGCCGAGATCCGAAAAGGGGGGGGGGGGGTTTCACCCCCCGCGTGCGGCGCATGCGTGGAACCCTGGCCGCGCCGCCGCTGGCCGGGCCGCGCCGCCGCGCCGCCACTGGCCGGGCCGGGTCCTGCGGACCGGGTCGGATCTGGGTAGGGTCGACCTGGTATGGGTCGCCCGGTTCGGGACGACCCAGGGGGCGTCGGGCCGGGTCGGCCCGGACCCGGACCCCCCGTTTTCGAGACTGTTTCTCTCTTTTGGCCATTACTTGAGCCACGGACCTCCGATTGACGAACCGTCTGCGGCAACGCGATCCTTGGATCGAGGCGGTCTTTTCGGTATATCGCACTCAAGGTTTCAGAACAATTTGAGTTCGGGCAGGTTGGTTCGTTCACGAAACCAACCGGGCCTTCGGAGCGGAAACGCTCATATCTTGAGCTACGGACGTCCGATTGACGTGCCGTCAGCTTTTTTGTGTTCCTCTTAGTGAGACGGTTCTTTTGGAATACTCCGCCCGAGGTTTGGATGCAGGTGGAGTACGGTCGGGTTGGTTTTGCCTTAAAAACCAACCGGGCCTCGGGGACAAAAATGCCAATAACTCTCAGACCGGGCGTCCGATCGACGCGCCGTCTGTTGCGTTGAGTTCCTGTTGACGATACAGAACTTTTGGATACATCAACTCTGGACTTTGTGACAGTTGATGTATCAGCCTCTCGGCTCGTGGAGCGGACCCTCCGAACTAGCTTGCTGTGTGCGGGAACCCTAGTGCTGGCTGCGACCGTTACTATGACTACTACTGCTACTACTGCAACTGTGACTGCGACGACGACAGTACAGAGATCCTGTGTGGATTCGACGACGACGACTTCAGCACTCAGCGATCCTACGTGGATCAGTGCTACAGGTCCTGTGTGGGCCCGATCCTGTGTGGGTCCGATCCTGTGTGGGTCTTTGCGCTCAGCGGTCCTGTGTGAACCAGCGCCTACAGGTCCTACGTGGGCCCGATCCTGTGTGGGTCTTTTGCGGGGGTTAGTTACCTATCGATCCTTTGTGGGTCCGACGACTTAGATGGATCAGAGATCATCTTTATCATCCTTTGAAGATGTATACCTGTGTGAGCGGAATCCTGTTGCTTTCCTGTGTGGATTGTGTTGTGCTATCCTTTGTGGATTACGTTTACATTCCTGTGTGGAATACTTTTACTTTCCTGTGTGGATTTCGTTTTTCTTTCCTGTGTGGAATACGTTTACTTTTCTGTGTGGATTTCGTTTTGCTTTCCTATGTGGAATACGTTTACTTTCCTGTGTGGACTGAGTTGTACTTGGGCTCGGAGGTTGGAGCGTATTTGAAATTGATGACTTAGGTATATGTATGGGCATATACCTAAGCAGTGTCGGTTGTTACTTCGTGATTGTACCTTTCTTTGTGGTTTATCCTTTGTGGATTTTGAGAGACCTTCATGGGTCTCGGGGTCCCTACTGAGTATCTTATACTCACCCCTTCACGGGCTTTGCCCGCACTACGTTGTGTTGGTTGCAGACGACGGACAGTGTTGATCTTAGCTGAGGATTGCAGAGCAGGACGGTACCTGGAGGTGGACCACTAGGCGGAACGTGCTTGGAGTGGACGGCGGGACCCGTGGAGCAGTGGAGCTATCTGTACCCACCCTTCAGGTGGGATTTCCAGTGGACAGCTCGGTGTAGCGGCTTTTACTTTACAGTTGCTGTTTTCCCTTTCGAGTTGTACTTTACTTTCAGTTTGGGTTTGTATACTGGCCCATTTACTTTTCTGCACTTTCAGTTGTACTCTGCTTTTGCTTAGTGTTTACATTCCGCTTGCTTACTCTATGGTGTTTGTTTACTTTACAAAGGCAATGCCTTCCCTTTTTACCGGGATTTACGCCTTGGTGCTAGTCGCCAGCCCCTAGCCTATGGAAGGCGGGCTTGGGGTAGTCACGGCACAGACCCCGAGGGCAGGTCGTGACAAATTGGTATCAGAGGAGTTCGGTTCTACCGTGAACTCTGATCTTTTCTATGTGAAGCAATAATGTTTAGCGTATTGAGTGTGGTTATCAGTCCAGGGAGTCCAGTGTTGGTGCGTCGGCCGACGTATCTGTACACCAGGACCCTGACTTCTGATTTCCGACTTAATGCACGAAAACATTGATTGCGTGTATGTTTCAAAGTTTTCTTTGTGATTCCCTTGTGTCAGCTCACCAGGTATACTGTTTGACCGTGGCACACCTGTTTCCTATTCAGGATGGCCCCACGACGGCAGCCAGCTTGGGTTCCGAGAGTTGAGTGTGACGACAGCCCACCGAGCGACGAGGCTTCGGTGTATGGCCCTTTATCAAAAGTGGCACCGGCGGTAGTTCTACCCGCCGATCCCCCGATGCTTCCAGCACCAGCTGTTGACGATGCGCGTCGCCTCAGTGCACTGCATGAGTTTCAGCGCCAGCGACCACCCAGGTTTCATGGGGAGACGGATCCCCAGGAAGCAGAGGACTGGCTGGAGGCCGTGGTACGTGTGTTTAGGATAGTGAGGACACCAGCAGACCTCATGGTGATCCTCGCTGCGAGCCTACTACATGCAGCAGCATGACGATGGTGGAGCTTGATGCTCCAGGTGCACGATGAGGCATCTCTACTTTGGACGGACATTGAGAGCCTTTTCCGCTCGGAGTTCGTCCTAGCCACCCTTTGTGCGGTGCGTATCCAGGAGCTTCTACAGCTGCGACATGGTAGCATGACGGTCGCTCAGTACTCGGTGAGATTTACTGATCTCTCGCGCTACTCGACCGACATGGTACGGGACCCATTCTTCCGGTCCCGGACCTTCGAGTAGGGTTTGATACACGAGATCATGGCATTGCTGATCTCCCACAGCATACCGACTCAGACAGGAGTACTGGAGCAGGCCCTTTTGATCGAGAGATTCCTTGCTGAGTCTGCACCAGCACCGAGACCCACCGCAGGGCGACACGTGGCGGAGTCTTCCGCGGCAGGCAGTCGACGGATGACTCAGGGGTCCAGACAGACCAGACCTTCGGGCAGACGACCTCAGGACACTGGCTCAGCAGTGCGGGGCACACATCGCGGAGCCAGTCTTTCGAGTGGAAGACAGTGCTATGCATGCGGCGGGCAAGGTCACATGGCTCGTGACTGCCCGACCCGCCATGCAGAGGAGCAGCAGACGGTTGAGGAACCACCTAGGTAGAGGCAGAGGTTCGACCGTGGCGGTCCGCAGGGAGGAGGCGGACGAGGCAGAGGAGCTGGCCGAGCAGTAGGTGGTGGGCGACGTTTTGAGGCTCTACCACCACCACCACCAAGAGGTCCACCCCGACCTCAGGGGAGAGCACAGCTTCAGGCAGCTGAAGCTTGCGATCATGGAGCTCTGGAAGCAGGTGGACTTGTGCGGGACTAGCTCCAGGCATAGAGGCCTTGGCCCATAATGCCTCTAGCTTCGTAGTTTGTGTTGCCTTGTGACATTTTTCATTAAGTTGAAGTAATAAAAGACACTTGCCTTGGTGACTTTTGTTTTCTTGTCTTTTGTTTGTTTTTACTAAGAGGTGCCGGTTAAAAACTGTTGACTTGACCCTCACTTGTGAGATTTGTACTAGAGGAAACCCAGTGACCACACACTAATGCCGACAGTGTGACTCAACCCTTGGAGGCGAGAGTAACAGTTGGATCTCTTGGTAGCAGCGTCGAGGCCTTACGACGTCATCCATGCCATGAATTAACTAATCATGACGGGATTGACTGTATTAGGCAAGGAACGTGGTTCATCCAGGGGATGAGACCGGATTTCACTTTTCGGCAAAGGAGAAATCTTTGCAGCTAGCCTCTTTGCAGATATCCTTCATGGATAGTGATGGAGCAGCCGTCCTCCAGTCTCTCACAGTCACCCCTCCTCTACTACATCAGGTCAGAGATGCACAGCGTGAGGACGCTAACTGTGAGACACGGCGTGCACAGATATCCTCGAGACATGCACCTGATGGTTTCTCCCTTGGAGCAGAGCACGACATCTTTTTCAGAGGACGTACCATGGTACCAGTCGCTTTACGAGAGGAAGTGCTGAGAGAGTTTCACACTTCTCCTTTGGCGGTACATCCTGGAGTGGCAAAGATGTATCAGGACCTCAGACGACAGCACTGGTGGCCGGGCATGAAGAAGGCACTAGCAGAGTTCGTTTCTCGATGCCTCACCTGCCAGCAGGTGAAGGAAGAGCATCAGGTACCAGCGGGTTTGGTACAGCCCTTGGAGGTTCCGGAGTGGAAGTGGGACGGCATATCTATGGACTTTGTGACTGGAATTCCACGCACTTCCAGAGGTCACGACTCCATATGGGTGATTGTTGACCGACTCACCAAGTCGGCACACTTCTTACCCATTAGAGAGCAGGGATCAGTGGAGAGCTTGGGACGTCTCTACGTTCAGGAGATTGTGCGGCTCCATGGTTTTCCATCATCTATTGTCTCCGATCGAGATGCTCGCTTTACTTTCCGGCTTTGGAAGGGGTTACAGGAGGCGTTCGGGACGCAGCTACGTCTGAGCACAGCCTTTCACCCACTGACGGATGGTCAGACGGAGAGGACCATTCAGACTCTCGAGGACATGCTCCGCGCATGTGTCCTCGACTTTGGTCGTAGCTGGGAGGACCACCTACCCTTTATGGAGTTTGCGTACAACAACAGCTACCACTCCCCCATCGGAATGGCGCCGTACGAGGCGTTGTACGGCCGAACTTGTAGATCTCCTTTGTGCTGGACAGACCCTGGGGAGTCAGCACTTGTGGGACCGGAGATGGTCCAGGCCACGACAGAGAAGGTCCAGGTCATCCAGGAGCGGATGAGGACAGCTCAGAGCCGGCAGAAGTCATATGCTGACAGGAGGCGGAGGCCACTAGATTTCGAGGATGTCGACCACGTCTTCTTGCGGGTCTCACCTCGACGTGGTATTCAGAGATTTGGCCGAGGTGACAAGTTATCTTCGCGCTTCATCGGACCCTTCCAGGTCCTCAGCAGGGTTGGCGAGGTGGCTTATCGCCTGGCTCTGCCACCTCAGTTGCATCGGGTGCACGACGTCTTCCACGTATCCCAGCTGAGGAGATACGTGCACGACCCGACGCACATCATTGACCATGGGGAGCTTGACGTTGACGATGGTGTGACTTTTACGGAGGTCTCGGTGGAGATAGAAGATCGACAGGAGCGGGTCCTGCGTGGGCGATCGATTCCTCTTGTGCGCATCAGATGGCAGCACGAGAATCTCCAGGAGAGCACATGGGAGCGGGAGGCTCAGATGCGTTCTCAGTACCCTCATTTGTTTCCCTAGTTTTTGATGTATCTTTACGGGGACGTAAAGCCCTGATGTGGGAGTAATTTAAAGACCCGTAAAATTTAAGGGAAATTTTTTCTTAATTTTCTTTGGAATTTTACAAGAGCGCGGTTTCTGACGGCACCTCATTCCGAGGCCCGGTGTGCCTGGAATCAATTTCCGAAGTTTGGCTCGGGTACGTTCAGTGAACGAATGAGCGGGTTTTCCTAACTTTTGATGCGGTGCTCGGAATCGAAATCCGAGGGCACCGATGAACTCGCAGCGCCGATATTCGCATAAGGAGACCTTTTCTGAGGTTGCATTTATTTCGGGATGAGAGTTAGTTTTTGGGAGTTTAGAATAAGTTAAATAAAAATTTTGGATTACAAATTTTTATTTAAACTTGATAGTTAACTTCTCTCAAAGGAAGTTAGGGGTGGGACCCACACCCCATTAACCTCCCTGGAGAGGATTAAGTGTGGTGGGGCCCACACGAACCCTAAACATTATATCTTCTCCCAAATTCCCTTAACCCCTCTTTAAATGACATGACAATTGTTATTTAATTTTGGGTTATCCTTTTTGAATTTCAAACCTTTGAAATTCATTTGTTTTGTTTGTGAAGAAAATAAGTCTCAATCTTATTTTATTTGGTTAGTTTTTGTTTAGACATATTGAGAGCTTTTGAGAGATTTTCCTTCTTCTTCAAGCTTTGACGAAGAACGCTCAAGCTTTGACGAAGAACACTCATGCTCCGATGAAGAACGCCGCTCCTCTCTTCATCGTCTTCCGTGTCAACGAGAGGGAACGCCGCTACCTCCTCGGACTCCCTTCATCGACATAAGAAGATTCTCCAACGACAACGTACCTCCCTTCTTCGTCACAGCGACAAGTGAAGAGACGTCGTTTCCTCCTCGGACGCACCCCGACGTCCACGGAATCTATGTCCGACGCCGCGACGCCTTTCTCCGTGATAACCGACGTGCGACGTCAATTTTCAAGGTAGAGGTTGTTGTTATTGTTTATTTATGTATCCTTGTTCGTGGTTCTAGCATGACTAACGTGAGGATTATAAATTTGTGTTTTTGTTTAACGTGACGGGGCCGGACCGCATGAACACGGCCGAACCCCCTCCATCGTTCTTGTTGATTTATCTTGCGGGTGGAAACAAAGTGGCGTGGTGCCGTCGCACCACGCGGTTAATCGTACGATTATATTGCGTGGCGCCGTCGTGCCACGCCGTGGAAGAATCATCAAGAACGCGACGCCATCGTGCCGCGTCAAGGGGAATCAAAGGCGCGGAGGAGGGGAGCGGTGCCGTCGCACCGCGCCGGACGACGAACACCGCGGCCGGTACCGGGCCGCGGCGAGACGGGAAGACCGGTGGCAGCCGAGCCGCCGGCGCCGGAGATCAAGAAGGACCGTGGACCTAGGGCCGCGGCGGAGCAGCCAGGGGCGGCCGGCCTCGCCGGCCGCCGGAGTTCAGATGAGCCGCGGCTATGGCCTCGGCGGAGAGGGGGAAGGCGGCCGGCTGTGCCGGCCACCGGTTCAGTTACAAGGCGGGACCTGCGGGTCCCGTGTGTTTATTAAAAACGGCCGGCAAAAGCCGGCCGAGATCCGAAAAGGGGGGGGGGGGGGGGGGGGGTTCACCCCCCGCGTGCGGCGCATGCGCGGAACCCTGGCCGCGCCGCCGCCGGTCAGGCCGCGCCGCCGCGCCGCCACCAGCCGGGCCGACCCGGGGGGGGGGGGGGGGTCGGGCCGGGTCGGCCCGGACCCGGACCCCCCGTTTTCGAGACTGTTTCGGTCTTTTGGCCATAACTTGAGCCACGGACCTCCGATTGACGAACCGTCTGTGGAAACACAATCCTTGAATCGAGACGGTCATTTCGGTATATCACACTCAAGGTTTCGGAACACTTTGAGTTCGGCCGGGTTGGTTCGTTCACGAAACCAACCGGGCCTTCGGAGCGGAAACGCTCTTATCTTGAGCTACGGAAGTCCGATTGACGTGTCGTCAGCTTTGTTGTGTTCCTCTTAGTGAGACGGTTCTTTTGGCATACTCCGCCCGAGGTTTGGACGCAGGTGGAGTACAGTCGGGTTGGTTTTGCCTTAAAAACCAACCGGGCCCCGGGGACGAAAATGCCAATAACTCTCAGACCGGGCGTCTGATCGACGCGCCTTCTGTTGCATTGAGTTCCTGTTGACGATACGGAACTTTTGGATACATCAACTCTAGACTTTGTGACAGTTGATGTATCAGCCTCTCGGCTCGTGGAGCGGACCCTCCGAATGAGCTTGCTGTGTGCGAGAACCCTTGTGCTGGCTGCGACGGTTACTATGACTACTACTGCTACTACTGCTACTGTGACTGCGACGACGACAGTACAGAGATCCTGTGTGGATTCGACGACGACGACTTCAGCACTCAGCGATCCTACGTGGATCAGTTCTACAGGTCCTGTGTGGGCCTGATCCTGTGTGGGTCCGATCCCGTGTGGGTCTTTGCGCTCAGCGGTCCTGTGTGAACTAGCGCCTACCGGTCCTACGTGGGCCCGATCCTGTGTGGGTATTTTGTGGGGGTTAGTTACCTATCGATCCTTCGTGGGTCCGACGACTTAGATGGATCAGAGATCATCTTTATCATCCTTTGAAGATGTATACCTGTGTCAGCTGAATCCTGTTGCTTTCCTGTGTTGATTGTGTTGTGCTATCCTGTGTGGATTACGTTTACTTTCCTGTGTGGAATACGTTTACTTTGCTGTGTGGATTTCGTTTTTCTTTCCTTTGTGGAATACGTTTACTTTCCTATGTGGATTTCGTTTTGCTTTCCTGTGTGGAATACGTTTACTTTCCTGTGTGGACTGAGTTGTACTTGGGCTCGGAGGTTGGAGCGTATTTGAAATTGATGACTTAGGTATATGTATGGGCATATACCTAAGCAGTGTCGGTTGTTACTTCGCGATTGTACCTTTCTTTGTGGTTTATCCATTGTGGATTTTGAGAGACCTTCAGGGGTCTCGGGGTCCCTACTGAGTAGCTTATACTCACCCCTGCACGGGCTTTGCCCGCACTACGTTGTGTTGGTTGCAGACGACGGACAGTGTTGATCTTAGCTGAGGATTGCAGAGCAGGACGGTACCTGGAGGTGGACCACTGGGCGGAACGTGCTTGGAGTGGATGGCGGGACCCGTGGAGCAGTGGAGCTATCTGTACCCACCCTTCAGGTGGGATTTCCAGTGGACAGCTCGGTGTAGCGGCTTTTACTTTAAAGTTGTTGTTTTCCCTTTCGAGTTGTACTTTACTTTCAGTTTGGGTTTGTATACTGGCCCATTTACTTTTCCGCACATTCAGTTGTACTCTTCTTTTTCTTAGTGTTTACATTCCGCTTGCTTACTCTGTGGTGTTTGATTACTTTACAAAGACAATGCCTTCCGTTTTTACTGGAATTTACGCCTTGGTGCTAGTCGCCAGCCCCTGGCCTATGGAAGGCGGGCTTGGGGTAGTCACGACACGGACCCCGAGGGCGGGTCATGACAAATATGGTAATATGAATGATCACATTAAATTGTACAATTATAGATTTTTTTAATGTATTAAAATATATTGGAAGATAATATTTTTGTAATAATATCATCAATTTGTGTTTTTATACAAATAAATTATAAAATTATATCTTCTTTAAGTGTGTGATCCTTGTGAATGTGATGCATAATATCTTTGTTTCATTCATGGGAGTGATATGAAGGGTTATTACACAAATCCATGGAACTACTATTATCACATATTGTTGGAAATTTAATAAAACTCATTCCATATTCAGTGATTTTGTGTTTCTTCTACAAAATATGAGCCCAAAAACATCTAGCTCCCAATACACATCTTCAATAGGGGAAAGTAAAACTTAGTGTTGTTTTTATAGGATCATGAAACAAATGAATCTCATACGAAATAAAAATTTCTTGATATAATTCTCCATTCCATTACAAAACCACCAATGTTAGCATCATAATTTAAAAAGTAATTCAAAATCATTACAAGAGGAATAGAGAAAAAATGAAACATATTGTTTCATTTTATTGAAAAATTTTATTTTAATACTAATAAATAGGATTCCTTTTGATTAGATTTGATATACTACACCTAATAATATAGATGACATTATGTTTAGTCAAATATAAGTCATGTATTGTATACTTGCTATCATAACTCTAACATTTGATTGAAAAAGTATTTCCTACCCACAATAAGATTGAGAGTACCTAATGTATAGATGTAATTAATAATAATTTTATTTTTTTCATGTCCATCATTTGTAAGAAGATATTTTATATACATATTTTGAGATATATAAGTACCTTTTGGTATTTGAGAAATTTTGAATATCTAGAAACAAATGTTAATACACCCATCATACTCATCTCAAACTTTTATTTCATATGACTTGAAAAATAATCCAAAAAATATTGATGTGTTTATCCAAATAATAATGTTAACAACATATATTTGACAAATCATAATGTTTTTGTCAAATTCATTTATAAAAGGATTATGATCCACAGTTTTGTAACCAAAATCCAATTAACCTATCACACCAAGCTATAAGGGATTGTTTAAGGCTATATAATGTTTTATTATATTTATACACATATATATTATTTTTTTAATTTCAACCATTGGGGATGTTAAATATAAAATACTTTCTAAACATATATATTATGTAATGCACACTTTACCTCCATTTTATATCATTTTAAATTCCTGAATGTCTTAAATGCACATTGAATTAAAATATCAACATGTCTAACTACTACTGCATAGGTTTTTTCATAGTCTATGTTTTCTGGATGGTTCTATCCATTTTCAACATTTTACGCATTTTTTTCAATTATTATACCATTTTCATTATTTATTTTCTGAACACCCATTTTACTACAATTATGGATGTTTCTTTAGATCATTTAACCATGGTCTAGCAATGGTTCCTCTAAAATTCATTTTTTCTCATCATTTATATACATAATAAAATCATCAACAAATAAATAATCATAATGTTTTTCTTGTTGAATTGAAAATGAAAAGAAATATTTTCAATTTAATTTTTATGGAACATCTATTCTTTTCAGGTTAATCAACATCACAATTGATATTATCAATAGGATATTTGCTATAAAACAACTGGCTTGGGTTTTTTAATCATTTTCATCAAAATAAGGATGTAAATCATTCAGATTAAATACATCAGAATGTATTTCTTGGGTATTTTCGTTATAAGACTAATTTTCCGACAATGATTGAGAGTTATTTTTAAAAAACACATATGAGGAAGTATGATGGGCTTGATTAGAAGAAAAAGTGTTTTTATAGTCAAATTAGACATGTATTGTTTCTTCAATAGTAGAAGAGTATTATTCAATTCCCTATATACATTAGAAGTAGTGGAATAACATAAAAAATATACCTTCATAGGATTTGATTGAATTTTTTTCTAAGTTATTTCTCATATTCATGATGAATATATTTCATTTAAATATGCTGAATTAATAAAATGGTTTTCGACCAATCCAAAATTCAGAATGAATTTTATTAATAAATAGTTGAATTAAAATTCGATTTATAGCATTGGAAGTAGTAGAAACTAATTATACACAAAAATAATAATTAATTTATAAATAACTAAACATAGTTCTTATTATTTCATAAAGAATATAATTTATTCTATGAAAAAATACATTTTTATGAGAAGATATTGGTTCTGAGAAGGTATGTGTACAAAATTTTGTAATAAATTATTTTTCCAAATATGAATTTTGAAATTATCCAACATGATTATTGTGATTAGTTATTAGGGGAATGTTTTTCGCATTTTAGAATTTGGTATTTTTTTAAATAAAAAAGGATTCTAATTCATTTTATATAAAAAAGAACCACATGTATCTAATTTGATCATCTACTAGAATATATAGTTATTATTTTCCTTCAATACTTTCAATTTATAAAGGAGAAAATAAATCCTTGTGCACTAACATTACAAAATCAAATGATGTGGCATCAGTAATATATTTAAACCCGATTTATGTTTTGTACCATATTTTAAAGGGTAATTGAATTTGTAAGAATCAAATATAATATCCTCTATTTCCTAGAAAAAATCTACCCTTATTAAACATGGATAATTTTCTAGTGTTCCAGTGTCCTAAAATTCTATTTAATTCCCGAGATTGATCTTCCATTGCACTAAAGCAATGTATGTCTTGGATCTTATTGTCTTCTATGTTTAGTGTGGATACATTCTAAAGATTATAAGACGAAAGAATGAATTTATTCATGGAATTGTGTACACAAGATTTACCATTCCTAAAATTCATAAGCTAACCATCATCACATAATTTACACATGCTTATAAGGCCATTCTTAAGACCACTAGCAAACAAAATATTTGAAATTAATTATTTAAAAGGATAAAAAATGTTACCTATTTCAATATTATCTCATTCCCATTATCTAAAAAGGTAACTTTTCCACCATTCATAATGATGGTATTTTTAAAAAAAATATTTTCTTCTTTTCATATGTGAAAAGAATACACTATGCAAATACCATGTATTCTTGTTACTAGTACATTCAAATTTTTCAAGAAGAAATTTTCATACACACAAACCTACATGGGTATCAAAATCTTATAGAGAAATAGTTTTTGAATCAATGTTTATTTTGAAAAATATAATTTGTTGAATACTAGATATTGAAAATTATTTATAGAACAATTCAATTTTAAATTACCTCAACATTGACACTTAGTGAAAAATGGGTCATTTTTTTGGATCAAAGAAATTGTTATTAAAAACTAGTTTTTATCAGTATAACCCATTCCCAAACATGACTATTGAGAATTAATTAATTATAACTATTATCAGTGTTTTATTTTTGAGTGGTAATGTTTCATAAGAGTTTATTTACGGATTTAATTTCAAAAATTAGTTTATTGACTAAAATTTTATCCTATTTAGTAATATATTAATAATTGATTCAATGAATACTATATTGTAAACTATCCATTTTAGAATTTTCATTTTCTAGATCATAAAAAATTCATTCTTTTTCATAATATTTATTATCAAGATATTTAGAGAGATTTTATTCTACTTTTGTTAAAACATTTATCCTGGAATTTTCCTTATAATGTTTTTATTAACTTGAAAACATTTATTTATTAGGATTTTATCCAATCAAAAAACTTCATTAATGATAGAAGAGTATAATACTTTGATGAATAATATTCATCATCTAAAGATTTATATTTTTTCATTATTATATTAATGATATTATTCATTTAAATATTAGTTTTAAACATTCTCAACAGTGCATAACTTATACATAAGGAATATAAATTCATCAGGTATTATACCTTGTCCTGAAAATAAATTATTACTATCCGAAGATTTATCTAAGGAAACTCCTCCAATTTCACTCTAAGTGACAATTTAATTTTAAAAATTATTACAATTTTAGTTATAAAACACTATATTATTCTATATTGAATATGTATCCTTCGTGTATTTCATTTTTATCTATAGACATTATTGTCTAGTATGTTCAGCATCCATATAATCCAAAAAGGTTACATTGAAATCATTATTGACATTCATATCCTTGTTACCTTTCTCATGACAATACAAAAATACTTTATCACCAACTATCTTGTTCTTCATATGGGAATGATTATAAAGTTATTTCTCAAAATAATCTTATGTTCTTGAATCATTTTGAAAAACCACTTTCTTATTTCTTAAGGATCAAAAAACTTTCCCTACTTATTGAGCATTAGTAGGTAAGGTATATGTTGTAGTGAATGAGACACCGTAATGTTTTTCATTTTTTCCCAGTATATATCTTGATTCTAGAGTCTTACTATATTAGGATTCGAATAAGATCTTCCAAAGGGATATTAGTAAAATTTATTTATTAATCTATTGTTTTTATCTTTGATTCACATTTATTGGGAATGATATCTATAATTTATTCAATAAGAATCTCATGTTCTTATACTTTATTACCAATATCCTGAAGATTATTAATACATTTCTATAATCATTGACAATCTTATCAATGGATTCACATTGTGAGAACATAGAATCCAGATAATCTACTCTATTAATTTCTATACTATTTTCAACAAACTTTGATGTGTAAATCTATTTAAATTTTAACTTTATATATCTAATATTAGCCACTTCACATTATGAGATTTGACTATAGATGTTTCTAGTCATTATTCACCTCAATGTATTCCTTACATTGTAATTCCACTCATATTATAACTTTTCGTGATTAGCAGAGGCATTATATTCATTATCAAGTATTTTTAAATATCTTATGATCATTATAAAATTATCAATTCCAGTGTTGATAATGAAGGTCTTCTTTCTATCTATCAAATATGCAATGTCAACTCCATCAAAAATAAGAAGTTTATTTGGATTTAGATTATATATTTTTATGACATTGAGTCCTATCAAATATTTTTAATAGATAAATAATTCATATCCATGATACTTATTAATGGAAAACATATTTATAAATAAAAAATTGGTAAAAAGTATAACTAACTTCCTATTTTAATGAGAAAAAAATTGTCAATTTTTTGAGTAGTGGTAACATTATATGCTTCAAATTTTTATAGCAGTACATATAAAGTATACTAATTATGATCAAAAGAATGTATTATTTTTTTTCTATTAAATGAGGAGGGGTTGAATGGTAGTTTTAGAAACATTATTTTAAAGGATTTATAATTAAAACAACTCACAAACCCATTTAATAAAAAAAATTGATTCATAGTTGGTGGTAAATCTGATTAATAACAGATCATAATAAGGAATTATCTTGAGATATTATAGTAAAATAGTTTCAATCATAATGAATAGGATTTGATCCTAATTAGAATATTTGTGATTATATCATAGTAATGAATCATAATGGTATAATACTTTATTATAAAAAAATATTTAGAGAGAGTTTACCAAATATTCAGTTAAAATGGTAATGTTTTAGTATATTTAGATATATTATGATAAAATAATTACAACCCTCATAATAGAATAAAATTTCATTTAAGAAATAGTTAATATAATATTATTGATAATATAAATGATTATAATAAATTAAAATGAATTTTGTTGATGTATTTTATCTTTATGTGTAAGTAGATACAAACCATGGCTAATGGTGGAAATTGTTTTATACATACAAGAAAATATATCATTCCTTATCATGGAAATCCCTCGATATAATGATCAGTATTTATTCATATTCCAATTATAGGAATCCATTGATCTGATAATTTTTCTCTATCTTTCAATACCCACATGACCTTGGTCAATACAATGATTATATTATTTTTCATCCTACCCTGAAAAACCCCAAATCATAATCACCGATCAGATGCCAAAAAAATTCATAGTTTCAAAAGGAAACAACCCAGACCTAGATTCCATTATAACAAAATGAATCTAATGTATTTCAAAAGGCTTAGAACATATTTTCATGCCATTTAAAATATAAAAAGCACTCTTACAACTGAAATATTTTCAAAGCATTATAAATATACCATTTACCTATCTCCTTCTGCCAACAATCCTATACCCAAGTTGTACGTGCTTTTACATGGAATATAAAAGACCCAAGATTAAATCCAGGAAGAGACAAATTTCCATGCACAGTAGAAGTATTGTAGCATCGACGGAATTGTAGAAGTGGTGGTACTATAGTGGGGGAGACAATATAGTGGGTATCCCTCTACCTAGCCAAAATAGGTTTTTTCTTTAATAATTTTTCTCCCTCTACCTTGTACAAAGAGGTATTTTATTCAATAATAAAATGAGGCTTTGTCCCCCACCTTTAAATAAATATATCAATCTACTTCTAAATATTTGAATGGCGATGTATTTATAAGAAAATCCCCAACTGTCATATTTTCCATCCAACGGTCATATTAATACATGTTTGTTGAATCAAAATGGACACATATCTATTAAACATATATTTTGTAACAAATTATTGGATTTTAAAATGAATTACACCATCAGAGTGTAATATAGGTTATATTATGATTGATTTTTTTTTTCAAAATTCAGAATTTAAACATGGTCGACATAATGGATTTGTAGACAGAATGTCATTGTTATATTATTTATGAGTATGAATGCGATGATTATTTGTTCAGATATGAGTCCAATTTTAGAGACTTTCTTAGTATGAAATCAAGGTAGAATGTCTTAAATCTGATATGATATGGATGAATCTATTGTTTGTTTAACCATACTGATTACAATAATTGTAATTAATAATGATCGTTTATTTTTATGAATACTTTAAGGAAAAATTATATGTTTGGAAAATTATATTTTGTCACCAATAATATTTTCGTGATTCTATGTAAATAAAATGTTAGTAATCATGTATTTAAGAAATATTATTTGATTTCCATAATAAATAAAAGTGAATCCACATAATAAAATCATTTCAATCAACAAATATTAATGTTTATTAGGCGTACATACTACCCCATTGATATTTTATATCATATATCCATCTTATATAATGGTATTTCGACATACAATTTATATTGTTCTTCCAAGGGGTTTTGAACCAAATTTTACCATAGTAGTATGGGTTTATCATCTGAAAATGTCATCTTTGGGACATATATTCTGGTATACACCCCTCATCATTTATGATGTATAAATAATAACAATTTTATATGGTGTATAATTAACATTATAATATACATGTTATTAAAAACAAAAATTAAATTCATTTTTTCAATGGGTTTATGGTTCAAATGTTTTTGACGTGGATAGGTTTTTATGTTACAATCTAATTTTTAAAAGAATTTATAATGGTTAAATTTATAACTATTAAAATATTTCATCAATCCCTCCCATATTTTATATCATTTCATATATTATATTTATTTATGATGAATACACATATTCTTTTCATGTTCCTCTTATTTGGTACTTAGAACACTAATATAATAATTTAAAGAAAGAATAGTTTATTTCTCTCAACAGTATAGAGTTCATTTCTTCCTTGTCAATATTTTGTGGAAGTTGTTTTTATTTATGTTTTTATTGTTGTATATTTAATTATTAATTAATTTAATAAATTATCATATTTTTTAACAAAAATGAATTTTCCTGTCATTTTATCCAGGTGGTACATGTGACATTATTTTTGAAAATGTGTAGGGAATATTTATACTATCTTCCAACACATTAATATAATTTCAAACCACTATGACATCTCTTTGGTCCAAATCTTCCTCTATATGATAACAAGGTTGTTTATATTTAAATTTTTCTACATATAATATTAGAATTTTATAGATTTTAAAAAAATCATTTCAAAATGAAAAGGGTTTTCCCTTTAGTAATTTTCCAGTTATTTTTTGAATGAATCATTATATATTTATATATATATACATACTTTTTTTAATTATATTATATTATTAATTTTATCAAGTTTTACAATATTTATTCATTATCTAGATTGTTTATGAAAATAATGATGAAATCATATTGAATAAAATTTTCTATTGGAAAAGATAATCATTGATATAATGATAAATCAAATCATGATATTGAAGAATACATGTAAATAGATTTTGAATATTGGATAGGTGGTTTAGTTATATTCCACCAATTCATTTAGTAATTATTAAATACTTATGTGAAAACTACAGTTTATTGAAACAACAAATATAGGGAAAAAGTGAGGTAATCTCATTCCCATAAGTGGGTATCTGGGAGGTTATCTCAAGACTATTTGAGGGAACAATGGGGGCTATCCCAATACTTACATGTAATGAATTAAATGGTTAATATCCATGACATAATATATAATACCCAACCCTTCGAAATCCCGGAGACGGTGCTCTGGTTATGGTGTGTAATTTATTTCATACGTACTAAACAAACAATTTACACATCATAACCCATCAGGAGGAACTTTTTGGATTAGATCCTGGAGAATCAGAGTAAACTGCTTCACTTCTTCCTTACGAAGCTAAGATCAAATTACCAAAAAAATAGAAAAACTCTCTCAACCTGTAAAAATTTCATCAATAACATAGTGTGAGATTTGAAATACTTTGTATGTTGTTTTAAAAGTACTTAAATCCATCTTTTGAAAACTACCTTTGAAAATAATTGTACATACTTAAAATAATTTCATAAAGGAAAAAAAACAAGATAATTCAAAGGTTGATATAAAACAGTTAAAGGACTTCATACTTATTCATTATATTACTAAGCTGAAAACCACATAATAAACAAAGTAAGCATGCTAGTATCAAATGGCATGGGTTTTACTATGTATAGTGGGCATAACAAGAAAGGTGTATAAGAACAATTAGGCATAACCATCATCAGAGTCGTGTATAAACACATTCTCTAAAACTTATTAAAAAGGCACATCATGGTAACATATATGTAATGTAACATTTGAAATAAAATTATGGAAAAGAAAACTTGTCATGCATCAACATTGCCTCATCATTATCCATGTGTATTTTAATCTTATACTCATAGGTAATGGTTCCTTTGAAATTCATGAACGTATCACCAAGTTCCATCCCCAAGGTGTCGTAAAATTACCAAGGTTATATACCATGGTATCATTTAAAATTACCAAGGATATTCACCAAGGTATCGTTAAAATTGTAATCCCAATAGATTACATCATTACCCAATGCATTGGAGCGCTATCAGGGTGCACCCATAAAAGGTCTTACTAGTTCTGATATTCATGGTGTCTCATACCATTTTGAATGTTAAATTTTTATTTCATATTATCCAAGGTTTCCCATACCACTTCGGATAATTATCTTCATTTCTCATTACCCAAGGTGTCCCATACCACTTTCGGTGTCTTGATTCCTGGTGACTTATTTTTATGTGTCAGATGCATGTAGGATGATCAAATATAAGGACAAGGAAAAAAATTATACAATTGGTATACAAACACATGACATTACGAACATGGAATAATTAATCAAAAGTAGGCATGGTTTAGTAAAAATTCTTTGTAAACAAGACAATTACTAAAACACATCAAATGGTAGATGAAAAGTGCATGTCACATAAAATGATAAAATGATGCTCATTCAAATTCCTATTTCATAGAAATTATTTATTTAGATTCTTGTCATTAAATATGATGATAAATATAGAACTGAACATGAAAGCAAGCTAAATCATAAACATGATTAACATATATTAAATATTGTAGCATGTAATGGCCCGGACCTCCCTGGTCCATTACTTTGTGAAAATGTGGTGTTGGAGGTGTTCTGGAAGGTCAAGGTGACTTATCCCCAACACTTTGCCAAATTTCCAGTTCTGTGAACAGTGTTTCCAGAACAGTAGCCTTCTAACTGTGACCTTCCAACTGTAGACTTGAATAGTGTTTCCAGAATAGTAACCTTCTAATTGTGACCTTCCAACTGTAGACTTGAACAGTGTTTCCAGAATGGTAACCTTCTGACTGTGACCTTCCAACTGTAGACTTGATTAGTGTTTCCGTAATGGTAACCTTCTAACTGTGACCTTCCAACTGTAGACTTGAAGAGTGTTTCCAGAATGGTAACCTTCTGACTGTGACCTTCCAACTGTAGACTTGAACAGTGTTCCCATAACGGTAACCTTCTAACTGTGACCTTTCAACTATAGACTTGAATAGTGTTTCCAGAATGGTAACCTTCTAACTATGACCTTCCAACTGTAGACTTGAATAGTGTTTCTAGAATAGTAACCTTCTAACTGTGACCTTACAACTGTAGACTTGAACAGTGTTTCCAGAACGGTAACCTTCTAACTGTGACCTTTTGTTTCCTTTTCCAAATTTTGAATATGTGAACAGTGTTTCCATCTTCTCAAATTTGACATTTTCTTTGACGTAAAATACTTTTAAAACCTTATTTTAAGGACTTTAAGGCCGATTCAAAGGCCATAATTCCTATATTAATTATTCCTAAGGCCGGGATATTTTTACTTGGTCAAACCGCGTGGGTTAATGCGATCCGTTTTTAATGGAGAATAAATCAGATCTTAAACCGTCGGCTCTCTAATTTATTTTTTTTAAAGGGAACGAGATATCATTCATCATTGTTCTTCCTCCTTATTCTCATCTACGAGATGCCAGAACCTTGAAATCATTCTCATAAGAGTTTCACAATGAAAAGTTACTCGGATCAGTTTTTCTCTATTTGATGCAACCAAGTTGTGTCGATTGTTCTTCCATATAAGGTATGTTTTATCATCGTTCCTTCGGGGATCACCTTCTCCTGTTCTCCCTTCCATATTAGAATGTAATCTCCATGGTTCTAATGGGTTTTCTTGGGGTTGGTTGGTACTATCGTACCGTGGAATCCTCCGGTGGATGAAGCTGTCGGGAGGAGAAGAGGACTGTGACCCGTTGTGTGGATAAAGGACGTCAAGGACTCTTCGAGGTAGGGGATTCAAGGCTTCTCTAATTGTTTATGTGAAACTTTAGAATTAGCATGATTTAACCCTTTGGATCACAATGAAATTGACTTAAATAAATACTTAAACCGGATTAAAATAATTGGTTGATCGCATGTTGTTGCTTTGTACCGTGATAACGGTTTGCCTTATTTTTTCCTAGATAGATTGATATCTATGATTTTTATTTAATTAGATTCTCGTTCATGATGGAAATTGATAAAGAACGTAAAGCCGGAATTATTTGTTAAATAATTGGCTAAATATAAAGAGGCATGTTAATGAATCTGTTAACTCAAGATGGATTAAAGAACTATTAGTTCGATAATTTCAAAAGGGTTCTAATTTACCCTCTTGCTTGTAAGGCTGAATGCCTTGTGGTTTGGAGCTCTGAGTGCTCATTTTTTATGAAGGCTGAATGCCTTGTTAAAGGGCCGAGAGCCCATTTTGTGATCTTTGATTTCCTGCTGCTTGTGATTTGATGTGAGCCTGGATGGCTGTTGTGATATGTGAAGGTATGAGGACTTGTGGTTGTGGCGGATGACGCCTAGTGTGGCGAGATGCATCGGTTTACGCATGTGGGTATCGGGGAGGACACCAAGGATGATGGTATGAGATGAATGTGATGGTTTGATGTTGGTGGTTTTGTTTGGTTGTTTATCTGCTTTACTTTTCCACACTGCTCAAGGAAGCTGGTATTGCTTACCCTCTTTCCGAAGGAGGTGAAGACACGCGGGGTATGCCACGTGCTTTCCGTGTTTAGCCTCTCGATGGAGGATGGGTCTCTGCTCTTGCTATAGGCAGAAACGACTCGACGGGTAGTATATCTACTCGCCGTGTTGAGCCCTTTGTGTTTAGTATCATATGATGTTTTTTCTAGAATGCCTGAGATTATGGAAAAGTAATTCCGAAATGAATGTTTTTTTAAATGGTGATAATCCACGGGGATGGAGAAGCTAGAATTTAATAGTGATGTGAATCCTAAAAAGGATCAGTTTTTGAATGTGATGCCAATTTTGTTTAATGTGGTAAATTTCTCATGGTTAATTAATGTTTAAAAAATTAATTAACATACAGTGGAACTGATAAAATTAGAATGGACTAATCTAATAAAGCTCTTCAAATGGTTGTGTGCCTATAGGATACCTAGTCTTAGAAGTAGCAGCCTGGAGTCTGAGAGACGATAGCTGCAGTTGTGCCTATGACTAGGTAATGCCCATAGTGTGGTTGTGAGTTATATATATTCTGTACTTTTTGTGTTTCTATATGCTACTCCACCCTGTCGGTAAGGGCAACTAACACCCCGGGGATTTTGAGCCCTGGGGAGGTGTTTTCCCCAACATTCTAATGGGAGGTTGAATGGCTGACTACCCCCTTTGGCCTCACTCTCTTCTCTTGGTAGATACTTGTTCCATGAGGCACAACGGTTAGTTACCCCATATATGTGTGTAGAGGGCTGTAATGGATTGTGGTTATTCACACACATATATTCTGGATATTGTATCCTATGGACTACTATAGGTGTAATGTGTATAGGCTATGATGGCTTGAGGATCCTTACTCAGAGTATGGGCTGTAATGGATTGAGGTATTATACCCGATGTATGATAAACGTTATGAGGGCTGTGGTGGCTCCCGGAAACTACCTGGTTACTTTTGGTTGTGAGGACGGTGTGGTGCTTAGCCCAGGTGTCTGCGGGAAAGCCTTTGGAGAGAGACGCACATGACGTATGTCGTTGGGGCAAAGCGGAAAACCTGTGGGGAAGTGGTAGCGGGGTACCCTTGATATTCTTTACTATATGCTATATTCATGTATGCGTTACTTGGTGAGAGTAGCCATGGTGAGGTTGGGAACTTAGTATACCTGTTTAGGTAACGAGTTAGTTTCACTTGTTGATCACTGGGCTTTAGCATGCTTTATTTACTTTTTCACGAATGGCTTGGGGAGGATCCTACTGAGTATACTGTTATACTCACCCTATGTATATATATAAAATGTTTTCAGGTCACATGGAGGAGGTTGGAGATCAAGCTGGTTACTACTAGCTTACGGTTGGAGGGGGAGCGGTTCGGGCTTGTGGTCACTGCCGTTTTACTTTCATTTGGGTAATTTTAGTTTTCCCTTTCAGTTGTAGTACTTTTGCATGTCATTTCATATATGTACTTGGGTTTCTTTTATATTTCAGTTATGAGTTGGAGTTGGTTGGAGTCTATTCTATCTCTCTCTTCTGCATGTGTTCTCTTAGAGGGTAATGCCTCCCATTTGAGTGTGTATTATACCCTCGGTGCTAGTCGCCAACCCGGGGCCTACTGGAGGCGGGATTCGGGGGTCATTATCTCCCTTCTCACATTGCCGGCCCAGGAGGGGTACACTTTGTGGGGAGGGGGTCATGAAAGAGTGGTATCAGAGGCTCTGGTTGAGGGATAGGATGGAGTTTGGAGTTAGGCACAGGTGAGGATGCATGGGATGGTAGGGCAACGGTGTCATTCATGTTTAGAAAGTGGGGTAAACAATAGAGACCGGTAGAGACATAGGCGTTTAGGGCCCCCTATGATCTGTTTCACAGACCTTTAAGCTTACGATGGCTACTAAACAATGTGATGCAGGTTGCAGGGTAGAGACCTAGGAAAGGATCATGCATCATTATTCTTTGCGCATGTGTTTGAATGGGTAGACCATGGGATAGGTAACCTAAAATAAATAAAAAAAACAATTAATTATTTAATGTGAGTCTTCCATATTCCCGGCTTTGGAGTTCTAACAGTTGTTAATTTATAGGTATGGCTCCAGGTCGACGTACTCGTCACGTTTGCGCAGAAGATGCCCAGCAGGCTGTTCCAGAAGAACGCCGCCGAGTAGAGGTTGACGACGATGACACTTGGAGGAAGACACTTTGAGAGTTTCAACGCCAGAGTCTACAGAAGTACGAGGGATCCGTTTCAGATGCAGTCACAGAAGACTGGATGGAGGAGATCGAGATAGGCTTCAGTTCTATTCGTGCTCAGAAGGAACACTGGGTGTCCTTGGTTGTGACGATGCTGCGTGGAGCAGCGAGGAAGTGGTGGTTCTTGTTCCTTGGTGATCGTGAGGAGTCAGCAATCTCATGGGAGGAGTTTCGAGATAGGTTTAGAGTCGAGTTTCTATCTTCGACTGCGAAGCTGTCTAGTCGCCAGGAGCTTCTTACCCTTCGACAGGGGAGCTCCAGTGTTCGAGAGTATGGAATCCGTTTCAGGAACCTTCTACGATATTCTTCAGAACTGTTACCAGATGATGAGGCCAGGGAGAGGCATTTCGAGGAGGCTTTGCATCCAGAGATCCAGTGCCAGGTCACCCCATTTATGCTGAGGACATATCTTGAGGTGCTGGCGAGGGCAGATGTTGTTGAGAGGACATTAGCTAGGACTGGATCGTCATGAGAGGGGAATCGTCATGATTCCTCACGAAGCAGAGCTGTGGTCTGGGGTTCCCGGTTTTCAGGACAGAAGAGTTTCCGTTCACCTGGGGGTAGGTCCCAGTCCTTCCCATATCGTTTCTCTGGAGGCAGCAACTCTCAGGCCTATGCCAAGGGATCAGGCGCTTGTTTTTCTTGTGGTGGTCGTGGTCATCAGCAGCGGGAGTGCCCGAATTTTCAGAGCAGTCATCATGCACCAGGCGCTCCACTCCAAGTTCCTCCATTGAGGCAGTTCCTGTTGAGGCAGCAGCAGCAGGTTTCACCAGCATTAGATCACCAAAGGGTAGATGGAGCAGGCAGAGGACAACCCCATGATGCTCCCCGTCCTCAGAGAGTAGAGCGCGGCCGTGGTGGTGGTCATCATCAGGGTCAGAGAGGCCGTGGAAGAGGTCGTGGTCAACTTCATGCTCTAGCGTTACCAGCCCCAGGCGATCCAGATGTCATTCGAGGTACCCATTTCTTTTTTCTACCTTGGTGTATGCCTTGTTTGATTCAGGAGCAACACACTCCTTCATATCACCTACCCTTGTCCATGCTTTGGGACTTGAGGTAGAGAGGCTTCCAGTGCCCTTGGCGTTGACTACACCAGTTGGAGGTCAAGGCGACATGTTTGAAGTATGTAGAGACTGTGAGCTTGTGTTGGGGAAACACCGCTCTTAGGGAGATTTCCTATGTTTGTGAATACAACCATATGATGTCATAATTGGCATGGATTGGTTGTATTCGGTGCAGGCTGTTGTGGATTGCTACAGGAAGAATGTCATTTTATTTGATGAAGATGGAGAGAAAGTTGTGTTTGTTGGTGAGAGAGATCCTCAGATGATTCATAGACGAGTTCCATCCTTATCATCCATGATGGCTGGGATGAGGCTGAGTTCTTTAGAGGTTCAACAGTTGGCGTTTCCTAGGGTCGTAGAGGAGTACCCTAACGTCTTTCCAGAAGAGGTTGTATCCTTACCCCCTCGACGAGAGATCGAGTTTGGGATCGAGCTACAGCCAGGAGAGTATCCTATCTCTATGTCTTTGTATAGGATGGCCCCTTCTGAGTTACGAGAGCTACGTATTCAGCTCGACGGTCTGTTGTAGTGTGGTTTTGTTCGGCCAAGTGTGTCACCGTGGGGTGCACCAGTTTTGTTTGTGAAAAAGGCTGATGGCAGTTTGTGGTTGTGCGTCGATTATCGTCGGTTAAACAAAGTGACAATAAAGAACCGCTATCCTATCCCGCGGATTGATGACCTATTCTATCAACTAAAGGGTGCAAGTTGGTTCTCAAAGATAGACTTGAGGTCAGGATATCATCAGATGCGTGTAAAGGATGAGGATATCCCGAAGACTGCTTTCCGCTGTCGTCATGGGCATTATGAGTTTGTTGTAATGCCATTCGACGTGATGAATGCTACATCTGTTTTCATGGGGTTGATTAATGCTGTGTTCCGTGAATTCTTGGACATGTTTGTTATGGTTTTCATCGACGACATCCTTGTGTACTCCACATCTGAAGAGGAGCATGCAGAGCATCTACGAGCCGTTTTGGAAGTTCTTCACCAACATCAGTTGTTTGGGAAGTGGTCCAAGTGTGAGATCTGGGCTCGAGAAGTTCGTTTCTTGGGACATGTTGTGTCCCAACAGGGAGTAGCTGTGGATCCTTCGAAGATAGAAGCAGTGGTGTCTTGGCCAGCCCCCAAGACCATGTCAGAGGTGCGAAGTATCCTTGGTCTCGCAGGCTGTTATAGGAGGTTTGTAGCCAATTTCTCTCGAGTTGTGACTCCTATGACAACTTTGACTAGGAAGGATCAAGCGTTCATATGGAATGATCAGTGTCAGACAACTTTCGAGTATCTAAAGGAGAAGTTGGTAAGTGCTCCAGTCCTTTTTCTTCTAGCGGAGGGAGTCCAGTTTGATGTTTTCTGTGATGCTTCACATCTGGGGCTAGGCTGTGTTCTCATGCAGCTGAGGTTAGTTGTTTCTTATGTGTCTCGGCAGTTGCGCTCCCATGAATGAAACTATGCCACCCATGACCTTGAGTTGGCAGCCGTGGTGTTTGCTCTGAAGTTGTGGAGACATTACCTCATTGGTGAGCACTTTGTGGTTTTCACCAATCATAAGAGTTTGAGGTATGTTTTCTCCCAACGTGACTTGAACTTGAGGCAGCGTCGGTGGATGGAGTTCTTGCAGGAATACGACTTTGAAATATCATATACACCTGGAAAAGGGAATGTTGTAGCTGATGCACTAAGCCGAAAGATATGTAATGATGCTGTGCGTGAATCTGGTGATTCTTGGAGAGTGATGGAAGAGCTAGCAGCATTGCATCTTGATATGGGAGAAGTTGGGGGTAGAGGTTGTCTTTTCCAGATGATGGTGTAGTCATCCCTGATGCAGAAGGTGGAAGAGTCTCAGTTGGGTGACCTAGAAGTGGAAGTTTGGAGAGACAGAGTTGTATGTGGTGAGGCCCCTGATGGTTGGTCGGAGGATGAACAACACCGAGTGTTGTATCATGGATGGCTTTTTGTTCCCTTGGCGATGCGCGAGACGGTTCTCTGAGAGTTCCATAGTTCACCCTTGGCTTACATCCTGGTGTGAAGAAGATGTACCAATCCTTGAGGAGTCAGTTTTGGTGGCCTGGGCTGAAGCATACAGTTGCAGAATGTGTGTCTCGATGTTTAGTCTGCCAGAAGGTGGAGGCCGAACACCGTGTTCCTGGTGGTCTTCTCCAGCACTTAGATATTCCTCAGTGGAAGTGGGAGGACATCTCAATGGACTTTGTTATTGTTTTACCTCGGTCTCCGGGAGGACATGATGCTATATGGGTGGTAGTGGATCATTTAACAAAATTATCCCACTTCATAGCGATCAAGGAGTCCAGCTCAGTGGAAGTTTTGTCGAGGCAGTATCTGGAGGAGGGGGTGAGGCTTCACGGAGTCCCTAGGACGATCATTTCTGATCGAGATCCACTTTTTACCTCCAGGGTGTGGAGGGGTTTCCAACATTCTTTTGGTTCTCAGTTATGCCTTAGCACTGCTTTTCATCCTCAAACGGATGGTCAGACAGAGCGAACCATCCAGACTCTTGAAGACATGTTGCGCTCTTGTGTTCATGTTTTTGGAGGTTCACGGGTGAAACACTTACCCTTGGTAGAGTTCGCTTACAATAATAGTTTTCACTCGACCATCGGTATGGCGTCGTTTGAAGCCTTGTATGGCCGGCCATGCCGTTCTCCGTTGTGATGGACTCGGGTCGGAGAGTCAGCAATTCTCGGACCAGAACTAGTGAAAAATACAACAGAGATGGTTCGGGTTATTCGTGAGAGGATGAAGATAGCACATGATCGTCAGAAATCATATGTTGATCAAAGAAGGAGACCCTTAGAGTTTAATATTGGGGATCATGTGTTTCTGAAGGTGACACCCAACCGTGGGCAGTGAAGGTTTGGTCGTGGAAGTAAGCTTTCTCCTCGGTTTGTTGGGCCTTTCGAGGTGTTGGATCGTGTTGGAGCTGTGGCATATCGAGTAGCACTTCCCCCTCAGATGTGTCGGATACGTGATGTTTTCCATGTATCACAGCTCCGTCGTTATCTTCATGATGAATCTCATGTTATCGATTGGGGAGAGATCGATATTGACGATGATGCAACCTTCGAGAAGCGACCTGTGGAGATCCAAGACCACAAGGAGAAGGTGTTGCATGGGTGTTCTATCCCCTTAGTTCGTGTCTTGTGGAGACACTGTGGCATGGAGGAGTGTACCTGGGAGCGTGAGTCACAGATACATGCTCAGTACCCAGAGTTGTTTAATGTTTAACTCTTTTCATGTAATGACGTTTCCTTTCTGGTTAGACCTTTCATGTTTTATTTATGTACCTTTGATGTGATGTTATGTTTGAATTGTTTGGTTATGGATTGTTTGTTTCCATACCCTCGGATGTCGTCATTTTCTTCCAGCTTTTTAACAACTCATGGTGGTTTTACCCTGAGAGGTATCTTATGGGGTGGTTGTTCGGACCCCTCTTTTCTTCTGGGTTGGTTTTTAATTCTCGAGGATGGGAATTTTTTGAGAGGTATCTAATGTAATGGCCCGGACCTCCCTGGTCCATTACTTTGTGAAAATGTGGTGTTGGAGGTGTTCTGGAAGGTCAAGGTGACTTATCCCCAACACTTTGCCGAATTTCCAGTTCTGTGAACAGTGTTTCTAGAACAGTAACCTTCTAACTGTGACCTTCCAACTGTAGACTTGAACAGTGTTTCCAGAACAGTAACCTTCTAACTGTGACCTTCCAACTGTAGACTTGAACAGTGTTTCCAGAACGGTAACCTTCTGACTGTGACCTTCCAACTGTAGACTTGAACAGTGTTTCTAGAATGGTAACCTTCTAACTGTGACCTTCCAACTGTAGACTTGAACAGTGTTTCCAGAACGGTAACCTTCTGACTGTGACCTTCCAACTGTAGACTTGAACAATGTTTCCAAAACGGTGACCTTCTAACTGTGACCTTCCAACTTTAGACTTGAACAGTGTTTCTAGAACGGTAACCTTCTAACTGTGACCTTCCAACTGTAGACATGAATAGTGTTTCCAGAATAGTAACCTTCTAACTGTGACCTTACAAATGTAGACTTGAACAGTGTTTCCAAAACGGTAACCTTCTAACTATGACCTTTTGTTTCCTTTTCCAAATTTTGAGTATGTGAACAGTGTTTCCAGCTTCAAAATTTGACGTTTTCTTTGACGTAAAATACTTTTAAAACCTTATTTTAAGGACTTTAAGGCCGATTCAAAGGCCATAAATCCTATATTAATTATTCCTAAGGCCGGGATGTTTTTACATGGTCAAACCGCGTGGGTTAATGTGATCCGTTTTTAATGGAGAATAAATCGGATCTTAAACTGTCGCCTCTCAAATTTATTTTTTTAAAGGGAACGAGATATCATTCATCGTTGTTCTTCCTCCTGGTTCTCATCTACGAGACGCTAGAACCATGCAATCATTCCCGTAGGAGTTTCACAATCAAACGTTACTCGGATCAGTTCTGCTCTGTTTGATGCAACCAAGTTGTGTCGATCGTTCTTCCATATAAGGTATGTTTTATCATCGTTCCTTCGGGGATCACCTTCTCTTGTTCTCCCTTCCATATTATCATGTAATCTCCATGGTTCTAATGGGTTTTCTTTGGGTTGGTTGGTACTGTCGTACCGTGGCATCCTCTGGTGGATGCAGCTGTCGTGAGGAGAAGAGGAATGTGACCCGTTGTGTGGATAAAGGACGTCAAGGACTCTTCGAAGTAGGGGATTCATGGATTCTCTAATTATTTATGTTCAACTGTAGAATTAGCATGATTTAACCCTTTGGATCACAATGAAATTTACCTAATATAATACTTGAACTGGATTAAAAGAATTGGTTGATCGCATGTTGTTTCTTTGTACCGTGAGAACGGTTTGCCTCATGTTTTCCTAGATAGAGTGATATCTATGATTTTTCTTTAATTAGATGCTCGTTCATGATGGAAATTGATAATGAACATAAAGCTGGAATTATTTGTTAAATTATTGGATAATGATAAAGAGGCATGTTAATGAATCTGTTAACTCAAGATGGATTGAAGAAATATTAGTTCGATAATTTCAAAAGGGTTCTAAGTTACCCTCTTGCTTGTAAGGTTGTTTTCCTTGTGGTTTGGAGCTCTGAGTGCTCATTTTGTATGAAGGCTGAATGACTTGTTAATGGGCCGAGATCCCATTTTGTGATCTTTGATTTCCTGCTGCTTGTGATTTGATGTGAGCCTGGATGGCTGTTGTGATATGTGGAGGTATGAGGACTTGTGGTTGTGGCAGATGATGCCTAGTGTGTCGAGATGCATCGGTTTACGCATGTGGGTGTCGGGGAGGACACCAAGGATGATGGTATGAGATGAATGTGATGGTTTGAAGTTGGTGGTTTGGTTTGGTTGTTTATCTGCTTTACTTTTCCCCACTGCTCAAGGCAGCTGGTATTGATTACCCTCTTTCCGAAGGAGGTGAAGACACGCAGGGTATTCCACGTGCTTTCCGTGTTTAGCCTCTCGATGGAGGATGGGTCTATGCTCTTGCTATAGGCGGCAAAGACTCGACGGGTAGTATATCTACTCGCCATGTTGAGCCCTTTGTGTTTAGTAGCATATGATGTTTTTTCTAGAATTCCTGAGATTATGGAAAAGTAATTCTAAATTGAAAGTTTGTTTAAATGGTGATAATCCAGGGGGATGGAGAAGCTGGAATTTAATAGTGATGTGAATCCTAAATAGGAGCAATTTGTGAATGTGATGCCAATTTTGTTTAATGTGTTAAATTTATTATGGTTAATTAATGTTTAATGAATTAATTAACATACAGTGGAACTGATAAAATGAGAATGGAGTAATCTAATAAAGCTCTTCAAATGGTTGTGTGCTTATAGGATACCTAGTCTTAGAAGTAGCAGCCTTGAGTCTGAGAGATGTTAGCTACAGTTGTGCCTATGACTAGGTAATGCCCATAGTGTGGTTGTGAGTAATATATATTCTGTACTTTTTGTGTTTCTATATGCTACTCCACCCTGTCGGTAAGGGCAACTGACACCCCGGGGATTCTGAGCCCTGTGGAGGTGTTTTCCCCCAACATTCTGATGGGAGGTTCAATGGCTGACTACCCCCTTTGGCCCCGCTCTCTTCTCTTGGTAGATACGTGTGCCATGAGGCACAATGGTTAGTTACCCCATATATGTGTGTAGAGGGCTATAATGGTTTGTGGTTATTCACACACATATATTCTGGATATAGTATCCTATGGACTACTATAGTTGTAATGTGTATAGGCTATGATGGCTTGAGGATCCTTACTCGGAGTATGGGCTGTAATGGCTTGAGGTATTATACCCGATGTATGATACACGTTATGCAGGTTGTGGTGGCTCCCAGAAACTACCTGGTTACTTTTGGTTGTGAGTATGGTGTGGTGCTTAGCCCAGGTGTCTGCGGGAAAGCCTTTGGAGAGAGACGCACAGGACGTATGTCGTTGGGGAAAATCGGAAAACCAGTGGGGAAGTGGTAGCGGGGTACCCTTGATATTCTTTACTATATGCTGTATTCTTGTATGTGTTACATGGTGAGAGTAGCCGTGGTGAGGTTGGGAACATAGTATACCTGTTTAGGTAACGAGTTAGTTTCACTTGTTGTTCACTGGGATTTAGCATGCTTTCTTTACTTTTTCATGAGAGGCTTGGGGAGGATCCTACTGAGTATACTGTTATACTCACCCTATGTATATATATAAACAGTTTTCAGGTCACTTGGAGCAGGTTGGAGATCAAGATGGTTACTACTATCTTGCGATTAGAGGGGGAGCTATTCGGGCTTGTGGTCGCTGTCGTTTTACTTTCTGTTGGGTACTTTTAGTTTTCCCTTTTAGTTGTATTACTTTTACATGAAATTTCATATATGTACTTGGGTTTCATTTATATTTCAGTAATGAGTTGGAGTTGGTTGGAGTCTATTCTATCTCTCTCTTATGCATGTGTTCTCTTAGAGGGTAATGCCTCCCATTTGTGTGTGTGTTATACCATCGGTGCTAGTCGCCAACCCGGGGCCTACTGGAGGCGGGACTCGGGGGTCATTATCCCCCTTATCACATTGCCGGCCCAGGAGGGGTACACTTTGTGGGGAGGGGGTCGTGACATAGCAAGTCTATTAGGTGTTAAAATTTTAGATGAGCATAACATTATTTACAAATCGGTTTATTTATTAATACATTTTGGACCAGTCAGAGTATATCCCTTTGACTTTTAATGCGGTTATTAATATTAAAATTAAGCATCCTCATTAGGGTACACGAAAATAAAAAATATCTTAAACAAACCCTAAAATCCCACGAGTGTTAGAATATTTACAACCATTAATTGAAATTAGGGTTTTAGAAATTAACCTCATAAAAATATATTTACACAACCATATATACACCAAGTATATATTTAAATTTTTACTAAAAATAAACAAGGCCATTAAAATTTCTAGAGTTCTGAAAACCTCTAACGACTTATCAATTATTTAGTTAAAAATCAAAACATGATAGTTTTAATGTTCATGTAACTATAAAAACATAAACACATAAAATCTATGGTTTTAAAACTATAACATAATTGAACATAATGCAAAGAACTAGTTCGAATAAAAAATATCATTCATAAATAATTATTCATCTATAAAAAAACAAAACTGATTTGTATTGAAATACATAATCTTATTAAAATATATAGTTATATATATATAAGGCTTACATAAATATCATTCATGTTAGGAATTAATTTTAAAAACACCCTTTTCACATGTATAATTCATAATATAAAATACCTAATTATATGGAAATCTTAGAAATATATTTGGATTGGATAAATATATACATATGTACACTTTGACACATGAAAATACATATATATAAGATATGTAATGGTTTTTCTTAAGAGAATAACCTCTGACAACTAATCTTATATAAATACTTGATTAAAAAATAATCATAATCAACCTACTTGGAATCCCTTAAATTTGGAGAGTTTTAAGGTGTATACATAAACATATATAAATTAATATATTCACATATTGTATCATCTGGGTTATATAAACAAAACTCAAAGGAAACAAAACCCCTTAAATCTTTTTACGGAAATAGCATTTCTTAATCCATACACCCAGTTTTTAAAAGAATGGAGAAACTATGCTTATAATTATGATATATGTATTTTTATATATACATATCATATAACTGAATACAAACTATGTGTTTGTCTCGGGTTGTCAATAATAAAAACGGTGAGGGTATCCCCTTGTACTTGTAGATATGAAGGAAAAAACCCCATGAATCCCTCTGTTTTAAAAGAATGGTTTGAATGGCATGTAAAAACATGTTAATATAATCCATATATATATATATTCATGTATATATATATCGAGGTGTATGTGGAGGTTTGGAAAAAACATGAATACAAGACACCCTTACTTGGCGGCAGAGGATGCTCGGATCAGAGGTAGCTCACTGGTTTAGCTGGAGAGATTAAGAGGAGTTCAGAGGTTTCAGAGGGACCTCCATATGTAACAGTTTATACTGTGGCCACAACACACTCAAAGGAATTCAATCCTGATGTTAGGTAGAGCTATAGTGTCCTAGGAGGGTGGGGTGCGCAAAGGACAAAGGAAAAAAGTGAAAACAGGGAAGGTGGAGGCATCCTCGGGTGTACAAGCTCGATGGTGCGGGACCCCATCATGAGGAAGAAGACGACAGAGGTCACAGGTTTTAAAAGGAAATGTTGACCAAGATCTGATCGTGGGAGGATTGGACTGTTTCGGTGACACGTGGGCATCCAAGTGGCTTTTGATCACATGGAATGTCAGGATTAAACATGACATGTGAAGAATGATTAGATTTTGCATCAACGAATTGTTTAAAAAAATGAAATACTAATAGTAAAAAAAATTGAATTTTTATAATCATTTATATGTTTTAAGAACTTATAACTTTTAAAATCATAAACTCAATTTATAACATACTCTATCATTTGATTTAAAAGATAAATAATTTTTCCTAATTCAAAATACATAGTTTTAAAGATCTATAAAAAATATTTTTCAATGATTATTAAAGGTGTGTGATTATAAGATACTAATTAAACATGACTTTTCAAACATTTATAAGGTGTTAAAATACTATCTTTACAACCATTTGGATTTTATAAAATCAATTAGGTTCCTTTATAAGAGTAAAACATTATTTTAAAATTTTGATATTTGAAATTATAATTCAAATCATTTCAACAATTTAACATACTTGAAATACCATAAGGTTATAGAAAAAAATTTTATAAAAAGATAAACATTAAAAACCCCAGCGATCATATATATAATGGTCATAATTTCTAAAGGAACCCTATAAAAACAGCGGGGTAGGGTGATTCAAACTCAAGGTAACCAAAGAAGATGGTTCTCCCAATCCCACTGATGGTCAGCATAGTATTCATGATTATAGTGGTGATGATTTTTCCATTAGTTGAATCAAAGGATCTCCTTTACTTACTAGACCTTGTTTTGGAGATTAGGGGTCTTCCAGTAGCTCTAATAGGGGTTTTAATAGGAATTTCTGTTAACTGTGCTTACTCTGTTCATCTCAGAGTATTGTAAACAATACGGTGTTCTATATTAAATAAAGAGCCTTAGGTTTTTCTGTTAGTTTTTTGTTTTGATTAAATGGGTTTAACAAAATTAAATGCATAGTATCATCATTATAAGATACCCAAAATGGAGGTTATTAAATTATTCCCCCTTCAAAGAATTGTGTCCTTGCAATTCGATTGGCGTACTTTCACTGAATCATTCACACGTCTTCCTTGACACCCTTGGTGATGTCCCTCTACCTCGACCGCCCAAGGATGAAGGTACTATTCAACAGTACTCCTAGGGTAGAACAAAGATCGCGAGTCTCTTCTTCCAAAATACACTCTCGAAAAATTGGATCATGGATAAAACCATGCTCCCATTTCATTCAGGTGGTTTTCTAGAGATAAGCACAAGTGACATCAAGCTCCACGCCATCCTCAAGGATTCTGTTCCTAAAGATCTCTCGAACCATGTCATATTTATAGGATTCGATTAAAGATTCAAAATCATAGAGGTCCCCAAGCATGCTAAAACACAGGACATGGTACATAAAAACTGTGCAAAACTCCAGCTCCTTTACAGCTTCTCTGATGGCCGTGAAGGCCTACCATTTCTTATTCAGGGTGAAACATAGGAAGAGTCCCTTGTAGTACTTCAATTTCATTTTATAATTCTCAAACATTGCATTGGCCATTTGGTTATACACAACTTCTGATCCTCGGAAGATTTGAAGGACATTCGAGATTTTTGATATTTCATAGAGGGTTTTGATCATGAGTCGTATGTTAACAAATGGTTGGAAACATGTACAATATTATTTTTCTACAATAGCATATATGATCTCCGTAGGGAGAGTCAAGAGTCTAGGTGTTGATCAATGGCTTCCCATTTGACAATTTTAAGAACAAACCCTACTTAGTAATACATTATTAATGTTTTAGTTTTGTCCTAATTTTCCAGGGATTCCTATACCATTCCTCTAATACCAACTATAAATCCCGAACCTCCGTGTAGAGACCCGTATCCTGACGTACATGGACATTACATTACATTTGCGGAATACTTAGTACATAACAAAAACACACACTAAAGGATCGTAATAGTTTAGTGTCTTTGGAAACTCGGAACATAATCTTCTAATCCTGGTGAAAGATCTTCAATATCTCCCGTAAAGATCTTCCATGTTTTTTACCTAAAACCTTTCTTTATATCCTGGGGAAAAGAAAACATAAAAGGGTGATCTCAAATGCTCAGTAAGGTTATACAAAAGAAATAAAAATCATATCATATCTTTTTGAAAATCACAACCTGCAAAAGAGATCATAATATCTTAACATGGAACAAATCATAGAAGTGAAAATGAGATCCCCATAATCATAACATGAAACTTGAAACTTTGTGGCATGCACACATAATCATGGAAAATCATTTCTTGTTAGTCATGACTCATTGCCAAGACTATCTTAGTGGACAAAGTCCCTTTCTGAACCGAGTTCACTCCTCGTTTCAGTCCTGTATCACTGAACCGAAATAACCTTCCGTTCCAGCCATGTCTATCTCATGAGATATAAAATCTTTACCCAATGCATTGGAGGGAGATATAGGTCCCACCCATCTCTTAATGAATCCTTTCTTATGTGTTCCACAAAATCATAAATCATACATCATTGCATAACCCATGTAATAAAAATGGGATTCTTAAACAACACGACATCATAAAACCATTCATATAAGATAAAGGAATTCATAAACATAATTTCATCACAACATAGTCAAATCAATGTAAAAATATGGATAGAAACAGAACCCTTTATTATCTTATATGGAAAATAATTTTGATAAAACACTTGAATTGAATTCTTGAGGAAAATATCCTTTCTTCTTCAAAATCAATTTCTTTTACAAAACATCATGCAATTTTAAAAGAAAGAGATTTTATTGAAAATAGTCATGAAATCTTTTAGAGGAAGCTTCATGAAAATAAGGCTTTATAAAACAGTATAAATCCATTCATGCCGTATAAGTTAAAAAAAACATTCTTCGTACTTTTGTCGGAAAAGTCAAAAAGTACCTCGTACGAAAAACGAAAAAAGATTCCTTTCATATCCTTTACTAAAAACTCATAGAAGGGTAAAATTGGATTTAAACAATTGTAGGTGGATGGAAATAATATTACATATTGAGGGAACATGGATGTGGATGATAAAATACACCCCAGTAAATACTTACGAATAAACAATCTCGGATAAAAATGAGATTGTGATATTTCCCTTACCTTAGGTCCGATTAGCTTTGTACGTGTCCGAAGCTCCTGTATAATGGTTTAAATAATGTTATTGACTTATTCCAGAATCATACATATTGATATGATATCATATATGGTCATATTATTAGTTTCTTGTTAGTAATATTTCATTGTTACTTGTTACTCGGGTCTTTATAACTTTTTGTTCTTATGCGTGTTTTGTCGAATAAATTCTTATTCTTATCTTTAGGTTATAGATAATTCATTTCCAGAATGTTATTAGTGTAGTATATACCATATTCATTCATTCAATTCATTTATATAATCATTATGAAATGAAGATCATGTAGAACGAGTCGCATCACATCGTGGAGACGGTATTCCGTACGTACGCACGAGTGATGATATCGTTCCTATGATCGTGGAATTGTATTGGAGTATATATATATTATTTCAGTATCAATATTACTTCATAATAATCATATGTAGTTACTCATTACACCATTATACCCATCCTTGTAAGGTGATGGTGGAAAATAGATTACACCACAGCGTGGAGACGGTATTCCGTACGTACGCACGCGCGGTGATTTCATTTTTCCGTAGGATGGATAGAAGGTGAATTAGGGTTGTTTCATATTTATAATAACATATCAGTACGTAAGTAATACTGATGTTATTACTTTATCATGAAACAACTAAAGAAGAAGAAGTTGAAGAAGAAAGAAATTGAAAAGATCGGTAATGGATATTACCTCTTCTTTGGAACGCCTCTTTGAATCCTCCACTTAAGGAACTAAGATTGGTCTTTGGAGAAGACCAGAACCTCTAGTATTATTCTAGGAAAGTGGAGAGGAGAAAATGTCAGGGGTTGGCCGAGCTTGAGTGCTCAAAATTGGTGTGAGGAGGAGGGGGAGGAGGTTCCCTTTTATAAGGGAGGAGAGGGGCACCTTAGGAATTCTTAAAAATATTAATTTATAATAAATCTAACCCCACTTAAAAACCTCCAAAAATGACTCATATTCGAAGATTAGATGAGATAGGGTTGTAATCTCATCAACAAATCAAATTTAGACATGTTTGGATATTATTTTAAACCTTATCAATTATATTTAACTCTAAGTTAAATAATTTAACTTTTACCGTGTCTTTTTGTTTTCTTTCACTATATGGTTAATAAACTTACTATAACATGCCAAACGAACCACAAATTGTTTATTATTAATATATATATCCTTATCTAAGTCATTTGGCCGAACCTTAGATTTTTAGGAATAAAATAACAATTAATAATATAATATTTGATTTAAAAACTATTTTGTGTCAATTTTGACACTATTTGATATATGATTTTTGTGAAAGTCATAACAGAATTATATGTTCGAACCAAGTTGATTAAATCAACATTAATATATCATAGTAACCTAGAAAATTATTGGAATTCATAAAAAATCTCAAATTACATTTATTTTGGTGTTTATAACATCAATTATGTCAATATTTCATTAATAAGATAATTACTGCATCATCGTTGTGTCATAAATAAATTAAATTATTTGATGTCTAAAAATTACAAATAAAATACCATCATGTAGGAAATCTTTTTAGATTTCTAATGAAAATTTACAATCGAATTTATCTTATGTATAACCCCATATTAAAAATTATTTACTTATTAAACTTTGATTTTAACTATTTTAACCCTTCTTTAAATAAATTCATAATAAATGTCCTAATCTAATCCAAGTGGGCCTAAATGGTCATATTTTATTCCTAAGTTTGTTTTTGGTCGAATTACACTTGTCCAATAGAATTAGGACATGTGTTAGGGTAATAGTAATATCATATTTACCCTTAGTTACCCTATTTACTATTAACCGCGGTAAAAAAAAGTAAAAAGTTACTATTCACCAAAAATTATTTTCATCTCATTGAACCACATTTTAGTCCTTGATATTAACCGTGTCTCTCGGATTTTCGAAATTCCATTCACAGAAGTGGTAAAATTAAGTTTTATGCAAAATTCAGTTTTTAACCTACCACTTAGTGGTTTCACTATTCATCAAAAATTGAAAGTTTTCAGAAAAATGCCAAAATTTCATCCTAAGCTATATTTCATATTCCGAATTCAAAAATGAAGTCTATTTTACCAAATTCATAACATAGAAGTTGAATTAATTAATTTTATAATTAAATCCCGCTATTAAAACAAATAGCGTGTTTTTACGAAACAATATCTATCAAAAGATTGACACTTGTTTATGTCAGGTTTAAATGTGAAATTACGTCCAATGACCAACATTGTATTAAATTGTAAAAATATATTCTAAATATACTTTAAAACCACTCAAATTAATAATTTATCACTATTAATTATTTCGATTAAAAATGTTGTTTTTAATTATAATTTAGTAATTTTCACTATTCATCCGAATATGAAAGTTATCCGAAATGTACCAAAATTTCACCTTAGGCTAAATTCGATACTCCGAATCCAAAAATGAAATCCATTTTGAAAAATAAAATTTACAAAATTTCAAAAAGTGGTTATTACTATTCATAACGGCTAGTTTTAATAGCATATCGCTGTTTAGTGAAACTCGTTATTGCATACTACACACACTATCGAGGAAGGTTGCGATTGCGTGTAATGAAAGGCAAGTCAAGGATGCGTGTTGTGCAAGCTCCTTTTGGTGTAGCGTACAACACAAGACATTAATAAAATTAAAAAGAATATTTTTCATAAAATCTTGGGCTATTACATTCTACCCCCCTTAAAATGAATTTCGCCCTTGAAATTCGTCGGGGTTATAAATGGTTTTCTATTCGAAAGTTTCCCACATCGTAAAAAGGAATACCAAAACTTGGCTTTAAAAACTAAAGAATGAAATGTAACGATTACCCAAATAAACTAATTGTTGGGTTCCCACATAGGTAAAAATATGGATATGGAAGAAAAATATAACCATCATGTTCTGATGGAGAGTGGTAGAGAACATGGCTATGGAAAAGCCAACAATCACAAATCCATAAATTTGTGATGATATAAGGTACCATCTGATTCCTCAGGTATAAGATCACTAGGACAACATTTTTGGTTTTCAAGATCATTTCCCTAAAGTTGAAAATTTGAATTAGAATAAATACTTACTTTATTTTGGTACAATCTCACTGTTGTTCGTGCCTTGAACAATTTCCACTTCATCTATTAAATAAATGAAGTTGAATTTGTTATTCGTGAAGTGTTAGCAGATAATGTGATAGAATGACGGGTCATTCCATCTGTCTCAAACAAAAGGTTAGCAAAAATTATATGCATAAATCGATCTATAGTGAGATTAATCATATATGGTTCCTAAAATGGACTTATACTTCATATATCATACTTCTTAATATAATAAAACTAGTTTCTACTAAATAGGGACTTCCTGTAGGTCAGTGGTAGGCGATAAAGGCCAGTCGCACATCGGTTGTGGGTTCGATTCCTACAGCCTTGTCCGAAGCGATGGGCTGTCGCCCGTCCTGCAGGTTGTCCTTTTTCTAAAACTATATTACTATAACATCCCATCAATAATATCGAGAAAACTTCGATCCTTAAACAATACTCACTTATGTCCAACATAATCCATTTCAATCTTTAGGCTTATCCATAATACTGCAGTCCACTCTCATAATATAGTGACAACGATTACCAGAGATTTAATACTGTCGTTGATCCCCACATATCATAAGATATGTTTTGTTGGTCACATTCTAAACATTCAAAGTCCTTAATCATGTATTCTCTTGAATACCTTAGTGAAAACATGAATGCAGTTAAAAGTTAACACTTTCCACATACCAAAATCCTCAAAATTCTATATACTCAATCCATGATATCACTTAGTCCTTATATCAATCACGAGCTCATGAATATTGTTAAACATTTCATTTTCTTATTTTCCCTTCATTATGCGCATATCATCTTATTTCCAAAAATATCTCAATCACTTTGAATACCACATTAAACCAATACATAAATATTCCAATACTCCATGATACAACATTATTTTGGAATCCCATTACATAAACACTTAATCATTCCACCACATCGTTATCATATTCAACATTGCCAATAGTGATCGCATGTGATTTCCCTTTGTCCTTTGCCTTCAGTGGTTGCTCATGTTGATCATCACTAACCCTTGGATTAGGGCAATTATTAGCATAATGCCCCATTTCCTTGCATTGGAAGCATTGAAGTGTTGGCGGTGCGTTCTCTGCAGTGTTTGCTTTATTCACATCATTAGAAACCCTTTTTCCATTACTTCGACACTCAGCTGCTCGATGACCTTCTTTTCCACACTTAAAACATTTTCTAGTTCCTTTAAGACAATCTCCACCATGCTTCTTTCCACACTTTGTGCATAAGGAAACATTCATCTTCTTTTCACCATTATTATGAGATTTCTCCTTGAACTCCATCTTTCGTTTCTTGTCAAAACCATGAGATGGATATGTAACACCAACTTCCATTTATACCTTGATAGCACAACGCACAATTTCTTCATAGCTACTGAAGTCTCTTATAGCTAATTCCCTTCGAAGACTTGGTTTTAAGACACTGAAAAATCGATCAACTTTACTTTCAGGTTGGATGATAATGCCAGATGCATACCTTGGAAGTCTTGTAAAATTCGCTTCATATATACCAACAGATTCATCATCCTTCTGCTTCAGCTCAATAAACTCCTTTTCCATCTTTGTTCGAAGAATACGAGGGAATTACTTAGTGAAAAACAAGTTCTTGAACTCGTCCCATTCCATGGACTCAATTTCATCCCTTGGCCTCGTATTCTTGATAAGATTCCACCATTGATCAGCTTCACCTTCCAAACGATATACTGCTAAGATGACTTTATCATGTTCAGAACATTGAAGAACTGAAAATATCTTTTCAGTGGTACTGATCCATTGTTCAGCAACAATTGGATCGGAAGTCCCACTGAAAGAAGGTGGACGTTGCCTCATGAAGGACTCAGTAGAATACTGTTCCCTTCTCTGCTCATTTGGAAGTCCAGAATGATTCATAGCTTGTGTAAGTATAGCAATAAGATTTTGCACTCCATCTCCCATAACATTTGTTTGTTCAGGAGGGCAATCATTGCATTGTCCATTGCATTGATCAACACGGTTCCTTCGGGTTCCAGCCATCGTCTAAAACCCAAAAAGAATAGTGTGAGAGGAAAAAATCATGCTAGGGAAAACAACATAATAAAGGGGGAGTACCTTCAATATCCAACATCTTAGGTTTAATTCTATGATCGTTAGCGTAATTCTATTACTATAACCTATACGTATACTTATCCCTAGGGACATCCCTAGACATACCTTAGAAATATCTCTAGGGATCTCACTAACGTTTTCGCATCCTAGTTTCCAAAGGTTGACTAAACCTTTCCTCTGATACCAACTGTAGAGACCCGTATCCTGACGTACATGGACATTACATTACATTTGCAGAATACTTAGTACATAACAAAAAAACACACTAAAGGATCGTAATAGTTTAGTGTCTTTGGAAACTCGGAACATAATCTTCTAATCCTGGTGAAAGATCTTCAATATCTCCCGTAAAGATCTTCCATTTTTTTTACCTAAAACATTTCTTTATATCCTGGGGAAAAGAAAACATAAAAGGGTGAGCTCAAATGCTCAGTAAGGGTATACAAAAGAAATAAAAATCATATCATATCTTTTTGAAAATCACAACCTGCAAAAGAGATCATAATATCTTAACATGGAACAAATCATAGAAGTGAAAATGAGATCCCCATAATCATAACATGAAACTTGAAACTTTGTGGCATGCACACATAATCATGGAAAATCATTTCTTGTTAGTCATGACTCATTGCCATGACTATCTTAGTGGACAAAGTCCCTTTCTGAACCGAGTTCACTCCTCGTTTCAGTCCTGTATCACTGAACCGAAATAACCTTCCGTTCCAGCCATGTCTATCTCATGAGATATAAAATCTTTACCCAATGCATTGGAGGGAGATATAGGTCCCACCCATCTCTTAATGAATCCTTTCTTATGTGTGCCACAAAATCATAAATCATACATCATTGCATAACCCATGTAATAAAAATGGGATTCTTAAACAATATGACATCATAAAACCATTCATATAAGATAAAGGAATTCATAAACATAATTTCATCACAACATAGTCAAATCAATGTAAAAATATGGATAGAAACAGAACCCTTTATTATCTTATATGGAAAATAATTTTGATAAAACACTTGAATTGAATTCTTGAGGAAAATATCCTTTCTTCTTCAAAATCAATTTCTTTTACAAAACATCATGCAATTTTAAAAGAAAGAGATTTTATTGAAAATAGTCATGAAATCTTTTAGAGTAAGCTTCATGAAAATAATGCTTTATAAAACAGTATAAATCCGTTCGTGCCGTATAAGTTAAAAAAAACATTCTTCGTACTTTTGTCGGAAAAGTCAAAAAGTACCTCGTACGAAAAACGAAAAAAGATTCCTTTCATATCCTTTACTAAAAACTCATAGAAGGGTAAAATTGGATTTAAAAAATTGTAGGTGGATGGAAATAATATTACATATTGAGGGAACATGGATGTGGATGATAAAATACACCCCAGTAAATACTTACGAATAAACAATCTCGGATAAAAATGAGATTGTGATATTTCCCTTACCTTAGGTCCGATTAGCTTTGTACGTGTCCGAAGCTCCTGTATAATGGTTTAAATAATGTTATTGACTTATTCCAGAATCATACATATTGATATGATATCATATATGGTCATATTATTAGTTTCTTGTTAGTAATATTTCATTGTTACTTGTTACTCGGGTCTTTATAACTTTTTGTTCTTATGCGTGTTTTGTCGAATAAATTCTTATTCTTATCTTTAGGTTATAGATAATTCATTTCCAGAATGGTATTAGTGTAGTATATACCATATTCATTCATTCAATTCATTTATATAATCATTATGAAATGAAGATCATGTAGAACGAGTCGCATCACATCGTGGAGACGGTATTCCGTACGTACGCACGAGTGATGATATCGTTCCTATGATCGTGGAATTGTATTGGAGTATATATATATTATTTCAGTATCAATATTACTTCATAATAATCATATGTAGTTACTCATTACACCATTATACCCATCCTTGTAAGGTGATGGTGGAAAATAGATTACACCACGGCGTGGAGACGGTATTCCGTACGTACGCACGCGCGATGATTTCATTTTTCTGTAGGATGGATAGAAGGTGAATTAGGGTTGTTTCATATTTATAATAACATATCAGTACGTAAGTAATACTGATGTTATTACTTTATCATGAAACAACTAAAGAAGAAGAAGTTGAAGAAGAAAGAAATTGAAAAGATCGGTAATGGATATTACCTCTTCTTTGGAACGCCTCTTTGAATCCTCCACTTAAGGAACTAAGATTGGTCTTTGGAGAAGACCAGAACCTCTAGGATGATTCTAGGAAAGTGGAGAGGAGAAAATGGCAGGGGTTGGCCGAGCTTGAGTGCTCAAAATTGGTGTGAGGAGGAGGGGGAGGAGGTGCCCTTTTATAAGGGAGGAGAGGGGCACCTTAGGAATTCTTAAAAATATTAATTTATAATAAATCTAACCCCACTTAAAAACCTCAAAAAATGACTCATATTCGAAGATTAGATGAGATAGGGTTGTAATCTCATCAACCAATCAAATTTAGACATGTTTGGATATTATTTTAAACCTTATCAATTATATTTAACTCTAAGTTAAATAATTTAACTTTTACCGTGTCTTTTTGTTTTCTTTCACTATATGGTTAATAAACTTACTATAACATCACAAACGAACCACAAATTGTTTATTATTAATATATATATACTTATCTAAGTCATTTGGCCGAACCTTAGATTTTTAGGAATAAAATAACAATTAATAATATAATATTTGATTTAAAAACTATTTTGTGTCAATTTTGACACTATTTGATATATGATTTTTGTGAAAGTCATAACAGAATTATATGTTCGAACCAAGTTGATTAACTCAACATTAATATATCATAGTAACCTAGAAAATTAGTGGAATTCATAAAAAATCTCAAATTACATTTATTTTGGTGTTTATAACATCAATTATGTCAATATTTCATTAATAAGATAATTACTGCATCATCGTTGAGTCATAAATAAATTAAATTATTTGATGTCTAAAAATTACAAATAAAATACCATCATGTAGGAAATCTTTTTAGCTTTCTAATGAATATTTACAATCGAATTTATCTTATGTATAACCCCATATTAGAAATTATTTACTTATTAAACATTGATTTTAACTATTTTAACCCTTCTGTAAATAAATTCATAATAAATGTCCTAATCTAATCCAAGTGGGCCTAAATGGTCATATTTTATTCCTAAGTTTGTTTTTGGTCGAATTACACTTGTCCAATAGAATTAGGACATGTGTTAGGGTAATAGTAATATCATATTTACCCTTAGTTACCCTATTTACTATTAACCGCGGTAAAAAAAAGTAAAAAGTTACTATTCACCAAAAATTATTTTCATCTCATTGAACCACATTTCAGTCCTTGATATTAACCGCGTCTCTCGGATTTTCGAAATTCCATTCACAGAAGTGGTAAAATTAAGTTTTATGCAAAATTCAGTTTTTAACCTACCACTTAGTGGTTTCACTATTCATCAAAAATTGAAAGTTTTCAGAAAAATGCCAAAATTTCATCCTAAGCTATATTTCATATTCCGAATTCAAAAATGAAGTCTATTTTACCAAATTCATAACATAGAAGTTGAATTAATTAATTTTATAATTAAATCCCGCTATTAAAACAAATAGCGTGTTTTTACGAAACAATATCTATCAAAAGATTGACACTTGTTTATGTCAGGTTTAAATGTGAAATTACGTCCAATGACCAACATTGTATTAAATTGTAAAAATATATTCTAAATATACTTTAAAACCACTCAAATTAATAATTTATCACTATTAATTATTTCGATTAAAAAAGTTGTTTTTAATTATAATTTAGTAATTTTCACTATTCATCAGAATATGAAAGTTATCCGAAATGTACCAAAATTTCACCTTAGGCTAAATTCGATACTCCGAATCCAAAAATGAAATCCATTTTGAAAAATAAAATTTACAAAATTTCAAAAAGTGGTTATTACTATTCATAACGGCTAGTTTTAATAGCATATCGCTGTTTAGTGAAACTCGTTGTTGCGTACTACACACACTATCGAGGAAGGTTGCGATTGCGTGTAATGCAAGGCAAGTCAAGGATGCGTGTTGTGCAAGCTCCTTTTGGTGTAGCGTACAACACAAGACATTAATAAAATTAAAAAGAATATTTTTCATAAAATCTTGGGCTGTTACACTCCGGTAGCCCGTAGCCGGTGCTCTGGATATGGTGGGTAATTTATATACTATAGACTAAACAAACAATTTACACATCATAACCCATCAAGATGAACTTTCTGGTTTATATCATAGAGAATCAGAGTCAACCGCTTCACTTCTTCCTTACAAATATAAGATATAATTTCCAAAACATGGAAAAACTCTATCATCCTGTACAAATTTCATCAAAAACATAGGGTGAGAATTGAAATACTCAGTACGGGGTTTTGAAAGTACTTAAATCCAGCTTTTTAAAACTACCTTTGAAAATACTTTTCCAAACATAAAATAATTTGTTAATGGAAAAACGTCAAGACAATTCAATGGTTGATATAATATAGTTAAAGCACTTCATACATAAGCATTAGAACACTTAGCTAAAAACCACTTAATAAACAAGGTAATAATGCTAGTATCAAATGGCACGAGTTTTACTAAGTAAAGTGGGAATATCAAGCAAGGTGTGTATGAACAATTAGGTATAAACATCATCAGAGTCTCTCATAAACACATTCTCAACCACTTATAAAAATTTCACATCATGACAAGATAAATGTAAAGAAACATTGGTAATAAAATTCTAGAAACGAAATCTTATCAGGCATCAACATTGCCTCGTCATATTCCATGTGTATTTTAATATGATACTCATAGGTAATGGTTCCTTTGACATTCATGAACATATCACCAAGGTCCATCCACAAGGTGTCATAAAATCACCAAGGTTATATACTATGGTATCGTTTAAAATTACCAAGGTTATTCAAAAAGGTATCATTAAAATTGTAATCCCTAGAGATTTCATCATTACCCATTTCATTAGAGCGCTATCAGGGCTCACCCTTAAGAGGTCTTATTAGGTCTTCTATTCAAGGTTCCCCATACCACATTGAATATTACATTTTTATTTCATATTATCCCAGGCTCCCCATACCACATTGGAAAATTATGTTCATTTCTCATTACCCAAGGTGTCCCATACCACTTTGGGTAACATTATTCTTGGTTATTTATTATGATGTGTCATATGGATTTAGGATTATCAAAGTTAAAGACAAGGAATACCATTATACAATTGGTCTTAAAACACATGAAAATACAAACATGAAATAATTAATCAAAAATAGGAAAGGTTTAGTAAACATTTGATGTACACAAGACAATTACTAAAACACATCAAATGGTAGATGAAAAGACCCTATCACATAAAATGATAAAATGATGTTCATTAAAATTCCTATTTCCTGGAAATGAAGTATTTAGATACTTGTCATTAAATATGGTGATAAACATAGAACTGAACATGACAATAGGATAAATCATAAACTTGATTAATCTATAGTAACCATTATAGAAAATCCATTCGTTGTTAATATTTCAGGAGAGCATAACATGATTTAAAAATCCATATATTTCATAATACATTTGGGTGAAGTTAGAGTATATACCTTTTACTTTCAATGCGATTAATAATATTAAAATTAATCCGACTCATTAGTGTAAACGAAAATACAAAATATCATAGACAAATCCTAAAAACCCACGACTGTTAAAATATTGACAACCATTAATCTGTATTAGGGTTTCAGAAATTCATCTCATAAAAATATATTTACATATCCATATATACACCAAGCATAAATATGGGTTTGTACACAAAATAAACAAGGACATTAAAATTTCTTGAGTTTTGAAAACCTATAACTACATATCAATTATATAGATAAAAATCAATACTTGATAGGTTTAATATTCAAGGAACTATAAATACATTAACATATAAAAGATATGGTTTTAAAACTATAACATAATTTCACTTCAACCAAAGACATAGTTTGAATAAAAAATATCATTCATATATAAGTATTAATCTCTACAAAAATAAAACTAATTTGTATTGAAATATATAAAATTATAAAAATATATAGCTATAGATATAAGGATTAAATAAATATAATACACTTTAAGAATTGATTTTAAATAAGCCCTTTTCAAATGTATAATTCTTTATATAAAATACTGAATTATATGAAAATAATAGAAATATATTTTTATTGGTTACATATATATATGTATACTTAAACACTCGAAAATACATATATATAAGATATGCAATGGTTGGGCTTAAGGGAAAAGCCTCTCACAAATAATCTTATATAAATACTTGAATAAACAAAAATCATAAGAAACCTCCTTGGAATACCATAAACTGGGAGAGTATTAAGGTGTATACCTAAACATAAATAAGATTATATATAAATATATTGTATAATATGGGTTATATAAAAAAACTCAATGGGAAAAAAACCCTTAAATATTTTTAGGGAAATAGCATTTCCTAATCCATACACCCAGTTTTCTAAAGAGAGGAGAAACGATTCATATGCTGATAATATATATATTTATATATATACATATCATACAACTGAATACACACTGTGTGTGTATCTGGTTTTCAATAATAAAAAGAGTGGGGGTATCAATTTGTAATTCTAGATACGTAGGCAAACACCCCACGAAGACCTCTATTTGAAAAAGAAATGTTTTCATGGCATGTAAAAACTAGTAAATATAATCTATATATATATCAAGGTGTATGGGTAGGTTTGGAGAAAACATGAAAACAAGACACCCTTACTTGGCAGCGGAGGATGCTCAGATCAGAAGAATCTCGCGGGTTTATCGGGGGAGAACAAGAGGAGTTCAGAGGGGTCAGAGGGAGCTTGAGAGGTCTGAGATTATACAGAGTCCTCTGCGCACTCAAAGGAATTAGATCTCGATGTTTGGCCTAGTTGCAGAGTCCTAGGAGGGTGGGGTGCATAATGGTCAAAGGAAACAGTGAAAACGGGGAAGGTCGAGGCGTCCTTGGGAGTACAAGCTTGCTGGTGCGGGACCCCGTCGTGAGGATGAAGACGACAGAGGTAGCGAGTTTTAAAAAATGAAAAAAAGTCTATGATCTGATCATGGGAGGATCAAATTGTAGTAGTGAGAAATATGCATCATAGAGGCTATTGATCACGTGGATAATCGAGATTCAACGTGATACGTGAAGAATGGATTGGATTGCTCATCATCGAAAGGTTTTTAAAAAAAATAAATGCAATACTAATAGAAACAATAATTGAATTTTTATAAACTTTTATAAGTTTTATGAACTTATAACTTTTAAAATCTAAAATTCAATTTATAAAATACTATACTGTTTGATTTAAAAGTTAAATAGATTTTTCAAATTCAAACTACATAGTTTTAAAGATCTAACAAAATATATTTTTCAATAATTATTAAAGGTGTGTGAATATAAGATACTATTTAAACATGAATTTTAAAACATTTTGATGTTTTTAAAATGATAGGTTTTCAACCATTTGGATTATTTAAAATCAATTAGTTTCCTTTATAAGAGTAATCTTTTATTTTAAAATTATGATATTTGAAAATACAATTCAAATAATTTTAACATTTAAACAAACTTGAAATACGAGAAGGTTATAGAAACCATGTTTTTATAAAAGGATAAACATTAAAAAACCCAACGATCATAGATATAATGGTCATAGTATCTAAAGGTTGGGGTAGGGTGATTCAAACTCAAGATAATTGAAGAAGATGGTGCTCCCAATCCCACTGATGGTTAGCACGATATTCATGATTACGATGGTGATGTTTTTTTGAATTAGTTTACTTGAACGATCACCTATACATAATGGGACTCGTTGTGGTTATTGGGGGGCTTCCAGTAGCTCTAATAGGGTTTTTAATAGGTATTTATGGTTATTGTGTTTACACTTTTCATCTCAATATACTGTAAAGACTACAGTGTTCTAAATTATATAAAGAGCCTTATGTTTGTCCATTAAAATTTTTTTTGGTTAAAAGGGATTTAACAAAAATAAATTCATATTATCATCATTATAAGATAACCAAAACTCAGGTTGTTACATAATATTTCAATGGTTATGATTATGACACAATTTATTCAACTTCCATTTAGATAATATTATTTTAATGTTTCATAAAAATGGATCCTTATTATTTATTCTCTTGTCTTTCTTGTATTATGAAATACCAATGATTTATGTCTTGATAAAAGCTAATGACCTCTTAATTATTGTGTATTATTTTACACTATTAGTTTCTTGTTCTCCTATAATTATTCTCATGACATTATTATATATGTTCATTTATTGTTATCACCCTTTTTACCATTACAAATAATTTGTTCCCACACATTTTTATGTTTACTTCACCTAAGAATATGATGAATTTTTTGTACGTATGATATTTCTAATAAGGCTGATAGTTTTAATGAATTATGTGGAATATTATTTAAATATTTCACACACTAGTCTTTTAAGTATCCATGTATTCAATAACACTATACATTTATGCTTATTTCTTATATCATAATGAACTGTAATAAATATTCATATAAAATGATGTAAAATTTATATATGAAGTTGTTTTGTAAATAATATTCCCCAGGGTGGATGTGAACCCACACCCTTTATGTGATATCGAGTTAAAGATATGTTTAGAACCTAGTGTGTCCCACATATATATTTATTTTTATCAGATAGATCCTTTATAGAATTGGGAGTTGAGAATTGACAGTGATGATTTGATGTGGAATGGTATTCTCCAATCTAATGTGTCCCTATGGGGTGCTCCATTATTATTCTCGAATAAGGATAATGGTATGAGTTTTTAAAAGTTATAATAGGGGTTAAAATAGGAGATAGTAGAGATACTTTATCGACTACTGAATATAAAACAGTTATTCAATCTGCTTAAGGGATTTGATAGCCTTGAAAAGATGGATATATGTTTTGGATATTATTAGATGATTATGGAGGTGGTGGATATAAAAAATACGTCATTCAAATTTCTTTATGGGAACAAAAACAAAGTGAATACTCAAATGTACTTTTCCCTCAGGATAAATAGTACATTTCCATCAAGCTAATTTAGAACCTTTCCCTCAGGCCAAAATGAAACAAATCTCTTAGGTATCTTCCCACAGGCATAATGAATAGTTCCCTCAGGTGTACAAGATAATTCCCACAGGCACGGAAGCAACTGCCCATAGGCATAAGAAAAATTTCCCTCAGGCTAAATAAAATGCTTCCCTCAGGAATGAGAACACTTCCCTTAGGCTAAACCATCAACCGGGCCGAGCCCAACACATAAGCAATCAATTTATATAAAATTCCTCTCAAGTCAATTCAATGCATGCCAAATTCAGGGAATACCCTCAGGAAACCTAATCAAATGGATAAACAAGGGAAACACACCCATTAGGTGGACCTGGATCAAAGTAATGATCCCAAAAAACAGTTTATATGTATCTTCAGATTATCTATGCAATTTTAGATATCATAATTAATTAGGGCCTCATCCATACGACTCGCCAGCGATGGGTGCATATCATAATGGTACCCAAAAACATTCAACAGTTGAATTAAACATCAAACCCCCTACCTCGATTATCTCTGATCGGTGTACAAGAACGACGCCTCCCAAATCATCCAGGAACGATGTAGATATGGTATAAAAGTTCACTCATTCAAACTCAAATAACATTCCCTCGGAAAATAATTGATAAGAAACACACAAGGATAGTGAAAAACTCACCCACGTGGTTCAATCGAGACCGTCAAAGAAGGATTCAGATTCCAGGTTTGCGGCCGGGAGATCTCCAAAGCTCCGACCTCCTATCCTGGCTCCAAAATGAACTCAAAGCCTCCTATTCCAAATGAGGAGTCTAATGCCCATTTTTAGCAGAAAACAATAAACTACACGGTGTGTACTCCCAAGTACATAGTGTGTAATTTTCATCATTTAACTATTCTTCTGGTGGTTACTTTTCACAGCCACAATATTCATCTGTCGACATGAGTACACGACGTGTATTTCAGAATACATGGTGTGTACTGTTGCTCAGCTCTCAGCTACTTCCACCACCTTATTGTTCACCTGCCGACTTATTACACGACATGTAAATACTAAGTGCACGATGTGTAGTCAGTTTTTAAACCCTTCATCGATGGCAGTCTTACACACCCTATGTACTCTTCCCACATGGCCAAAGTACATGACGTGTGGAAAAGTACACGGCGTGTACCTCCAAAATATGGTATGTTTTCCCATTGTCCTTATTCTCTCAAAAATGCTTAAGGAAAAAGGAAAAGTAGAAACTTGTACCACCAGAATAAGAACTGTATTCTTATAATCTTCCCCAATTAAAGAAATGTGTCCACAAATTTCCCTCCCAATGGGAGTGAATATTACGCTCAGAACAAAATTGGACCCTGATCGTGTACATCAGTCTCCTGCTCCATGGATTCGTCATGCACTCGGCCATGCTTCTATAGAACCTGTACGAGTGGAACTGACCAGCCTCAGAGAACCTTCATGCTCATATCAAAAAAATGAATCAGATGCTCCTCAATGGATGCATCTACATGAAGCTCAACCACCTAGGGTTGAAAGACCGTAGACGCGTCAGAGTAATAATGGTGTAGTGGAGATACATGGAAGATGTGGTACATGGCTTAATACCTCTTTGGTAACTACAACTGTTAGGAAACCAGCCCAACACTCTCTAGAATCTGAAATGGCCCCACATACCTAGATGAATATTTACCATGTCTCTTGATTCACCTGTGTCCCAAAATCAGTGAAACACATAAGTACACCTGATCCCCAACCATGAAATCCAAGGGTCATCTACGGTGATCAGCATAAGATTTCTGATGAGACTATCCAGTATCCATCCTCTTCTGAATCAACTGGACCATTTCTGAATTCCCCTGTACAAGTCATGGTCCCAGCAAAGCTACCTCACCTACCTCCAATCAGCACAATGGTGATCGGCATAGCCTACCATATAAAGCCTCATAAGATTCAATCTCAATAGTTTCTTGAAAACTATTACTATAGGAAAAATAAACCAGGGTCTTGTGCTTCTCCCAAGATCCCCAAAAGTCTAGGACAAATGTGACAAACATGTCCTCAGGAATCTGTATCGTACGCTCTGACTGGCCATCGTTCTGAGGGTTGTATGCTATGCTCAGAAGCACCTATGTACCCAGTGTCCTCTAAAATATCTGCCATAAACAAGATGTAAAACAGACATCCTTTTCTGAAATGATAGAACAAGGGACCCCATGAAGATATACTACCTCTCAGATATACATCTTTCCAATCTCTTCAACACAAAAGTTCTCATTGATTGAAAAAATGAGCTACCTTTGTAAGTTTATCAACAACAACACAAATGACATCATTGCCTCTAGGTGACCTTGGAAATCTGGACACAAAGTACATCGAGACATCATCCCAATTCCAATCAGGAATGGGTAACTACTATAACATCCCAAACTGGCCTCTAATGCTCCGCCTTCACATGATGACAGGGTGGAACATCTCCCAAAAAACCATCTACTTCTCATTTCATACCCGACCACCAGTTCTGACGTCTCAAGTCACGATACATCTTGGTAAGTCCAAGATGCACTGCCCAATCTAAATAATGATGCTCCCACATCATATCCTATCATGTATCCCCTGGAACCCAGACTCGTCCATAGACACGTAGTACCTCATCATTGCCTATTGTCCATCCTGGAGGAGGGTTCTCACTTTCCACTGACTCCTGTAGAACTAGGCCTTCTGACTATGATAGTTGTTTCATCATCACTTTATCCAAGAGGGTAGAAGTCACGGCTATGGAAGAAAGATAGGTTTTCCCCTGAATGTCATCCACCACCAAATGCATCTTAGAGAACAAAGCCATGGGCTGCCACACACCAATGGCCTCCTACACTGCCTGTATCTATGTCCTCCTTCTCATTGCATTAGCAACTGTGTTACCCATACGAGGTGTATATGCAATCTTAATGTCGATAGAATAATGGTATTCAACCCACCTTCGGAGTCACAGATTCATGTCACGTTGGGTAAATATATATTTGAGACTTTTGGGGTCTGTGAACACCATAGAATGCTCTCCCATGAGATAATTCCTCCTACAACCTAATGCATGAACCACTACGGCCAACTCTAGGTCTTGCGTCGGGTAATTCTTCTCATGTGGCATCAACTTTCGAGACCCATAAAGAACAACTCAATCGCCCTCCATCAACACTGTTCCTATCCCAATACCTGATGCATCAGAGTAAACTGTATTGTTATTCCCTTTCTCTTGGAAGTATCAGTACTAGTGTTGATGTCAACCATCCCTTCATCTCCAAAAGGCTATCTCTCATGCTTCTGACCAGACAAACTTCACACCCTTATTATTCAAACCTATCAATGGCACTACTAAGCTATAGAAGTCTTCTATATAAATAATTTAGTAACCTAATAACCCCATGAAACTCCATATGTTAAACAAATTCTTAGGCTGCTATTAGGAAACTACTACTCTCACTTTCTTTGGGTCTATTGAAAAACCTACCTTTGAGGTGATATTATCATGGAAGTGAATCTAGTCCATCCAAATGTGGAACATTGAGAATTTTAGCATATAGTTGATGCTCTCTCAGTGTACTCAGAACGATCTCAATATGGGTTGCATGGTCATATCAACTGTGATAGTACACCAATATAACATTCACAAATACTACAAAAAATAAATCTAGATATGGATGGAAGACACGGTTCATCAGATCCATGAAAAATTTTGGCGCGTTAATGAGTCCCAACGGCAATACCAAGTACTTGTATAGACCATATCTACTCTGAAATATTTTAGGTGGTATTTTTGATGTCCTAACGCGTAACTGATGATATCTGGATCTCATGTCAACCTTCAAGAACACTCATGATCCTCGATGTTGATAAAAAAAGATCATCAATCCTTGGTAAGGGGTATCAGTTCCTCACTGTCAATTGGTTCAGCATTAGATAATCAATATAATGTCTGAGGATATCGCATGCCTTCTACACAAACAGGATAGGTGAACTCCAAGGAGAAGTATTAGGTTGGATAAAACCCTTTGCCTGCAACTCCTCCAACTGCCTCTTGAGCTCCTGCAACTCTGGTGTAGCCATCCAATAAGGTGAATGGATACCAGTTCTACTCCTGACACTAGATCAATGGATAAATCCACCTCTCTCTCTAGAGGTAGACATGAAATGTTTTCCAGGAAGACATCTCTGAAACGATCAACCACTGCAAGGAAATCTATCTAACAAATCTCTAAGACATAGAGGTCCCATAGAATGTGACACCCACCAACACTAATAGAAAAATTACATATAGACACAATATAAATGGTTTGTGGAAATAGATTTGATATATCCATGAGTAGTTTGTTTCCTATGGGAATAGGGTTCTTCGTTTTTTATCTTCCATCGAGGATTTCTTCTCCACTCACCCACTCCCCCAATCTCTCCCCCAAAACCCTTCTACTTCGATTATCTTCTAACTGATTTCCCCCTCATCTGATCCTCACTAGATTTTCCTTCACCCTCACCATCCTTTCCATTCACAAATGCATCATTCACGACATGTCAATTGGCGGTTCCTCTACCCCTCACGTGTTCCTATCCTCCCACATACCCTTCATCGGGTGTACCTCCAATATCAAGTGCATCAGCTGATGCTTCCCCTCTCCGAGATTAAGCTCCCCATCCTCCGCCCGACCGAACTGCCATTCCCTGCCTCCAACTCTTGTGAGGGACTCGATCGGCTCCCGGATCTCATGAAATTGGCTCAAGAAAAGGAACCCTATTTGAATTCATTTATGTCTGACCAATTTAAACAAATGTAAAGATATTCATTGTAAATTTTCTATCTTTCATGTTGTAATTATTAATTTCATGATGATTGATATCTATTAGTCTATTTGAATGATTCGACTTGCCTGTTTCCAAGAGTGATTTTTATTTTATTTTCATTAGGTAGATTTTCATAGAGAATCCACTTTTTTTGTTTCCATTTCAAAATATATAATTATTTTTTCTTGTAATTATTTGTTCAAATTATTGAGATCAAATAGATATGTTATAGAACCCGATTTTTACGATAATTCATGATGAAGGGAAACTTCTGATCCATTGAGAGTAACAGATTCCATGGTTATTATTAAAATTTTCATTTATTAGATTGGTGAAGGGATAATTTTCCTTCGAGAATAGAGTGTACAAGAAATGGTGGCTGATACATAACAAATGGTTTTAAGTCGAGGAAAATCTTGGGGACAGAATTGAGATACCATGGTTTCGGTTACAATGCACATGTAAAATTGTTCGAAAAGGTAAGGGTTTCATAGTTTAATTTTATTGATAATTGATATGCATTCGAGATATTTGAGTTGTTACTCAATACATTATTATTTTTATATATAATTTTATTTATAATTTATATTTTTGACATTCTATTTAATGAACTATTTTATTAATTTTATTCACTATATATTTATATTTTAGTCTATTATTTTGTGATTTGATTAGAATATTATATCATCTGGTCAACATAAACAAGTCTAGGATGACTTTTTTTTCAAAATTCTCACCATATTATTTTTTCATATCATATCACATCTAAAACCACTAAAATATACTTTTGTGTAAACTAAAATGGAAGTTGATTTTATCACCTGAGAGATTAAACAAGGACATAAAACATCTGTGCAAGAAGAATAAAAAGGCTATCATTCTAAGATCGTTCTCACTGAAGCATTGAAGAGGAAACTGTTGAACCATAATATAAAATTATCTAATGAATAAAAAAGTGTCTAATTAGGAAATGTGAATAAATTTGGGAATATTGACATGTATACTATCTTGATTTCTATTGTGTTATCTAATGATTCCTTCTTACCCCTCTTTATTTTAATGTTCTCCACAATAAAATATTTTTCTCAAGCTCATATCATCATAAACCAGCATAACACTATACATCCTCCAAATCCTCTCAATGGAAGACTTTATTGGCCACTCATACTATCATGTGATAAGAACTCATCCCTACTAACTAAATGAAAAAGAACCCATTTTTTGCTGGTTGAGGGATTGTGTTAGGTATACATGGATAAAATTTTGTCTTAATTCACACTTCTTTTACTTCTACAAAAAATCCGATAAAATTATCCCTGTATAAATGAACAAAATTCCAAGTATCATTTAACAATAATCATGTCAAAATATTTCATCCATAGATAACTTTATTAAGTACATAACCAAATCCAAAATAATTCATCCAACCAGATCTCAATCGTGACTTACCTTTCACAAAACATTTTCCATGGAATTCAAGAAATCTCTATAGACATTAATCATCTTAACTCACTAGCTCAAGATCAAAAATATTGCCTCAAAATTATATTTTCAATTATAAATTATGGATATTTTCCAAATCAATTTTTGTACCCTTCCATTGTTCCCATGGATCATGGGTTACCATGATTAAAGTGACATATATCACTTACACAAGTAATCTTAATCATCCAAAACCTTATCTCCAACCTATGTCAGCATCATACATGGATTGAATATTCTCCACATTTCATGATCCATTCTTTCAAAAGACAAAACACCAAAAAACCCCACTTTATTAATATCCATCAACCATTTTAACTCAAAACGAATCATATTTTTTTGGTGAATGCATCTCGGACAGAAACATTAGAATTGACATACCACTACCTTGCTTCTACACCACTCTACTAATCCTTAATAAAATATAGTAATCTCATTCATTAAATATTCAAAATTTATGAAACCAAAATAATAAGGAAATTGGAGGATCCAATATTTCATTTTTATTACCCCAAATAGGGAACACTATCCATTGATTAAAAAATATTGAATTTAATAGCCTCATAATGGAATGATTTGTGCCTTCAACTCTATATCCATGGAAATTTACTTAAAAAAATTCTTTCGAAATCAATTCAATGTTATCACTTTATTCATTCATCATAGTTCACATATTATTTTTTCTGAAATTCAAGGAATCTTCTCTATTCCGTTTCTTTTTCTCCATGTCATCATCTTCGATCATCACATTTAAAATTCTTGCATGACATCCCTTTGTTCCATGATCTCTTATAAATCTGTGATATCGTCGTTTACCATGGATGAACACATCATTGATTGGAACCTGATGTTTTTCCACCTATTCATAATACATTCTTTTTAGATCAATAATAGTCTAAAAAACTAATCCTTTCGAAAAAACAGTGTTATAATCACATGAATTTAAATGGGTTTTAATATTTATTTTGGTGAAAAATATTTCTACACAAGAATTGTATTGAAAAAGACTAAGCCATTAATAACTAGTAACTACATATATCTATATGAAATTATAATATATACAGCTAAATATTTGTATGTATTTTCCAGTATACTTATTTAGGTATGCACTTATTTTTTGATTGAATTACCTGTTTTCACTCACATAGAAAATAAGTGGCACATAGCTACTATATGAAGTGATTTTCCACTATGGAGTACTAGTATTCACTTATATACACATTAATATTAGTGGCTTCCAGTACACATATTTGTTTTGTGTGTTGAGGTTTTGTTCATGTTTATGATGAAAAATATACAGGCTTTTAACTTATTATATGTTGGTCAATGTGGAAGATTTTCACTGGTTGAAGTAGTGGGTGGATAATATGGTTTATGGATATAAAGGAAAACTTTTATCAATGGAGGGGAAGAGAATTTTAATCTACATAGATTAATTTTCTCTTATTATTTTATTATAACATGGATTCATATTTTACTAAATACATTTGTGAATTTTTTAATTATTTGATTTCTAACTATTGGCGGGGAGGATAACCAGGTAGAAGACATCTATACTAGGTTAAGTGGGAGGATATGTGTCATGGGAGTTATTGTGGTAGACATGGGTTGAAAGATATTAATGCATTTAATCTAATTATTTTGGATAATCATGGGTGATGTCTTCTATATGAACCAAAAGTCCTTTGCTGCAGAGTTTTGAAGGGATGTTTTTTCCGTGGACTAATTTTATTTTACACATCTCAAGCTGAAACCATCATTTGTTTGCATGGGGTTTATATAGGCTCAGGAGATCCTTAAAAAAATTTTGTGCTTAAGGGTGGAGTATTGAGGTAGTATTCATGTACGTAATGACAAATAACTTCCCATTCCAACTATTTTGGGTTATTTTTCCTAGGGGAAGTTCTAATAGTGACAGAAGGGTTTGAGACCTGCTCCACAAAAATAAGCACTAGGTTTTTTTCTCAATAATTAGTAGCCTTGTTGTCCCATGTAAGGATAATTTGATTATTATTATTTCATTTATTATTATTATCTCCACTAACACTCTGATTTGGGATCCATATTCTATAATGGGTTTTTAGTTAGTTCATCTTACTCAGTAGCTTCGAAAGTGTAACATCAACCCGATCCCACTTAAAAATTTTACTTCGGATGAGGAGAAGGAAAGAGATAGAATGTAGGGTTAGCTACCCTGCTTTTCAGAGGAAAATGAGGTCGAACCCTTATTGTATTAATTAACTGAACATATTAACTGACATTTAATAAATGGGATAGGAAGTACATTGTGGTGTGACTCAGAGGGTTCACGACACAATGCCTCTACAAAACCCACCTTGGGATGGGGCCCTTCGAGTCATGTCGTGACACATATCCTCTACTACTAACCAAAGAACTTAACTCCACTACCTATGAAAAAGTTATGACACGGTCCTTCCATTCACAGTGCAACCACCCTACGTAGCTAGGGAATTAGGGGGCAACACTATGGGACATGGTGTGATCCACCTTCAGATCTACAATGTTACCTTACTTTAGAAGAATTTATTCTTATGAAAACAATCACAATGCTGCAAGGTCGTTGGCTTTAGCTTTGTCCTTCACCACCCTTAAAAAATCTATTTATATGAAACTACACATCATGTCATGGTTCCCTTGGGTGTGGTGTTACCATTATATTAATGTAGAATTTTATCCTTGAGCCCTATCAAAATTCTAAAAACTCCGACTCTTGGTCTTTTCCAACACCTCTAAATCATAAAAAAGGTTCAAATACACTTCTAAAACCTCAAAAAGGTTCAAATAAATATGGTTAGTCTAAAACCCTGAGTTATCTCTAGTTATGACACTGACCAACCTAAACTGAAACCCGATTTTCTTCTACAAAACACATCCAAAATAACAATATGAGAGTGAACAAAACTATCTTCCCCTAGTCACTTTGAAAAATAGGCATAAAAATACCAATTCCAACCACAAGAACTCTAAACTGTATGAGTCATCTACTCGATTGCATCACCACCAACTAACTGACACACTGATGGTATCATACATATGTTCTTTCCACCGCTGCATGAATCCTAGTTCTATTTCAGGTTTTATTTTATTTTGTTAATCTATTTTTCCTTAAATTTTCTGGTTTGGTGTCATTATTTTTTTTCAAAAGAAATGTATTATTTCATTTTTTTGGAACCACACACTTTCATTTCATTCATTTTATGTTATCATAAAACAGGTAAACATTATTTAATGATTCATCATGGCTAACCATATAGTTTTGGATCTCCCAATACTGAAGATGTTGGTGAAAAAGGCTGAATTATGAGCTTCAATCTGGATTTATAGATTGCTAATTGCATGCTCAAGAATGATCTTCCATTACAATGTGCTATAGAGATGATAGAACAGATGACTGTCGATGCCATTATGAAGTTAGAATATGTTAACCGATTTGGATCCCCTTTCTATGTGGGTTCACATATTAAATCATCACTAACATGGGTGTAAGATTACATTCAATTCCAAATTAGGTTTATTTATTTCTTAATAACAAATACGGGTATGAACTTATTGTATTTTTATTATTGGGTTAGTTTATTATCTTTCCACTAGTGGGTTGATTTATTATCTTGTCGCCAATAATGGGTGTGAGCTTGTATTCTTTCAACAAGGCATAATATAACATTGAAGGCCTTGTGATAAGAGTCATATTTATTCATTTTCAGGGGTTACATATATGACTAATGGTGTTCTGCTATAGGTTATATATTCAATGGAATATTGTGCCTATAGTTTATGGTTCCTTCGTTGAGTTTGAGAATAATTGTTAGTATTTGAACATGACTGTTGTGTTTTGTTGTATTTCCCTCCTCCCAAGCTGATAATACTTCTATTTTGTGGCCATTAGATCATGCACTTGTATGACCTGTGGTTGGGAATCATTCTTGGAGACGCTCTTTGAGGAATCTAGTGAATTGTGAACCTAGACAAGGAAGTTCAATTATTCCCTGTCTTTTTCCCTAATAGGCTTATTTCATCGCATGTAATTCTTTAAATTTACCCATAGATTCTAGATCACATTTTGAGTTTCTGCTGAGGGGAACTGTTAATGCCTTTTGCAGAAGTTGTTGAGAGAGCATCAGTATTTAATACACTCATCACATGAAAAACATGAGACTTATAGCTTCCATAAAAAACACAACTTTAATAGCCTATTTGAGAATCTTTTTTTGTAGATCCTATCTCACTTTATGAAACTCTACAATCCTTTTCAAATCGTTCCTCCTATGTTATGAACTTTTTTGAGTCAATTATAAAAAGGAAAATGATCCACCCATCAATAAATTATTCATGTATTGTTCTCTTAGAATGGTGGTGCATTCTACATTGTCATAGTTAATAGTAGGTGAGATATTTTCCCTTAATCCTTGGCAATCCTGTACAGTTGAAAGAATGTCTAGAATCACCACTTCTCTAGAAGGTTGTTCTATGTTCAACTCTAGTCCCAACTTCTACTTAACTCGACATTGATAAGATAACTTAGTGAGTTACTGTAACTATTGCTTCATGTTCTTCTACTGATCATGGTACTATTCATGCTCCCTAGATTGGGATTTAACAAATGTTAGTAGTTCATTAATATTGACAACCTATTCACGGAACAACTACTCCAACTATGGAAACTCTATAGAAACTCTCGTAACCATTCTAGAGGGAACAATTCAAAAAAAATAATAGGCCATCATCTTGATCTGCCACACTACAACAATGAAATTTTTTGGATAGTCCTACAACGAATCATATCTGCACCTCTACCTCTTTCTATGTGGTACAACAATCCCTAAAAGATATCACAACTTCCACTCAATGTTTGGCACTCAGGATACAGTACACAACAAAATTTTGTTGTCACGACTTTAATCCATCATTTTTCCAAAATAGAAGAATTTTGGTAGAGATGATAAAACTTATTGCATTTTGGCACCGACATGGATGTCTAACAGTGATGTCTCTGATCGCTTCATGCATTAAAATGCGTAGCTAAATCTTTTTTTTTGTTTTTCAACAGCGATTATGTGTGATCCAACATCAAAAATGGCCCTCCACATCATTTTTCTAGAAAGAACATTTTCACTATTATCACATGCACCCAAAAAATTGTCATATCTCTGCTAAAATTGATCTTTCACCATGATTTATTCATCCAAGAATTAGAATACATCCACTAAGATGTCAATGAAAGCACCAAATTGTTAGGACATATCTAAAAATGGTCACACAAGAGAAAGTGTAAAAGGAAAATATTTTTTTGGTATTCAAAATAATGACACCCTTTTCAGTAGATTATTGTCTCTAAATGTCTATTATCAATGAGACTTCAGAATTTTATAATTTTTATATAGTATACCATGTTTATATTAATTCTTTGTTTTTTAATTAAATGTTTATTGTTCAATGATATGTTTTAAATATATGTTAGCTTCAATATGTAAAAGCTGAAAATACAATTATTTCACGTAATTTTGATTCTTCAAATTATATCAGGTACATTCTACAGAAATGTATTCTCTCAACCTCATAAATTTTGAATTTTTAACATCTCAAAGTTTGACACTTTCTGTTTGTTCACTATTTTATGATTTTAATCATCCGATACCCAATTTTCTTTTTTGTTAATATTGGCCATTTATATTGGAATTACATGAACTACGACACAATTATGATCATAATTTATGCATAAGTCTGCACATTTTTTATGAAATCCAAGAGGTTCTCTTTTCTTGTTTTGTGATATATGTATTTGAGCTTTAGAAGGGAGGAGGGCCAATTTTTTCTACTGTTTTTTGTGTTTTTGCAGGGAGGAGGAGGATAGAGGTAGGGAGCTGGGCATAGAGGAAGGGGTAGGGAGAAGGGAGCAATAGTTGAGGTAGGAGCAGAGGGAAGGGGTCAAGGGCCATGGGGCAGGAGGCAGGAGGCACTGAGATATGGAGCAGGGAGCTGCGTTGAGGCATGGAGCATGGAGCAGGGAACAGTGGCAGGGGGCAGGTATCAAAGAGCAGGGGGGCAAGGGCCATGGAGTAGGAGGTGGGAGGCACTAAGAAAGGGATCTGGGAGTAGCATTGAGGCAGGGAGGCATTGAGGCAGGGAGGCTGGATACACAGAAGGAGGTAGGGAGCAGGGGGTAGAAACAGTTTTTATTTTGTTTTTTTTTCTTCTGGAAACACAGTTGTTTTTTACTGGATTTTTCAGTATTCGATTTTTTTTTCTATTTACTCTATAATGTAGCCACCATTTATAACCGGGGAAATAGGCTTTGTTTCACTCTTATAAACTGGGAAATATGGTTATGTCCACCTATAAACTGTGGAGATAAATCTATGTGGTAGAGTCTATAGCCACTGTTCCAAACCGTGGCAGAGTCTATAGCCACGGTTTCAACCGTGGCTATAGGTTGATTTATATGGTTTTCAACCATAGCTATAGACCTATAGCCACGCCAATAGGCTCCACAGTCGGTGAAACTGTGGCTATTACCTATATCCATGGTTTCAGTGTCTATAACCATGGTTTAGAACCATGTCTATAGCCTTGTTTTTATGTAGTGAATCCTCTAGGGGGAACTCCTTGCACTGATTCATACTAGCCATTCTAGTCCCAAATGGAGTGTCTAGCGTCATTACATCAGAAGAAGAAGAAACACATTTCCCAATGCTCTCCACAACGGGCACATATATTAACCTATGTGTCGCACACGTATCAAAAATTACAGAAGATAAAATAGAAGATATGAGAATAGTACCTATGATAGTAGATGGTCAAAGATCCTCCTCTTGATGGGTCTGTTGCATTGCATATGACTGCCAGTGCCATGGCCCTGCGACACAGTGTGGCTACCCTGAGTTGTCCCTCCCTACTGTCTCTCAGATCTTGATGTCTGGCTACCACAACCACAACCACCACCTCTTCCTATCCGTCCTGATGTATCCCAAATATATGATTAGTAAGATGCTGCTGGCCCTACTCCCGCACGCAGAGTCTGCACCGAAACTCCCTCACTAGCCACTAGTGAAACTTCCAAGCAACATTGTTGCATGTGACCCATCATGGCACAAGCTTGGCACTCCACTGGGTCGTGTGGACACTGAGGTCTCTTGTGCCACTCTTTACCGCATTGGTAGCACCTCACACGGACACCTGGGGAAAAATCAAACTAGTACTTCAACCTATAGAGAAATATATATATCTATTCCTCTTACCTGTATAAATAGTAACAGAAAGTGTTGAACCACCCTGGCCTGCACTACTAGCTTCCTACAAGTTACTCTTAGTAATCAGTGATTAGTTCAAAATAGCTTGCAGCATAGGTAACTTGAAAACGTTCACCACCACGTGGATGTATTATCGATGAACATCCTCAAAGCATTGATCCCTCAACATCTCAGCCCCACCAGAATAGGAGAAAATTGATGTAGCTCGGGGAAGTGGGCAGAATAATCCATCACTAACATGGCGCCCCACTGCAGATTCATGAACTCTCGAGCTCAATATGCCCTCAGCGTCTCCAGGAAGAAAATTTCAAAGAAGACTGCTTGAAAATATTCACATTCCATGTCTCAGTGATTCTTAGTCTGGGTGGTAACATCCCACCACCTCTTGGAGGAATCACGCAACATGTATGTAGAAAGCATGACCCTCCAACCCGGAGGAATCTCCAGATGCTCGAATATCGTCTGCATCAAACCCAACAATCACTATACAGCCTATGGTCCACAATCCACCGAAAAAATAGTCGGATGCTAATGCTAGATGATACTAATTAAATTTTCCAATGATGTGGCGGCCTGCGGTGCTCCATGGAAGTTCTGTATAATCCGCATGAAGCCTTCAAAGAACTGCACATCCACACATGTGTCTGGTATAACGGCTGGCGCCACATCTCGATCTTTTGGAGGATCCATTGGTAGCCTGTGGCCTACCGTCTCAATAGTATACTCGTTTCCGCTCTCCTAGAGAATAACTCGTGGTTTTCTAGGTGGCATGACTCTACCTGGCCAAACACACTCCTTATATTGAGATCATCAAGGACCAATAATGGTCAATGTATGAAGGGAATAGGGAAAATAAAACATTCATTTTTGCAAAATAGGACTACATGGCGTGTAAAATAACTACACGGTGTGTTCCCGTTATTCCTTCACATGGGCATGTTCACTACCTGAACTGGTCATGTGAATCCCTAACTACATAGCATGTTTTACACACACACACCTCATGTACATGAATGTTCATCCCCTGCCTGAGTCCATCTGTATGGATTAGCCACACAGATTTCATTCAAACGAGACTACACGGCGTGTACAAGGTCTACACGACATGTACTTCTTAGATTATAACAGATCGTGTTGTTAGTGACACAGTCGGCTACTTGGCTGACACTACACGACATGTTACACTCGCACACGACATGTACACCACCCTATCTCCCCACCCACACGACCAAGTCCACATGATCTCTCTCTGGTCAAGACCAAAAGGCATGTCCCACAGGTACATGATGTGTTCAAGAGAAGGTAACATTGAACCATGTTTATTAGTTACATGGAAGACATAAGGTCAACACAACACAACACGTACAATCGGTACATAGTGTGTTGTCCCAATGTTTTCACAGCCCCGTGTTATTTCCCACATGACCTATGATACAGGTTGCAACTACACGACGTGTACTGATGGTACATGGTTTGTACTTTAAATTTTTTCATGTCATCCTAAATAGAAGAGTAAAAAGTATGTTCGTAAAGCTACACAGTGTTTAATCTGGAGTTTTCAACAAATTAAACCTCGGAAACTACTTCGGAGCCCATAAAACACTGAAAAAAAAACATAAGTTCCAAATTCGGATCCATGAGGGCCCGTAATCCCCGCGAATCAAATTTTGTAATATTATACATGTTATAAACAAAATAAATAGTCAATGAACCAAAAAAATTCGGTTAATGAAGGCCCATACTCATCAAACACCAAAGTTTGGCATTTATTCTATGACACCCAACATAACAATACCCTATCATATATCAGGTATTTTATCAAGGCATCAATCACAAAAAAATGAAATTTCTAATGCACCTAAATGGAATGGAAATTATGCATTGCATGTGATTATAACCAATGCATAAGTGATTATTGAGATAGAATACCCTCATCACATCAGGTTATAACTAAATAGCTCCCAGTATAAAAATATAGATAGTACACAGCGAGTAAGTCACCCAATGGTGAAAATAAAATCAATTGTAAAGTATAAAAATCAGAAAATAAAGAAACAAAAGGTAAATTGGATTTTCGATATACATGAATTAGCTAATATGGGGAAAAAATTATTACCAAGTACATATTTCATCCTATCCCTGGCTGTAGGCACCAAATAGTAAGTCACGATAAAAAGAAAACATCTGATACCACTTTGTAACGTCCGTGATCTGGGTGCCACTAAAAGGGTTCCCTAATCCTGGTTGGTCAAATGACCTCAAGCGCATTTCCCCAAACACCAGAGAATTTCAACTAGCAGCGAGGGCCTAGGTCTGATAGTGGGGAAATAATGCCCTCATTTATCAATGTGTAGTGCAGCGTAAATAAATATCAACATACAAAATGCAGATGTAGTAAAACAATACCCAACTGAAATAGATAACAGTACAAAATTAAAATATAAGAACAGTGATGTATATTTGATGATGAATTTTTTCTATAATCTAGAGAAGAAGCTAAAACAGGGTAAACTGCAATCTATAATTATATAATTCAAAGTACAAGTATAGAAAAAGAAAACAAAACAGTGTAGAAGGAACTCAGCTGTATCACAAGCCTAAGATCAGTCCCATGCTCTCCCACTCCTCTACAACAATCAAGTACCTTTATAAAGTCCCTTTCTCATCTCCACACCTACATCAATATAATCTATACGAGCCCCTGAAATGAATGAATCATGGTGTGAGAAATAAATCCTAGTAGGCAACAACCAATGGCCCGTTCCCAAATGTCAATGAATTTGTGCAATAGCTGTATGTAGTAATGATAAAGCAGTAAACTAGGAAGCACTCAAAAAGAATCTACTCCTACCAGTTTCATTTCCATTTAGATATTATTTAACAATTCGATATAATTTAATTCAAAGTTCTTGAGACTCAGCCTCAGCCAAAAATCTCTTAAACAGTGCTGCATCAAAACTACAACAAACAACCTAATAGGTACAAGGTAAAACAATACCAAGACTGTGCTTTAGCTTGTGTGGTATAACAAACACCAAATTGAATATTCATATATACTTTTCCCTCATGCTAAATAGTACTTTTCCCTCAATCTACCACAGAACTTTTCTCTCAAGCTAAACTGAAATGAAACCCTCAGTTATCTACCCTAAGGCATAACGAATAGTTCCCTCAGGCATATGAGATATTTCCCTCAGGCATGAAAGAAGCTTCCCACATGCTTAACAAAAATTTCCCTCGGGATAAATAAAAACTTTCCCTGAGGCATGAGAACACTATACTTAGGCTAAATAGGAAACTGGGCCGATCCCAACACATAAGAAATAAATTTATATAAAAATCCTCAAAAGGAAAATCAATGCAGTACAAATACACGACATATCCTCGGGGAACGTGGCCAAATAGATAAACAAGGGAAACAAACCCTTGGGGTAGCCCTGGATTCATGTAATGATACCTAATAGTAGTTTATTATCATCATTAGATTATTTATGAAATTATATATTTCATAATTAATCAGGTCCTCTGACATATGACACATCAGCCATGGGCGCGTTTGCACAATGGTACAAAAAACACACAATAGTTTGAATTAAACATCAGACCACCTACCTCGATCGTCTCTGATTAGTATATGTGAACAAAACCTCCAAAATCATCCAATAACGACATAGATCTAGGATAAACATTCACTCATTAAAACTCAAATAACATTCCCATGGGAAATAATTGGTAAGAAACACACAAGGATAGGGATGAACTCACCCGTGCGGTTCAATCGAGACCATTAGAGAAGGATTTGGATTCTCAGTGTGCTGTTGGGAGATATTTGAAGCTTCAGCCTCCTATTCCAGCTCAAAAATGAGATCCAAGCCTCCTCTACCAAATTATGAGGATACTACGAATTTTAAGGGAAAACAAAAACAAACTACACGTTGTGTACTCCCAAGTACACGTTGTGTAATTTTAATCATTTAACTGTTCCTCTGACGGCTACTTTTCACTGCCACATTGTTAGTCTATTGACATGAATCATTGACATGTATTTCAGAATACACGGCATGTATTATCTCTTAGTTGGCGGCTAATTCCACTGCATTATTGTTCACCTGTGGACTGATTGCACGACATGTAAATACTAAGTACACGGTGTGTATTCAGTTTCTACACCCTTCATCATCGACAATCTTACACACCCTGTGTACTCATCACAAATTAACAAAGTACACTATGTGTGGAAAATTACACGGCGTGTTCCCACACAATTTATGATTTTTTCGTGATTTCCTTATTTTCTCAAAAAAGGATTAAGGAAAAAGGAAAAAAAGAAACTCGTACCTCAAGAATACGAACCGGGTTCTTACAGCTATGAATATGTTTTATTGGACTATGATTGGTTTTTCACTTAATATTAACATATATTGAATGTATTATTATTTTTCACACATAATTATGTAATTTACTTGTTCTTAATCTAAGGATATGTTATTGGAAATGGTATTTTTCTCAATTTACAATCAATTGAGACTTTTTTGTTGTTATACACAAATTGAATTTTATAAGGTGTATATACTTCCATTTGACATATTATATAATTAATAACCTTATTATCATGATAATATATACACTGATTAATGTTATTCCCCAGTTATTTGTATTCAAGCGTTTGTCTTTTGGATAGGAACTCAGTAACTAAAATATCAATTTAAATGTTTGAATGAATTATTCTTCGAAATCTCTCTCATTAATGTCAATGTTTTAAAAATGGGTTTTATGATTAATTTTGATTGACATTAATTTTTTAAAATATTTATCCATTAAATCATTCAAAGTGGTATGGATCACTTTGATTAAAAATTTCATTATTAAATGTTTTAAATAGTTTTGAAAATGGTTTTGATAAAGCATTGATTATGTCAATATCATGAAATGGTCTATTGAGATTTCATTATGGAAATGTTATCCTTCTTTTTTTATTTTTTAGTATTTATTAATAAGATATGTTTATTGGGAATCGTTTACCTATATGGGTGATTCTGTGATAAACATAGGGAGAGTGTGCCCAAGATATCTCTCCAATGCATAAGGTAACATTACGTAGGTAATAATTAATATTTCTCCTAAGATATATGGGGAATATACTATGATGGGTATTCCAACATTAACTCCATATGATTTTGTGAATTATAAAATGTAAGTTTGATATGGATGTTATAAATTTACATCATGATTTATGATTTCTATGTGTTATTTATTAATATTTTGATTTCATGACGTATGTTAAAGAGCTTATGTGTTGTATGTATTAATGAAATAATTTTATATTTATTTATTTTATAAACCTTACAGAGGTTTTTATGATCATCCCATTTATTTGAAAAAAAAAATCACATGGTATAAGGCAGGGTAAGAGAAAGGAAGAACTCCAGAAGATTTATATCATGAAATTAATTATCATTTTCTTTTATAAATTTTTATTTTATGAAAAAATGGATACTTAGTAGAATGGTCTACTTTGTAATTTTTGAGATTTAATATAATATTTAGGGCATAATTCCCTAAATCTCTAAACCTAAAAGGACCATCAATGTTAATTATTAATTTAATTAATGATTTTGTAATGCTTTAGGTTGTGGACATATGATTTTCATATCAATCATAATTTTGTAATAGCATTCACAGATATAATCTATGTAAACATCACTACTAGAAATTGAATAACCATCATGGATACACATAGAGTAACTATCATAGTTACCATTGAAATAACCATCATAGGTATAAATTAAATAAACTTAGGATAAATACCCATAATCACAATTGAGAAACCAAATCATATAACTCCATCCCATTATGCACTACATTTGAGAGATATAATAGGATCAACCCTGGTTTATAATGTAGAAAAACATCCTCAATAACATTTTCCATGAACCATAACTTGAATAATTTACATAGATCTATCGTAATATCAAATAACTCAATGAAAAATCCATTAATCCTTTCATAACTTTGTTAACCCATGAAATAAAATTGGATTCCACAAAATTATCATTTATATAACAATAATTTTTACATATAAATCAACACATTGGTATCAAAAAATATATCCATGGTGAGGAATAAGTAACATCAATGGTTTCATGTGCTGTCAAATTGAAAAACTCAAAAATTATCACAAAAATGAAACATCCAAAAAGTACCATATTTACTCTAGAAATAATTTCTAAAAAGTAAAAAATTATTAAATACTACAAAATATATTTTATATAAATTAGAAGTTTAGTATTTTAATATATGATTCAATGAAAATAATGGTCCTATGGGTGCGAAATATTTTATTTTATAAATTTCAAAATTAAACATTCTTTTCAATCATTTTTTAATGATAGTCTAAAGTGGCCCATTTGGAAAAGGTTTATAAATATAATTTCAAGACCATTTAATAGATGGTAAATGACTATATCAAATAAATTTATGAAATAAGTTATAATTAAAAATAATATTTATAAAAAAATATAGAAGTCAAGGATATGGAAGTGAATGATTCATGCTCTAAAATGAGGTATATGGTTGATATCACATACAAATAAAACTATCTTGATGTTTAATTAATCCATAAAAGAAGAAATGGAAAATAAATATGTTATTAAAATTCATGAAACGAATAGAATAAATTAGTTGTTCTAAAAGAAAACAAGAGTATATTATTTCCATCCCACAGAAATATGAACATAAAAAATCTCAAAAAGAAATCAAATTGTAACATACATCTGTGTTCAATTTGGTTACTCATCAACTAAAAGCCCCATAAAAAAATAACAACTATGGAATATTTAAATATCATTAATAAAATTTTATAAATAATCGATCATGTAAAATTTGGTTTTATATACAATTTATTGAAGAATCTAGTTGCATAAAATTAATATATTATACAAGGATTTTAAAATTAGAATAAATTCTATTCCCCCAGTCCATACTTGTTATATATTTACATTAATAACTGTATAAGAGCCCCATATAACTTATATAAATTTTTATAAAGATTTTATTGGTCTAATACATCATCCATAAGCCATTTATTTTTAAAGTGTTACATTGCAATATTTATTTACTTTAATAGTTTAGTCCACCATGTGTTTTTAAAGACATTCAGTGAATAATTTCAAATGAAATTTTTTATGATGACCATGGAAAAAAGGATGATTGTTAGAAAAATCTAGATTAATAATAAGGAAATTTAATTTAATTTTTATACATCAATTAAAATTTAACAAATATCTATGAAAAATAGTTATGAGACATTAGTTATTTTACATTCATATAGAAGGTGGGACACACATACTCTTGAGTAACGTTAACATTTTTCAACATAAATTATAAAAATAAGATAAGTATTATGTAATAATTAAAAATTAAAATTATGTCCTAAATTAACATTTATATCAATAAATACACTCACACACTGACATATATAAATCATCCATATGATGTGGTGATTAAAAAACAATAACATTCTTTCATTTTGCTGATTGTCAACTTATACGCACAAACAACATTAGCATTTTCCAGTTTATAGAAATGTAAAAATATAGGTGATATATAATCTTTTAATGATAATAAATATGTTATTTTTATAAAATATAAAAATTAAATTCTTTATTAAATTGAAATATATGTTTTGGTGATGGAAAACAAATTACATTAGATCATAAGGTTTTAGTCCATTATAGATACAATTGATTACTTACATACGTAGTTGTGAGAGGATAGAAATAAAAATAAGAAATGAAATCATTATAGAATCACCCCATTATATTAAAAATAGTTATTATTTTATCTCTTAGTTATTATGTAAAAATATTTGGGGGAGGAAGTATAAATACATAAAAAATTCCCTATTAGGAACAATACATCTTCTTGAGATACTCTCCATTACTTTACTCCATAATGCATATAATGTTTTTATAATCACAAAAATTAGACCTCTAAAATGTGAGGGATGTTATAAATGAGTTTTTGAATATATTGGACAATGAAAAATTTTATTTAGGAGATAAGAAATGATAATAATTTGTGTCCTTTTATAAGGCATTGGAGGGTAACTCTTTGAAATTCATAAAATATTAAATTAATGTAAATTAATTTTCAAATAAAATGGATCCAAAATGATTTATTTTGAATAAAATATGATTATTAGTTAAAATAATATCATTAAATAATTCTTGGAAAATTTTAATCACATTTTCCTATATATTTTTGTTTTCACCGATTGATATCCCTTTTCGCACATACCATGAAAAAATCTCATTTAATATTTGAGGTTCAGTTTAGTTACAATACATAGAAAACAATCCTTAAATGGACCTTGGTTGATATATTTATCTATATGATAATCACATCTCAGATAATTTGTATTTTTAAAATTGTAAATCATTTTAAAAAATTATTATTATTAAAAAATTTCAATAATTTAATTTTTAGAACAATTAATTTAATTTGATATTAAAAATGTAGGAATATGTTATTTCAATGAGTTATTAATCCATTATATTTTGTATCTAATTCTTTAAATTATAAATTTTATGGATCCCTAATTAGTATATAGTTTTTTTGTGGGTGTCTGGGGGTTTTTCGGATATCAGAACCCCATTAGGTGGAAGAAAACAGTAGGCCACACCGTTAGTAGAAACTATGCAGCCTAGCAAAATTAGTTTCCCCTAATAGTATAGGGAGTTTATGAGGTGATAAAAATACCACACATAATGGGGAAACATTATTTTTAGGGATGAACAATCAAGTTATTTGTCTATAATTTTGAAAAAATCCCCCAATAATTTTTGGCTAAATTAAAATTTATCCCTTCAATTTATTTGAAAGACACCCTAGTATCTTTCTCTCCTCCAATAGATAATTGGAATCCATTTCTTGAAATTGGAGTTCACAAGTCACCATTTCATTGTATTGATTCTTATTCACTGTATACGGTCATATTTGATCACTATTGGTTGACTGGAACTCCTCCATGTAAGATCTTCAATCCATGGATAAATCTTTTCATTTTTCATTACCATGATGAAACTATTGTATGTAGTCTCTTATACCATATTTTCAGTTCATTGATTCATTAATCAATTTCCATATAATTCATGCCCAAATAATTTCTAAAACTATAATTGGAGTGTTTTGTATTCTTAAAGTAGATTTTCTGCAGCTTATCCCATAGGTATCACTGTTAGAAAAAATTTCATGATTTTTCACAGGCTGGATTCAACGAGCATAACTTACTAAAATAATACTTTGTGAATATAATCATTGGTGTTGTATTCTATAGACCCTTAAATATATAATCATTATATCATTATACATTTTAAACTAAATTCCAACAACAACAATTTTGGTGTTTCATCTTTTATGACTTGGTGGATTTTTATGCCTATCTAGGCCACAGTTCATGTGTGCTATCAGTTGAGCCTTCTAAGGATAGTGTTCTCATATTATAAATAGATCCTTAATTTCCAAATTTATATATCTTGTTTAGTTTCAAATAATCTCTTTTAAGGTAAAGAAATAATTACTTAATTAACCAACATTATTTTAAATGGAAATAATACTTATATATATCACTAGGATGAGTTAATCAACGTAAAATTGAACGTTGTTTCATGTAAAAATCTCTACATAACAAGATGGTTAAAGTTATATGAATGAACATAATAATTAAATATGGAAAGCATGTAATAAATGGTTTCATATATTGTTTATCCATGTCACCTATTATGAATGGGAATCAAAAGAACATCATTAATAGTCAATTTTCAGGAGTATTAAATCACTTATGTTAAATAATTTAGTAATATATAAGGTTCCCATTGCATATGGATAATTTTATATTATTGGAGTGTCAATACTTGATCTATCCTTGGATTCATGAGATAATTACTTAATAACTCAAATGATTTCATTCTTATTATAAGATATGGTTTCCAAGGGGGACAACCAATTAAGAACATGGTCCTTATCTATAATTGGATTCTCAGCATGACTCCATATGATACCTTCACAAACATAAATATATTAGGATGTCTTCGATATACTCTATGGAACAATCATGATGTATTCAAACATATGTCGCCTTGGATTCACCCAATTGGGCCTAATAGAGTTTATCTTATTCTTAACATGGATAAAATAATTGCTTAATGTTATTTTTTTTATAATTTAGTTATTTGGGTGATGACCCATAGATTAGCCTCAATCCTCTTATATCTTGATTCATGTTATTAATGAGTTGAATCGACCCCTATGGTCATGGATTCCTAGGTTATTACATCGGTCACTATTTTAATTGTTATAATCATTAAAGGATTCCTGGAATTCATGGATCCAGTTACATTATCTTACTTATATTCTGTATGGTTGACTATTATTATAAGCTATAAAAAATTAATCAATTAAATAGTTACATGTTTAGATTCCATATTTGCATGTTGAAGGTATAAGGGTATTCACCATATTTTACTATCATTACTTTTATATACACGTAAACATTGTTCCAATTTATAATCAAAGACTACTTGTTATAAATACAATTGGTGGTGTCTAATTGATATACAACTCACACCCTATCTGGCATAATGAAGCAACTTGGGTAGATTAAATGTATGCTGGTACTTAAAAAGATAAAAATCTCGGTTTCGACACCTGATCATTATTGCCTATTTGGAATGAATCTTCATAGTAGATGACCTAGCCATCCCTCGAGATTATAGATAGTTTTAGCTACTTTATTATTCTTTTGTATACAATTTATTAAATGGGGAAATCTATAATAGTTTTACATTAATAAAAACATGAAATTATTTTATTTTCATTATTTATATGATTCAGTTACCAAATTTTTATTATTATTTATTTCATGGATGTTTATCTAAGTTTCTAATATTTATCCTTCATCTTGGTACTTTTGGTATTTCATTTTCATTACATATCCATATTCATTTTCTTTAACACAAGGGAGAATTCTCCCTCTAGAGACACCTTATTCCCCCACTACTATTCAGTAGGCTCCTCCATTTGGATAGTTACGGTTGAGGCCTTGTGGTCAACTTTCCCATGGAATCCCTTTAGTGGATTCAATGTCACAATGTCATAAACTGGTATCAGAGCCTTTTATTCTTATTATTTTGTATTATTATCTGGTAATATATAGGTAATATTTGGGAAAAATAAGAAGTTTTTCATAATTCATTTTTATAGTATCTATCCCATGTTTGAGATAAATAAAATGTTTCAAGGAAATAGATACTCTTGTTCCACATTTTAATTATTATAGATGATATACATACACCATTGGGTGATTCTTATGTTTTTTTACTATTATTAATGTTATTATGCTTGATTATTGAATTTTATCCTTATACCAAAGAGGTGAGGGAAATAATGCCTCAATCATTCATAATTATAATCATCTTTAAATAACATTTCATGCATATTCCATGAAATATAGGTTCATATCTGTCCTATCATTGAATACAGTACATGTGATTAATGAGTGATCTGACGTTATTATATTCATCCTTTTTTTCTAAAATATTATTTAGGTGTGGTAATTGGTCAATTAATCATTTAGTGTCACTATAAACAGTGTTTTATTGTATAGTATAATTGGTACATATTAAATGGATTTTTTTTACCCATTTCATCTATGTATATCTAGTCACAGTAGTTTCTCCTTTATTGTGTTTGAGTGACTATTAGTTTTAATAAATGTGTTTTATGGTTTCAGATTAATTGGAAACAATAATTAACTGATTTGATCTATATTATATTTATCATTTAATTATAAAAAAAAGTATACAAGGTTAAATATAAATTAAATGGGTTTTGATTATATTTCTATAGTTCATGGGCCCTTATTCACTAGGAATGGTGATCCATTTTAATCAAACGATAATATAGTTTTATAAAATACTCCAATGCAAAATGTAAATTTTGACGATAAAATTAATGGTTTTCAATAAATGAAGAGGCATCGTGCAGTGGACCCTTCACTTACTCAAACCCCTGTAAAATTGAAATTTGAACACATATTAATACCCAAGACATATAAGTTGGAAGTTGCCAAAGTTCCTCAGGTATTTAGAAATTATTCATATTGGATTCATCCTCTAGTGAGTCGATATATTTTTAAATATTTTTAGAGTCATGTTCATGAAATAGGTAGATTTCTGTCACCATGAAATCCTTGATCTCTCCAATTGGAGGGCGGTGGTGACTACACTCCATAGATGGTGGGACATGAGATTCTAGTATTATTGTCATGAGTGAAACCATAAAAACAAAATCTCATACACGATATTGAAATTGAAGCTAAGAATATAGTGAGTTTTCTTTGAATAGTGTAGTACATAAAAGTTTCTCCATGAGCAACATCTAGTATGGTATATATAACTCTTGATTTCTAGATGAAGCATCCTCCCATATTTTATTGATATAGAACTCCATAAAAAGCAGAGTCTTCATCATAGGACACTCAATGAATATTATAGAATTTTTAGATGCCTCTAGATATTAGGGTATATCTCAACACCATCATTATTTGTGATTCTTCTGTGCACTGGTGGAATGTGATTACCCAGGTTCATTATCATCATGGCATGTTCTGGGAAGTCTTCTAAATATCCTATTATTGTTATATCCTTTGATATAGGTTAATATATGACCAAAAAAGAAACTTCATGCACTTGTATTAGGGAACTATGTCATTCATTAACTATTTACTGTGTTTTACTATGTCACAACACTTTTCACCTCATCTAGATGGTTAGGACATACACCATATTGGATGCTTTAATAATAGGAATATTTACACCATCCGTAATTAGGTGAATGTCTATCACATACCATAGTTTTTTAGATCATTAATAAGAATTTTATTAGTTAGTGATACCTAAGGAAAGTAAATGATACTAGGAATATATGTTTACTGTCTATTAAGGGAATTAATTCTTTCTGTTACAGGAAGCGTAGCCTTGATGTTTCTCATTAGAGCGGTGGGGTATAAAGTACCCACATTAATAGCCCAAAAACATGCCTTCAATGTGAACTAATTCGGAATATGAAGCCTCATTATGATATTGACACTCTTTAGTAAAATTGTTGTTGCAATATGGGGATTCATAAAAAATTCAAATAAACCAATCCACCTAATTCTCAATGGAGAGGATTAGCTCCATATCTACATTTTGGACTTTGATTACTTGAGCTATGTGAATAAGGGTGGTAGAGTAGCAATGAAATAATATCCTAAATAGAATGTCATGGTCATGGTAGATGAACTTATAATTACAAGGGAGAATAGATAGTACTTATTCAATGTAGTCCATCTATTGTACATGTCCTGGATTTGGTATATTTAATGATTTATAACCAATCCTTGACTATCAAAGTGTATGATAGTCCATAGTATGAGGTATGATTTTATTAGTCTCCACTATTGTATCAATTTTAATATATATTAGTTCATCACACTACTATATCTATTTATCAATAATTGAAAATATTGGGTGTTAAATTATGTACATATGAGGTGTGATAACCCTAGAAACACTATAGGGAGTTTGGTTAGAGGCCATACAAAAATCAAGGGCATGCCATATTAAGTTATGTATTTATCCCTTAATTTGGGAAATTTTTTTCCAAGAAATGATGGGCTATGATTCCATTCTCAGGATGTACTTGGGGGGTTCCCTATCATTCATATATGGTCCACTATCACTACACGGTTTTTTACATGAAAAAAGGGAAGAATTTATATCCACAAGGATGAGGGATATGTCTGTGGAAGTAGATATGGGCCAAAGAATCATGGCCTAGTTTGAGTGATAGTATACATTTCTAGTATATTCATAAATTATTAGGGAATGAGTCTAATAAATTTACATCTTGTAATAGATCGTTTCATGTGTGTAATTCCTTTTTATTTTTATAGCTTAAATCATAAAATAGAGGCAGAATTTATAATTGATCTCATTTAAGGAGAATCTTTAATGTCAATTTATCCATATAGGATTCCACCGACTAAGATCAAGTATCTCCATTGATATTTGGATGATATGTATTCTAAAGGATTTATCTAACCCATCACGTTCTCTTGGGGTTTACCTCTTCTTTTTACCAATATGGGGGCTGAAACCCTCAATATTTTTAAGAATTAATGATAATTTAATGAGATTAAGATTCTAAAATGATATCAACTACATATAGTATATAAAATATTTGTTAAGCCTTGATGAGATATGGTATTTAGAAATATTGAACTGATATATTGATTTTATTTGATGCACGTTTGACCAATATCTTAATTCTTTTTTCATGGTTTCTATTGAATACATTTTTTTTCTCATAGTAAGAGAGACTAGATAAAGTCCTTGAAATTATATATAATACACTATGAGAGAATGATAATTATGAAAAAGATTATATATTCCACCTATGGGGTAAAAAAGTTCATTTCATGGGTCTTTTTATCTCAGGATTATGATTATCTGTTATACCATAAATGGTGAGTGTTGTGGATTCCTAAAAGTATCTAAATAATGTGTTTTGAGATATAGTGTTTCTTAGGAAACATGGATACTAATGGAATTACATAGAGTGTTTCTCATGAATTTTCAACTTTTAATGGTCTTTAAATGAATGGTGTGAAGCTATTATATTCGATATAATGAGAAAAAACCCTATCAATGGATGATATAATGGATTTTTTCATCTCCTATTCTCATTCATGAAAATTTATGAAGAGGTTAAAAATGTTTTGTGATGAGTTAGGAATCAGAAGGGGTGTAGTGATATATATGAGGATCCTTTTTTATTAATATGGATATTAAAAATTCATTCCTCATGAGAGAAACAACCTAAAAAATGTCCTTATTGTAGTAATTTTATTCCATGACCTACGTTTCTGGACACACAATCTTATGGGTGATCACGTTGTGGTGTATAGGGATTATTAGAGATTAAAATATAACTTCACACTATGTGACATGAATAATGTAAAATGTATATCGATTTAATACATTCATTCCTTTTAAATTGACTATACATATATGCCTATAAATCAAAATGCAGTGGCATATGAGATGAGTCTTAAAACTCAGACATGAATCATACATGAAGATAATGATGAATGGAAGTAGGTGTCCCTCAATTATAAGATAAATATTATGTTTCAAGATATTCATGATCAGTCTTTCCTAATATCCTTGATAGTTTATACTTTCATCCTATATAGGGTGAATAACAGGATGTTATGAAATCAAAAAGTATTGTTTTCTAGGATATTATTTTATTTGAGGACCCACCGCCAGATTGGTCTGTCGATGGTTATGAAAAAAATAAGTATACATTGGGAGATAAGGGTTCTTAAAAACATAATAGAGGCACTAATTCATGATTTCCATGATTTTTAATGAAATATAAATACCAGATCCTACAAGATATTTTGAGATATGTGACACCAATACTAGTGTGTTGGGATGAAATGTTAGATATTAGGTATTATCACTAGGTCTTTGACTTGTCAGCTGGTGGATGAAGAGTGATAGAAACATGTACGATTTTTATGGTTTTTACCAATCATAGAATGTAAAATGCTAAATTGATTTTATTGATGTTTTATTCATCTTAACAAGCTATCCTCAAGGGAGTGACAAATTCTGGGTATTTATGGGTCAACTGATGAATGTGCACCTATTATTTGCTCTCTATGATACTCTCCAAGTTGATGAGATGATAATACAACATGTTTTGTATATCATACGCCTATATAGGGTCCCTTATTCTTTATTTTTTGGATAGGGAATCTATTTTCACATTGAGGTTCTACATGGGGTTACATTGATATTATTTACAATATTGTTTGTGAAAATAAATTTTCACCCTCAGAATGATGACCTATCAAAACGGATGATATCAATGTTAGAGGACATGATTTGTGGATGAATCCATCATTTCAGTGGTTAGTGTGAGAAACATATAGATCTAGTATTTCTATCCTACAAAAATATATTTTCTGATATGATTCAGATTTATCAATTCGAGGCCCTATATAGTAGTCAATTCATCTCACATTGGTGATGTTAGAGTTAGGAGGGGTATCCCAATTGGGTACTCATCTATATTGGGATACTTTAGAGTACATACAATTGATTATGAATATAATTTCTACATCTTAGTCTAGAGAAAAATCATATATTGATCAATGTTGACAACTTCTATAGTTTGAGATTAAGGATCTTTTTTCGTATGGGTATCACCCAGACATGGGAAAAAATAATATAATGGTAAATCATGTGATAACCTCATTATGTTTGGTCATTTGAGATTCAGGATAGATTTATAATTGATTCTTGTTAACAAATTTTTGCATATAGGTATAGTTCCATGAATGACTTCTTCAACATTTCATAGCTTCACCATTATCTTGTTAACTGGTCTCATACTATAGATCAATAGGAGTTCAGTTAGATCTAAATGCCACATTTGAGGAGCATCCAACATGAATTATTGGATATATAAAGAAAGATATATGATGTTGATATTTCCATTATAATAGGTTCTATGTTATAATAACCATGAAACAGATGAGACATGGGAGTCAATGTTCGATGAAATTTCTCTATGTCTAGATTTTTTCTTAGACAATATTTCATAGACCGTGGAAGGTGGACATGGGGATGTACTCCTATATGGTTGGAATACTATATGAATAAATCTTTTCAATAAGTCATTTAAATTTCTATATAATCTGTAATTTTGGGGTTTTTATGGATGACTACTGTGTTGGTGGATGATTTTGGGAGTTTTGATGTTTTTTTAATCTTTTAACCCCATATAGTGGAAAAAACCACTCATCCACATGTTTAGTCAAAACCATAACTCCTATCTGAGGATGTTTTGAATAAATGTTTGGGGAATTTCATAATATATTAAACAGATACTAGTTTACGAAAACCAGGAATCCATGGGCCCATTCCCATTTGTGTGGTATATATTTTTTTTATATCAACTAGGCATTGTTGGAACACTTTTTTACATACCTGGTGACCTAACCATGTGGGGACTATCCTTAGCTATTTGGAGGTTCATGTTTGGTGAACTATTTGGATAATAGTATAAACAAACCGTGTAACCATGAAGTTATTTTGGTAAATGATGATTATTACATTAAATATATTTTAACATAATCTCTCCTAACTTTTTTATCATCCAGTGGATATGTGGTCTCCCTATCATCATATTAGATCTCCTATAACCCCATTATCATAGTTTTGATTCCACTTTGGAGTTCGGTCTCGAATTTGATCACTGTTGGTCTAGTTGGATTCCTCCAGGCAGTATCTTAATTACATAGGCTCGGTTCATCATTTATATTTACTTTGATGATTCAATTTTTTTGTGGGATCATATTTAATATAATATAGATTTTGATATGTTATTCCATTATCATTCGGTCAATATAATAATATGGGTGGATACTGGATGAGGAGAGTGATGTGGGCTTGAGGTTGGTGTTCTATGGCTAATCCCTCCAGTATCTCCTTCTAACAAAATTTCATCATTGTGTACATGATGGTTTCATGTGGTGTTACTTTCTAAATTCGTTTGTCATTATTTTTATTATTTATATTTTATTATAGATCCCCGTGTATATAATCATTACATCATTGGAGGTTATAAAACCCACTATAACCACCCCATGATGGGTGTTTCCAATTTTATGCTTTTGTGGATTTTAATTATTGTTTGTTCCACCATTTTGGATGTGTTATCACTTTACCCTTTAAATTAATCTTTTATAATAAATCGATCCTGAATTTTAAAATTTTTAGAGTATGTTTAGTTTCCTTTAGATCATTAGATGCTACCGGACCCAATTAATTTATTATCCTTTAAAATGATAAATGAAAATAATATTTTTATATATCAAAAAGCATATTTTATTATAATAGGATTGAATATTGTAGAATGTCCTTATCCCGACATGTAGTGATTATTAATGGTATGGTAATTAACCTACTAATAAAATATGGAATGTTTGTAATATTTGATTTCATTTCCTATTTAGAAATATCTCCTAGTACAAATTGAAATGGAATGAACATCTAAAATTGTCAATTAGGTTGATTACTACATGGAATTATTTGAATAACGAATTACATATAAAGTTCATATTATATGTCTACCTTTTTATACTATATGAGTTGTAATACTTGATTTATCTTGGATTAACAAGGTATTTCCTTGAGCACTCACAGGACAACATTTTGATTCAAGGATCAAATTTCAAATGGAGATAACCAACATCGAAGAAAGTTTTTATCAACTAGTGGATACCCAATAATTTTCCTCCAGATACATTCATTATCTTCTAAATATTAAGATGCCTTGAATAAACAGTTTGGACCCATATTGATGTCTTTGGACATGTCGCACCATGGTTTCACCACAATTGGACTAGTAATTCATTTCTCATGTTTACCATGGATGTGATCATTGGACCCTGTTAGAATTATTTATAGAGGAATTTTTTGGGATATATCTCATTGATTACACTCATATCACTTATATTTAGAATGCATTTTATTAATGATTTGGCTCAACCATTGAGGTCAAGGATGGTTGGTAATTACCTTGGATACTCATTTCATTATTATAATAATTAAAAGATTCCATGGATACCTTGGATCCTCTTAAATTATCTTTATTATATAATGGATTCTTGACACTTATTATTATCTAAAATATAATAATATTTTTAAAATTTTTCAGGTTTAGACCCCATATGTGTTAGAATCTAGTCATAGTGTCATTAAATTACTATACTTTTTTTATGTTAATATATACCTGTACACTTGTTTGTTTTATATAAAAAGACTATATAGTATAGACGTTGTTGGGGATGAAATAATGGGATTTATATCACACACTATTTAGGAATCCAATGGTACCTACTGAGAATATATGAATATTGGTGTTCAAAAAGTGTAGCTTCCTATAATGGACACCTAATCATTCTTTCTTTTTTAAGATAGATCTTTGTTGAAGATGACCTTGACAGTACTTGAGATGCTAGTTAGTTTTCAGTATCATTCTTAATATTATATATAATATTAATTTCCTGATTCCAAGTATTCATATTTTAATTTTTTATAGATTCATGAAATGATATTATCATCATTTTGTATATAATTCCATTACCATCATTCTATACTTATTTAATGTTTTGATATTTATAGTATTTTTCACTATGTATCATTCATTATAATGTTATATCTATTTATTTGTTAATAAATAAATACTACCCACAACTATAACATATAGGAATATTGGATCCATGGGAACACCCAATGCACACATTACTACCTGAAAGCCTATTCTATGCCAGAAAGTACGGTTTAAGCCAAGTGGCCCACCATCTAAGGGAAACTGTTTAGTGGATTTTTGATCGGGACATCCCAAAAAAACACCAAGACAAAGATGTATTTATAATATAATCACATTAAATAACAGTAATAGTATATTTTTTATATACAAAATTAGTTGATCAAAGTAATTCCTAAAATTTTTATTAATTAAGTTTTTTTAAAATCATTCCTTATATTTATATATTTTTTAAAAAATTACAATATTAACATTTATTAATGATTTAAATTAATTATTTATTCCAAAATATTTATAAATAATAAATCATTTTTAGGATATGTAATTTATATTTCAAATTGTTTTTTATAATTGATCATATTCTCTATTTAACCCATTGTTAAAAAATTATAGTTATTAAAATATAGTCTATAACATTAGTTACTTTTATTTTCATAAAACGTTACAATGTTCATAATCAGTTTCAAATGGAAAATAGGTTATAAAATATAATATTCAATGATTATGGATGAAATAAACTTATAATATAATATTATTTCAATTTTTAGGTTTATTTTATTGCTCTTAACATTTTCTTTTTTACCACAATTACCAGATTAACATTTTATCATGGTAAAAAAAATTACTAAAGATATTATTCATAATCTCAAAAAATTAATTATAAATATTTAGTAAATATGGAATTACTAATTCCATTAATATAATGATGTTTTTCAACAATGGAATCATAGATGTGATAAATTTTTATACAAAATTAAACCAATGAACAAAAATGATTAAGTGTTTTTTTAGAAAAAATGGATTTTAAAATAAAAAATTCGTATTTCACTAAATTCAAGTAAAAAATTAATTTTTAAAACATTATTTGATTATTTTTTATCAAAATTAACTAATAAAACTATAAATATAATCTGATATAGAATTTTATTTGATATAGACTTTAAAAGAAGACACAATTTTCTATTAAAATTATCATTTTTAAATATTCATTGAAAAATTAATCCATCAAAAAATATTCAAATTTTATCATAAGATAAATTGTATATATTGATTTAAAAAATTGTATCTTTTTGTCTAATAAATTATATAAATATATTTATATTATTTATACAATTGGACTAATAATAAAGAAAAAATATCCATTACAAAACAAATTTTTATTTTAAAATATGATAGGGGCAATAATTTAATGCCTATTTGAAAAAAAATTATTAAGGTTTTATTGATTATTAAATATATATTTATTTTAAAAATTCGTTAATCAGGTTAATACAATATAATTTAAGGACTATGTTATAATGATAATATTTAAATAAATTTTTTTTAGTTCTTCAAAGCTTAGTTTTTTGTATTTTGTATTCTGTCGATTATAGTAATATTTTCAAATATCAGGATATTACATTCTATCACTTTTATTAAATTGCATATTTTAAATTTTAACTCGAACTTGTTAAAAGGGGTTTTAAATTTAAAAATACTATTATTGAACCCCCCATATTGATATAAGTTTTAATAAATCTTCCTCTTGATAATTGAGAAAATGATGTATGAAGGTCAACTAGAATGACAGATAATGAGGCATCAATATATGAAATCATTGGTTATATGTGAAAAACAAAATATCATTTAATACAAAAATACCTCTCAGGTACTATTAAAGAGTGATACATATAATTATTAGGACAATGTTAATCATAAAAAACATATACTTGTGATTGGTGATGTGGTCGTCAATTCATCAGAAATAAAGTTAAGAGGATAATTTTTTTGGTATAAGAATATAATACACATTATAGAGTATTAAATACAATCTTGGATAATAACATGAGTAAATATGAAGATGTTACAATTATAGATACAAAAGTTAATAAATTAACAAAACAATATCATTTTTAACCCGATCAGTGAGTATTTAAGATGATGGATTCATTCTTGAAGCACTACAATCAACTTATAATGAATTAATGATATCCACACAAGGATAACAGGTTATTAATCCTATCATTATACATTAACCAAAACAAAACATGTTAGGAGAATATAATATAATTTCATCGATGAATATAACCTCTTTATAATGAAATAAAGCATCAATCTCTACAATTCAACTTTAATACCGAAATATTATACTAAATAATTATGTAAATAAATATACATATAATTCATCAAAATAATATTGAAAAATCCCAAAATTCATAAATTAGTATTTGATCAAATATTAATCCAAGAAAAATTTAAAATTTATTTATAATTAACATTAGAAACCCATAATATCATATACCCATAAATGAGAATTTCATATTCATATAATCTTTAAAAAATGATTATATTTTCCATAAAATATCCTAAATACTCACAATTCCATGTTAGGACTATATATTATTCTAAAATATAATTCTATATTTTATCATATGATAAAATACAATAATATTTAGTTTACCTTATTCACATTCTGTTCCCCAAAATTGTGAACTTATTCCAAAATAACATTAATCAGATAATAAACATTCCTTTTTAAATCATCTAGTTATCTATATTATTTGATACAGAACTACTTTAAAACAAAATTACCTCAATATCAATGATAAGATAAACCCTAATGGTTACAAATACCTTATATATTCTTTCAACATATAATAATTTAATTCTTCCAAAATTTATTTTTTTCCTACAACCAATAATAAACCTAAGGGATATATTATCACAAATATTAGTGAAAATATTCTTAATCTACTTGTACACATATCACATAAAAAATAAAGATCTGTGATCATTAATTTGAATATAGGATCAACCATAAACATTATACCCAAAATATTATCAATAACACTTATGATAAAATCATATGAAATTCTCATTTTTTATAAAATTATATAGCATTTGCTCTAATACCAACTATAAAATCCTCTAACCAACACTCAAAGATATAGTTTTAAAAAGTAGTTACATTCGGGGATATAAAACTAATAAACTTGACCCAATTTTTTCTATAAAGTCCTTATAACATATGAAATTAAATAATTGATCACATACATATCCAAATCCCATTTAATAATAGTGTTATACATAATTAGGTAAAACAAATACATAAACTAGACTCATGAATTTCTATAGTGTATTTCTCCCTATATATGTATCTTTGCATATTTTGTATTAAGCCTTCAATATTTCCCAAAAATGTATTCACATATAAATCAATTATAAAATAAAATAATTTACAATCATAATTTGGGTGAATGGAAACATAATTAGGGTGAGATAAAATTATTATTATTGATGAAAATAACAATTATTAATTCAATTTCATTATCAATCACAAGGGTATTGAGACATATTGAAAGTTCATGATCATAAAAATAAAGAACTCATGTATATAAATATCTACATCATCATTCATGAAATACGTAATAAAGCATTATAAATGGAAAGGGTAATAAAAACCAAAAATCATGCGGTATGTGATTTTCATCATGGTTGAAGGTGTCATTATGAACTAATTGTTAGAGTAAAGAAAACAATTTGGGAACATTGAACATTTTAATATTACACTTACTTATAGAGAAACCTTCATGGTTAGAAGATGAATAAACCGCAATGATATACATAGAATAACCATCAAAATTACAATCAGTTTAAAAAAATCACAATTACACATGAAATATGCCTCATAGTCATATTGGGAATAACCATCATTGTAAATTATGATAATCATGTTAGAGATACATAATCAGTTAACTCCATCCCAGTAAATGATCAATTCAATATATATAATTGGATCACCCAATATATATAATAATAAAAAACTGGTCATCATAAATAGTTTACATTAACCATTAAAAGTTATAAATCATAAATAGATTTCATATAATAATAAAACTCATATAAACATCTATTATTCTGTTAATAACATGATTATCCCATGAAAAATGAACGGTTCAATGCACGTTAATTTGAAAAAAGTCAAAGTAAATCTAGGGAATGAAATTGCATGGTACTAATAAAAAATATAACAAATGTATAGTTAGTAACATCATGAGTTAGTTTCATCGATGAATCCATATACAATTAAAATTCAATAAAAAAATATTATGGAATCCCCATTTAACATTTAAAATCAAATTTAAAAACAGAACAGTCATAAAAAGTTTCAAAATAGATTTCATATAAATTGAACTTGGAATGAAAAATATATATATATTAAAGGAAATAATGGAATTTAATGTTCAAAAATATATTCGTGTTGTAAATGTTAAAAATATACATTGTATTAAAAAAATTAAATGTGGTCTAAATTGAGACATTTGGAAAATTTTATGAAATTTAATTTTGAATTTTTATGAAATAAATTAAAATTAAATGTGACATAGAATTAGAAAATAATTTATATTTAGAGTAGATAGTTCTTAAACACATATTAGATAAAATTGATATGGAATAGAATAATTCATAAGCTAAAATAAGATTCAATATTTATATCACTTATAAAAAAAATACTTTCTATATATTTAATGATTATGGGATGAAATGGAAACTAAACATGTAAAAAAATTACAAAAAATTATAATAATGGATATTTGTTTTCATAAATTATTGTTGATTATTTTCTCTTAGGATCCTTTAATATGAAAATATCCACAAAATAAAAGAGATTATAACATATATTTTTTCCATTGTGGTAACTCTTCTATTATAAGCCCCAAAAAATATTAACATATCATTAAAAATAGTTATTCATTATATATTTGGTCAAAGGGGGATTTATATACTCTATATATAATAAATTATTTGTATAAAAAACAAAATATTCCTCAATGAATGTAAATTTTGAATAAATCCCTTAGCTCGAGTCCAGAGATTCAATATATGTCCTTTAAACCCATTATGAATCACTCATATAAATTATATGATTTCCTAAGTACATTTTAATTATTTAATATGGTATACTTAATCCATTATTTTCATTTAATATAACAAAATATTTAATAAAAAATCAGTCTAGTGCATATCAGTTTTTATAAGAACACTAGGCCCTTAAATTCCAAACTGAATCAGTATACCGACTATTGTATGAGGGAAAATTATAACATCATCTCCATAATAATAATATAGTCTTAATTATCATATTTATACATCATTTATACATTTAAAAACAACTGTTAAAATGCATAATGTGGAGGTGGTATTTCAATCATGAAAATATGAGCAATGTTACATCCATAGAGACAGTTTGTTGTATGAACTCATGAGTAACATTTCCATTTACATAACTATCAACTATGGAAACATGATTAGAATTATTTTAAAATTATATAATGGTAATCATATTATTAAAATTTTTTATTTATTTAAATACGCATATATATATATATCATCTATGTGAGATGGTGATTACAAGTGAATCCCATTTATCAATGTAGGTGGTAGTTCGAATGTATGCACCAACGACATTATGAATTTTTAGTTAATGGAATTTTAATAAAATATATGATATATTAAATTTTAATAATGATAAATTTTTATTTATCATATTATATAAAATTTAATTACATTAATATAACTAGCATTAAGTGGTGGTGTTTGAAAATGAATTACAACCAACACTGTTGTTGTTGTCCTTCATACCCACAAATGATGAATTCATTTCACATTTGATTGATATTAGAGATGGATATTGAATATTAAAATAATATTACATTTACGATATTTTTTATATAATCTCACCATTTTTGGAGAACATTTTATGAATGAGGAATAAGAAATAAAAAAGTAAACACTCAGTTAAAGAATATAAATATTCTCGATAAACCCCCTTTTTTAAACCATAATTCAAATAAAGTTATTAGTACATTAAAATAAAACACTATAAATATTGTATTGAATTTTTAATGGTATTCGAGTAGATATTATATTATATAAAGAGTTTGTTTTGTGTGATGAAAAGAGAAGAGGTTCGATTTTATAAGAGAGGGAAGGGGCACTAATATATTGTCATAAACTATTAAACCAATTTAAAATAGATTTCATGTCTAAGTGAATCATAAATAATTTATATTCAATATATGATGAATATAGGTTGATATAATATCATCCAATATTGTTTTTTACAGTCTTTTTAACCCTTTTAAATTTATTTTTTTGGTTTGTCTCTTAATTATGAATTTTAACAATTACTACAACAAAAAATTGTTTTTTCCACATATATAAAAAACAAAATGAGGTTTTGAGTTCTCCCATGACCAATTTTTCTAATTTCCCCAAAACCATGATTATAAACCATGAATTACCACCTACTTGTAAGGCCCCCAAATTATAATGTAATAACATTGTATTCAATAGTGAGTAAGACAAGAAACACCCATCACAGAATAGAATATAACTTCTTGAGTATTTATGGTATATTTAATATTTTAAATATATTTTATAAATTTAATATCTTATAATTCCTCAAATATGAATCTATCTTGTGTTTTATACAACAAATACAATCTGTGATAGCTTGAATTACATGCAATATTGAGTTTTACCTAACAAAAATATATTATAACATAATTATAATTTAATATAATAAAATAAAACATAGAAATTATATTTTTACCTATGAATAATGTTAACTAAACTTTGAATATATATGGTTTACACATATATAAAATTAATTCATTTGTAATGAATTAATTATATATAAATATAAAAACCAATTGAATATAAATGAAATGATTTTATGCTTACAAAATTTTTGTATCCTAATAAATTTAAGAAATTTCTATTAGTGAATAATATTAATGAAATATAAATATTATTTGTTAAATAACCTATATTTCATATTCATAAAACAGGTTTTATAATCATATTGTAAGAATAAATATAGTTTTATTCTTAAAATTTGTATTTTTTCTAAAATGTAAATTTTACCGCCTTTTAGTGGGTAACCTATTTTAAATACAATTCTTAGAATTTTATTAAATATTATATTTCAAAATAATTTTTTTAACACTGACAATAGTAATTAACTTAGAGTAAATTTTTGGTTTTTTCTGTGAGGTTTCATCTTTTGGGGAATTGTAAAAAAACATAATTTTAATTCTTAACTACATTTTCATCTATTTTATTTATAAGTTTAAATAACATTTGATTAGTTATAATGTTGAATTTTTTCAATTAAAATGCATTAATTCTAATTTATGAAATTTTAATAAATTTCATATTGAAAATGGATATGAATATATTGCAAACATTTGAACATTTTACATTAAAACATTCTTCACCATTAAGTCTCTAAGATTAAATTTAAATTAATTTATGCAACTTATATGATTATAATTTTTAAAATTGGTTTTGTTATTTGGAATTATAATAATATATAATGTATAATATGTTCAACATATTTTTTTGATGAATAATATTAGTGCATTTAATTATGTTTATTTAATGCGATTAAGAGAAAATTTTTCTTATAAGAAACTATACCGTAATATTAAGAGCCAAAATGACTTAAAAACTATGCCAAACTCCATTAGATGGCCATATTTCGACTGTATAATTATTTTATCTAATTTGGTTCATTATTGGATCTATATTTCAGGGGAAAACATGGGTATAATTATCTTTTAAAAAATACAAGAATTCCACTCCTCCACAAAGAAGGAACTCACCCTCCCACTTATTCACACATATAATGAAATTTTTATCGAGAAAACTCAAAACAAATATCATTACATCACTCAGCTCATCTAATAATCATAAATTTGGTCATAAATAAATCTAAGAATTTATTTGATGTAAACTAAAAGGGGTTACCCGAATAATAGGTAACTTTCATCAATGATCACTTTTGATTAATTTACCACAACACCACTTAAATTATTTTTATATTATAATTAGATAAAAATAATAATTATCTTAAATATATTAATATGTTTTTATTGTATTATATTGACCTTCAATTTCACAAATATCCATCAAATGGGATACACTATAATTGTTCGTGTGTAAGACGGACTACCGCCTCATGAACTGATGTCATTATTTCTTTATTTTACCACCATTAAATATTATAATAATGAATTATTTATTGTTTATATATGATATATATTTTATTTATATATTTTTTATTCTTATTTATCTTTTTAAATACCGATACCATTTTCCTTCCATTTTGTGGGAATACGATAACACATTTGTTGATGCACAAACTACTACCTCATCAATGTGTTGTTATTCATTCACACTATATGTGGATTGTATTATGAATTATTTTAATAAAAAATTCTAAACTATATGGAATATATATGATAATTTACTTATAGACTCATATATATTATAATTTTCATTCATCTAAATACTAAAATGAAATGGAGGTAGTGTTCATGTGCATGTACGACCTACCATCTCCATTGAAACTGTGTTTCATTTATTATCCCAAAATATTGTGTATTATTATAAATAAATATATAAATAATATATATAATATTTAAATATTGGATTAAATTATGTACAAGATTAAATACTGAACTAATTAATAGGAATAAAAAATAAAATGTTAAAACATACTCGAAAAACTGGACAATTAATACATGAGATAATGAAAATAATAAATAATTATAGAGAAATAGATAATTGGAATTTATAAGATGGGAATATATGATACTTTAAATATTGAACCTATAATTTTTATACTTAGTGATATTATTTAAAAAATTCTATATGAGGATAATGGATGGTGAACAGAATGGAAATAGAAGGTTATGTATTTCAATCCCACTTCTATATCTATGATATAAATGTCATATTCCCCACATAAATCTTTTATGTGGTGCATATACTACCCATTTTTATATATTATATCATCAATTATTTTATATTCATTGTATTTTTATTTTCAATTTGAATTATTTCTTTTAAGGGTATTTGAATTTAATGTTTCCAAGTGGTAATGAATTTGATAACTGGTTTCCTTTTCATTGGGTAATATTATTTCCACATTGTAATTAATATTCTAACAATATTATTGTAATCATATATCACAAAATATTGTTGTATATAAAATTCATTTATGTTTAAATAAATTTAACACAAATAATATATTCATTGATTTATTATCATATGAACATTATGGAATTTCTATGGTCTTACATCATAATATCATTTTTTTCGGTATCTTTTGCAAAAATATTTTAATTAGAGTAAATTATTGTATAATGGTTTAATTAATATTTTAATTTTATTATCCACTAGTTATTCAATATCTTATTCAAGCAATAGAAATATTTTTACACTTTTTGGTAAAGAAAATGTTTTAGAAAATGTTTTTATAAAATCCATTCTTTGTTTCTCTCTTTATTCAGAAAATATATTTTCTTTCAAAAACCATGTTTTATATTGATGTTTGAAGAATTGTTTTTAATCTTTTAATAATTATTTATCAATGTAATTACCACCCATTAAATTATTATTTTATGTTTCTAAATTTTATTTTAAATGTAATGGTTTTTTAATTGTTCTTCAATAACAAAAGCATATTTTAGTCAATATATTTTTCAAATGAACATTTAAGAGTTTTATATTAATCAATGATATAAACCCTTTACATTTACTCCAATTTTGATATGTTGTATTGAACAAATCCCTAATATTACTATTGAATATTTAATATTTATTTTTCAATGTCTGGTATTGAAATTCACGTACTATATTTTGTGTCTTATTCCCTTGATATAATTAATTTCCAATTATCATTAAACAATGAATATATCCTAATTAATCATATCATTTATAATGTATATGTTCACTTCCTATACCGTATTACATTTTATAATATATACTTTAATTATAATTTTATTTTATTTCCTGAAGATATTTTTATAAATTTATACCTTTTACAGAATATAGATACTTGATATTGATTTTTTTGAAATAAATCAATTTTTTTATATATGTGGAATGCATTGGACATTAAATACTCAGTATGAAGACCATTTAAAGTAATTCCATTAACGAATTAGTAGTGTTGTGATAAAAAATTAGTTTGAGAAAGACCCTTCAAGTTTGTTTAAAATTAGAATATATGGGTTTCTACCCAAAAATTGATATTGTCTTGATAAATTTATTTACCTTAAGATGTTAAACCCTCCTGTGAATCATCTTAATGGTATTGGAAAAATGTTCGTAGGAAAAATGACATCCAATAATTATTAATTTACATCAGTCATTATTCAATTACTATTATCAAAGATATTTTTTATTTTTACATTATATATAGATAAATTTCATTCTCTGTTCATTGATTAAAAGGCCTCTGTTTTAGTTATTTATTTTTTTCATATTGATTATTCCTTAACATTATATTTTTACTGACATGTGTTTCATGTTATTACCATTCTATATTTATTTTACAATTCCTTCTCAGATTATTTATTTTATGTCATGTATATTTAGTTATTTACCTTGTCCTATAGTTCACTCCCTTCCATCTCAGTTTACTGACTACAATGAATGTTTATTGAGTTATCACCTATCAATATTAACTATTATAATTAATTCATTATTTCATCCATCATTAATGAACCTTATTAATAAATTGAACTCACTCTTATATTTTTCTTTCCCCAAGAATCTAAGAAGTTTTATAAGAACTATATGAATGGATACTATATGTGGGAATAATGTTATTATCAAAAAACAAATTATTGTTACTAGTGTATTAATTTGTAATACTAGATTTATGTTTGTATATGTTTTACCTAAACTACTAAAATCATAGATTATTTAGGAATTTATTCTTTGTAATCATGATAATATATTGGTAGTAGTCACTAAATTAGGTATTTTACATGCAGGTCTCTATAGATGGTATAAAATAAAGATTTGTAGAAAACGTAGGATCTAGATCCTGTAATTATTAGATAAGAAAACAAAACCATAATGTATTATTTGATGGATATAATATTTAAACATAAAAAATATTCATATTGAAATATGTTGTCTAGTTTTCTTACAAATACATTTCTATATGGATACTAAATGTGGACGTTTTTATGCCACTAATGTACATAGGGATAAAAACTTTGAAATGGTGTGTCATTCCTAACTCAAGAATATCCTAGTAAATTTAAATGGCCCATACAGTGCCCAATGTTTTTCAATTTTGTGGTATATTCTTACGATAAATCAAATATTCTTTACATAGTACTATGAATGATTTTAATATATAATTAAAATTAATCATCATGTCTAAAAAATAATCCAATGAAAAATTATGATGAAATAAAATCGAAGAAGTATTTAGTGGACTTAGAGAATTATGTTATAGAAGTATTTTTCCAATAGTATTTTGGTTATAAAAATCATGAAACATATAAGGATTGATTAAAATTTGAGAAGGAAATTTGTATTCATTAACTTATGTTTGATGGATACCATCCTGGTATTGTGAAAATATGATTTTCTATAACTCCTAATCCTTAAAAATATCATTATGGTTTAGGTTATAAACGAAATTTTGGATAAATTTAGTACAAGTCTATGTTTTGTTGGAAACATTATTAAATGTATTACAAATTTAAATTTTAAGGACATAATATTAATGGTATTGGTAAAATTTATGTTATGATTCCAATAACATTATCAAAATCTTTAAAAAATGGTTCTGTTGAAAACAATAGTGAAATTAGTATTTAATAAGTACATTTCATGAATGGACATGATAAATTTTTTAAATCGTATATGAATTATATAAATATTGTTTATAGAAATTGAAACATGATTTCTGGGTAGCAACCCATTTTGTCCCAAAAGAATACGGGACATAAACCCATGACCAAAGGATGATAAGGGATTAAAACTAACAACTAACTTTAACAATTTCCTGGTTAATATATAATTTTTTAGATAAAAAATATGAAGAAAAAATAATAATTATGAAACTATAGTATCAATTTTTATGTTTAGATTTTAATGGATTAACAATATTAGTTTTCTAAAATAGTTATAGAAAAGGGTAAATACTTATTTTTGGGATCTCACTATCTGAAATTTTTAATTTTGGAGAATCATAAATTAAAAAATATATATTATAGGATTTTCGTTTCATGGAGTAAGGAATGAATTAGAATTCAATCGAAGAACAAAAAATATGGAATTTTTCATACGAAAATTGAAAATATATTTCCTTATTATTTAATAAAATAATTCATCATCATTATGAAAAGTATCTTAAAAAATTATCCTAATGAATTCATTTCTGTTGAACCTATGGCCTATTAAATCATCAAGTATTTTTGGAATTTAGGACCACAAAATTCCAATTTTAAACCAATTTTTAACGATTTTTGACATTATACACAACCTAATAATATTTTCTTGTTTCCTAAATTTTTTTTTCAGTTTCATATTTATATGTTATTCCCTATTGTATTTATCATTTTCTCTTACTAATAATATATTTCTTTAAATATATTCACAATGTAATATTTCAAATAAGTAAAAATCAAATATAATCCCCAAGTTTTCTAGATCATGTTTAAATTTTAAGGTTGTAATTTAATTAGGATGGGGAGAATGTAATTCCATGATATTCTATGTAAAATCATTGTATGTGACAGTGTGTTTGACAAGAATCACATAAAACATAATGGAATATAATATCTCAATGATTTATGGTATATTTAACATTTTAAAAATACATCATATATTATGTAACATTAAAGCATGAAATAGTGAGTTAACTTTCTTTGGCATCAAAAAATTCTATCTTTGATAGATTGTGTTACACAAAAGAACGAGTTTTAACAAACATTAATATATTATTAAAATATTATAATATAATATAAAAAGTTATATCATAGTTGTCATATTATATATTTTGATAAGGATTAAATATCTTATGAAAATATATGGTGTACATAAATATAAAACTAATTCATTGATAAACAATTTTTTATAAAAAATATAGTATCAATTGGAATATAAATGTAATATTTTAATACTTTCAAAGGTATTTTTACATTTAAATCATATTAATAACTATTAATGATGGATATTAATTTAATATATATATTATATATTCAATAAAATACTTTTATATGTATATAATAAAATTTATAGTCATAAGATATGATCATATCAGGCTTAATACCTACAAATTGAAATTTTTTAAAAAGGAATTTTTCTACCACGTAATGGAGAACAAATTTTTAATCCACGTTTTTGAATGATTATAATTATTATACGAAAAAATAGAATTTATATCAGAATTTTTAACATAAAAATTATCTTTGGGGAGATATTTTGGTATTTTATTATGTGGCTTTTTTATCAACAATGAAAAATACTAAATTTTAATTAAAAACTACATTTTGATTTAATTTGTTTATAATATTACATGGTATTTATTATTATATATTAATTTCAATTTGTTAAATAATAAAAACATTAATCAATTTTTCAACATTTGAATCAATGTCACGCTGAAATTTGATATAAAAACATTTTAAACACTTAATCATTTTTACATTAAAAATGCACTTTCTCATCCCATCTAGTATAATGACTTTAAATTAATTTTTTCCAACTTATATAATTAGAAATTGTGAAAATTGCTTCCATATTTGGAATAATAATATTTAATATTTTAATTTAAGGGAAACATAATTTTTGATGAAAAATACCAGTGAATGTAATTAAAATTAATTATATTTATTAATAGAAAAAATCTCTTAACATGGTACTAATCCATAATCTAAAGTGAAAAAATGATGTAGAAACATGTCTAAAATCCTTTTAATTTCAATATATCATAACTATACTCAAATTTATCAAATAATATCCATTATTGGAGCCACCTGACATGGGAAAAATGTGATTAGATTTCTCTATTATTAATATTTCAACAGTGGGACTACTCCTCTAAAATAAAAAGGCCCTCACCACTAAAACATATTCACACCAGTAAACTCCATTGGATAATAAAAATAATTTCAAATAAGCTCCCAACTTCAAAACCATATAATTAAGATTATTAAATTCTTTTGAATGAATTATGAGGAAATCCTTTGGTGGAATCCAAAAGGAGTTACCCGAAAAGTGGTATCTTTCTTCAATGATCACCATTGTTTAATTTTCCTCTCCAACCTTTAATTATTTTTATATCCTGATTATATAATAACCTTAGTGTATTGAATATAAAAATATGTTGTTATTATATTTTTTCAACCTACACATTTACATACATCAATCATAAGGGATACTCAATTGTTATTTATGTGTACAACGATCTACATCCTCTAAATTATATATCATATATTCATCCATTTACAACCATTCATGTTTATAATAATGGTGGATTTATTGATTTCATATTATATATATTATTTATAATTTATTTGTTCTTCTAGAACATTTTATACAACTATACATAAATTCCATACTTTTATGGGAATATGATTACATCATTTGAGCATGTGTGGACTACCGCCTCATCAAAACGATGTGATTTGTTAAAAGTATACATGGAATGTATTAATAATGGTTATAATAAAAATATGGGACATATATGTCATAAATATGATAATTTATTTTAAATTTACATATATATATTATTTAATCTTCCTTATTCTAAATAAGATAATGCAATTTAAGTAGTGTTCATTTGTATATACGGCCTATCGTCTCCTGGAACAATGGATTTCATTTATAATCTCAAAATATTTAGGATTATTATAAATACATATATAATGAATATATTTAATATTTTCATCATGTTTTAAATCATGGATATAATGATGTCAATATCTAATTAATATAATCAACAAATAAAAAGTCAAAACATACATGAAAATAGGCCATTAACACTAAAAATATTTAAAATAATAAAATAATATTAAATAACGAGTAATACTATATGATAAATATGTTAATATATGAATTTTAATTTCATTTTATTAAATGGAAAAACCGGCCGTGGCCAAGAAACATACATCGAAGACACTCAAGGAGGCCGATAATGGTGTTACCCTAAGGCATCCCCCATCACAAATAACCTACAATCAACTGGTAGGTTTCCCATACATTCATAAATATCGAGGATCCTTTTCATTGGGTTATATTACGTCCTCATAGTGTTTTATATCATAAGGTTCCAAGTGTCATAAAATTTTAATATCTATATTAATAGATCAAAATTTTTAAATTGATTAAAATTTTACATATATAATATATTCATTTATATATAAACACATCAATGTTATAGTCATTTCAAGTGTTTACTCCACAATCCTATTTTATTTGAGAATGATTAAACATAAATATCCATTAATTGAACTTATTAGATAATATTTTCAATAAATCATTTAATTTATTTCTCGTATAGTTATTCATGTCCATTTTCAAGTAATTGTTCCATTTTCCATATCATTGGTATTCAAAATGTTTTATAAGATCGTTTTAAGAAATCCCGACATCACATATATATTTTGTCGGTGAATTAATTTTATTCAAAAAACACTATTTTATAAAAATGTTACAATTTTTTTAATGTTCATTATATTATTTATCAATATAAATATAACCCTTCATAAAAAAATTTATTTTTTTCAAATATTATGTTTAATGAAATTTTTTTAAACAAACAATCTAGAAGATGGATATTTCCTCATGAATGTTTTCAAATGATCTATTTATTGTATATCAATTCATCAATGAAAATATCCCTTAATTTTTACTCAACATGGGATATGTTGTACTGATACAATACCAATTCCTCCTTTGGATATTTTCTTATTATATTTCAAAGATTGTAATTACCATGACATCATTGATTTATTTTTTTATTCCCCTTCAAATATTCAATTTTGGATGATCAATGGACATCAAATTTCACATAATTTTCCATTTAATTTACCATGGATATTTTAATATCCTTACCCATATACCATTTATACATATGGTTCATACATTGAATGTTATTTATTTACTATGATAACATGCATAAATATTTATAATTCTTATAATATTGTTATTCGATAAGGCAAATTGTTTTTAAAATAAATAAAATTATCAATATATGAAGAATGATTCGTACATAGAAGACACTGGTTGGGAGACATTAAATTTAATATACTGAATGAATCAGTTGTCTCATTATATGTAATTAGTTAGTGAAAACCCTTCAAGTTTGTTTCAACATATAAGAGACTGGTTTGAAACTACATATTTAAACCTTCTTATAAAATGTCTTCATATTAGTATAAAAATAATCTTATGAATGGTCTTTGATGTAAATATCTCATGTCATTCTGGAAAATGGCATCTGATAATTTTTCATTTCCTTCTTTTAGTATTCATTTATTAATATCCATGAATTTTTATCTATGACATTATATATGGATAAGTTTCATTCCCAGATCATTGAATTTTTTTTTGTGTTTCAATTATTTACCTCCCTTTATTTATTATTCATTATCTAGTGGTTTGAATGGAATTTGTTTCAATTAATTAACTTTCAATATTATTGACCTACATCATTCTCATTTTACTGACTTTTTTAAATGTGTGTCAATTATTTACTTTTCCATACTTTTTATGCACTACCTTATACATTTATTGATTTCATGGAATCTGTCTTTATTTATTACATTTATATTTTGACTATTATCTTTGAATAATTATTTATTCCTCTAAAATTGACCATTACTAGAATATGGGCTCACCCAAAATTTTCCCCCTTCCCAAGAAATCCCTAAATTGGTCTAAGAAATATTTGAAAGGATAAGCTATGTGGGAAATTATTTGGTATCAAAACAATTATGTAGTAATTAGTGTAATCATTTGAAATTATAGACACATGTATGAATTTGGTCTTAAAAAACTACTAAACTCTCTGATCCTTCAAGATTTGATTCCTTATAATCCTGCTAATTTATTTGTATTGGAAACCCACTTTGGGATTCTGGGGTCGGGTTTCTATATTCCTCACACATACCAGATCTATCATAAATATTTAAACAAAATATACATAGTTATTTAGAAATGAGACATGTCATGTTTTTATCATAAATATTTTTTGTAGCTCAAAAAATCTCCATTCAGTTCAGGCCAATTAGCATAATCATTTCCAACTAAATAAATTTTAGTTTATAATATTGTGTCAATAAACTATGCCATCAGACTGCATCTCATACAATCTATAAGTAAATGTCTTCAATAATTATCTATAATAATTAACCAAGATGTGTTAAATACCCAATAATCGATGTTTTTTACATTACATTTAATACTTCATCAAAATAAACTTTTCATATTCCCACAACTCTTATATTTCCCATAAATATCACTATGTAATAATAAAAAAGGGGTCTCTATGTTAGATACAGATCAAAAAAATAACATCAATAAAATACTTTAATATATAACAATAAATGTAATGAATTAATCATTAAAAAAATAAAAATCTATTATAACATATCTCCCAAATTATTTTCATTTAGGAAAATTGTAATCATAAATTTATATATGAAAGAATCCTATAAAACCCAAATTCTATTAAAAGATATAAATTTATAGCATATTAAAAGAATAATTTTAGGTAAATTTGAGGTTATTAAAATTTCTATTATGAATCCCATTCCTATTAATTTTTACTACCCCTTAATGTTTCCTTTGAACATATACCAAATTAATTGTTAATATATGCTATACTATAACTCCAAAATATATAATTTATACCTTATAGTCAATAAAAAATCACATACCCATTAATATATATCTCCCTTTAATAAATCAGAAGAGAATAATTTTGAATATACTATAAAAAATATGGATCATGAACAATATCATTAACTACCAAAAAATAATTATTAAGTGAACTAATATTACAATTTCATTTGGGATTAAATACATTAAAAATATAAAAAAAGAATAGGGACAAATTTATGCCTAATATTAATTTTAATTCATCATGGAAGAGTTATAACTTCTTAGAAAAATATTTATCCATTATCAGATTCTAATAGTATCCTCCTCTGATCAACAATTTTTTTTGAAAATCCCATGTCATCTTCAACCACACATGGGTCATTTGAACAATTTTTATTGTTTCTAAAAAAATCCATTCCCATAATAACTATATCACTAATAACAATATAATATATAATTAATTATAATTACTCCCATATAATATTTCAAAAGGTTACATACTAATAGATGAATGAATTATATTAATATATTAAAATATATCTATTAATAGATAATCAACCAAAGATATTCCAAAATATATAATTATATATTTTTATATATCCCATGATTTAGTCTTCAATCACAAAGTTTGATTATCTATTTGGAGGTGAAATATTATATTATAGAAAATTGTCTACAAAAATCATGCTACAACATACTCCATATATATGAGTAAAATCATGATTCATGGTCTGAAAAAATCAATCTCAACAACCATAAAGATTCGCTATCGCTTCCATATAATTATTTTCAAAACTATAAATTTTATTCATCTAAATAATCCAAAATTATTGATAATATTTTTTATTCTGATAATAAATTACCCATATAGTATTATTTAATTTATTTTTTACAGTATTCTAATAAAAAATCTACTTAAACTACCTCCAAATTTTAATATAGAATACTCATGAACAAAAAAAATGATAATAAAATAATGTGTAACATTCAAAAACTTGAATAGAAAACATTTACATAAATAATAATACATTAATTTCATCATTCTATAAAATTAGAACTATTTTTATGGAATGATATATCTTCTCAGTACTTGGATATTTTTCCAAATAAGATTAATATATCTAAAAAACCAATTGTTTCAAATTATTTGGTGGGTTTATAATATGTCATAGAACAACTACTGATATTACCCATCATGCCTCAATAAATTAAGATAAAATTCATTAAAAATTGGGTATCTCCAAAATTTATCGACGTTTACCACCAACCATTCATCTTTTACTTCTTAAAATAAGTAAAAGGTTAAATTCATCTTATATAGTTATCTTTCACCTCTATCCTCATCCATGTACTAATAAAATTATACGAACTTCTCCACCATCATTCAGTTATCTATTAGCTCTCAAGAAACATATCTCAATGTCTTATTAATTAAAGTTTTTGTTAACAAAATTCCTTTTTACAGAGAATATGGAATATAATATTCGAAATCCTAGAAGAATACAACTCATGTTATATATTATAAGTTTAAATTTTTCATGGAGGATATATATCACAAAATTTTACAATCATAGAAGACCAAAAATTATCATTAATTTGGAAATTTATTCATGTATTAAAATAAAATTACATTCATATAATATCAAAATCATGTGTTGAATATTAAGGTTCATCATGTTATAAATTTAAATATTTTTATAATATAACTGATCACTATTGTGTTAATACAAATACTCAAACCAAAATAATAATAATCATTTAAAACCTAAAATAAAAATCCTATAGAATATAAATAATTTGTTTGTAGTAAGATTTTATTCAACTAATCAGAATTAGAATAATATTTCTATACTGATAAAAAATCATGATCTATTTTTAGATAGATTAAAAGGGTTAAAGTCATTTAAAATTAATTTATAAATATAATATAATAACATTCCCAACAATGAAAACATTACACTACTAAAAAAATTTTATGTAATCCCCAATAAATAACATCCTTTAACTGTAATGTGTCCAAAAATATTCATTATGAATAAAATAAAAAGACATGAACATAAAATTACTATATATATAATATATACTTATATTTCTTATATTGTATCTAATAAAAAAAATATGTCCCAAACCCATCCTACAAATACTATTTATGTAATTATTTTACTTGAATGTGCTAAAATTACATCATTATACTCTACAAATATCATATAATTTTAGGGATGAAAAACTATATAAAACAAACACATAATCTCTATGGGTTATTGTTTTAATCCAAAGGGAATCGCCATGAACTCAAAATTCACAAATTAATATTATAATTTCACTATCTATAAAATACACATCATCACGAACATTTTATAATTTCATATCCATTATGTGTCCATTGGGAATTAATTAACTCCATTAGAATAATTAAATAATTCGTCAATAGATTTTATAGGATATTGGATCCCCACCATCAATCTTTTCCAATATCATTAAATAATAATGAATTTAAATCATACCAAAGCCTTGTAGGGAAATATAAATCTAAATCTCCATGGATTAACATAGGGAAAAATAAAACCCTTTTATAGAAAATCAGAAATATGAACTTTTAACTCTAAATGTATTGCAGGCTCTAATATATAAAGTGACATAGAGATATGAGTTACACATTAATGTAATATTATTTTAAACCTAGTATGATGGTTATGACATACAACCACAATCGCTTTAGGTAGAACATCATTATAGACTTATATGACTATTGGAAACTCCTACATTCATGAAACCATTTAAAAAACCAAAAGTATGTAAATATTAATCGATATGATCAGTATTTTAAAGAACCATAAAATTACTTTCCTCGGTATGTTAATTTACCATTTTTTTCTGTGTTATTGAAAATGACCTTATACTAAGAAAAATATATGTTGGATTTGTAAAAGTACATCAAATTTATTTTAATAATCACATAATATGGATATATTTTTAGAAATATATATTCTAATGTTAACATATATCTCCCCGGTACCAACTTAAACATATTAATATCCTCAATAAAAGAATATTGTTGTTTAATAATATGTGATACAATTAAGGGTTTATAAATTTTATCAACATTGATTCTTAATCCATACCTAATAAAGGAATGATAATAGAATAGAAAAATATAGTGTCAATAAATATAGAATCAAAAACAAAAAACGGATGATAATTCCATAAACTAACTATAATATTTCATGGTTATATAATAACATTAAATTAAATTGACTATATATCACTATTCCACCATTTTCCCAATAATTTATACAACTACCTTTATCAAACATAACTCTAGTCCATTATGGGATTAGGATATACATCACCTTATTACATTAAAAGGTGAAAAAATTAATCTTCTATCTTATTTAAATGAATGACTTCAAGGAAGAAAGATCATTATTGTGGAAATTGAAATGACCATGTAGTATCAACTATCACAAACAAAAATCCTACACTAGTCACATTCATATAATAAAAATAATAAATTTTATTCAAAAAACCAACATAAAGAAAATATAATATATCTAAACTACCAAATGAATGATAAGGATGTAAAATAGTATAATGTGAGATTGTGTTAGATAATAATTTCAATACAATTTTATGAGGTTTAATATCATTACAAATGATTGATCTTGTATGCAAACCCACTTTATAAAGTGAATTGGAAGATTCCCCTAATAACTAAGGTAGATTGACTGAAATATTATCAATTTACCTAACATTAATCATCACATATATAAATTTTTCATGGTGAATGTTCTAGAAAAATGGTAAATTTTCATGTACAAGGAACTCTAGAAAACAAAATGTCATCCACACCTTATCCATTTGTTTACACAATGAGTATAATAGAAAATACCGAATTTTATCGATGATATATCAAAATGTAACTCTCCCATATATAATAGTCAAAACTCATATTATTTCCCCTTCAATGTATATATATATATATTATATCTCTAAATATATCCCAGAAAATAATCATAAGGAACCTTATACACAACTTTATCACTATAGTAAGGGTATAACCCCACATATGATACTCCAATAAATGAAACAATTTCTAGTAAAATAATATATTATTCATATTCTAGATTAAATAAACAATAATATACAATTTTTATTTACAAATATCAATTTTATAATAAATATGGTTCCCATCGTATCTAGATAGGGTCTTTCATTTGATATATTATATCGTAGATACACAAGTCACACCATCTCTGTGATCATATCCTATATTGAGATGTATTGATAATTGTTTCGTCTTAATTAACATATCCACATTAGATGTATAAGAAAAAATAATGTTTATATCTTAGTGGAACATGTTTTATGATGAAGAATATAGAATCATATTAGCTTTACCATGAAACCCATCTTCAATAATAATAATAAATGATATAAATATGTACAATAATTATAGACTAGTAATAATTATATATTGATTCCCTATCATATATCACGAATATAGTAATACATACCTAAAATATTGTAAATAGATAATCATGGTCCTGGAATTTGAATTATCTAACAACCCTTCCATTTCCCGGTTTTAGTGTTTTATATTTTACTCAATTTTTATATATACTAATATCTAAAACTCCTAATGGAATATAAGAAAATTATAATAAATATAAATATTATAAGAAAAAATAAAAAATAATCTCATATGTCTCGTACTCACACCCATGTAATCTCAGACAAAATGTTCTAGAAATATCTTTTACTATGTCCTATAAAATTGGAAATGATAATTGTATGGGTGGTTATGCCATTACACTCAGAATTTTCATCCAAAGAAACCTTCAAATCAATTCGAATGAATCAAACTAAATCATATTTTAATGAAACTAAAATGAAATAATATTATCCATCCCATTGTAATAATAAATAACAAATATTACAATAATCACACTCTTTTAAGTATTATACACACATAAATCATCATCATATAATAGTTGTAATCTGGCCCCTATATCCCTTTTCTCATCATATATTCCTATGAGGGAATGTAATATCTCTGGGCTATATAGTATCATTTGAGTAAGTATATTTTTCATAAAAGTATGTAGTTAGAGGAATAATTATTATTGTAATGGAAATATTAGAGGTTGTTAATGTACATATAATATGACCTAAATGTCGGATCTAAAAAATACAATTGAGTAGGTCGTCTCATTGATAATGGAGATTAAAAAATAACCTATCATTGAAATTAAAAAATATATAACTATGTAGCCATAATCATCACAAATGGGTTTCATATCATCACTCAGACACTATTTCATTACCTTTTCCAATCGAGTATATAAAATCATTTCAATTCATTTATAATAAGAAATTCATTTTACCCTTTAAGTAATCAACCACATTCAAATACTGGGTTCTATATCGATGGATTAAGGACAATATTGTAAATAAAAATATATATATCAATGCATATTATGTATAGTTATCTCTTTTTTGTCAAATCATAATTTCATCACTTCCAAATATCACAACTTTCTATTTTCTATTAATACATAATGCAATCATCTCCTTAAAATATGATATCTGATTACTTATTCTTAATGACAGATCATGTTAACCTCATTAGAATCCAATATACAGTCAGCATCCTAGATCAACATACTTTTTTAAAACATATAGAATAAAATGTATTGAAAGATTCATAAGACCATTCACCACTAAATCGATATAGAATACCATATCTTTTTACCTATTTTGATTAAAATAACTTATTAACTCAGTTTGGAATATGATATATTGTGTCAAATTTTATATTAATTTCATCCACTACTAAATAAAAATTATTAAATAATAATATTCAAATTGTAATATATATATATATATATAATTCCAAACTCTCTAATTATTCACATAAACCTTTTTATTAAATAGATCACTACAATAATCAATAATCCACAACACACAAATGCATGTTAAATCGACATAAACAATAAACTTGAATGATTTTTTGAATGACATTCAATTTAAAAGTAACATCCCACTGAATGTTCTTATTGATATAATAAAATTATGCTGATTTACAATTACTCATTGGAAAATATATATGATCTTTCATCACTTCAACAAATTACACGTGGAGAATAAGTTATAATTAAGAATTTACAAATATACCATTAGAATATATTTTGAATTTCACTTATTATCAATCCAAGAATCATTTGGATCTTTCATATGATGAAATATATCAATGGATGAAATGCATCGCTATAAATTTCTCTTAATGTACTATTGTTTGAACAATGGTTACGGAAAAATATCACAAAAGTGTATGATAATTTTTTTTCAATTTTCAATATTTTTAATTTGAATTCTCAAAACCCAATACATATATGAAAGGAAACGTTGTGTTTTCACTAATAAATTCCCATTATAAAATTTATAATCAATTTTTTATCAGCATTATAAAATCCATAACCAATATACATATTAAATTAAAACATATATAACTCGAAAAATGCTATATTAAATTTAACCATTACTTGTCTACCTAATTTTAAAGAACATGACATGACACAATTACAAATAATCATAATTAAATCAACCAATTGAATCAGTAATGATTCAATATAGAAACATTTATGTTTTTCTAATAAATCAAATTATGTTTTTATTATTTAGAATTACCATAAGTATACTAAATCTCCCCCAAACCCTACCAATTAATCTTGATATTCCCATCTATATAATGATTTTTTAAGAGTAACTGTAAAATGATTTCTTAGTCATGTCGAAAAACATATTCATTTATCCCCATATTCTAAAAATTTCATGAAAATATCCCTAACCATTATCTCATGGAACTAACCAGGACATGTTTATTATACAATATGGTGTTGTTTGAAGGAAAAATTGAATTTTTATCCAGAATCTACATGTTTTCATTCCATTTACCCTCCAAATACCTTAAAAAAATGTATTAATAATTATAAATTTCTGAACTCTGTTGATACCTCTTAAATTTTTCATAATTATAATGAATATTTTTCCAATCAATGAATATAAATCATGTTAATCAATATTCTAAAACAAGGTGATATGTACTATTAAGACATATGGTTTAAAAACCATAAAACATACCATGAAGAAACCCCAAAACTTCAACATAATGGAATTTCACCTATTTTTTAAATCCTATTTATATTTAGGAAAATCATTACATGATAAAATTGGACTTTTCCAAAATCTTATATTTCTTAAATTAACAATCCATCTTTATTTGGACAAAAATAACCATAATTTCATTAAATAATCCTCACTCACATTGGAACCATTATATTATTAAATAAAAAATCACATTGGATCCACATTACATGTTACTATTAGTAATACACAACTTGTATCACCACATTAAATAAACATGAATATATGTACAATTACAGATATAGGTAAACATTTGAAATAAAATATTCCAACCATATCATTTCTATAACGATGACAACTATTTCTAAAAAACCATTAATTATTAATTTTTTTATCCCTTTTATGTGGACTAGTTATAAATTCATTTTTAAAAAAACATTTAAATCAATAAAAATAATTATTTTTAGAAACCATTATAAAAACAATTTCATTACAATATCCCAATTCCATTATTGAAATCCCAGAAATCCCTCAACAAATTTTAAATCATAAATATTTGATTATATGAATTTTGAAATTTTTATATTAAAATTTGACAATATTAATGGATTAATAAAAATATATATTATTATATAATAAATATCTATAAATATCAGATAAAATTATATATAAAATCCATGAACAGTGCTTCTTGTTGAGATAATGGAAGAAATTATTCATGAATATGATTCCAGAAAATTTTTAATAAGTTCCAACATAATTCAATTTCACATTTAGATGTTAACATATGACTTTTAAAATAAACCTGAAATATCATAAACTATTTTTCTCTTATACATTGCCTTAGAAAAATTAAAACCTAAAAAATGAAAATAAATACATAAGGAAATGAAAATATATCTATATTAACCCCATGATAATATACATTTCACAAAACCATTAAATGGGTAACCACCCAATACATTTACCTCCCACTTACCCACAAATAAATTATCCATTCATACTATTCCATGTAGATCCCTATAAATATATTAGATACATAAAAAATTTATATATTATATTTGTCAAACATTAAATTATCTTGGTGAATAAAACCCAATTTCCCTAATATATATTATTATATTGTTTTCCAACCTACCCATAATAAATATATTATTGAAATAATGAATAGAATTTTTCAGAAAAAATTATACAACTATAATAAAAAAATCATTTTACATAGTCCACTATAACTACACCTAAATGAATAAAAACTTGTCTTATAAAACTTATATGTTTATATTACTCAAAACTGATTTCAAGGAAATTTATAACCCATATGATATTTATGACAACCCTAATCTTTTTCAAACACATAAACAAGATTCATTACAGAAAATCATCACTTTATACAACATGGAAGATCGAGGGGACTAGTGTATTTGTTGATTAAAAACATTACATAAATACTTAAAACAAGAAAGAAAACATCATTATTTAAAATATCCTTTACATGACCACTACATTCCATCGTATTAATCATTGAATGGGATAACATGAGGACATGTATAAAAAGGGTGAGCTATAAAGCCCATTAAGGGAGTAAAAGAGGAATAACATGAATAATGCAATATATGTTAGGAAATAGGAATATCAATGGATCATAAGAGAAACCATAACATAATGGCATTAGAAAGCTTGATAATCATAACATGTAAATGTGGGAACAACACTTAACATGGAATTGTCCTAAGCCAAGGCTCATTACACATGGAGCATGAATAAACCCCCATTTCACAGGAAGCATGATAAAACCCTCATTTAACTAGAATAGGATTATTAAATACTCATTTCACATGAAATATCATGATACTATACTATACACATTGCATTGGAGCACTATCCGGGTGCATGCTTCTAAATCATTTCATTTCATGCATAAGTGTGTGACGTGGATCATAAAACATGGATTCATTAAACATAATCATATAGTAACAAATAATGTAGTGTGTAAATAATACATAAAACTCTTTAAACAATATTTAAATGTTCATAAAGTTGAATACCCTTGATGGAGATGTGGGCATAATATTCATTACATAATGACTTTGGCTTGGAAAATTGCGGTGGAATTATTGCAGCATACCTACATGACAAATAGAACTCATTAAAATGGTTAATGATAAATAAAGGGGTGTATCATCATATGTAAATGAAATGGATAGTAAGGGGTCATATAGTTACATTTCCCAACAAATATAATTGAATTTAAATTCATTATAAAAAATAATTACTTGAATGTAAATTAGGGGTGAGAAATTCCTTACAGAATTTTGGTATTGTAACCGGTATACATGGAATGAATTAATGAAAAAGAAAGGGGAACTATCATTATTAAAAAATTAATAGTTAAGTATAGGTAATGTGTGAATTCATACCCCATAATTTATAATTGAATATAAAAGGGCCAAACAATATAAGGAATCATGCACATAAATAAGGAATGTGAGAATCCCTTACATGGAAGTGTGATACCAAAAATTATGGGAGAGGCATGAGATGGGCTTCTTGTAATCTTGGGGAACCATGGGAGGATTATAGAGAGGGGCGGGTAGGGGATAATTGAACTCCAAAGGATTTGAGTGATGAAGAAGTTGGATCATGGGTGTGATTATATAGGAAAGGAGAAGAAATACATTATTATTAAGGTTTGGGACACCTCAAATTAAACTAATAAAAAGCACAAACTGGGCCATGGTTTTTGCCTGTGGTTTTTACAAAGGGTAGTGGAAAACTGTATTTTATAAGGCCAATGGCCGAATATCTTAAAATAGTAGGGTTTCATATGTGGATGTGAGTCACAATCTCAATGAATTTTTTTTAAAAGAAATAATGTTTTATATGTCTTGAAGGGTCCACAAAATATTTGTAAAATATATACTAAAAAACCCAAAATGACATTATTTTAAAGGAAAAACATATATAAGCCTAAAATAGTGATTAATGTTTTTTATAACATCACTATTGGGTCATTATGATGTCATTAAACACATTATATATTTAAATGGTATTTAATTTTTACGCAAAATTTTTACCGTCTTCGAAAATTAGGAAATTTTCACAATTGGATAATTACAACATCCTGATTCCAAAAATAGTATAAATTTTATATTAATAATTTTCAAAATATTTGAATTGTTACTTTAAAATAAAAACTATCATTTATTGAAAATTCATGGGTTTTGACAAAACAACTTTCAATCCTTAATAAAAATTACCATTGTATTCAAAAAAATTGCACGATCATTTATATTAAATAATAAGTAATTTATTAATAATATATTATTAAAATATTATTTATTTCAAAAATCCATTCATTCATCAATAATAGGTTTCTCAGATGAATATTAACTAAAAATACTATTTTTTCTTTAAAAACTATTTTCTAAGTAATAATGATAAAAAGATTGTATATTCTTTATAAAAGAAGAATGTACATAATCTTATTACTAGGGTATTGTAAAAAACAACCTTAAAACCCCACATAAGACCATAGGGTATGGTGTGTGATGGTGACAATCTCTTAGGCTGGCTCAGATATCATTGGTCGAGTGGTAATCTCTCTGAACTTCCACTTCTATTGTAGACAGTTCTGCAGAAGCTTAACATATTCAAGATCGGCTTGAGATTGGTTATGAGTGAAGCCTTATGATGCAACCTCCTTTTAGAGCTCTGAAAAAAGAGATTCTTACTTTGAATGTCTACTGGATTAGGCCATCACGTACTTTGTCTAGGTAAATTGAATTTGTTAAAGCCCAATATTTATACTAATAATGTGGTCACTATTCAAAAACTATATTAGCAATGATCACAATTCATAATTGTATTTTAAAATACAAAACATATAACTAAATAAGTGCATATGTTTTACATAACCATAATAATACATTTAAATAAACCATGTGGAATTATCATTAATGTTCTTTTGGGTCATCACAATCTTCCCTGTATTATGAAATTTCACCCTCGAAAATTCCTTTTTCTACATTAAAATTGATGGGGGTAACTCTACTTCATTACATCCTCCAATTCCCACATCTCTTCTTCAAATTGTGGTTTTTCCACGACAAAATTTTGAAGGGAATTTTTTTATTTTTTAGAAATTTTTATCAACAATATAAGATCATCACTCATTTCGCCTCATAAGAACTATCATCACCTAACTATACTACCTCCCAATAGAGTACTTGTGAAGGGTCTGGTATGTACTTCCATATGTGGGATACAGGAATGACATCATGTACTTTAGGAAAGGTAGGTGGAAGTGGTATTCGATAGGCCACATCCCCAACATGATCAAGAATCTAAAATGGGTCGATGTACATTAGAGATTACTTCCCCTTATTTAAAAACTTCATAAACTTCTTCCACCGAGATATACATAGAAACACCATATCTCCAACTTTCAACACATGGTCTAATCAATGTTTATCCACATAACTCTTCTATCGCCTTTGGTCTGTCTTGATATGATACAGAATGGTTTTCACATTATCCACCATTTCTTCGACCATTTCAGGTCCTAGCATCTAACACTCACCTACTTCATCCCAACACGCTTGGTTTATGTACCTTTTCCCATAATGGGCTTTATATGGGGCCATTAGGATGCTCGAGTGGAAACTGTTATTGAAGGAGAATTCAACCAGTAGAAGATGTTGGTCCCACATTCCTTTTATGTCCATAAAACATGATCTTAAAATAACTTCTAGTGTTTGAATAGTTTTCTCAGATTGGCCATCAGTTTGAGGATGATAGGATGTACTAATGTTCAGTTCAGTATCTAGATAATATGGATGACTCTTCCAAAACATGGATGCGAATCATGGATCTTGATCAGATTCAATATATAGTGGTACTCCATAATTCCTTACCACATCACTAATATAACCATTCTACTTGATCTAATGAGAAATCCTCCCAAATTACAATTAACTATGTAGAATTTATACGATGATATACAACAACCTAGATTGCATTGTACCATTTGGATATCTTCGAAATACCGGTGACATAGTCCATGGTGATGTTCTCCCATTTCCATTCTTGTATGATTAATGGTTTCATCATCCCCCTAGCCATTTTTCTATTTACCTTCACATACTGAGACACCAGAAACTTTGATGTATATTCAGAAATCTCCTTCTTTATATTATCCCACCAATAATGCTCTCAGATATATCAATACATCATTGTGTTTCCTAGATGAATAGAGAATTTTGAACTATGTGCATCATCCAAAGGATACTTCTTCAAATCTGGACAAGATGGAACACATAGTCTTTTCCCAAATCTCACAATTTCTTCTCCATTAAAATTAAACTCTAAAGATATCCCTTTTATCATAGCTTCCACTTTCTTTTGAATTCCCACATCAATATTTTGAGAACTCTTTAACCTTACCACAAGAGATGGTTAAGAAATTATTTGTGAATGTATTAATGAGGTTCTCTTCTTTATTATTCCCATGTCTATATTCATCAAATGTAAAAAGATCAGATCCTCGTCAATTATCATTAATGATAGAGTCGTTGGGTTTTTTCTACTTAGAGAATCTTCCACCTTGTTATCTTTCCCAGGGTGGTAATGGATTGACCAGTCATAATATTTAATCATCTCTAACAATCTTTGTTGGAGCATGATTAACTCCTTATCTATGAATATATACTTCAGTATTTTGTGGTATGTATATATATCACTCTTCTCCCCTAAGAGATAATGATACCAAACTATTAAAGTAATTATCACTGAAGCCATCTCCAGATCATGTGTCGGATAATTATGCTCAAGAACATTCAATTTCCTTGAAGAATATGCAATGAATTTTTCTTTTTTACATCAACACACAACCCACCCCATTCTTGTAAGCCTCACTAAATACCACAAAATGTTATTAACTCATGGTTTTGTGAGAACATATGTAGTGATAGGCCTTTTTTCAACTCCTTGAATCTATATTCACATTCATCACTCCATGTAAATCTTACACCCTTCTGTGTTAGCTGGGTAAGAGGATTAAACAATATTGTGAAATTTCTCACAAATAAGTGATAATATCCAGCTAACCCCAACAATCTATGGATATCCATTACCGATTTAGGCCTTATCCATCCCTATATTACTGCTATCATTAAGGGACATATAAATATCCCATTTCCTATGATGGTATATCACAAGAATGAGACCTCCTTAATCCAGAGCTAAGACATGTTGTACATTGCATAGAGAATCTCCTTTCACAATGTCTCTAGTGTAGTCCTTAGATGCTCCGCATGATACACCTTTGTATTGAGGTATATTAAAATATCATATTTAATCACTACTAAATTTTTTTCAAAGTAATCTATAAAGACTTTATTCATCATGTCCATAAAGATTATTGCAGCATTCGTGAGTATGAAGAGAATTACTATGAATTCACAGTGCATGTATCTTGTATGAAAAGTAGTCTTGGGGATATATTTCTTCTTCACGCATACTTGATAATATCCAGAAAACAAATCTACCTTGGAGAAACATTGTGACCCATGCATCTGATCTAATACTTCATAAATTAATTGAGGATGATAAATTTTCTTTATTGTGATCATGTTGAGCTCACGATAATAAATTCATAGGTTCATTGTCCCATAAATCTTCTTGATGAAGAAGATTTGTGCGCCCCATGGTGAAAAACATCGGCATATAAACCCTTTATCCAAATTCTTTTACATATGTTTATTCATCTCCTCAAGCTCCACAATATCCATTCTATATAGATTCATGGATATTGGAAATGCCCTAGGAATAAGGTCAATAAAGAATTCGACATATCTTCTTGGATGGAGACCAGGAAATTCCTCGAGAAACACTTCGGCGATTTCATGCACAATAAGCATGATTTCAAGGATGGTTTCTTTATTGGACTCAGTCAACTGATCCTGATATGCTTTCTCATAGAGAAGTAATATCTATTCTAGAGATTACGGAAGTAAAGAAGATGCATCCTCCTCCTTATAGTTGTAAAGAATCGGGGTTCGATTCTCCACATGGAGAGTGATTTCCCTCTAATAGAAATTTATTTTGGCTCAATATAATTAACGTCAATCCATGCCATGAATTACATCAAATTCCACTAAGGGGAGTATTATGAGGTTCTCTAGGAAGTTTAATCTGGAAATTATGACATGGTAAGAGTTATATTATTGGGATGTCATGATTTTACCATTCACTGTACAACCGAAATCATCACTACCATGATTTGTGGTGGTGTTGAGATTATTCTACTAAACTATCTGGATTTTAAAAAATGTGTATAATAATGGATTATTACCCTATATTTCACTTTTTTATTTTGGTTATAATCATTTACATTATCTATAACAAACGAAGGGATGATAACTATTAAAGAAATATAGGGGAATAAAAATAAAAAAGATATTAATAATAAATTAATTTTATTTCCCTAACATATGAATTTATGGGATTCAATTTATTTTATCCATGATCAACATTCTATAAAATATTATTAGGGGAATTTATTCGCATAATAATTGTTCAAATCACGATTATGAATTTACCAAAGCATATCCCATGGGAGTGTTGTAACCAAGTGTTTAGTAAGGCTTGTTTTCATATACCAGGATAACCCTGGTCAAGCCCCAAACTCCTTGTCAGAGTTTTCACTCCAAGGTACTTCTCTTCATGAGCCACCTCTACCTACTCGTATCTAGACATAGATTTGTTTTTCTGAATAAAACACTTAATCAATACTCAAAAAAATTTACGAATGTTTCTAATATACCTAGTCTTATCTCTAAGGAATCACTAGGGTCTTCTTATGATAATCCAAAATATAACTAAACCTATCCTCCAATACAAACTATAACAACACTGCTCTTTTTACACACTAAATCATGATTTTTTACATAAACTCTTACTTGATACAACATGGAAGATCAATAGGTCTAGTGTATTTGGGGAATAGGAAAATTACATAACAACTTAAAAGCTAAAATGAAACATCTTTGTTGAAAACTACCATTACCTGACCACTACATTCCCTCACACTTATTATTTCATGGTATAACCTGAGAACATGCATAAGAAAAGGGTGAACTATAAAGCATAGTAAGGTAGTAAACCAAGAATACCATTAATATTATAATACATTTTAGGAAATAGGAATATCTAGGGAGTGCAAGAGAAACATGGACATAAAATAATGGTAAAGCATGATAATTATAATATAGATATGTGGCAAGATCACTTAACTTGGAATTTTCATGAGTCGAGGCTCGTTGCACTTCAAGTAGGAGTAGACCCTCATTGAAGATGAAGCATGGGTAAACCCTTGTTGGACATGAATTAGAATGAGTCAACACTCATTTCACATGACATATCATGAATCTATACATTACCCAATGCATTGGAGTTCTATCCAGGAACACCCTTCTTAAACATTTCATTTCATGAATAAGTGTGCCACATGGATCATAAAACATGGATTCATAAAACATAATCATTTATTACATGATAAATGAGTGTGGAATTCATACAAGAAACTCTTTAAACAATAAGTAATTGTGAATAAGGGTGAATATCCTTGATAGAGAAGTGGGAATCTTATTCACTACACAATGACGTTTACTAGGAAAATTGCAGTTCAATTTTGGCTGCGTAACTGTGTGACACAAAAACTCATGGAAATGGATGATGAGAGAGAAAGGGATGTCTCATAATATGTACATTAAATGGATAGTAAGGGGGTTATATAGATACATTTCCAAATAAGTTTAATGGAATATATATTCATGATACAAAATAATTACTTGAATGTAAATGAGGACAGGGAAATTCAATATTGTATTTCAGCATGGTAACAGGTATACATGAAAGCCTTAACGAGAGAGAAAAGGGATCACTCATTATTAAAATAGGAATACTTCAATATGGCCTAGGAGTGAAATCATTCCCCAATATTTATAATTGAAAATAAATGGGGCATAACAATATTAGGAAACTTGGACATAAATACGGAATGCTAGAATCCCTTAAATGGAAGTGTTATCCCAAAATCTTGGGAGAGGCATGAGAGAGGATTCTTGGGAGAATAGGGAACCATGGGAGGACTCTAGAGAGCAGAGGGAATGGGTTGGTCAAACACCAAAGGCATTGAGTGATTAGAAAGTGGGAGCTTGGGTGGGTTTATATAGGAATGGATAGAGAATTCTTTATTATACAACTTTGGGACACCTCCCATTAAACTAATCCAAAACACAGACCATACCATGGCTTTTCCCGTTGTTTTTTCTATGTGGACTTAAAAAATATTTTATAAATAAAATGGTCGAACATATTAGAATACTCATGTTGATTATGTTGACTTGAGTCGCACTCTCAAGGAAAACTATTTAAAAAGAAAAAATGTTTTATAAGTCTTGAGGGGTCCACTAATGATTATTAAAATAAATAAAACAGAGTCAAAATTACATTATGTTAATTGTAAAACATATCTTGGCAGATCATAATGTTGATAGTATTTATTAAATCACTATTGGGTCATTTTTATGTCATATAAAACATTATATATTTAAAAATATTTAATTTTTACCTAAAAATTCGACATTCATAGAAAATTATAAAAAATTCACCATTGGGTAATTTTGACATCCAGATTCAAAAAATAACATTAATTTTAGCTAAATAATTTTCTATATATGTGAATTTTCTGTTTTAAAATATAAACTGACAATTATAAAAAAATCATGTTTTTTGACAAAAACAACATTCAAAGCTTAATAAAAATTACAATTGTATTCATAAAAATTGTATGATAATTTAAATTTAATAAATAGTAATTTATTAATAATATTTTCTTAAAATATTATTTAATTCAAAAATCTATTAATGCATCAAAATAGATTTCTTAGTTGAATGTTAACTAATTATAAAATTTATGGTTTAAAAACTATTTACAAAGTTACAATAATAAAATGAATTTATATTCTCTATGAATGAATAATGTACATAATCGTAGTAGAAAGTTCTTCTTAAATAAAACCTTAAAACACTCACATAATACCTTGGGTTAAGGTGCATGATGGTGAAAAACTCTTAGGGTGGTTCAGATATCATTTCTTTGACGGTAATCTCTATCAACATCCATTTCTCTCGTAGGAAGTTCCACTCAAGCATAATGTATTCATGGTCGGCTTTGGATTGGTCTAGAACGAAGACTAATGATGCCACCTCCTTTCCATGATATAATAAATGGGCTTCATATGGGGAATGTCTAAAAGATGAGGACATCACATCCATTTTTTGATTAAATTGTATCTGTTAAAGACCTATATTTATACAAATCATGTGATCATTATTCAACAACTATATTTGCAGTTTTCATAATTATTAATGATATTTTAAAATAAAAAACCTAAAATCAAATATGTTCATAGGTTTTACATAACCATAAGAATAAATTAAAATAAACCTAGAGGAATTTTCATTAATGATTTTTTGGGTCATTACCAAATTTCATACTCATTGGAATTTAGAAATATATGGAAGATAAACAAATTAAATATGGATAAAATATAATAATGATATCATATTTAATATAAAAATCATGCATCCCAAATCATGTAAGAGAGGGATAATTTCCAAAATCAATCCACTAGTATATAATAATTGGGCGAGGTCAATCACCTAGGGAAGATTTAGTATTTATTTATTCCTTAAATAATCTATTTTTTTTAATAATTATCAAATGTATATTGAAAATAATATAACCTAAATTAATACATATTTAAGCACCAGATATGTATTATATAAATAAATATGGTTTGATATATAAAAAAGAATATAATTTGTAATGTACATTATTTAAATCGTATTCATAATGGGATGATCATTTAATGTCCATAAATTATAATTTGTCTACTAAAATTTTATGATTTGATTTAATAATTATAAAAAACCTAGTGAAACCGACATTAAACAATAAAAATATGATAAATATATTAAATAAATATTCGATTATATAATCATGTATTTATTATAATAAATTATACCAATAATTATTTCAAATCTCAATACATGGTTAATCTAGGTACAAAAATAATTATATCTCATTAATTAGAATAAAATTACATCAAATCATTAATAAAATAGATTATAGTAAGTGTGAATGAACAAATATACAAGTGATATATCCACGTATCTAAAATATATTAATTTTTTTTACTATTAATGCTATGTGTCAAAACAAACATCAATTTTTGAATAAATATCATTTCGTTTTCATGATGACATAATTGAATATTTTCATGTTGTTTCTATGTGATATTTTGTATTTTTAGTGGGCCTTTGAACAATTAACTACTAGCACATAGTTAGTCTAAACCATGGGGCCATATCCCCAAACTATAAAAAATGATAAAAGGGTGTTGAAATGGTTTGTTCTGGGTTAGTCGATCAATTTATCCAATCAAGGGGGATACTCTAGTGGCCCTGAAGGGGACCCATAGTTGAAATTTTTTTTCCAAATCAAACACCAAAATCATATGGCATAAATTAATGAATCCTAATTTTTTTGACACAAAAAACGTAGATTAATACTCATTCATCAAAAAATGAATTAGTCTCTCAGCCATGGATACTCCTCTTAGTGATTTCCATTCCTCCCATTGATTGATTTTGAAGGGTCATAGTGTGAGAGATCTATAATTTTCATCATATGTATCTATTCATAATCATTCTTCTCATTCCATCTATATCTATCCACATCCTTTAGAGAAAAATCATAGATAATATGTTTATTAAAATGATCTAAGTTTCATTTTATGATTTAATTATGTTTTAAATAGATCATTTATTTAAAAGAGGTGGAATTCGATGGATCTCGTATATTCTTTGATTTAATCATTGATCTCTTTGGGTATTGTGGTCCCTCACTCTTATTGATTCAACGGGTAATCATTGAATTCGTTATTTATTATCTTCTATGAATTCATATATCCCTTTAATTCATTATTCTGTAAGTCCCAAGGCATTATTTTAATAAAATGGGTTGATGTGGTTGGTTTCATCTATAGACTTCATTGTATAAAAAACCATTATAATTCATTTCTAAATATGATTTATAAACAGTTAATCAATAGATATATAATTTTTTGAAATTAATATACTGTTGTTTTTTATTTTAAATTTTCCCTATTTATGTTTGAAATTGAACGGTTGACTTTATGCAAATGGATGATTGTTTATGATAATTGGATTTCGAAGAATAATTTTTGAGTAAAAAATGGGTTTTGGTTTGATTATTGAAAAGTGATATACCATTTTGGAATTATTTGAATGATTAGATTCATGGGATAATGGTATTATTCATAGAGGTGTTGTGTCAGTGCATCTTCCCATATCATTAATGTAGGTCTTCAAATTAGGGTGGCCCTATGCTTTCTAGGTCATCATGTCAAATAATGCTTTATATTTTATCATAGATGGGTTAACATAATGGGGTCATTCAATACTCATAGGTCATTTTACCATGATATTTTTTATTGGAAATTAGTCCTTATTGATTACATTGGTGAGTATATTATCCAGAATATACCTATACTATCCTAAGGGTTATTTTATTTGTTCTTTTATTTGATGAAACTTCATGATTCATGCTTTTAAAATGGGAAATAGAATATTTTAATGTGATTTACAAATAATTTTTTGATAATTCTTTTATAAATAGTTCAAATGATTGAATATCCATGTTTTAGGTTAATTCTTGATATTTGTATCTCAATCCGCCTCATTTTCTAAAAGGATCAAATTTAGTTTATTTAACATATGTTTCTTATAGAAAAATTGTTGGGATCCATTAGGGATTTTATTTCCCAATATTATTACACATTTTTGGATGTGTGAGGAACTTATATTGTTAAATTTTGGGATGGAAAATTTTCTTTAGTGAGGTGATGGTTATTTGAGTCAGTTGGGTTTTGGACTCAAGTGGTGAGCGGGTGGGATGTCTCACACTTGGAGCCTAGAGATAGTGTAACTACCTAAAATTTTACAAAATAAATTAAATTAAATTAAATATTTCATTGATTCTATATTCAACACAACACATGATTTATATTGAGTTTTATGAAACACTGACTTCATCATTAATTACATGTAATATTGATATTGTCATTCATTACATAAAACAGTGATTTTAGTTGGCATTACACAAAACACTGTGTTTGAAGGAAATGATCCTTATTATCAAAATATGTTCATTTATCATGATACTTATCACTTAACTATTGAAATATAGGTTATTAAAAGGTTTAACTGATTTATATAAACATTATTTCCACATATATAAAAAATAATTCCATGGTGACCACTTTTTTAAATTTAAAAATAATGAAATAATTTTTTCGGATAAAATATTTTTATGTAAAAAAACATTTTTCACCTAAATAAATAAATAACAATTGATGGAATATTTTAATGAAATGAATATATAATATATATTAAAGAAATATTTATCATTTTTATTATGTCTTATATATATAATAGGAAAAAGATAAATAAATGTTAGCTTTCAAAATTATTTTACTAAAAAAATTTCTTTATCATCATTTTTTAATTAACTAATTTGAAAACATAAATATCCAAATTATGATTTTTTTTATTTTATAAAAGATAAATTTTTTAAAATTTTAATATAATAATTATCATATGGTTATTTTTTAGGATTTTTCAGAAACGTTTTATTATTTGATGTATATTGAAAATAATGAATTTGAATTTAGTACTGCATTTTAATTTATAATACATATAAAGGTAATTTCTAATTTAATTTTTTAAAGAAAATTTTGTTCAAATATATATCCATAAATTCAAATTAAATCATTTAAATTAATTTAATAAATATATTTGAAGTAAAATTGTAATAAACTATTGAAAAGTTTCCTATTAAAAGTGAACTTTATCATCACGTCTACATGATTAATTTAAATTAAAAATTTCCATCATTTTAAATTTTATTGGAAAAAATAATTTATATATTTTGAATATTCATATTTTATATTATATTATTTTTGGAGTAATTTTTTACGAAGTTCATTTTTGAATGTACTAGAAACTAATTACCACTATTACGATAAAATTTGATTTATCGAGGGTTAAATAAGAGTGATAAGTGAACTCATGACCTCTAAAGTTGTCTAAAAAATATATTTTTAGTAATATAAATACCAATAAACCTATAATGATATATAATTGAACATTTTGGATTATTTTGAAATAAATAAAATGTGGTAGCACACAATTATTTTCAAAAAATATCTAGTCTTTCATCCCCCCTTATAGATGGGGACCCCCTATACATTCTTCATCGCACCCTAAAAACCACTGGGTTCATCCATGAATGACCCCCATAACATTATAACATACATATACTATGAAAATTATTATTTTGGATAGAAACATATCTTATGAATGATTTGGAGTAAACATAAAGATGATACCCGAGGAAGAGGAACGTTCCTCAGTGAGCGTTTTTATTTTATTTCTTCTTCCAACGTATTAAATTATTACAGTACCATGATAAAATAGGAACCACGGTAGATTATAAATAATTTTTTTAATATTAATAGAATAACCTCTAACATTCCCCACTCACATCAATTTTTTTATGAAATCATCAATTCTATCGACAGTGGACTTCCCGTCCACAAACAGATGTCGTATTTTTTCATTTCCACCTCTCATAGTTTGGTAATGTTATTGATTTATTTTTTATATATGATATTTATGTTATTTTGGTTCTTATTTAATCATTATATCTCACAAACATTCATTCTTTATATTTTAGGGGAATATGATTGTATCGCTCACATGTATCACATATTATCGCCTCATATAGTGTTGTAATTCATTCACACTTTTACAAGGAGTACACTAAAAATTGTTTTAATAAATGTATTTGATATTTATGAAAAAATTATACTATAATGATAATATATCATTTTACTCTCACTATTTAAATTCTAAAATAAAATGGATACATTATTTATGTATATGTATGACTTACCATGACTATGAATGGTGTATTTCATTTTGTTTGATATGTTATATATACTCACTATCAATGTATTTTATAAAAAAATAAACACTGAATTACATTTATTTTGATATCAATTTGGGTATATCCAATTCATGGAATTTAAAATTAGAAATTAACCAAGGGAGTATGTGAAATTGGACTGAATTTTCCAACTTTGAGACATATGATTATATTATTCACCTGTACAATTGTATGAGGTTTATATAAATAAACTTTTACATGAAATATCTGGAATTTACAATGTTATCTACCATACCCTTAGAATGTTAAATTTTTCTTCTAAATACCTTATCAAGAAATTTCTCTATCAATGAATCATAAAATCTAACGTGAAATGAAATTCCATAGGACAAATTGGTCAGATTCACCTTGAGGAAAGGGATGATAATACATGTGTCATTACAATGTGTTATTAGTTTAAGTCATCTCACGTTGTGGTGATACATATAGAGAAATAAAAACGCAATGATTTCATGGAAATCATTGGATCTATATATAGTGGAATGATTTTTTAATAGGTGTCTCTTTCTGAAGTATATATTTGTTTTCTGAGTCCTTTCAACACCATTGTATCTGTTTGGATTACTATATTAGTAGTTCAAAATTTTCAAAAATTGAACTTTTTCCATTTTAATATAGAATACATTACACAAAAAATATCTATAGTATCATAATTGTATATTGGAATAGGGTTATAGGTTAAAAATATTATTTTTTAGTGAAAAAATTAAATATTTCAAACAATTATCTTCCCATTAGTTAATATTAATTGAATCCCCCTACATAAAATCATCCATCATAACCTAAAAATGGAAACATAAGAAACGGTGAGCATAGATGCTCAGTTTGGGTAAAAAATGAGAAATATGAATATATAACATGAGAATTACGGTATGAGATCATGATATTAACAAATGAAAAAATATCATGAATATTAATGATATAAATCATGGGTCATTGAATAATTCATGGTATATAATAATGCATTGATCATATGTAAATATAAGAACATGATACATTAGATCATAACATTGACAACAATCATGGAATTGTGGCATTCACATTAATATAGAATATCATTTCCTTAGTAGTCATGGATCTTTTAACAAATTATAATATTATAATGCATTCAATCCCCAAACCATCAATGTATTCCACATTCACTCCCCGACCTATCATTGAAGACATAGTCCCTTATTTAAGTGGGTTCACTGCCCATTCTAGTCCTACTAATCTTATGATATTTCATTCATTACATAATGAATAATGTGGTGATATTTGTCCCACCAATATTTTCTAACCACATAACCACTGTCACATAACTAAAATAATACAAATGTGTTTCATAAGATCATTAAAATTTAATCAAATTAGAACCCATTCCAAGAAATGAGTTTCATAAATATTTCATCATAACATAACCAATAGAAAATAAACATTTTTCATAATGATTTTATTATTTTATCAAAACATAACCCATGGAAAAGATAGTGGATTCATAATCATTTTATCCTGTTAAAACATATAGAATGCATAATGGTTTTATATAAATCTTTTCATAAAAATTATAAACCATTGAAATAATGAATAAGAATGATATCCTTGGATCATATCCATTGAAAATCCTGATTATAATAAAATTATTTCAGGCTATATAGATTATTACCTTTAAATGTCACGTGAAACATTTCTTGAAGAATATAACTTTTCATAGAAAATACAATATAAAAACTAATATTTCATTAAATATTATTGAAATAATTATCTTTGAAAATAATATTGAAATTTTATAATAGAATCATTAAAAATAATTTAAAATATTTCTTTCTGAGAATACAATTTCCATATTTAAAAAAATATTTTTATAAATAACACATTTTTAGAATAAATTTCTTTTAAAAGAACCATTAAATAATATAAAGGGTTATTAAAATAAAAAAATTCATGAGTTTGGTAAATTCATTAATTCCGTTCACATTAAAAAATGATTCCATTCACAATTTCAGTAAATAAAAAACTGACAATATTTTTGAAAATGACAGGAATATTCTATTCTAGAAAACTAAAATAAATAAACATGGGTAAAAATGTATTTAAAAATTTCTTTATAGAATATTAAAATCATTTTTTGGATAATTTTTAGAAAAAATGTATTTTAAATGAAATGGGTTTTCCACTGATGAGGGAAATAAATATTGTTTTTATTAAAAACATTATTTTGATCCCATGATTATATAAATAGAGAAAAATTTATGGAAAAAATGTAGCCTCGTGAAATAAAAAATGGAGAGTAAAATTAATGAGTTTCTTTATATATATATATATCATAATTTTTTATCATTGGATTCGTAATCATATATAATCCTGATAAATAAAGATTTAGTAACATAAAACTCGAATAACTATCGTACTATGGAATCATAATACCTAAAGAATGAATAAAATTATTGAAAATTACAATATCATGAAAAACATATATTGATGATATAATATTCCAAATGATAATAATTTACATCACATACATATTGATAGATGTAAATCCTATCTTTGGAACCCATGAAGAAATTTGTGGCAAAAATCCCTTGCCACTTTGGTTACATCTGGGCTGTGTGACCTGTGAAATATAGAACAAAAAATGGATATATAACTCCCCATTATTTTTTTTCGTATTTTTGTTAAATTAAAATATTATGTAGTATAAACTTCACATAAAAGTAACATGGGGTGAATGTAGCTTTTATCCCATAGAAAATAATAATGAGGTGTAAATCCCTTAAATTAATTTCGAATACCATTTATCATTCTAAAAACTGATGTATAATAATATAATATTATTATAAATATATTATATAAGATTAATAATATTTATCATACCTTATATGAATAACTTATAAACATTTATTACCCATTTTTCTATAATTCTCTGTAAAAGTCTCATTTCGTTGATTAACTACTTCATTTTTCATGTATGTTTTGAATTTTTTTATCCCTTTAATTTGATCATGGTTTCATTTTATCCAATATATTAACCATGGTATAAATATAATATTAATTAATTATCAATGTATTTATTGTAATCTTTAGAGTATGGAGGTAGAAGATGAAGTCCACCATTCATAGAGATGACATGCCATACGTACACATGAACATAGTTTCCCTTCTCTCGATGGATGAAATGAGATAAATGTAAATACAATATTTGAAATCCTTATTAATTGTTATGTTATATATATTTCATTATTTTATTTAAACCTATAATTATTTTGTTCCATGTAAATCATATGTAAATAATGAACAACATTGCTTTGCAAGGTTGTAGTCCTCCATGCACACGAATGGCGTTGTCATCTTCCCATGAAATGAACAGTATGAAGGAACCTGATATATAATCATTATAGAATCATAAAAATATCATAAATATAATACATATAAAAAATAAATCCATGATTATATCCATTTATATGAGGTGGAAATAGAAAATTAATAACTTCAGTACATGTGTTGGTAGCCCTCCAAATGTATGATTATTGATTTTGTAACCCATTTTATGGAAGAGAAGATTAATTTTGGATATGAAATTATCATTTTAAAATATAATAAATTATACCATTGTTTTTTTATTTCATCATTTTATAATAAAAATTTAATGTGGTTGAGTAATAAATAATATGAAATTATCGATTAAGTAGTTTACAACTTCTTCTGACAACTTCCATTGGATAACAACAAAAGAAATTATTGGATAAATTTATGATAAAAATAAGATTTATAATTTGAAATTATTTAATTAAATAAGGTAATCGGTAACAAATTGCCTGATCCAAATGGTTTTGGATGTGTTAAGTGGCTAGTATAATTGGGGGCATTTTAAATCTAATGCGAGTCGCGCACTAAAATTTTTTAAAAAGAAAACAGTGTACCCACATTTTTCACATTTTACAATTCATGAAAATGGTATACTATCAAAAAAATAATATAAAAGGACTAAATATTTCAAAAATATTAATGTTCAAATTTTTTGGGTCATTTTTATAATTATCATTTCAGTTTAACCCTTAAGAAGACATTTTTTACCATAACCTCGATACACTATTTTCTACAATTATTAATAATCATTATGGTACAAAATTATGTTTACCTTGTTATTTAATTTATTTTATTTTAAATAAAAATAATTATTCTTTATTTAAAAATCCATTAACAAAATTGTAAATTTTTAATTTAAAATTAATCTCTCTATCACGAAAAAAAACATGTTTTCGAACAAGTAAATGTTTAAAAGAATAAAAATACTTTCTATAAAAATTCAATAAGATATTTAATCCAATGGAATAAATTGGAGTTATATATATATATATATATATATATATAATTTAAACATTCGTAATCCTAAATCAATATTTAAAAAACTTGTAAATTTTTATGTTCTTTAACACAAATGAAATTTACAAACAAAAACCAGTATTTATCACTATTCATCGCAAAAAATTTTCCCAAAATTCTAAAATATACACTCATAAATTTGTTTAAATGAAGATTTAAAAAATGGATTTTATTTAATTAAGTATGATACATTTTATTATATTTTAAATTAATAATATTATTTTATGTTTTAATTAATTGGTGTACAGAAAAATTTTATGCATACCAATCGATTTTTAGACATATATTTTATTTATTCATAAATAGTTCTTATATTCATTGTAATTAATTTTTTTGGATAAAATATTAATTTTATATACATGTGTAATGAGTTTATATTCATAATTTTGTTAATTCTATTTATTAATACGATTCTAATGTCCTGGTTATAACTTTAATATTATATATTTATTTGTTAGTTGTATGTCACATTTTTTAAATCTAATTGTTGTGGGTAATGAATGATAAACTATGTGTTTAATGTAATGAAATATATCAAAATAATTATATTTATTTGAAATAAATTTCTCAAAATATCTCAATGAATTCGATTCTACTACACCTAAATAAGTTATATCCTCAAAATTTAATTTTTTTCCTTGATAAATAAGGGTTTAACATTTAAAAATCCGTATACATGAAACCCACATCATAAAATGGATAAATAAAACATCCTATTCAAATGATTGAATGGGATGTGTGAAGGTGATCATGAAAAATAAAAACTAGGTTTCCAAATAGGATAGAATATGTTGGATGTTATGATTTGGGAATGGATGAGAATCATGATGTTAAAACTATGATGGAGAGTGACTGATATTATATATCACATGTGAATCATCATGTGAAAATCATCAACTAAAAAACTATATACTATATTGCTGTGAAAATGGTTGATGATATCATCTAAAATGAGATTAATATGTTAATTTTTATTCAATATCATTTTTTTTAATTTTGGGTAGTTTTCACTATAATACAAACAACATTTCAGTCCATATCATAATCAAAATACCATCTTTTGGTACGGTTCTGATCAATTTCTTCATCAACTCTTACATTACGAATTTAAGTTGATTTTTTTTCTTGAATCACTTGTAGATCATAATTTCTATAATAGGATTAAAATTCATTTATTATTCCATGATTTAATATCTAATATATTATTATTAGTATAGGTAATTAAATAACTTCCAATGTTATGTATAATCCATTCCTTAAATAGTTACCATTTGGCCTCACACATTTTCATCGAAAATTAAAATACAAAAATATAGAAATATAGACACTAAATTTAAAAAATAAAATTTTCATTCATCTTATAGACAATAATAATTATCTATTAAAATCACAAAATAAATATGAAAAATATAAGGCCCCAACCTTAAACCTTAAATAATCTTGAGTTATCACAAGATTACACGTTGAGGATCTTTTCAGGTTTAGAGTTTTAGAGAATTAGATCTTGAAACTTGCATTACATTCCACCTTTAAACAAAGTGGTCACATAAAAGACATGATTCATTCTTCACAACAACGGAAACATATTTAAAATAAAACTTGGATTCTTTCTTTACACATCCATGACTCTATCATCTTATCATGTACCTTTCCCGTGACCTGTGAAAAACATTTAAAAAACATGGGATGAGAATAAAAAGCTCAGTAAGGGATACACAAAGAATGAAAACTGTTAGTAGTTCAAACATCAAGTAAACCATGTATACTCTATCAAAGTAATACCTTCACCTTCATGAAGTAGTAAAAACTCTTCACTGAATAAAGTATCATTACTTACCTTTTTGTAACCAAAGGATTACCATAAAACCCATATAAATAACACATAACATATATAAAGGTAACTTGGGACATAAACATACTTAAGTGGAATAACCATACGGTCGACTTCCACACATATCACTTAATGGAATAGCCATATGGCCAATTTCCATACATACTTAATGGAATAGCCATACAGCCGACTTCCATACCCAATGCATTGGTGGTTATAACGTGACCACCCGTACTGGTATTCACGGCACTACCCATCATAATGTCCAAGTACCATTATTACACATAAAATATGGAAAATATAAACATTTCAATAACAATATTTCATTTTCAATCACAATAAATAATTTCCAGATATCGAATTAATCAATCCATTTTCAAAAACCATTTAAAAGAGATTTTTGAATCAAAGTGTCCCATACCACTTTGAAGCTTTTAATGGAATTATAATTTTAAAACATTAACTTCCATATAAATAAATACTGAAAACCATTTTGAAAACATGGACATTAAATATAAAGATTTAGAATAATAAATCTTTAAAACATTTAAAATGAGATTTTTGTTAAAGAGTTTTTTAACAAAATGAGAGACTCTTGAATACAAATAATTTCGGAATAACATTTAATCCGAACATTATAATATCATGAGAATAAAGGGATTCATGATATAATATGTCAAAGGACAGTATACACACAATATAATAGTGAATTGGTTCATAACAACAATGCAGTCTCAATAGAAATTTCAAATGTGATGAAATCCATTATAAAGAAGGTATCCTTAATTTAAGGATAAATCAATCTCAAAATTATGTTTGACAAATATAAATACACCCAATATAAGTGGATATTATGTGTAAAACAATAAAAGTTCATTCACACATATTCAAAAGATGACATATTCAATAACTACATGTTGAACCCAAAGAAATCGAAATTGGGTTAAGAAGTTCCCTTGACAGCCTAACGGCGTCATATCAAAATGAGTTGATGAGAGATAAAAAAAGGGTATCTCATCACTTGGACATAAAATTTACATCAATAAGGATATATGAGAACATATCTCAACAGAACAATATGTAAATTAAATGACCCAACAAAGAAGTCTTTTAAAAAGAGGAGGGTGAAAGGTTCCCTTACCGACTTGGGTATCTTTCGAAACATACACCCCATTAAATAAGGACAATGCAACATTGATGTAAATACTCATAAACGAAATTATATTACCCAAAGAGTAGAATAATGGTTATTACATACACCACTCAAAGGAAAATGTGGCAAATGTAGCATAAATCTCACGAGAATAAAAGTGAGATGAAAAATCCCTTACGAAAACTCGGCAGCCTAACAGCGCCACTTAAAACATCCAAAAATGGATTGATGAGATCAAAGAGGTTATCTCAACAGAATACAATAAAATGTATAGAAAGAGGAATATAAAATAACATCCCCCAACATAACAAAGAGGATATTAAGGGAAGTGACAAAAAGGAGAGTACTTAAGAAGAAAGAGACAGGTTAGATCTCCTACGAAAATTCGGCAGCCTAACGGCGCCACTCAAAACTTCCAAAATGCATTGATGAGAGAGAATTGGGTCTCTCATCACATGAAAATAAAAATTACAGCAAGTTTAATAAAAAATAACATCCCAATAACAAGAAAGATGAGCTTTAGTGGGAATGATATAAAAGAGTGTACTTATAAAGAAAGAGAGGAGTAGGATCCCTTACCTCGTATCCGACTTGACCCGACCGTTCTATAATATCCTGAATAATAAACATGAGTTAATCTCTACTTGATTAATAACATTTTTCACGTTCATTATCCTTTTTATACCATGTTATGAACATCATGTAATCATTTAAGTTAATAATGTTCATTTTGTCGGTATTTGGTTCTTAAGTCAAAAATAGACTTCTTACACTTACATTTTGTTAATTTGGTCAAAGGTTAGCTATATCCAGAATGATATTAATGATTTGGATAACATATATATCATATATATTCAGCATATACCTGTATTTATAATATTACATCACATTTAGAGGTAAGAAATGAAATGCACCGTTCATGGAGACGGTAAGTCGTACGTACGCATGAACGCTACTTCCATTTCTATTTCGTATTTTATGGAATGGAATAATAATTATATAAGACTATATTATAATTCCAGTATAATAACATATATAATATCATTAACTTTATCCTTTACACATCCCACATATGGTATTAACGAATCAAATCACTTTCAGGGGGCGGTATTCCTCACTTACTAAAATGAAGATATCATGTATACCCATAATGGAAGCCTTAAAGTTAAGCCAAAAATGAAAAATAAAGATGATTACGTAAATAATAAACAAATTATATATCATATATATAAATATTGACATCATAATGGCCACCTTTGAAGGTGTTAGATGAGTATTGAACAATCATCGTTTCGGGAGGCAGAATTTCACCATCCACGGAAACCGTATGTTCTATAACCATTTGATGTAGTTGTGTGAGAGTGTAGATCGAATAAATATTATAACCACATCCTATTATATTTCTTATACTGGTTTTGTTACAAAAGTAGTAAATAAAAAGAGTTTAGGGGTTGGAGAAGCAAAATAAAACAAATGAACATGAGAGAATGAATCACCTTCAAAAGTGTAACTCCTTTTGATTTGAGCCTAAAGGCTTCCTTTGAAAGGATTCTGCCCAAAGGGAATCCTCTAGGAAGAGTAGAGGGATGTGGAATGTGTAAATGTACAGGGTATGGCCGAGCCAAAGGCTTTAGGAGTGTGTGAAATGAGGTATAGGTGGGACCCTTTTATAAGAGGAGAGGAGGGGCACTTTTGAAAATCTTGAAACTATTATTTTATTTTCAAAAGTTTTTCGAATTTATAAGGTCCCAAATTGATATATTTCCAAGATAAGATGATAAGGCTTCGAAATATTCCCATCCAATAGTTTTTGGACAAGTGTAGGTTTTAGATATTACATTATCTTTCCATTTTATTTAAATCGTTAAATAATGAGGTCATCGCTGCATCATCATGATGTCATAAATAATTTAATTTATTTAATATCTAAAAATTATAAAAAAATACTATAATGTAGGAAATATTTTTATATTTATAATGAATATTTATAGTCAAAATTTGGACTTGTGTAACCCCACTTAAAAACTGTTTTAGTAAAATAACTGATATTTGTGTCAATTTAATTTTAACATTAAATAAATATATATTAATGTCATTTTCCAACCAAAGTGGATCCATGGGGTCCCCAAGTTGACCCATGGGTTGTCTTGGTCGGCCATGACTCATCCAATAGGAGTAGGACAAGTGTAATGGTGTTTTCACATTTTTATAATATCATTTTTACCTTAAATTACACTAATTACCTCTAATCGTGATTAATGAAAAAAATTACTATTCACCAAAAAATTATTTTCATCCCATTGAACCACATTTTACATAATACTGACAACCATGTATGTCATATTTTCAAAATTCAATACACATTATTGGTAAAATTTCTTTTAACTGAAAAATCAGTTTTCTTGATTACCACTTAGTGGTTACACTATTCATCAAAAATTGGGGTTTTTCAGAAAAATACCAAAAATTCAACCTAAGATATATTTGATCTTCCAAATTCAAAAATGATGTTTATATTAACTAATTCAATGAATATAAGTAGAATTAATTAATTTAAAAATGATCTCCCGCTGTCAAAACATATAGCGTGTTTTTAAGAAACAATAAGTATAAAAAGATTGATACTAGTTTAAGTCCAATTTAAAAGTGAAATTAATTCCAACGACCACTATTGGTTTTAATGGTAAAAATATTTTCTAATTTCAATTTATAACCAATTAAAAATATTATCTAATCATATAAATAAATTATATTAAAAAGAGGTTTTGAATTAAAACACAACATTTTACACTATTCATTAAAAAATGAACTTTATCGGAAAAATACCAAAAAATTACACAAAGTAAAATTTGATGTCCCGATTCTAAAGAAGAGTTTTATTTGGTCCAAAATAATGTATAAGGGTGATCAAAACTATATTTAATGACAGTTCTCCATCAAAAGGCGATAAGTGAACCTTTAGTGAAAACGCGGGCATATACGCCTAAAATTGAATTATTTCCGTATTTTAAGCCTTTATCTTTTATTGGATAAATGTAAAAACATTTAAAAAACATATATAATCATATTTTAGTTATTTCTATCCATTCCCGCCAATACAACGTCTACATGTTAACTACCATTTAAAATAATATTATTTTATTATTAGAGTGCAACGTAAGATTCCCAAGAAACTCGTTGTTGCGTGTTGGGTACGCCATTGAGCATAGCGTCCCCTTTAAAGTCATATTAATATTTCATTCACAAATATGGATATAAATAAAAATTTCGTATTCTTTATTTACCTGGGGTGTTACATCCTTCCCCCCTTTTGGAAATTGCGTCCTCGCAATTTTAAAATTGGTCTTGGAAACATCCTTGAAAGTCCCACATCGGAACAAGAGTCAGTAAAACAATCACTTTAAAATAAAGAAAGATAAGTATAGAGTTTACCCGAGTTAACCCATACTAGGATTCCATGTAGGAAAACATGGACATGGAGGAGAAAACATAGGGTCATGTTCTGATGGAGAGTGATAGAAAACATGTTTAGGATAATGTTAACAATAAGAAAATCACAAACTTGTGATGTGTTAAACGGTATTCGATTCCCCAGTAGGAAAAGTTAATAGACAACATTTTTGTTTTAAGATAATTTTTATTGAGGAAATTATTCATAAGGAAACATAATCACTTATCTTGTTGACTTTCAACTTTTACTAGATTCCTTACACAAACTCATATTTTCTCCAAAAGGCGAGTATTTAGGAAGACCTGTTCACATTAAGAGTACTATAATCATATTCTAGAGAATCACCTAATCCAAAAAAGATAACTATATACATCCCATATCTTTAGGCTTTAACCAAAACCAAAACTAGAAAGGTTAGTACAAGGTCACATAATCCAAAAAAAGGTAACCCTTTATAAAAAGAAAATCTATTCTTAATATCAAAATTTGTCCAACAAAACCCAACGTTCAACGAGGACAATTCGATAACCAATTTGTCCATAAAATTCTTCAAAGTGAACCAAACTAATGTTGAAACTGAAATATTTGAAGGATTTAGTCACATAGTCTTTCAAGTTAAATCGTAACATTTATCTCCAAACAACATATGTTGCTCCTAAAGTCTCGTATTAAAAAGTAATTAACCTAATCACATATCCTCCATGATAGGTTAATCATTTTCATAAATAACCCAAAATGAACTTATTCTTAATTCATAAAATCATATAACTAGAAAGAATCAGTCAAACTAACCAGGGACTTCATGTAGACCAGTGGTAGGTGATAAATACCAGTCGCACTTTGGTTGTGGGTTCGATTCTCGCAGCTTTGTCCGACGCGACGGGTAGTCACACGGTCTATGTGTTGTCCTTTTTCCAAAACTATATAATTCTCAAATAATTCCCCAAAAAGAGATAAAATCATCAAAAATGATCATTACATATTTTAACCTCATGTTTATCTCATGCCTTTCATTTTCCAGCATATTATATAATAACCCATAATTACCTCAAAAGTAAGGATCATATACACTCTAATGGTTACCTTTATAATTATCACCTGAACTTCCACATCGATTGGTCATATCGTACATGATGCATTAAAGAACATACCAAGGTTCAAGTGGTTGATCATTACTCCTTGATAGTTGGTTTAGAACAACAATGAGATTCCTCATTGAATCCCCCATCTCATCCAGTCTCTTAATCAGAGAACCACCATAGTTTCCTTCAAACCCATTGTCACATTGGTTCCTACTAAATCCAGCAATTTACTAAAACCAAAAAGGTCAGTGTGAGTATATCAACATAACCATCATGTACTAATGAGGAAGGTAAACACTAAGATACACTTACTCATTCACTTTATCTAAAACAAGGACTCTTTCTGAAATCCTAACCATTATGGTAATGTTGCTTATGCTTAAAGAATACCCTAACCTCTAAAGTTATCTAAACCGACCTTTGATGCCAACTATAAGGCCCTAGACTTAAACCTTACATAATATTGAGTTATCACAAGATTAAACCTTGAGGATCTTTTCTGGTTTAGAGTTTTAGATAATTAGATCTTGAAACTTTCATTACATTCCACCTTTAAACAAAGTGGTTACATAAAAGACAAGATTCATTCTTCCCAACAATGGAAACATATTTAAAATAAAACATGGATTCTTTCTTGACACATCCTTGACTCTATCATCGTATCATGTACCTTTCCCGTGACCTGTGAAAAACATTTCAAAAACTTGGGATGAGCATAAAAAGCTCAGTAAGGGATACCCAAAGAATGAAAACTGTTAGTTTTTTAAACATCAAGTATACCATTTATACTCTATCAAAGTAATACCTTCACCTTCATGAAGTAGTAAAAACTCTTCACTGAATGAAGTATCATTACTTACCTTTTTGTAACCAAAGGATTACCATAAAACCCATATAAATAACACATAACATATATAAAGGTAACGTCAGACATAAACATACTTAAGTGGAATAACCATATGGTCGACTTCCACAAATATCACTTAATGGAATAGCCATATGGCCAATTTCCATACATACTTAATGGAATAGCCATACGACCAACTTCCATACCCAATGCATTGGAGGTTATAATGTAACCACCCGTCCGGGTATTCACGGCACCACCCGTCATAATGTCCAAGTACCATTATTACACATAAAATATGGAAAATGTAAACATTTCAATAACAATATTTTATTTGCAATCACAATAAATAATTCCTAGATACCGAATTAATCAATCCATTTTCAAAAACCATTTAAAAGAGATTTTTGAATCAATGTGTCCCATACCACTTTGAATCTTTTAATGGAATTATAATTTTAAAATATTAATGTCCATGTAAATAAATACTAAAAACCATTTTGAAATCATGGACATTAAATATACAGATTTAGAATAATAAATCTTTAAAACATTTAAAACACTATTTTTGTTAAAGAGTTTATTATCAAAATGAGAAACTAATGAATACAAATAATTGCGGAATAACATTTAATCAGAACTTTATAATATCATGAGAATAATGGTATTCATGGTATAATATGTCAAAGGACAGTATACACACAATATAATAGTGAATTGGTGCATAACAACAATGAAGTCTCAATAGAAATGTCAAATGTGATGAAATCCCTTATAAATAAGGTATCCTTAATTTAAGGATAAATCAATCTCAAAATTATGTGTGAAAAATATAAATACACCCAATATAAGTGGATATTAAGTGTAAAAAAATAAAAGGTCATTCACACATATTCAAAAGATGACATATTCAATAACTACATGTTGAACCCAAAGAAACCGAAATTGTGTTAAGAAGTTCCCTTGACAGCCTAACAGCGTCATATCAAAATGAGTTGATGAGAGATAAAAAAAGGGTATCTCGTCACTTGGACATAAAATTTACATCAATAAGGATATATGAGAATATATCTCAACAGAACAATATGTAAATTAAAAGACCCAACAAAGATGTCTTTTAAAAAGAGGAGGGTGAAAGGTTCCCTTACCGACTTGGGTATCATTCGAAACATACACCCCATTAAAGAAGGACAATACAAAATTGATGTAAATACTCATAAACTAAATTATATTACCCAAAGAGTAGAATAATGGTCAGTACATACACCACTCAAAAAAAATTGTGGCAAATGTAGCTTAAATCTCACGGGAATAAAAGTGAGATGAAAAATCCCTTACGAAAACTCGGCAGCCTAACGACGCCACTTAAAACATCCAAAAATGGATTTATGAGATGAAATAGGGTATCTCATCACATTACAATAAAATTTACAGAAATATTAATATAAAAGAACATCCCCCATCATAAAAAAGAGGAGCTTAAAGGAAGTGACAAAAAGGTGAGTACTTAAAAAGAAAGAGAGAGGTTAGATCTCCTACGAAAATTCGGCAGCCTAACCGCGCCACTCAAAACTTCCAAAATGGATTGATGAGAGAGAATAGGGTCTCTCATCACATGAAGATAAAAATTACAGTAAGTGTAATATAAAATAACATCCCAATAACCAGAAAGATGAGCTTTAGAGGGAATGACATAAAAGAGTATACTTAAAAAGAAAGAGAGGAGTAGGATCCTTTACCTCGTATCCGACTTGACCCGACAGTTCTTTAATCTCATGACTAATAAACTTGAGTTAATATCTACATGATTAAGAACCTTTTTCAAGTTCATTATCCCTTTTATACCATGTTATTAACATCATGTAATCCTTTAAGTTAATAATGTTCATTTTGTCGGTATTTGGTTCTTAAGTCAAAAATAGACTTCTTACACTTAAATGTTGTTAATTTGGTCAAAGGTTCGTTATATCCAGAATGATATTAATGATTTGGATAACATATATATCATATATATTCATCATATACCTCTATTTATAATATTACATCACATTTAGAGGTAAGAAATGAAATGCACCGTTCATGGAGACGGTAAGCCGTACGTACGCATGAACGCTACTTCCATTTCTATTTCAAATTTTCTGGAATGGAATCATAATGATATAAGAGTATATTATAATTCCAGTATAATAAAATATATAATATCATTAACTTTATCCTTTACACATCCCACATATGGTATTAACGAATCAAATCACTTTCAGGGGGCGGTAGTCCGCACTTCCTAAAATGAAGATATCGCGTATACCCATAATGGAAGCCATAACGGTAAGCCACAAATGAAAAATACAGAAGCTTAAGTAAATAATAAAAAAATTATATATCTTATATAAAAATAGATACATCATAATGGCCACCTTTGAAGGTGTTAGGTGAGTATTGAACATTCATCGTTTCGGGAGGCAGAATTTCGCCATCGACGGTAACCGTATGTTCTTTAACCATTTGATGTAGTTTTGTGAGAGTTTAGCTCAAATAAATAATATAAAAAAATCCTCGTATATTTAAGATACTGTTTTTTTTACAAAAGAAGTAAATAAAAAGTGTTTAGGGGGTTGGAGAAGCAAAATAAAACAAATGAACATGAGAGAATGAATCACCTTTAAAAGTGTAACTCCATTTGATTTGAGCCTAAAGGCTTCTTTTGAAAGTATTATGCCCAACGGGAATCCTCTATGATGAGGAGAGGGATGTGGAGAGAGTAAATGGGCAGGGTATGGCCGAGCAAAAGGCTTTAGGAGTTTGTGAAATGAGGTAGAGGTGGGGGCCTTTTATAAGAGGAGAGGAGAGGCACTTTTGGAAATCATGAAACTATTATTTTATATTCAAAAGTGTTTCGAATTTATAATGTCCCAAATTGATATATTTCGATGATAAGATGATAAGGCTTTGAAATATTCCCATCCAATAGTTTTTGGACATGTTTAGGTTTTAGATATTACATTATCTTTCCATTTTATTTAAATCATTAAATAATGAGGTCATTGTTACATCATCATGATGTCATAAATAATTTAATTTATATAATATCTAAAAATTATAAAAAACTACTATGATGTAGGAAATCGTTTTAGATTTCTAAGTAATATTTATAGTCAAAATTCGGACTTGTTTAACCCCACTTAAAAACTATTTTATTAAAACAACTCATGTTTGTGTCAATTTAATTTTAACATTAAATAAATATATATTAATGTCATTTTCCAACCCAAGTGGCTCCATGGGGTCCCAAAGTTGACCAATTGGTTGTATTGGTCGGCCATGACTCATCCAATAGGAGTAGGACAACTGTCATGGTGTTTTCACATTTTTATAATATCATTTTTACCTTAAATTACACTAATTACCTCTAATCGCGATTAATGAAAAAAAAGTAACTATTCACCAATAAATTATTTTCATCCCATTGAACCACATTTTTCATACTAATGACAAACATGTATGTCGGATTTTAAAAATTCAATACACATTAGTGGTAAACTTTCATTTAACTGAAAAATCAGTTTGCTTGATTACCACTTTGTGGGTTCACTATTCATCAAAAATTGGAGTTTTTCAGAAAATTACCAAAAATTCAACCTAAGCTATATTTGATATTACGAATTCAAAAATGATGTTTATATTACCTAATTCAAAGAATATAAGTAGAATTAATTAATTTAATAATTAACTCCCGCTGTCAAAACAAATAGCGTGTTTTTACGAAACAATAAGTATCAAAATATTGATACTAGTTTAAGTCCGATTTAAAAGTGAAATTAAATTCAACGACCACTATTGTATTTAATGGTAAAAATATTTTCTAATTTCACTTTAAAACCAATTCAAAAGATTATCTAATCATATAAATAAATTATTTTAAAAATAGGTTTTGAATTATAACACAACATTTTACACTATTCATTAAAAAATGATCTTTTTCGGAAAAATACAAAAAAATTACACAAATAAAAATTTGATGTCCCGATTCTAAAGAAGAGTTTTATTTGGTCCAAAAGAATGTATAAGGGTGATCAAAACTATATTTAATGAAAGTTCTCCATCAAAAGGCGATAAGTGAACCTTTAGTGAAAACTAGGGCATATACGCCTAAAATTGAATTATTTCCATATTTTAAGACTTTATCTTTTATTGGATAAATGTAAAAACATTTAAAAAACATGTATAACCATATTTTAGTTATTTCTATCCATTTCTGCCAATACAACGACTACATGTTAACTACAATTTAAAATAATATTATTTTATTATTAGAGTGCAACCTAAGATTCCCAAGAAACTCGTTGTTGCGTGTTGGGTACGCCATTGAGCATAGCGTCCCCATTAAAGTCATATTAATATTTCATTCACAAATATGGATAAAAATAAAAATTTCATATTCTTTATTTACCTGGGGTGTTACAAAATAATTTAGATCATATATTTTCTTCAATCATAGAAATAACAATAATTACCATAGAACCATAATGAAAACAAACATATTTCCCTATTCCTTTAAAAACTATATATTATTGAATATATTCTATAAATAAAAATTTTTCGTACACTCCAATAATGATAACATAAAAAATTTGACGAAAATCATTAATAAGTTGCAAGGTCACCATTAATATCCAATTTACATTATTCATATCCATTAGACTTTTTTCAAACATCACTATCTCAATATTTAGAATATATTAATGGGTATCATCCTATAATCATGTGTTTTCCATAAAATATAAATATATTAATAAATAAAATTTCCATGTCATCAATTGTAAACAATATATTATTTCAAATCCTTAAAAAACATATATTTAAAATTCAATAAATAATTCATAATTCATATATCATTAATTTTGAGTCATAGAAAATTAAATAATCTCTTTTACTTCTTATTCCATTTACTGGGCTTTACCGTTATATATCCTCATACATATTTCCTAAAATAGAAAATATGAGTCATCTATTAACATTAATAGAACCCTATTTAATCATTCTTATCACATTTAACATTCAATATTCTATTATAATAGATTATACCCTACATATGTCATTCATTATTTTCCTTATCTTCAATAGTATAATCACCACACATACAAACGTTCATATTTTAATCAGGATATTTTCCCCTAGGACATCAAATTTCATATTACATATACATACAATGTTTAAAACATTCAATAATTAATGATACCTTCGGGGTAACATAATTATTATACATTAAGTGAACTAAACATTTCATTTTTTGCATAAAAATTGCATTATTTTTTCCTTATTTTCCATAATTAAACATCTTCCCATTACATTGATCCATTCACTTGGTCGGTTCCTCCCTCATCGACAACATATTGGAAACAGAATATTCATTGTTTCATGGCCTCCACTGGTTGATCTCATAATGAACTATCTTTAGTTCTTTGGTGATTTTGAGAGTCGGTTATGGTGAATTTTGTAAATCATATATCATGATAAATGATTAAGAATAATCAAAATATCATTTAATCAAGTTATCTTTCAATTTGTTTACTATTCAAATAAATTTTTATCACATTAAATGTTTATACATTTCATTCATGTTCTACCTGTTGATGAATCCCATAAATAATTTCATGGTCATTTATATTTATACAAGAAACAAAGATATTCCTGAAAAATAACATCTGCAATTTCTAAATAATTATAAATTATTTTTAATATATGAAACCATTGGCTTAAACAGTGTAATTCATTATCATTATTTAATTAATTAATGAAATTTCATATTGACATCGTGACATTAACTTTCATATCCCAATGAAGTGTCAAACCATGTTTGTATCAAGTCCAATTTTCATGCACTTGGTGATGATATATTCTATCTCAAGGCCAAATTTTCCAAGTTATTATCCCAACATACCTCTATTTCCAAGCCATATAAACATTTAGTATCTAGAAAATGATTTATTTTCCTTCAAACAAATGTTATATCTATTAATAAAATTACAAGTTATTATCAAATTCATTTATAAATCAATCGACTTATCCATATAAATATCTTGAGACATATATTTGGATAAATTTGTTATGATTTAACTAGGGTTCTATAATCATAGATTCTAAATTTAAACTATATGATTACTCTAATACAAATTATATAAACTAAAACATTTTTTACATAGATATTTGATAATTTAGATAAATGTTCATTATGTTTCACAAACTCATTTCTAAGGATTGGAATTGTTGGGTGCATTTTGACACTAGATACAATGTCTTTTTATTTAGTGTTTGATGTTCATTCATTCCTAAAAATATCTTATATATAGGATTTTTCATTGAAATACCCTACTAAAAACATTTCTTTATAACCGTGGGAAATGAATCATAAGTAATAGTTAGATCAGAATATTAATAAGGGTAAATAATAGAAAATTCTTAAATATAATTTGAGCACAATGTTTTTAGACTTTTATCTTATAATATGAAAAACCATACTCTTTATGACAAATTTATAATGATGAGACATTTAAAAAATATTGGAAGTTCATAAGTCATGGACCATAATGTGATAAAATACCAAGAGCCGTGAGAGACTAACATTGACATAAGTCAATGAATTTTGGAATACACAAAAAAAATCAATAACAATTCATTAGTTTTGAAGGTTCACAAAAAAACAATCATACTAGAATGGGTACACTCCATAGACAATTATAGTAGTAAAGGTTCTCCCTTAATAATATCATAGTGGAAACATTATCATAATTAATTGGGCACACCCCCATTCAAGATCATTTAATATCAACAAATATCAATCTTGGTCCCATTATTCAGAGGGGGTTATAGGTAAATGCAATATTTTGTGACAATATAACAACCATGAACTAATTTAAATCAACCACATGTGGGCCAAAAATCCTAAAACATTCATTAAATTAGAACCCTTTAAATTAAATTTGATTTATTAACATTAAATCATAACATAACATGTAAAAAATAAATAAGATTCATATTTATTTCACCATTTCACCAATGAATATTCCATGTAAAATGATGTATATTTCATAATAATTTTATCATAGTATAATCTATGGAAGATAAAATGTGTCATAAACATGTTTTCATAAAAAAATAATCCATCTATATAATAAATAATAATGGAATGATTTGATCATATCCTCATTAACGAATATAGAGCATCAAAGAATGCCATGTTTTAAAAAAAATATTTTCAAATATCTCTCTAAATATTTCTTTGGTGACATAATATTTCATTTAAATTATTTTCATAATAGTAAAAAATACCGTACTATTTTCAAATTCCATTGCATTGAAAATGTCCTTGAAATCATATAAATAATTATTTAAAATAAATTTAACACATTTCTAGAGGATTTTATTCATTACACATTGAAAAAAAGACGATAATAAATAATTTTAAAAATCATTTTACATGAAAATACGCATGAAAAAATAAGCGTCAAATAATTTATTCTTCATAATGGTGTAAATTTTTTTTATGTCTTACACATTAAAAAAATGATTCTTTCCATACTTTCAGTAAAATCCAATAGGGCTTTTCTATGAAAATAAAATGAAAATTCATTAAAAGGGAATAAAATTAATACATTGTTATGTATTAATATTATATGTAATTTTAATATTTTTAAAAACATTTTTGAAAACATCTATAGAAAATATGGTACTGGATGAAATAAAATTTCATAGAAGTGTTAAATGAAGATAATTTTTCTGAAGAACAATATTTTAAACTCTTAAGAATATAAGGAGAAGAAAATGAAGAAAAAATGTTCTCTAAAAAAATATAAATAGGATAGAAAAAATCCATTGTTTATTAATATATGTATATATAGATATATATATCATAATATTTAATCATTGGAAGAATAATCATAAACAATTCTGATTGATAATGAGATTTAAGAAAAAATCCCAACACATTGTTAATGATGAATAATAATCCCCAAAAATGAATATAATAAAATGAAACAAATAATATAAAGAAAATAAGTATATTATTGATATAACTTTTCTATAGGGTATTATATAAACATCTTATAAGAAGATAGGTTTAGAACATAACTTAGATCCAAAATAAGTTGATCTATGGAAAACAATCCTAGAAAAATTTCCTTACTTTTGAACCATAAGCCAACAAAAATATATAACCAAATATTGATATGTAAATACCCATAATTTAAATGATTTTTATCATTAAATATATTAATTATAATTTTTATATAATATTAAATAAACAATTCAAGAATATTTATTGTGTGTCAATGGAAATAAATCTTTGATAGAAATCCATTTCCATAATTCCGGTCTTCCATTGTAAGTACACCAACAACAAATAAAATAAACATAACTTTATTATAAAAATATGATATATCTATACTCATGTTTATCATAACATATATGATTTACCTATATGATGGATCTCTTCTCTCTTCGGATCTCCCCATATATCTTATTCCTCGATGAAGTATTTCCTCTAGAAAACCAATTTTCATGGAATCGAAGGTGCTTCTGAGAATTGTGTTGTTTCCGTCATTTTAGTTCCTCCAACAATCTCCCCACTCTGACTAAAATTATTTTGGATTTCTATACCCTATATTCATTCTCCTTCTCTACATTTGAAGTGATTTTTTCCAATGGAATAAAGATTGACTCATACCTCCCCTCTTTTTTCCTTGCCCTATGCATTAGACCTCCATTATGGGTCTATATGCGTCTAATATATGTAGCTTTTACTAGATTTGGTGGTGCAATTCTTTTTTATTAATATCCACTCCCATTATTTTCCAACACCTCAGGCTTAATCATATCGCTCTCATTCTCAATGAGGGTTTTGGGACTATATTGTATGGTTTTGGTGGGGATGGAAGTAGTCTCAATTCTTTTTCTAAGTAATGTTAGTTTTTTTATTTTATTTTCTTTCATTTCCTTCTTTTCCTTCTTCATTGATTCATTTTAAGAATATCTTGTAGTTCACATCTGGTTTCCTTTTTTGTTTTTTTGGTTAGTTCATATGTTTTTTATATATAATGATATTTTGTTTTTTTAAATAATAAACCCATGTTAATCACATTCAAACCTTAACAACAATAAATAAATTTTTACTCTTTTTACTATTTATTATGGTAAAAATTAAAATGAATATAATAGAAAATATATAATATTCTTATTTATGATATATACTTAATTTTTTTAATTTCCATTAAGATAAGTGGGAAATTATATTTTAAATTTAATACCATAGTGATGGAGATAATGATATTTTCCACAAAAAATGTTTCCAAATCATTAAATGTATTTGATACCAAAATTATAAAATAAATTGTGTCCAATGATCTAAATTGGATTAATATATATATAATTTAACTGATTTTACTTATAAAATAATATTAATCCATTTTTTAGTTATTTAATGGTTTAAAAAATTGACATTACTTAATAAAAACATCTATTTTTCATTATTATGAAAAACATTTTTTTCTTCATAATGTTTTCTGAAATTCACTCCTACATAATTATGAAATTATAATTTCAAAAATTATGTTAATTTTTTATAATAGCCATCTAAACTTTTCGAAATATAATTATATTATAATTTTCTAGAGTATAACAAAACTAGTTTATAGACAAAGAAATTTTTAAAGAGAAAAATTGTATTTATTGACAATTATTATATAGAAAACACATAAGATAAATATTAAGAAATTTAATGAATATATAATATATAAATTTCAGATAATATTATAACCAAAACTGATTTTTTAAATTTGTTGATGTAAAAACACTTGTTTACATAAAAAAAGTTCATCAAAAAAATATTTTTTCTTTCAAATGGTTATTATTTTCATATCTAATTAACTAAACTCTAATGAATTCATATTATATAAAATTTTAAATAATATATTTTCATAATTTAGATAATATTATTAATAACAGAAATCCCCCTAGTTAGTTTATAGTATTAATATTAATTAATAATACATTAATATTACATCACATTTTGATATAACCTAGTGTTTCATGTATCAAAACATAAATTTAGTGTTACATTAAACAAAAAATTTAAAAAATATCACATTAATTTGAAAAAAAAATTCATAAAATCTGGAGGTGTTAAAAATTTGATATATAATGTTAATTTTTCCTCAAAGGTTATTCATCCCAACCATATAATGATAAATCAATAAATGAATCACCAGTTATAATTTCTAGAAATAAGGCATGACCTTGCTGATATTGTTTCTGGTTGTTATAAATTATAATAGATTAAGGCTCATAACCAAATACTTTTTTCCTTATTTATCCACTTCCTAAGACCCCATGGAAATTTGTTGATGTATCCCCAAATTTCATTACCATATTACCTTCTAATCATATAGGGAATACCACTATCTATGTAGTGATTCATTGATGGATTAAATTTCCACACATTATTATATATTGTGCCACTATTAATGTGTATTATTTTAAAATTTCTATATATATGGGATATTTAGAGGACATATGGTGTTCTATCAATATGTGTCCTATACCCTTATCAAACATGATTCGAGATTAACGATTTCTAAAGAAGAATATTTTTCTAAATTGGATCATTATTTATTAAAAAAAGAGATTATAACCTTGGGTATAACCATTTGTTGATTAATTTTGTGTCTTGGTATATAGCTTATTATTAATGAATATTAAATAAATTTTTTTTTCTATAATAAACAACAAGGTATAACAGTTGATTATAGTTTTAGAACTATGACATATTGGATGAAAAATTATAGTGTGTTAGATCATGTTGATGTCCTTTCCTTTGTAAGCCTAAAACATGTTACAATAGAATCATTATTATAGGGGATAACCAACATGGTTATGAGTATTTTATTGTATTGAACCATATAAATATTGTTTTTTATTTAATTTTTTATATTTTAAAATAAAATTTTAGATTGGGAGATATATTTGAGGGGATAAAATCCCTAATAAGAGGATATAAAAGCAATGGTTATGTTTCACTTCCTGATGGGTTAAATAATAAATTTTTTATGTCCAATTCGAATATTGTACACCTTGAGGTCATTAATGATGTTAGATAATTTTTTGATCATGCTTCTAGGACTTGTGGAGCGAATTCATGTTTTAATGCATTGATTCAAAAGAAGGACAATTCCTTGAATATTAAATTTTCAGACCTGTTTCTATTGGAAATTTGATACCCAAAAGTGATAATATTGATTATGACTCTTAATCTGGTCGAGATTACAAAGGGAATTATTAGGTAAAATCATTTTGGTTTTGTACATAGAAGGAACATACATAATTACCTTTACAGGAAAAAATAATATTTTAACATCATGATTTAAAAGTTAAAATTTGGTAATATGGATCTAAAAATTTATAACACTATGTATTTTGAGAAATATAAATGTTAATTCATCTTTTTTATTATGATAATTCATGGGTTTTACTAAAAATGTATCAATTTGGTCCATAGTATCCTTTAGAGTTCCAAACACACTATTATTATTAATGTGTGCTCTATGGATTACATTGTGTGCTCAAGAAGCATAATGAATGTGGATAAACTCATTGTGGATGAAGATTATCTGAGTAACTACCTTATGTATCTTGTCCATGTGTGAATCTACAATCGAATATAGGTGTTAATTGGCCTCTTTCACCCTCAAATATCCTATATGTTGATGACATTCTTCAATTTTGGAAATTTGTTAGAACTTCAACTTATTACATTTTTTCCTTTTTTTGGGCATTATGAATATCATTCTGGTTAGGATGTTTCCTTGAATATATCCTCTATATTTTTTAAATATACAGAGTAAATATCTAAAAAAAATATAATTACTAGGTTCCATGGTTTTCAGAGAGGTCCACATACCATTATTTATCATGGGGTTCCACTTTTTTATGTATGATTAAAATATGTTACAGGGATAATATTTACTCAAAGATAATTAGTAAAATGGAAACATCTAAGGGATAACTAAATCCTAATAAGGGAGAACATTCATGATAATAATGTGATAACCTCTGTGTTTATCTATGATTTTTTTGTAGAGGTCATATAACTCTATTCAATGAGTTAAAAATTATGTTTGTTAAATTCTTCTAGAAAAGATCAATTCAGGAAAAGATGTTGGATACAGTTTCTAGAAATGAATGTTTTAAACCATTGGACATGGGAGGGTTATGAGTTTTTGAACTTAGTCTCTTCAATGACACACTTGTCAGAAAAATCACTAAAAAACTCTCATATCCAACGATTCCTCACTGAAATTTCATTACAAAATAATATTATTTCAAAATTATGGATAGATAATTTATGTACATCCCATAATCAGTATGAAAACATTTAAATCCCATTTATATGGTTACTATAAAATACTCCAAATGGATGGCCAGTTGGAAGTCATATTTGAACTTCTAGAGCACTCCCTGGAATTCAAGGACAATCGATGAAGTTATTGATATTATTCAATCCTTGATATATGTTTACATTGTTAATTTGTAGTTAAATTTTAGTTCATAAATTCATTCATCACATCATCTTTTTATGGGATTTTGTGTTTCCTGTATACTGATCATGACATTTTAATGTAGACATAAAATGTGAATTGTAATTTCATCACTATGGAATTATATTAACAAAATTTGATGATTTAATTACAATGACATTGTGGTTGATGGGATTTACGAGGCCTTATATTTATCCATCTACTCTGATGTTACATAAAATAATATTGAGGCATTATCTTCTAATTAATAGGCTTATCCCACATTCATGATCCCACCTTCCTCTTTCATATGACCTCTGTCTGAATATTGATGAAAAATTTAGTCACTTATTTGTTCACTTTCGGGTTGTAAGAAGTATTTGGACTTATATTTAGGATGTTTTTCATATTTATGTTTGATCATAGAAATGTTGAGGTGCTGATGAATTCCATCAAGATGGTCGTAAGTAGTGATCAGATCTTGTCTCTTCTACATTCGGCTGAATCTACAATTATTTTTTTGACATGGAGGGATAGGAATCAGCTTTCACATAATAATTAAACTACCTTAATTAAAGTTAGAATTGGTAATTTTCATTTCTATATAATATATGCCTCAATACTTCGGTATGGATCGATGAAAAATGAATTCTCCTACCAGTTTATCTTGAGGAATATTTTTGTTATTCATTGGATCAATAATGCTTTTTTGACCATGTTTATCAATTGTATTCCTCTGATTCATGAGTGGATGAGGGTTGATGTTTAATGGGAAGCATCAGCTGCACCGGGGCCCTTAGGTTATAGTGGTGTCTTCCACACACATCAGTGTCTCATTATGGACTTTTTTCCAGTTAATCATGAAAGGTTATACAATTCAGTGTTAAATTTAGGATATGATCAAGGTGGTCGATTATTTTTTCTACCGTGGTTATCTCCCTTTATGGGAGGAGTCTAATTCAAACATTGTTGTGTATGTTCATTAATCCTAATATAGGAATGATCAAGAGTGAATGATGTCATAATAAATTGGTTTCCATTGACATTTTGATCATATTAACCATTATGTTAATCAATTTTACATGGATGGACATCCTGTTTCTAATTTTTGTTCTAAGAGAGAAATTATAGAGGCTAGTTGTGAATGGTTTTTTTCGTTTCTTTTTGTAATTTTTTGGTTATAGAGGATTCCTATGGTGAATTTCATAACAATATTTGTAAAAATCCCTTATAATTTTAATCTTTCTACTTTCATTTTCTTAAAAAAAATTTGGGTCACGCATTCCTACCAATAAATACAACTGATGAAATAATGTAAATTAAAATATTTGACCATTATCTAAAAAATAAACTCTTTTTGAAAAATACACAAAATTCTGCCCAACCATTTTTTGATTTGTCGATTTTAAAATGGGATCTGTTTTATGAAGATAATTTTATAATTATAAGAAATTTTCCCATTACATAAAATCAACATTCATTCAAAAAATACCAATTTTAATATTTTATTTGATTTTATAAACATTTGAATAATTAATTACTATATAATAAAAAAATTATAATTATAATTAATCATAATATAAAATTATGAAACTATTTAATGAATATACATATTCTTTAGCATAATTATACTAATTATAATTTTTTTAAATCGCCTTTTTCAAAAATACCAAGACCTAATTTATAATATTTAAAACATTTATTTACTTTTACTATGATATAAATATATTTTTACTTCCTTTATAAGTCACCAAAATTTTACAATATAATTTTCCAAGTGAGGTTACAATTCTAAGGGCTAGATTAATATTCTCAATACGGGGATTACTATTCTAATAGTCATATTTATATTCCAATGATATAGACGCCTTAATTTCTATAAATACTCTTTATTTCAGTCATTCTTTATTAACATTTATATATTATTCAGGTTATATATATATATAATCTAAAAAATTTATTTTATTATTAAAATTATCATATATTTCTATAGAATTGTTTTTCTGTGCGCTCATTCTAGTTGATCAAGCTTATCCACATTTTTTCATTCATGTTATATTGAAATATAATTATGTACAAATATAATATTTTTAATTCCTTTTGGATTTTATTATGAATAATATAACATTATTAATTTTTGAGGAAATTTTTTTTATTGGGTTCAACAGGCGATTTATGGGTTTTATTCTATAATTATAAGAAGGGAATTAATTTGATTAAATTCTGTTTTATTACATATATGTTTATCAGAATCATTTAACTACCCTTATTAATTTAATGTTAATTTAACTTATACATGAAATAGGGGTTTTGAATATTGTAATCATCATGTTATACTAGAATGGAATAAAAAATTTAATTTCCGCTGTTCATTTAGTAAATAATTAATGGAAAATAAAACATTAAGACCCAAAATCATTAAAACCCTTCTATGATGAATGAATACATGGATTTTAGAAATAAAATATTTAGAATTTTTAAGGGTTTATTCTTCTATATATAGAATATACTATTATAGTGACCACCCATTAAATATTTTAAAAAATGGGGTACTCTTTAAACAACAAAATCATGATTAAAATATGACTTAAATTTAAAAAATATACCTTTTTCTAATACCACATTATATAAAATCAATTACTCTAACATTTTATCAATGTTCTCTGGCCATTAATTAAATTCTGGTGGTATTTTGTAATGAATTTATGTTTTACATCATCACCAATATATTCATGAGGTATTGTGATAGAAATTGTTTTTCCATTAACTCAGAATGATGGATTCAAAAAACTTATTATATTTAATAATATTTTTCAAATAATTATTATACATTTCCAGTAATATTATAATTTTTCCTCCACATAAGAAACATAATATTTAATTTATTGAATTGTTGAAAATTTATCTTATTAATCATAAAAATAATAATAAAATTTATAATTTTTGAAATAGATTCAGTATTACTATTAGAAATGATGAATTATTTATTCTAATGAACATTCCTATAAAATCTAGTGATTTCTGAGATATCATCACTCTTTGAATCACTATCGACTAATATATTTTTACTTGCAATCCAGTCATACATTTCACTAAAACCAATATTTCCACAATACTTTAAGGATCATTAGGACTCATTATCTCTATCTATCATCTTGGGTAATATATATGGATGTGTTAAGGATTATTTAATTCATAAAAAATAACATTTCTATTAAATATTTTATTGTAATTTGTTCATGAATTTTCATATATATCCCTTATATTCTTTTTATTTATTTTCTAGAAAGAATTTTTCTGAAAAATCCAAATTACATATTTCACTAAATAATAAAATTATTCCTCACTATAATACATATTATTATAATCCAAATATTTCATAGAGGTATTATGTAATTTATAAGGCCTTGGAGTATTTTTGGAAGTATTAGATGAAAATGTATCTAAATTCTACCATTTTTGTTTTTCAAAATATCTGTTAAATCTATAATAATTTCAATTAATGTCCCCCTATGACAATAATGAATTAAAATTTTTTGGTTCTTCATATCATCAAAAGTTGTCCTTATTATTCCAATTTTTTCGAATAATTATGATAATCATATAAATTAACTAATCATAAATAACTTCTATATTCTAATTGAATTTTGATAAACATTTTTACATTTACAAACTTCTGGTGAATTTGAGAAACTAATTTCCCTAGAATTAAATATAAATATCGACCATCTACTAAAAAATTTTCATTCAGTTCCTAGTAAATTTAGTGTTCTAAAATGTGCAATTTAGAATTATCATCCAATTTACATTCGATTTCTCACTAAAAAATATTATTATAAATGAATTATTTTATGAATCACACAAGTATATTTCAATCATTGTAATTTTTTATACTCATCCTTCTCCTATAAAATAAAATTAAAAATGTCTTTCAATAGAATATTATATTTCAATATCATATTTTTAAAATTATCCACTGATATATTAATAACAAACAACATTATCTAGGATCAGCAATATTCATGAAAATGTCTACCAATTATGGGTGGCCAACTATGAATTCATTTCACCAATGTGTGTGTATATATATATCATATAATAGACAAATATTTGACCAACCCATATGTTATTTTAAAAAATAAGTATATATTTTCGATGATACCATTTGTTTCCCCAATAAAAACCATTAGAAATGTTAGTGAATTAAGGATTTTTATTTTTTATAAAAATGCCCCTTTTTAAAAAAAATTAGTGTTTCGACGATCAGTTTTTTCATATGTAGTAAAAGTAAAAATAAATTAAAAATTTAGCAAGGTATAAATATTTTCTATTTATATTAAATATAAAAGAAACATTTTAATCAAAAAAAGAATAAATTTAAAAATATATGGGACTTTAGAAAATAGTAATTTTCATGTTAATAATAGGTTATCCCTTTTTTATTGAAAGGACATATCCATGTTCTTATTCTATAAACATCTTCAATTTTTACCAAAATAGTAAAGAGGATCTATAATACTTTAAAAAATTATGTTCAGAAATAAAAAACATTATAATCATCTTATTGTAATATCATGATCATTCCAAATAGCTTCATTGACAGCACTAATTTAAATCGAATCCCTAGGAATTCATTTATCATTTGATTGATATTAGTTTCATATCACTTAAATTTCTTTTTCATGAATAGGTATCAAACAAGACATATCAAGGGATGTCTACAATTAACAAAGATCATTAAAAAAAGTTCAAAAACATGTTATTTATTTCATAATATAGTATTTCACTTAAAATGATAACAAACGTAAAACTAAATTATTTCAAAACAAAACCTATAATAATATAAACCCTTATATGACACTATAAACTAAAAAAATAGAATCCCTCAATCTCTATGATGGTGAATGTATCACAAAATTCTATCTATAAACATTTCTTCTTATAGTCCAAAATTCATCATACTTATATTTATAGATGATTAATGTAATGAACCAATAATAGACTCTATGAGTTTCTTATTATAAAAACATTGTTTATAATTACTTGGAATACCTCTAAATCTTCTTATATTTGAGTAAACATCCATGTGAAACATCATGATTATTCAAAAAAAGTATAATTTTGATTATGTTAATTATGAAGGTAATAAAACATTAATAATTTTTTATATTTATATTTTAAAAAAATACTTAAAATTATTTATATTTAAAATATGAAATGTTTTTATCATTTTCATTATAAGGATTTGAAATCATTGATTATGTACAAGGATATTATAGTGATTGGCTACCAAGCATCGCCTAAAAAATGAGTTGTTTATTTTTTATTAATTATGTAATCTATTGTAATTGTTTATATTTCTATGAAATTATTATTAAATATTAAACAAACTGAAAAGAGGGACCAATAACCTTAACTTCTGGGACCTTAATCTCTTTATTGAATTTTATCTCATCTCAGTCTCCAAAAATTCTATGTGAAAGTCTATTTAAAGGCGGGTATCTACCTATATAATGAAAAATAGTAACACATGGCGTCCATAATCTAAATTCACCAAACCTCAAAACAATTTGTAACACAATATCAAGAATTATAATAAATTCCAAAAGTAAATGTACATATTTTTTATCGATATTTTAATTTTTCCCTTTTTGAAGGACATAGTGTAGAAACGTTATGTTTTTTATATTTGGATAAAAATATATTCTAGTAGTTATCTAATAATTATATTCACATTATTAAATGGTGAAAGAAATTTAAAATATAGTTAAATTGATACTAAAGATTAATTACTTATATAAGAATATTAATTCTAAATAAAAATATGATATGTTTTATTCTTCTCACTATAAATGATTTCTATATCAAAAATCATAGCCAAAATAAAAATGGTAAATTTATTAAGTTCATGTATATAATTCATATTCATAACTAATGGAAAAATATTTTAATATCTAAAAATTGATCATATGAAATAAAATGTATGTATATGAATATTCATTCAGGCCTTAATTCATAATCAATATGTCTTTTTTTCAAAATAATAAAAGAGTCATTTTCACATCTATCACTTGTTAATAAATATATGATGAATAATCACATTTTCCCTTACATAAATGTCTTATGTAGAATAGGTTTTAAATTATTGTCATTCGGAATGGGTAATGTTAGTTTCTAGGTAATAATACCCACATTATTCCATTCCTGAATGATATTATAGAACAGATAATTTTCATAACCAAGCCTCTTCAATTCACAAAACAATTTAATCTTATAATAAATATGATCTTTAAACATATTTTATATTCTTCATCATCATTCATAGAAATAGGACATGAGGATGCCTTTATTTATTATTATACTCAAATGGATCACATGAACACCCAATGTAGTCTGCTACACAAGTCTAACTAGAGTAACCACTTCCTCACAATATAACAATGAGTACATAAAAATTATATTTTTTTACTCAACACACAATTTTGAAAAATCATAATGTATCATAAATGTATGAAATTATTGTTTTCAAAATATCATTATAATAGAGATGTGAAATAAGAATATTGAATGAAATTAATCATAAATAGAGATCTATATAATAATATAGTCTCAACTATATAAAATGATCCATGAATATAAAAGGATTCTTCATTTCAGAAAATAATGAAATGGGGATATTTTAAACTTGTATGTGATCTCCCAATGAATTTCACAACACTTCATATTATAATTTGAATAGTAATAAGTTTATAATTAAATCTTATAAAATTGTCAATTGATTTCATTTACTTCAATGAATCCAATAATCAGCATTCATTCATTTTTATAAAATAAATTATGATTAAAATCTAAAAATGTAACTTATTTTATTAAATTAAAATACCATCAACTATGTTCAAAATAAATCCATGATGCTTTCTATTTAACATGAACCACGGACTATAATACAACCCTCATTATAATTATCTGAATTCTATTAGCACATCCATTAATATTTGGTGTAAAATTTGATTCTCCCGTCCTTCTGAAAATCTATTTAGAGAATTACTGATAAGTTATTTTTCATCAACATACCTCAATATTTTTCATAATTATTGAGATTACCCAAATCAATGGGGTTTTTGATTTAAATATCATCACTATTATATGAAAAATATAATTTCTCTCATATTTCATATCTAGTACAAACTCATATATATCTTACCTCAAACTCTACAAATTCTTAAATAGATATAAAAGGATAAAAAAATCTCAATATATAGTGAAACAAGGAAAAAATATCCACTTATTATATCAAATGTGCACAATAATAATGAATTTTAAATAAGTAATATGTTTTACATGTATGGTTCCTGGATTCCCTTTATTTGAAAATATCCTTATGTCAGATAAATCACCCCATTAAAAATACCATAAAAAATTTATTCCCTATTGAAACTCACTATAATTCTATCAAAAGCAGATGAAATATTCATAATCATTTCCAATAATCACCATGATAGGAGAACATCACTCTTATACTGTTACTAAGAATTGTTTCACCATAATTAATTCACTATTGATTACCAGCACATAGACGAAACATTTTCTTTTTGATGTTAGATGTTTTTCAATGAAATATTCTATTATCTCATCCTATCATTGGTTTAAATATAAATATAAAATTATTATAATAGTCCTTTGTTGTTTATAAAGTTATTCTATAAACTAGATTGACATAAAATAATAGAATGACAAATCACAAACAAATTACACTCTTTACCACCAAAAATAAAAAATAAAAATATTAACATGAATTTTAGGGGTATATAACACCACATTGAAAGATGATGACCTTGGACCTAACTTGTGGAACTCAATATTTTTTCAAAAACCCCCATAAAAAATATAATTTAATTTGTGCATTGATAGTCATTAAACAACCAGTTACACTAAATAGTTCTAAAATAAATTTTAAAAATAACAAAACCCCTAACCATCAATAGATTCCCACCCTTATATAGATCACATATAAATATTTTTCATATATATAATGAAATTATTATAATTACATTCCATGAAACTAAAAATTTATTTAATGAAAAACCCCCATGGATATGGATACTTCACCAAACCAACAACACTATCATCTATTTATAATATATATCTATAATTTATTTCATATACTACTCTAAATACATCAATGGAATATAATTATTCATTTAAAAAATCACCATCTCCACAAGTGGACCAATGTGATACTTGTGTTACTAAATCATATAACATCATTTGTAAATCAGAAAAATAAAATTTCTTCCATGAATGATTTTTTTTTATTTTACTAGTACATTACTGTAATAATTTCAACATTTATATAACACAATATCTCACATATCATACAATTTCTATAACCTAGTTATCTATTTGTGGGAGACTATCACACATGTAATTTTATGTCAACATAAAGGAGATGACTAAAAAATAACTTAACTCATTCTCTATTCACGAATATCCTAAAATAGGAGGATCATGATAGTTGTTTGTATATTATAATTATAAATAAGTATTTGATTATATGATAAAATATAAAACGACTTTATAATTGAACTGGGAAGTAATGTGGTCATGGTTTTTTTGTCGATCTCTCCTTCATTGGGTTTATTTCAATGTTGATCAATAAACCCCACACAATAAAATAACTTAAGAGGTCAACAGTTATAACCTAAACATGGATCTTTCCCCATTATCCTTTATTGCACTAATTATCCTTTAAAATATCACCACACATTATTTTTTAATAGAAACATGATGGGTGATCAAAATAAATGGTTTAAACAATAACAATTAAACATGGGTTTATAAACATATATGATTTTTTTTAATATATACAATATGGTATTAAAATAAAAATATTCCCATAAAAATAGGATCTATAAATTTCTCTAGATAACTACTACCCTTCTCTTAAGCTATTTGGAAATCATGCTCTACCTTCTTACCATAACATGAACTTGATCATAAGAAAATAAAATATGAAGATGATATTTGTTCCCCCACAATGTATAACAACCAATATATATAATATTGCCTACGATCATATTTCTATCATCTATACCACCCCTGAGAATGATTTGAATAATGTTCTAAAACCATATTGTTGCTACATTTCATAATATATATTCACTTACATAGTGGGATATTTTTCTCTAAAATTATAGTTTGTGGTACCTCATAGGTAATGGTATGATTATTTCATAATTTTCATAATCTGTTATATGTGTAATTATAATGACTTATGTAGTTGGGTTTTTTCTTAGTGGTAGAATTACACAGAAATACGACATCAAATATTGCAGATAAAAACCCATTTATTTCATGATAATATAACAAAAATTTGGTTTTACTATAATATAATAATAGCGGTGGAAATGATGTAGAATGCATTGTAGCAGCCCAGGTACTATAGCAGAAATATTCAGAGGTGGTCCTTTAGATAAAAAATATTATCTTGAGTGCTATGTAATGGGATATCATTCCCACTTGGCCTATGGGCCTTATAATGGGATTCAGGTTTACAGGGCCTAAGAGCCTAGGGTGTACCTTTTTATCCTTTTTTATGTTTTTTATTTGTTAAAAATTTCATTATACCCCCATGACCATAATATATATATATATATAAGGAAATAATATGATGGGTGCCCTAGATTTCATATTTCATCGAATCCTACATAATTTACACATGATTAAACACTACATTCTAGAGGAACCTCATAATTTAAAATCAATTTATAATGAAAATAAATAGAGAATGTTCTAAATATATTACATATATTTAATGAAACAATCCATCCATCATAAACAGCATATGAAAGTTAATAAGTCCCACAATGGATGAATTAATAACAATTTGATTCTTGAACAATCCAAAATGTTCAAAAAACACTATTATTTTCAACTATTTTGATAATATATTATACTATATAATTTAGTATTTTTTTCTCATGGAGATATTTTATATTTTAGATATTTTTAGTGTTTAGATCATTTATGATAATTTGTTAATGATTAGGGAAAACTATATTGAAAGTAAGAACAAAATGTTTATTCGTAACAATGTTGATTTTCATTGTAATTGACTGAGTTTTTAATTGTGTATTAAGAGATTGGTCTATTCCCATGTGTTTCCATTACGTATCACATTATTGCAATATTGTATGGTAAACCCTGAAGTATGTCCATGAAATTAAAATTTAGAGGTTTCTCTGTTCTTTCATTATAATTTAATCCATATATCCCCATTTCTCCTCACATTTGACTAATTTTACACTTAGAAATCCACCCCTCAGCCTACCCACCCCATCATCTCTATTATAAAGGTTTTCATCAGGCTGTAAGGTTGATTTATAGAGGTAAATATAAACAAACTTTATGATATCCTCTTATTAATCCTTTTATGTTCCCCACCATTCCCTATTATGGTCATGTATACTTGGGGTCTTTATTTTCATAATTTTGTTGGGATTTATTCATTTTGGATTATTTCTATTTTTCATATTTTATATTTTTTCTTTCTTACAGTTGTTTGGAATGTATTTATGTTAAATAGAGTATTTTATGGGAAGGATGATTCCTATTTAATTATATGACCATAAAATCATTATTTATTATGATATTATCCATAAAATTTTAATGTATTGTAATCTATGCTATGATAATATAAATGTATTTATCTAGTAATGTAATATCACTCAGATTGTAGTGAGAATATAAGGGATTCCTCTTTAAAACTAAGGCTCAATTATAATTTTCAATTTCATGCACATGCTTTATTTATTATAATTGACTTTTGGAAAATGAAATTAATTATTTAAATATATAGAATGTTTTTCATTTGATAACATGATGAAAATATTTATTTCAATAAATATGTGTGTTTTTTGGATCTTCCATTAATGATATTAATACAATGTCATTTTAGAGATGAATTAATGATGAATTTTGTTTTTATATATTTAAAGGGCATTTGTAATTTTATTTCTTTAATATTTTATTACTCAAATAATAATTTCATAAAATATTTTCCAAAATGTTACCCTGTATAAATACTCCTTGTGCTTTGTGAATGAATTATGATATTTTAATGGATTTTAAGATGTATGAATCTCACTCCAGTTGGGAGTTGTTTTTATTTTATACATTCCCATTCATAAAAAGGTAATTTTTTCTAATATGGTTCCTTAAAAGAGAGGGTGACTTTTTTAATGAAAATTATGGTATTACATTGTTATGTGATAATTTGTATACTCACCTCAATCTATATATCTTCTAATCATGGGTAAATTGGAAAAAAATCTTGGAAAAATTACTATATAGGTCTATTATCATATATAGGATAGTGGAATTACTATTTGACATTATTTTTCTTATGGGATTTTACCCTCAAGGTAAATTGAATAAGTAATTGTTTGCTTTGTTTATTTGATATATGATTCTGGTCTAATTTTATAGATGTCATTTCTTGTTTTTTATAAAAAAATTTCCTTGGTCCCCTATGTTCCCATGATTATCATGATATTTTTTACCTATTATTATTATTATGATCTCTCAGTTTAGTTTTAAATTATTTAATTATTATTTCCCCCTTTATCCATTTTTATAGAATTTCAAAATTTTATTTTTTAAAAATATTTTCATTGAAATTTAAAATATCTCCTTTTCAATAAAATCCTTAAATAATTAATGAAAAATAAAATATAATTTATAGTAAAATGGGAATAGGTTGTATTTGATGGTTTCTATATTGGTATATGTTTTAATGCAAATTATATCTTATATTACTTTTGTAATTTAAAATTTCATAAATTGTTTTCATTAAGAGGATATGCATGGGGTGTGTTTTGGATTTCTACATGGAATATTTTTCTCATGCCTATAATATTATCTATTGTGAATGATTTTTTGTGCGTTTTTATAATAGACTAACTACAAAAATGGCTTATTAAACTAACTTTAGACAAGAATTTAGTTACCTACATACAGGTGGATATTTATAGTTAATTGTTTCAGAGAATTAGGTTTTAAATATTACGTAAATAAATTAAATTAAAAAATGAACACAGTTTTTATCAATATTAATTTTCTCAAAATAGAAATATTAAAAAGTAACAAGTTTTATTTAAATTGAAAATAATAATTACTTTTAACATGACAACATTTTTTTCAAACCAATCCTTAAACCCAATGAAAAATAAATTATATAATTTGGATGAGAAGAAATTCTTCAAATGTGAAATAAAATAATAATAATTTATTCACAACAAAAAATTGAAAACTAATAAATTTTTTTCTTTATCATAATATTTCTTGAGCATGTTAAATAAAATATTCTGACATGAATTACACACACTTTTCACTTATATGAAATTTTTAAAACTCATAAAAGGAAAATAAAAAACATTTTGGAATGAAGGATAATTATATTCAGAACCCTTATTAGAAGAACATATAGCCTGGTACAATCCATATGAGAATCCTACCAAGTTATCTAACTTATAATTTTCTATATACTCAAAAATCAATTCACAGTGTATTAGATAAATATCTAGGAACAACCTTCTTAAAACCTCTATTGAGATCACTCATCTAGTATGATATGTTGAGCTCACTCATCATATAATGTGTATCGAGATCTCCCATCATCAGTTATATTTATCATGTACCATATTATTAGTAAAACATTTTTATGCTTTCATAATTTATCATAAATACCAATAAAACTCTTTTAACATCATTTTAAATACATTTTCCAATAATCGGAATACCATTTGCATTTACAAACCCATTTCCTAATAGAGGTTCCATGAAAATGAGTTTTTATTTATAGAAATCATGGATATTTCAATGAAATCTAAAATTTACAAAATTGTTTTGTGTTAGGGAAAATCCTTTGACACTGTGTAGGTTAATATAGAACATTACTTTTGTAAATATGGTAACTAATGTCAAAAAAAATATGTAAAAATATTTATTTGTGAAAACTATTGAATGAAAGACAAAAGAGATATAAATTTTTTAAAATTTATTTTATTTTCATCTAAATTCATTAATAATTTCTTTTAAAAAAATATATACATATAACAAAAAAAATGAAGCAAGATACTAAAAGTGGTTTTTAAAAGAATTTCCCTTACCATGAGTCTAAAACATCACATCGGTTTATTATAATCATGAATAAAATAATTATGTTAATTATTTACGTGACTTAGAACCGTTTTCATGTTCATTTTAAATTTTATATAATTTAATTCCATGTTTTATACAATTATATAATCAATTATGTTCATGAATAATTTTTTCAAGATATTCTTTTATTAATCAAAAATGACTTCAAAATGTTGATTGTGTTCAACAATGTTATTAGTACATCATCATGATAAAAATAATAATGTAATAATTTTGATTTTAATTATAACAACAGGACCCCACTAAAGTCATAGACACCATGCCATAATATTATCATTGGTTTTTGGACCAACTGGTACCACTAGTTTCCCCGTAGACATGTGATCCCCTCCCTGGGGCCCACCCACATGCCCGAATATGCCATCGGGCTAATGACTTACCCCACATACCAACATATGTTCATTATAGTGTTTATTTTCCCCACACTCACACAACCTGGGAATCATCCAAGATGATCACCCATCCTAATCTATAATTTAATCCAACAACACTAAAATTTTGAGTTCTTATTATGTAGGATCCAAAAAATAATGGTTCAGCTAATTGACCCGAGTCATATAATTTTTTAATTTAATCCATTATCATTATATGGTGTTAAATTCACCCCCCCAAGCACAACAAGATCATTGTGGAACCCACATCGAAACCCATGAAGCACCACTATACTGAAAGATATGTTACTCATGTGATTCTAATGTATTTATTGGCCCCACAAACAACATAGACACCATCCATTAACATAGTCGGGTCCTATCTCACACGGTACAACCAGTTGCCCCAAAGACACAATGTCCCCTCTTTGGGGCCCACCCACATACCTGAAAAATTAATTAGAATAATGATTTCCTCCATAAGAGAAAAATTGGCCTTTGTACTGTGTAATTTATTTAGTATCACACACCCTAGGAAACATTCTAGAAGGTCACCCTTCCAAAAAACTACTCCATGTTAGGCACTCTAAACTTTGGATTTCAAATCAGCTAGTCACCATTATAAAAAGATGCACCTTTTTGATATGAGAATTTTCATTTAGTAATTTTAAACTTTATCATTTTATGGAGTTACATTAATAAATCAATTATACTTTTAAATGAAAAAATTAAATATGCTCATGAAAAATGAATAACATCATAATCCCAAAAGATATTATTTTATAAGTACGCATCTGTAACGTTTCCATTAGACAATGATCATGATGGAGAGAAGGTCATTTTTGTGTTAACATTATATAATAAAAATTATTTAATAAAGTCCATATTATATATTTAAATAATCATAAAAAAAGTATCCATGTTTTTTATGAAAAATGAACCACATCACTTCATGGAGGTAATCCACACCTACAAACGAACGACATTATCATTTTTCAATAGATAGACTTGTAATACATTACACAATATATTTAGTTTATATAATTTTTTTTAGAATCATATATTCATACATATACATATATATATAATTATTAAACACATAATTATAACCATTGATGATAGGTGGTGCTAGAAAATGAAATATGTTAGTTCACGAGGAGATAGTTAGTCGTACAGACAAACAACATTTTCCATTCCCATTTGATGAATGGGTATATAGATATATGTATTTAAATTAACCTCAAACCATCAAATTATATTTAATTTAATAATTTTAGGTTTTCAATACTTTTGAATAATATTATATATATGATAAAAGATAAATAATGAAAAACCATTTGGCTAAGAACTATAGTTATTTTCTAGACATCATCTTATAGATAACAAAAACAGAATTTCTAGAATGGTTTTATAATCAAATAAAGGAATAAATTAAATGAGAATGTATTTTTAAATGAAGTTTTTAATTTATTTCTAATCTAAAAGTCTTTTGATGTGTAAATTAATGAATATAGAAGGGTCCCTTTTATAAGATAGGGGAGGGGAATTATTGTAAATAGTTAAAATACAAAATAATCATTAATTATTTTTCATGAAAAAAATTGAGCCACATTGATTTATTTCAAATATAGATTAATTTGGGATTTAAATTATTTCATAAATTAAAATATTTACAAGTTTAAGTGATGATTTCATCCCTTTTTTTGTTATAACACCCTTATTAACACTTTTGACACTTACCGTTGTACCATATATTTATATTATAATAGAGTTAATAAAGTAACTACAAAAAATGGACCTTATATGGATCATGGATGATATTATAAACCATTTGAAACTCAAATGAAAAAATATAATATATATTTTTTCATTTAATTAAAAAATTATTATAAAATGTCATTAATGTGATTTTAGAAACAATAAATTTAATTTGATATTAAAAACATGAAAAAAAAATTATAATATTATAATTTCTAGTATATATAATATGATTGTACTAGCTAAAAATATTTTGAAGAAGATGAATTATTTGAAATTATTTTAATTTTAATAATTTTATAATTATTTATTTTAATTTTTTCATTAATTCAATTTATATTTTTTCTGGATTGCATGAGAAATTAGGGTCATTATTTCAGAAAAACGAAAGAAATAAACTACCATGGTATCTACAAACAAATTTTTTAAAACAAAGACAATATATTTTTTTCTATATCAAAAAATATAATAGATATTAAAAGAAATATTGTGGAATTATTGAAATTATATTTAATTGAAATAAACAAAAATGTTATATTCAATGTAAAATTCCATGAATGTGACATATTTTAAAATATTGAATAATTAATTTTTAAAAACACTAATAATATACAAAATTATAAAATATATGGATTTTTTTGGCTTTATCACGTTATTTTTAACCTCAATTACAAATTTTACACTTATTGAGGGGATACATATTTACAACCTTTACATTTCATAATACATTCAAATAAAAGGGATCATTTTAATAAATTTACATATCATGAATACAAATATGAAATACATATTTCAAAATTCAATTCAAATAATTAGTGTTATTTAATTTAAAATTTAACCTCTAAAAACCCGATGAATTTTATTTACAATAATAAATTTTTACTATATATTTTTTACTATACTCTCGTATAAAATTAATTCCAATGTCCATAATTGTATTATTATAAATAAAAATGAACAAATTAAAATTTAATATGAATAAAAAATAAAATATGAATTTGTAAATATTTTATAATGAAATCAATTTAAAAAATCAGTATTTTGAATATTCATTGAAAAAAGTAAATTGTTTAGGAAAATACATAAAATTATTCTAAATAAAATAATGGTAGGATAATGTGAAAATTAGGTTAATTTTTTTAAATTCATTTTCTATTATGTTAAATTATTATTTTTAAGTGAATCCTTATAAAAATTAGATTGATATAACTATTACCTATGTTATTTGAAATTTCCCAAATATTTTTACAATAAATATAACCATCTATTTCATGAATTCTAATAATCATGAAAATTGGTTCATTTTTAATTACTTCTATTGTTACATTCATTTCATTTTTTTAAAATAGCATCCCCTTTATTCCATTAATTTCATATATAATTGGAGATATCATTCCCTCTTAGTTTTTTCAGATTCCCTTATTACATTATCAACTATATAATTTTTCCATAAAACAAAAACCACATGAATCAACTTATGAAACAAAACATAATCATTATGATAACTATTTTGAATTGTTTGTTCCTCATAATAAATTTTATCATTTAACATAACTACATCAGGGCTCAAAACAAGAGATGAATTTGACACACATTTTATTAACATAAAAAGAATGAAATATTTTATGTAATTGGGATAAACATCAAATAAATTCAAATTGGTAGGAATGTTAACCCAAATTTTCAAGTATTTCCAATTTTCGAAGGAACAATTACATTTTACCCTTTTTAAGAAAAATATATCACTTTTCCATTTTGATCCTTTAAAAAACATAATCACCTTCTTCTAAAAATATATATTTCCTATGATTATTCACCTAACTTATTTAAATTTTTTAATCCATCATCATATTTTTAGGAATAAAATTCAATTTCTCAATTATTTCCTTTACAAAATATAGTACCATTGACTTCATTTCCCCTAATTTAAATAAATAATGTTTATTTTGAAACCTCATTTTATATATGTCCTCAAAATGTTCCATCTATATACAAGAATGAAAACTATTTTTATATGTGAAATCAAACAATGAAATATTTTAGATCCCAATATCCCGGGTAATCTAATGAACACGAATGGATCATGTATTCATATGTTTGAATCTTTATCCATGTATGTCCATCAAATTTGGGATAAAAATATATCATGATATTTAATTTAGTAACAAATTAATTATGAAGTACATTTCTAAAATTAGATGTCCAACTAAGAACTAATAGATACTTTTTATAGAGGAATTCTATGTAATCTGGATATCTACTTGATGTGTGTCGAGATAGAGATTTAAATAAAATGTATCTAAAATAGGATGGAAATACAATGATTTTGTTAACTGATCAATAATAACTGAAATCACTTTGTGTCCTTGATTTACTTTTGTAATCACATCATTACATCCATCTATATATTTTTCAATTTCCAATCTCGAACTAAAAAATTATTAATCATAGTTTTTATATATTGTTATTCATGTTTTTCTTATTTAAAAATCCAAAACATATATAAAAATTCTGAAATGTCTCTTTTAAATCCATCAGATCAGTAATAATACAAAATGTGTTGATACATCTTACTGCTTCTGTGATGAATGTAAAATTGGAAACTATGATTTTAATACAATATTGGTTTTCTAAAAAATGTCATCGTATATTTAATCTTCTTCCAATCCAGATAACTGTTTCATCAGAATAATTGATCTGTTAAAACTAACCATTAATAAAATATTATATATTTTCATAGAAATGTGAATCCTCATGATAATACTACATTATTATTTCATACAGAAATTATTTTAATGAAAGGTGAATAAAATAAGGTATGTTCCTTCATGAACAATTTATATTTAAAAATTTAAGGAAACATTATTCAAAGTTTCATGTGCCAAACATAACATTTTCAATGTACCATTATATTTTTGAATCAAAGAATAACCATCATTATTATCTTATCCAGGTAGATAATGAAATTGTGTTACACCCCATGCTTCCACGGTACAATTCTCATTGAATAATACAGTAGCATGTGTTATACACAACTTCGAGTTCTAACACACCACAACCAGTCAAACTGCTTGTTATGAATAGTAATACCCACTTTTGAAATTTTATAAATATTATCATTAAAAATAGACATCATTTTTGGATTTTAAATATCGAAATTAGCTTATGGTCAATTTTCGGTATTTTTATGAAATCCTTTTATTTTTGATGAACAGTGGAAAACATTGAGTTATAATTTAAAACCTAATCTTGATTTAAAAAATTATTTATTTTATTTAAGCTTATTTTATGTAAAAATAGATACATAATACTTATATATGATCAATGTAATTAATTGGAATTAGTTTATAATAATTATATATAATTATATAAATATATATATATATATTATTGAAATTTTAACCATCTTTTACCCACCACCTAGGTGCATTTACAAAATTGAATAAATTAAAATTTTACTGCTTCTGTGAATTGATTTTAAAAAATATGAGAGCCACGGTAGATATCAGTATGTAAAATGTGGTTCTATACGATAATAATATTTTTTGTGAATAGTAACTTTTGACTTTTATTTACCATGGTAAAAAATAAATACTGTAATTAAGGTTATGAATGATATTATTATTACCCTAACACATGTACTAATTCTATTGGATAAGCATAATTCTACCAAAACAATCTTAGTAATAAAATATGATCCTTTAGGTCCACATGGATTAGATTAGGACATTTATTATTATTTAATTCAAAGAAAAGTTAAAATTGTTAAATTCAAAGTATAATAACTAGAACATTTTTAATATAGGGTTATACATAATAGTAATTCTATTAAAAATAGTCATTATAAAGCAAAAACAATTTCCGATTTAATGATATAATATTTATAATTTTTCAAAATTAAATAATTTAATTTGTTTATGATAGAATTATGAGGCAGTAATTTCCTTATTTTTGATATATAAAAATAATTGATATTATAAATAAAAAAAAAATTAAATTGAGCCTTTTTATGAATTACACTAATTTGAGGTTAATATGTCATGTTATGTTTGATAAAATTAATTTTTTTCGAAGTAATAATTATTTTATGAATATAGAAAAAACAAAATACCAAATAGTGTCAAAATTGACATAAAAGAGTTCTTAAAAGTATTATACTATTTATTGGTATTCTATTCATAAAAATACATGGTTAGGACAAATGGATTAAATACTATTATATATATATCAATAATGAAAAACCTGGGGTTCTCTTGGTAGTTTATTGTATTTTTAATAACCATATAATATAAAAATACAAAGATACATGGTAAATGTCAAACTATTTATCTAAGAGTAAAATAAAAAATATAAGGTTAATATAGTGACCCAAACCAGTCTAAAAGCTATTTTTTGAGTGGGTTTTGAAATATCAGCTTCATACCCTTTAAATGATTCATTTTTGAGCCATTATAAATTGAAAATAATTTTATTATAAAATAATTTTTCAATCTTTACCTATGGTTCCCCTCAACCTTCTTCTAAAATGGCACTTCACCTTCTATGTAATTCACACCATTAACTCCATTTTTCTAGGCCAAAACCTACCCAAATACCATCTCAACGGTCCTCCCTTCATTCTAGTGGCCTTCCTTTAGTTATAAATCCAACTTAAGGTATCATTTTGATCCAATTATAAGGATGAACCCGAAGAATAGTTAAATATCTCAACACCTCTTTCATATTATTTCTTATTCCATATATTCTTTCCTTGTTTTTTCCATTCTAAAATATTAACTCTTGTATATTATATATAATGTTATGTTATTATAAATATTGTACAACCATATTCATTATTCTATCTATCCTTTGAATGACATGTCACCATGCGTATGTACGTACGACTTACCGTCTCCATGTCATGATGTACTTGTTATTGAATACATTATTATTTGGATGGGTATAATAATTGTGTATAATTGATTTAAAAAATAAATATAAAATGATAATGAGTCTGTATATATGATATACTATCCAATTATATACGATTTTAAAATGAAATGAATGATATTGTTGCTCGTGCGTACGTACAGATTCTCGTCTCTACGAACACAATGAGATTCATTCCCCGTCATATCAATTCAAGAATAATTTTCATTAGATGATTAAAAATAATGTTTAAAGACTTAATATCATTCATAATATGAATATGATATATCCTATTCATAATAATCATTACATTCATGACAAGGTATATAAAGGAAAAAAATCAGTTAACACCTAAAACGACGATAATACAAATGTTTTATAAACAAAGAAATATTAAAAGATCATATATGATATCATATTAATGTATATGATTATTTAATAATTTAATAAAAATTATTCCACTTTTATACAAGATGTTAATTTACCCTTGACCAAGGAAATGTACAAGGTGACGGTTCATTCTATAGCCTCTTCATCATTCAATTTTGTTTATATGTAATGATATACTGGTACCAATTTATTATCCATATATGTTTTTTACAAAAAAAATTATTCCAAAACATTTTTACTACTTACTAGACTATGGGTTGAAGTCATTTACACCCTTATTTTACCTTATTTGTTTTGAAAGGAATCTTTCCGTCGTTTTCCAAACAAGTTACAATATGACATTTTCTATAAAATTATGGTAAGAATGGTTTTTTAACTTATATAGTGGGTTCGGCAATATTCCACCGTTATAACATCGTCGAAGCATCCCTTAAAAACTTATAAGAATATTATCAAAATAAATGTTTTCTTTGATAATTATGTAACATTAATTGTTTTCAAAAAAGATTCTGATATTTCTCTCAAACAGGTTTGATTTCTTCTCTGTCAACATACTTTGACAGATTTTATTCTGGTTTGAAGTTTATTTATTATGATAAAAATCATCCATATTTTATTGAAGGTTTTGTTATATGATTGAATGTGGATGTTTTATTTTTCTACCATTCAGGGTTTATGGATAAAGTATGGGTATTTCGTATTCTATTTTTAATAAGAATGATTATGTTATGTTTAAAAATTTTCATATGAGGAATGAATTGAACATAATAAGTGAGAGGTGGATCCCCCTATAGCTCTTCGATGCATCAGTAGGTCTCCTGAGACAAACTAGTGCCTTGGAACAAAGCCTTGACAAAATCTTATAAGTATTCTTTGCACAAGGCCTTGAATATGTGGTTATGATGTCTAGCATTATGCATTCAATCAATATGAAAGTATCTATTGATATTGCATGTGATTATTCAACTAGTAGAATACTTATGTGAGTAAGAAAGTGTAATTATTTTGATTTATTTTTTCCAAATTATTATGATGGTTATGATGAAAAATTTCATGTTTATGTTTTATTCATTTCCTTAAATGTTTATTATTATTTATGAAAATTTCTGATTTATTTTTATCCTTACTGAGCATTTGAGATCTCAATATTCATTGTTTCATATTTTCCAGGATGTGAAAAATTATATTTTGATTGACCTACTGGGATAGTGTATGGGATCTCAGTGTTTTCTATGAAAACATTATTGTTGTAGTTTTATATTTTGGGATGTAATGTAAAACTTCTGAACGTATCTATAAATTCTATGGATACTAAACATATTAGTATTCCAAAACTAGATCATTGGTGATCATGACAATGATACGTAACAATGAACTAACTATGGTATTTTGGGGTCGGGCATTTCTGTTGGTATCAAAGGAAGTTTGGTAAAATCATTGGAAACTAGATTTATAAAAAATTTGATTAGAGCACATTACCCTAAGATAGTCTTTGAGAAATTGTATTGAAGAACTTCCTAGAATTTTGGTAATAAAATTATTTTGTCTATTTTCTGAGAAATACAACCCTGTCTGTATATGAGAAGGTAGAGGCAACTCAGGAACAGATGTACCTAGGGATAAAACCCCAAAACACCGCTTTGAGCTAGACTCGAACTAGAACTGGTTCACGACAACTGGCCTTTCAAAACACTTGGTTATGACACTCTCGGGGGATATGATTAGGATAATTCATATTTTCATTACATATCATTATGATGTATTTAAGAGTATATACCTCCTTAAATAAAACATTTTTTATGATTATGGATTATATCCGTAAAATGATCAATTTATGTTAAGTATGTTATAAGATTGGAATTATGTATTGTGATTCATAAATTAATCAAGTGTATGCCACTATTTAGAAATGAATCCTAGTGGAAGAAATGAAAATAATACCAATGAACGCACTCCATGTAGGGATTTCCCTACTTCTTAAGATAATTATCATGGATCTGGTGATACAACTTTTGTTGATCATCTTATCAATATTCCGAGACAACTCGGTCAGGTTATAAATAACAACCATACCTGTATGGATCACCCTGATCTGCATCATGAAGGATCTATATTAGATCGTTTCATGCAGAATCAACCACCATCATTCAATGGGGTTACAAATCCATTAGTATCTGAGAAATGGATAAATTCCCTATAGAAAATATTCCACAACTTTTGGATTAGCGAAAAGGAAAAAGTTGTCATTGTAGTTTACTGCCGAACTGGAGATGCTGATCAATAGTGGTAATTGATTCAAAACAAAAAAAATAAGATGAAGAATCAAATATGGAATGGAGGGAGTTGGAAGAGATTTTCTTAGAAAAATACTTTCCTCATAACCGTCAAGCAGATATGGAATGACAATTTATGACTCTAAAGAAAAAGGAGGATGAGAATGTCACAAATTATGAGGCTAACGTTAAAAGGATAGAATGGAATGAAACAAATTATATATGTAACCCAATAAGTACATTTTATCGTTTCATTGATGGGTTAAAAACATTTCTCAATCGAGAATTAGTCTCACAATTCATCTCGTTGTACGAAGATATTGTCTCATGTGTTATAAATATATAAAAAGAATTCTCTATGTCTTATAACTTTAATGAAAAGGAAGAGAAGAAGAGATTTGTTGAACACTCTGGAAATAGAAATTAGGGGATGAAATGAAATTTTGAATATGCATCCTTCAGTAAATGGGGAAAGAAACACCCTAGTACTTGTCCGAAGGGAATGTGAATCTGATACAAGTGTGGTGAAAAAGGCCATGAAGGACGTGATTGAAAGGGGAAGGAACAGGCTGTTAATGCTAAATTATACAATTGTAGAGAAAGGGGATATTATTAAAATGAATTTCTTATGTGTTAGGGGAACATACCTAAAAAATTTCCAAGGTATCAAGGCCAATCTTATTTTATCACTACTTATGAGGTTGAATCTCTGAAAGATGTAGTTGCTAGTAATTTAATTGTTTCTTCATGTTTATCCAATGCTTTATTTGATTCATGATCATCTCATTTTTTCATATCTTCACAGTTTTCTAAGAAAGATAGATATTTTAAATTTGATTTAACAATGGTGTTTTCTATAAAAATCTCTTAAGGGAAGTATTATCGCAACAATGTTTTGTGAATTAGTTCCCATTGTAGAATTTAAATGTTCTTTATATGCTGATCTCATCGTCAAACCCATGATTGAATTTAATCTAATCCTCCATATGTATTGGCATTCGGAACATGATGTGATGATTTATTTTAAGAATAAGGAGGTGGGAATTTTTTATGATGATGACAAGGAACACCTTATCTTTATTGAATAAACATCACCACCTAATTCTTATCTAGATACACCCTCAATATCTCAACAAAATTAAATTATTGTGGAGGATGAGAATGAAATAACTATGGGTAAGGAAAAAATGTTCAAATTTAGGATGTTACTATTGTGATAGAATATGTTGATGTGTTTCAAGATGATTTACCTAGAAATCATCCAGAACGAGAAATTGTGTCTTCCGTTGACATAATTCCTAGTTAAAGGCCCATATAAAAAACCCCTTATAGGATGGACATTGTGGAATTATAGGAACTAAAGAAAAAACTATTGTAATTGAGTAATAAGTTATTTATTCGCCCAAGTGTTTCTCCAGGGGGAGCCCTTATTATTTTTGTTAAGAATAAATATTGATCTCTGAGGTTGTGCATTGAATATAAGGAGATCAATGCAATAATAATAAAGAACAAGTATCCCCTATCTCGCATTGATGATTTATTTTACCAACTTCATGGATCTTAATACTTTTCAAGGATTGAACTTCGATCTGCATATTATCAGCTATGTATTTAGAATAAATACAATCTGAAAACAACATTTCGAACTAGGTACATGCATTATGAGTTTATAGTAATGCCTTTTGAATTGACTAATGCACCCTATGTCATCATGGTTCTAATGAATAGTGTTTTCAAGGAATATCTTTATGACTTTTTAGTGTTATTGATTTATGATATTTTGGTATACTCCAAAATATACGAAGATCATGAAAATCCGTTTTTCATTATTCTAAAGACTCAGAAGAAATGATTTATATGGGATGTTTAGTAAGTGTGAATTCGGGCATCATGAGATTTCTTTTCTTGGACATATTGTCTTGAAGGAAATAATATCTTTTGATCCTTCTATGACCAAGGAAATCCATGAATGTCCAGCACCAACAAGTATAATTGAGGTATGCTGTTTTATTAGTTTAGTTGGTTATTATCGGCGTTTTGCCCAGAATTTTACCTATTGGCACACCCAATAACGAATCTCACACTTAACGGATTTGAATTTTTATGTAAAAAAATTTGTGAAAAATGTTTGGATGAATTGAAGAGAATATTATTCAATCCTCCTATCATGACTCTACCCTCGGGAAATGATGGGTTTTTTATATATAGTGAGAAATAAATGAATGGACATGGTTGTGTCCTTCTGCAGAATGATAGGTATATTGCCTATGCACACGACAGCTAAAAACTCATGAGAAAAACAATCATACACATGATCTTGAGTTAGTAGCTGTAATCTCTTCTTTGAAGATATGGAGACATTATCTCTATGGTGAAAATTGTGAGATATATACCGATCATAGAAGTTTGAAGTATAATTTCTAATAGAAATAATTCAACCTGAGGAAAAGTAGAAGGCTTGAACTTCTCAAGGATTATTATAGCACCATACACTAACACCCATGGAATGAAAAATAAGGTGGAAGATACTTTAGGAAGAAAGGTTCATGGAGTTTTGAACAAGATGAGAGTTGAAAGAGATTCTATTGTCATGGATCTAGTAATGATGGATATGGGAATATCCATGGAATGTGAATCATCAAGGATTTTTCAAATTGATGCCAAACCTTCATTACTAGAGAGGACAAAAATTCCTCTGGATGATGATGAGTACTTTTCAATAGAAGATGAAATATGTGAATGATGGGATATTGAGTTACTTTGTGTATGAAGATAGAAGTTTGAAATTTTGGAAGAGACATTGTGTTCTAGATATACATGATCTAAAAAGGTAATTGTTGGATGATTCTCATAGTTCCAATTTCGCTATACTCCCTGGTAGCACTAAGATGTATAATGATTTGTTGGAACATTTTTTGTGGGTCAATATGAAGAGGGATATTGCTGATTTTGTGTCATGATTTATGGTTTTTTAAAAAGTGAAAGATGGAAGGAAACTGCATGGAGGAGTCATACATCTTCTTCCCATAACTGAGTGAAAATAGGATAATATTACGATGGACTTTATCATGGTACTACAAAATAATCCTAGAAGGAATGATGCAATATGGGTCATTTTTTATCTTCTAACAAAGTCAGCACATTTTATTTCTATAAGAGAAGATTTACCACATGAACGTCTAGAAAAACTATATATTAATAATGATGTGACACTTCATGGAGTGACAGTATCAATTGATTCTGATAGTGATCCATGTTTTACATCAGGATTCTGGAAAAGTCTTCAGAAATATCTAGATACTGAACTTAATTGGAGCACTGCCTACCGGACTCAAATTGATGGAAAATCAAAACAAACTATTCAAACCTTAGAATACATTTTGAGATCTTTCTCACATGACTCTAATGGTCCGTGGGATCAATATTTACCACTGATCTAATTTTCCTATAATAATAGATTCCATTCAAGCATTCATATGGCACCATAAAAAGCATTATATAGAATGTGATGTCCCACACCAACCTATTAGGATGAAGTTGGTGAAAGAAAGCTTATAGGCCTAGAACTTGTGGTGGAAACGATGGAAAAGATGAAAATAATCCAAACCAACATCAAAGAAGCTCAACGTAGGAAGAAGAGCTATGCCAATAACCGAAGGAAGGATTTGTAATTTCAGGTAGGAGATCATGTTTTCATGAAGGTATCCCCATTGAAGGGTGTTATACGTTTCAGTAAGAATGGAAAATTATGTCCCAGGTACATCTGAACATTTAAAATTGTACAATGAATGGGGGCTATTGCTTGTTGTTTGGAAATGCCGCCAAGTCTCTCCATAGTTTAAAATGTGTTCCACTTTTCACTTTTGAGAAAATACATACCTAACCAAACGCATGCACTCACCTATGAGGAATTAAAACTGGAACCCGATCTGCCTTATTGTGAAGATCCTATCAAGTTTCTTGATACAAAATAACAAGTAATGAGATACCGGACGACTCGTCTGGTAAAATATCTACGGTGAATGTATAAGATGGAAGAGCCAACGTGGGAACCAATGGAACGTATGATGAAGAACCACCAGAGACTTTTTATGCAGAATATTCTAGAAATTTCGAGGAAAAATTAATTAAAGTAGAGGAGAACGTAACACCCCATGCTTCCACGATACTCTTCTCTTTGAATAACTCAATAGTGTGTGTTATACGCAACATCATGTTCTAACACACCACAACCAATCAAACTAGTTGATATGAATGGTAATACGCATTTTCTAAAATTTTATAAATGTTATCATTCAAAATGTACTTCATTTATGGATTCAGAATATCGAAATAATCTTAGGGTTAATTTTTTGTATTTTTCTGAAAACATTAAATTTTTTATTAATAGTGAAAACACTAAGTTGTAATTTAAAACCAATGTTTTATTTAAATAATTATTTAATTTATTTAAATTTATTTTATGTCAAATTATATACATAATACCTATATATGTTCAATGAAATTCATTGGAGTTAGTTTATAATAATTTTTGATATATAAAAATTTTATTTAACTTTTTACCCTCTTCTACCCACCTCCTATGAGCATTTTCAAATTTGAATAAACCCTAATTTTTTAGATTTAGTGAATTTATTTTCAAAAATCCGAAGAGACATGGATGATATCAGTAATTAAAATTTGGTTCAATAAGATAAAAATAATTTTTGGTGAAAAGTATCTTTTGACATTTATTTACCATGGTTAAAAGTAAATTGGTTAATTAATGGTAAAATGATATTATTATTACCATAAAACATGTAAAAATTATATTGGATAAATTTAATTCAACAAAAAAACCTTATTAATAAAATATGATCCTTTAGGTCCACTTGTATTAGATTAGGACATTTATTATTATTAAATTCAATGAAGAGTTAAAAGGGTTAAATTCAAAGTTTAATAACTAAAAAATATTTAATATAGGGTTATACATAAGATAAAATCGATAATAAATATTAATTACAAAGATAAAAAGATTTCATACCTAATTATATTTTATTTATAATATTTAGACATTAAATAATTTAATTTATTTATGACACAATGATGATGCAGTAAATACCTTATTAATAAAATATTAAAATAATTGATATTATAAATAACCAAAAAAATATAATTTAAGACTTTTTAGGAATTTAACTAATTTTATAGGTTAATATGACATGTTAGGGTTTATTAAATTAAGTTTTTTCTATGTAATAATTCTGTTATGAATTTAGAAAAATCAAAATACCATATTGTGTCAAAATTTACATAAAAGAGTTTTATAAACAAATATTATATTATTAATTGTTATTATATTTATAAAAATATATGGTTCAACCAAATAGATTAAATACTATTATATATGTCATTAATTAACATATTGGGGTTCTCTAGGATGTTTATAGTATGTTTATGAACTATTTAATATAAAAATACAAAGAGACGTGGTAAATGTCAAACTATTTAACTAAGAGTTAAATCTAAAAGATAAGTTTAATATAGTAACTCAATCCTTTCTAAAACCAATTTATTGAGTGTTTTTTGACCCATACCCACTATAGAATTTAAATATTTTATTTTAGATCTATTAGAAACCAAACATTATTTTTTTACAAAATAATATTTTAGTCTTTTCCTATGGTTCCCCTCACCCCTTTTATAAAAGTGAACTTCTCATTCTCTATAATTCACAACTTCAAAGACATTCTTCTCAGCCAAACCCATCCCAAATACCCAATCAAATATCCTCCATTAATCATATAAGCCGTCCATTAGTTCTCATACCATCCTAAGGATCTCATTTTATTAAATCAAAAGGAAGAACCCGAAAAAGTGTTAATATCTCACCAACTCTTTCATATTGGTTCTTCTTCTACATTTTCATTCCTTATTGTTTCCATTCTAAAATAATAACTCCTCTATCTTATGTATACTGTGATTTTATAATAAATATGGTACAACCATATTCAATATTATTTCAATACGTTTAATGACATGTCATCATACGTGCGTACGTACAACTTACCGTCTCCACGTCCTGGTGTAGTTATTATTCCATACATTATTATTTGGATGGATGTAATAATGTTGTATAAATTATGTAAATAATAAATAAAACATGATTAATATTCTTTATATATGATATATCATCCAATTATATACAATTTTAATATCAAAAGAATGATATTGTCACTCATGCGTACATACGGATTACCCTCTCCACGAACAGGATGATATTCATTTCCCATCGTATCCATTAAAGACTAATTTTCATTAGATGATTAAAAATAAAGTATAAATAATTAATATCATTCTTAATATGAATTAGATACATTCTATTCATAATAAATATTACTTACATAACAATTATATTATGGAAAACAAATCAGTTAACACTCAAAACAACGATAATATGAAAATATTATTAACAAAATAATATTAAAAATTCATATATGATATCATATTAATGTATATAATTCTTGTATAATTTAATAAAAGTTATTTCACTATTATACAGGATTCTAACCTACCCTTGTCAAAGGAAATGTACAAGTTAAGGGTTAATTCTACAACCTCTTCATTATTCAATGATGTTTATATATAATTATCTATTGGGACCTCTTCACCAACCACATCCACGTTTTCCTAAAAATGTATTACAAAACAATTTTACTAATTACCAGACAATGGGTTAAAGTAATTTATACCCTTATTTGACCTTAAACATTTTGAAATGAATCTTTCCATCATTTTCCATACAAGTTACTTTATGACATTTTCTACAAAAGTAAGGTAAGAATGTTTTTTTAACTTATAAGGTGGGTGCGTCTATAATCCTATGTTATAACATCGTAGAAGCTTCCCTTACAAGTTTATAATAATATTCTCAAAATAAATGTTTTCAATTATAATTTTGTTACATTAAATGATTTAAAAAAAGATTGAGATATTTCTCCCAAACAGTTTTGATTTCATCTAGGTCAACAACCTTTATTGGATTTTATTCTTGTTTGATGGTGATTTATTATGATAGAAATCTTCATTTTTGTTTTAAAGGTTTTGTGATATGATTGACTTTAGATGTGTTAATTTAATACGATTCATGGATGATTGATAAATTATTGAAATTTCATATGCTAGTTTTAACATGAATGATTATGTTATGTTTTAAACTTTTCATATGATGAATGCATTAGACTTAGTAAGTGAAAGATGGAGCCCGCAATAGCTACTTGTTGCATTGGTAGGTCTCATGAGACAAACTTGTGTCATGGAACAAGGATTTGACAAAATATTATTTGTATTCTTGGCATAAGGCCTTGACTATGTGGATATGAAGTCTGGAATTATGCATTCCATCATTATGAATGTGGCTATTGATATTGCATTTGATTATTCAACTAGTACAATATCCATGTGAGTAAGTTGTATTATTTAGATTTATAATTGAAATATTATGAATAAGTTTATGTTCAAAAGGATATTTTTAGTTTTATACATTTCCATTAATTTTTATACTTATATTTGAATGTTTTCTATATATTGTTATCCTTACTAAGCATCTGAGCTCACCCATTTCTTTGTTATATTTTTTCCAGGATGCAAAAAAGTATATTATGAATGACCTATAGGGATTGTCTATGGGATCTCAGTGTTGTCTATGGAAACAATATTATTTTATTTTTCCATTTTATAATGTAATGTAAACCTTATAAATGCATCTAGTACATTCAAGGCTACTAAAATAATCACTATTTTGAGACTAGTTCTTTTGTGATCATGAAAATGATACATAATAATTCACCGAATCAAGGATTATGGGGTCTAGGCCTTACAATTTGTATTGTTATAATAATTATTTATTTGTATACATCTTCAGTATCTCTTATTCATCTGTTTTCCTGCAAATATATACTTCAAACTTTTTTTCTGATTAAATATTTTACTCATCAATAAATATGAATGAAGAAATCAAAATTTTAATGGAAAATAACACTAATATTTATTCTAGAGAAATTTTAGAATAATTATATCAAGAGATTGTATTATTTATGAAGAATAATCAATTAACTAATCATTCTATATTAGGGAATAACCATGTATATATAATAAAGTATCATTTCAAATGAAAATTTACCATTTCTAGAGAGATTGTACAAAATAAGGGAATTCAATAATATTCATTTCAGTTCCTTAAAATAATCATCCCTTTTTTTGAATTTAAATTAATTACTTTTCATATTAACTATCTAAAAGCTATAGATAACTAGGGGATTTTTTCAAAAAACCACTGGTTATAATACAATAATATTTCAACAATATTAATCTCTACAGAATTTGTATATTTTTCCTATTCATCAAAAAATTTTGTATTATAATAATTTACTATTATTAGATATCTAAAAACATTAATCCAGTGGAAATAGTTATTTTTTATCCAATATTCACAATCCCTAACTTTTCATTATAGTTTTCTTTTTTTAAGGCTTTAAAATTAATTCACAGGGTTCTTTCAATATCCTCAGGAATTTTACAATATATACATATATATTTAATAATACCAATCAAAAATAATATAAATTTAGATTGAGAAATCTATTCTTATGATCAAAGAATACAAGTTGTTTTTTGGTCATCTTAAAGAGAAGAACTACAAACTCATAATGCATATATCATGCCTGAAACTCTATCGTTAAAATATATTCCTTCATCAACTTTAGCTGAAGTTATCCATACATGAGATAAGTATTTTAAAAAACTATAGTCCTTGGATATAATAAACAACATCTTTATAATGAGTAAAATTACTCTATTTCTTAACAATCTTGTCATTCAGGTCTCTATAGTAATTAAATTTCTCACTAAACCATCTTTCTCTTTAAAAAATAAATTGGGTACACCATAAGGAGAAGTGATCGGATACATTATACCTTTATCTAAAAACTATTGTAACTTCTATTACAATATCTAAATTTCACCTTAATCCATTTGATTATGTTTATTGAAATTCTTTAATCCTTATCCACAATGTAAATATTAAATTCAATAAATTATCAGGAATAACGAATGAAAAATTTTCTTGAAATACATATATAAATTCATTCACTATTGGGACCATAACAATCAGAATTATAAATTATTTTCATAAACATGATCCATGTAACCATACCTATTATACTATATCAATTTCCCATCTTATTGGTATTTTATAAAATGTATTATTTCATTGAATAAAAATATATTGACTTTAAAAACTATCTTATTATGATAAACTGAAAACGAATCCAAAACCAAAATGAAATTAGACTCTATTATAGGTAGTTGAATAATATTTAAAGGAATTATCATCCATATAATATCGAAAATATTGATTTTTATAAAACATAATTTCTTTAATATTTCTATAATGATTTTTCCAAAAAAAATTATATCTTCATTTCATGAGGTGATCCTCCCATTCTATATGATTTTTTTAATTTGAAGGTTTTCAAAGATCCATATTAAAATAGGGAATTCAAATCATCTGATTAAACAAGTATCATTCCTTTTACAACATTATAAGATTCAAAAAAAATCAAAATCTGATGGAGAAACTGTTTTTCCAAACCAATATTCTTTCAGTCATGATGATGTCATCCCAGATTAACCAACATCAATAACATATTTGACTAATTTATAACTAATTAGAATTAAAATATCTCATAATTTATTGGATATATATTAAAACCATTTTAGAATACACATGAATTTTTTCCTTATAGTCAAGAGCCATGTAACCAAGGTAACCTCACTAGGAATACTTTCCAGATCTATTCAAATATTCAACGAAATTTATTTAATCACAATTTATCTTTTTGGGGGAATAACTATAGATTTATTATAAGGATACTTATATATTTATTATGACCATGAAAAATTATTACTGTTTTAATCATGAGTCACATAATAGTCATCTAACTCTTTATCATCTTTCTCAGTATAAGGAACATCTATCTCATTACACATAAATTATCATAAGGCCAAACCTCTTTGTTAACATGGTTTCAATCCTGAGTAAAATATATTAATTTTAAAATAAATTTCTTATATAAACTTTGTTTCATTCTCGGACTATCATATACTATTTACTTCTTATCTGTAAACTGCATCATTATATATTTTTTCATCCATTATAATAACTTTTTCTCTATTGTTAGTCAAACAACTTTATGATAATTATTTTCTAGGAAAATATGATTAAATTAATTCAATATAATTGAATCATTATCTTATCTCTCTCTCCCTCTTATAACCCTAATCTTTTATAATGATCAATCAACATATCCTTTAAAATTATACATGGAAAGAGTTAACTTTTGAATTTTTTGATTTACGAGTACCACAAATATCTTTTCTCGAGCATTAATTCATCGATAATCTATAACTAGATATGATGTTCCATTGACACACAGAGATATTTTGATCATGAATTGGTAAATTTTGGACATGTTCCTCTATGGTAAATTTGGATGATCTCAATCACGGATTCCACCACAATTTATAGCGTTCGTCAATTGAGAAATCACTGCAACAACGTTATTAATTCCTATTCAAACTATTCACAGTGGTTGATTCAGAATAATATTTTCCTCTTGATACCTTCCATCTTCATCTTACCTATTTCATCTACATAAATTCATTTGGAAGAGACATGTATTATTCAAATCAACATGGTAATACTATAATTCATTATCATTTCACCATATACATAACATAGAATATTTCAGTGGTATTCTACCCTCATTGTACTCACATTTAATTTTACATACCCATTCTCTATGATACCAACTATAAAGATTCGGACATAAGAATAATATATTATTTTGACATTATACTACAATTTTCTTTTTTATGTACCCTAGGATCATTAATGGGTTTCATTTTATGGAACTTGGTCATATATTACTTATAAAAAATATATACTTTTAAAATTGGACACCTCTAACAAAGATTAATTTTTTCCACAATATAAATAATTTTTTAAAAAAATATATTCTTGAAAAATTATCTTGACATTCAATATGAAATCTTCATTTTTATTACCCATCCTTAAAACGTAAAGAATAGATTTTAAAATAGGTGATGAACACAAAATTTTTAGCATGTTATATAAAGAAATGAAATCCCAAAATCCTACAAAATACATTAATGTTCATAAAATATTTACCTTTTTTATAATATTCTTTCATATCATTAAATAAATAATTTACACATGAAAAACCCTCCGATTTATCTCAAATAAAACCATTAATTCCAAATGAATTCAGATAAAAACCCTTTTGGAAACATAGAGTATTATATTCGTAACATGTGTCAAAAATTAATAAGAACAATTTATTCCATATGTTAAATAATTGGGGTTGACACCATATTTTTTCCTATAAGGTAAATGAGCAATAATTAATTCATATGTGGAATATTTGTGTGTACATATCATATAATCCATATCCCACTCAACAATCATATATTTTTTATGGGGATCATGCATCATATATGATATATGGGGCTCACCAATCATCATATATAATTCCCACATACCATATCTTTAACAAATAATTTAATTTTTTTTGAATTTTATCATAAATCCATTGAAAACACTTTTGAAATCATATGGAAAATATTTTTTTGATATCAATATAAATCATCACCGAAAAATCCAATATAAAAACAAATGTACTGAAATACAAGGGTATATCATGGTAAAAATAATATGATATTTTAAAGAAATATATTCATAAAATATATTCATAGTGGAAGGAATGTATTTTAATTCATCATTAATTAATATAATTCATTCCTTTTATCCATTTTATAAGGAAAATTAAGAAAATATATAAAATGATGCCTTCTTAAAAACCATAGAACGAAAGTAAAATGAGACATAGAGCATAACATTATATGTTTCTTATGTCTACGTAAATAATTTAATAAAATTATTTTTATAAACAAAGACATAGAATAAAAAGCTATAGAAAGGAAAAATTAATAGATATTCATTAAAAGAATTTCCCTTACCTCGAGTTGGACACGTCACAAGTGATATTTATCTTCCAAGAAAAAATGATAATTACATAATTTATAAAGTTCAATTAATTTTTCATTATTTATTATATTTTATTTTAATAAAAGTTTGATACAATTACTTATTCAAGTAGACTCATTTTAGATATTCTGATGATATATGGATCATATGTAAAAAATTACTATGGACGGATTTCTATAGTTAGGGTGGTATCTATTCTATAATATCGAGAATAATAATGATGATAAATTAATTATATTAATACATAAATTATAATTTTAATTCCAACCATTAAATACAGTTATGAAAAATGAACTATGTTATAATCATTAAGACAGTCATCTTAATACATGCACGAATAATATTTACATTTTTTCGAAGATAATAATTGAAAGAAAGTAAGTATACGTTTATCATTACACAATAATATTTGTATATTAATTACTATATTATTTATTTAATCACTATATATATCATCTATATTTTATGATTTTGAAAAATTAATCACATTGCTTTGTGAAGGTGGTCACCCACATATAAACACAAAACATATTGTTATTTTTTGATGGATGGAGATATAATAAATTAGATGATATATTATCCAGATAAAATTATAAATATTTAAACAATATCACATATATTTGTTAATTAAATCATTATTAAATTCCCTCTGAGATAGTAATGGAAACAAAAATTATATTGGTTCATGAGGTGGTAGTCATCCATATACACGAACAAAGATTTCATTTCCCATTTAAGGTAAGTGAAGAAAGATAAATTTTAAAACATTATATAGTACTATCTAAATTATATGAGATATTAATGTTATTATTCCATCATAGTTTGGATAATATTTGAAGGTGGTCAAAAAATAATTAAAACAAAAACACATAATTACGAAATATACTTATTTATCAGACAACCTTTCATGGTTTACACCAAAAGCATTCAAATATTTGTTTTCTAAATAAAAAAAAGTTCTCAATGAAGTTGTTACAGATAAAGGTATTTCTTATATAAATTTATTCAATGAAGAAATTATTTTTAGGTGTGTTAAAATAAGGGGTGGAAGAGTCCTTTTATAAGTGATGGGAATGTCACTCTCTGGAATGTTTATAATATTAAATTATTAAAAAATAATTTTCAAGGATAAATGGTGAAAATATAATTTATTTATATTATAGGATGTATATGGGTATACAAAATAACCTAAACTAATATTTTGTCAATTTTATATGATGTTTCCATCTATATATTTTTGTTCTTACACTCATCAACCCTTTTAAGAATTATAATTGTTCAACGTTCTTTACAGTAATTATGTTTTGAAAGAAGATATTAAAGGAAAATGGTCCACAAATAGATCACAGTTGATATTTTTTACCATATTCAACTCAATTTTCTGTAAATAATATTTTTTGTGAATTTTAATTCATTTAATATATAATTATTTACTACGTAATATCAGTAATTTCATTTCTATAACTATTCAGTTAATTAGATATTATGAAACAACATGAAAACAAATGAATTCATATATAATTCAATATAATATTCCTAATAAGATATATTTTTCTAAAAAAACATCTAAAAAAATAATTCATCAAAATTATATTAATATTAGTTTTTTGAATAAATTATTTCATTTTTCCACTAATTGAATAAATACTATTTTAGCATTACATGTGCATTTAAGGTAACTACTTCATCCCAAAAATAAGAAATAAATTTTCATTAAAAAACATATTTTATTTGATATAAAATTATATAGTAATTCTTTTTATTCCCATAAAAAATTATTATATATATTAAAACAATTACTGTGACATTTTGGACATTATATTTACCTAAAAAAATAATGATATTATAATCAATGGAATGTAGGAGAAATGGTATTATTTTTTTAAATAAATAATATTTAGATTCTTTCACGACCCGTCCTCAGGGACCGTGTCATGACTACCCCAAGCCCGCCTTGCATAGGCCAGGGGCTGGCGACTAGCACCAAAGGCGTAAATTCTGATAACTAGGAAGGAATTGCCTTTATAAAAGTAAACAAAACACCACAGAGTACATGCAGAAGTAAAACACTAAGTACAAAAGAAAGAGCTGAAAAGTAAATGGGTCAGAATACAAACCCAACTGAAAGTACAGCTACAACTGAACGAAAGTACAATAGAAAAAGACAAACAGCTGGAAGAAAGGAAGCAGCTCCTGGGTCGTCCTCCTCAGATCCTACCTGAAGGGTAGGTACAGATACTGCAGATCTTGGCTCATCCACCACGGTTCCTACCGGAAGGATAGGTATAGATAGCGCATCTCCTTAATGTTCTCACCCGTCAACCCCCTCCGAGTGTCGTCTCACAGTGAAGTCCACCTCCGGACACCGTCTAGTCCTCAAACTCTCGGCCTCCATCAGCTCTGCCCGTCATCTGCAACCAACCCAACGAGGTGCGGGAATAGCCCATGAAAGGGGCAGTATAACGATACTCAGTAGGGACCCCGAGACCCTCGAGGTCTCACTAAAACCAACAAGGATATCCATAAAGAAGATCTCAACAGATAACCTCTACTTAGGTATATTCCCATACATATACCTAAGTTATCAAGTAACTCATCTCATACATCAGGTAACACAAAGATCATGCAATACACGGATAACCACTACCCAGGTATATGCCCATAAATATACTTAAGTTATCAAGTGACCCATCTTAATCATGAGGTAAACACAAAGGTCATAGACTCAGCTCAAACTAGGATTTTCATTATCGAAACCATAACTGCTGAAGAGCCCTGTCTCTGGAGTGTACAGTGGTCCTGTCACGACTCCGAGGTACTGCTCACTAACCTAAGACTGCTAAGGTACTCCTCCTGTCGAGTACCGCGGGTCAGCCTCCCAAACACAGTAGTGCTTCCCGCCGGGGGTATGCCACCCAAACACAATAGTTCACACCCACTAGTATCCTATAGAGGTACTCTCCGGAGGAGTACCGAGGGTCTACACTATCACACAGGTAGTGCTCCGTCTACAGTGGGTCTTCACCCAAACAAATTAGTGCCCCGTCCACTGGGCTAGTCGAATCACTCCAGGTCGAGTTGGTCAAGCAGTCGCCAGGTCACAGCCAGCTACATGGTCTCTGTACTCTGCACGCTTGTCTCTGGGAGGGTCCACTCCACGAGCTACAGGTCGATACTACAAGTATCTGAAAGTCCCATGAAGAAGTATCTCAAAGTACTGCCTCGTTATAGGGTTCTTAACGCAACAGACGGCGCGTCAATCGGATGCCCGGTCTGTGAGTTGTTAGCCTTTTCGTCCCAGGGGCCCGGTTGGTTTCGTGAGAGAACCAACCCGGCCGTATCTCAACTGTATCCCGAACACTCATAGGGTATACTCATAGGGACCGTTTCTCAACGTGATCAACAACTCCACTGACGGTTCGTCAAACGAACGTCCGGTCTGAAAGATATCATCTTTTCCGTTCCAAGGACCCAGTTGGATTTCGGGTACAATCCAACCCGGCCACTATCCAACATCAACTAAAACTCAGGAAAAGTATGGAAAAATTTCCGTCTCTTCAAGAGGAATTCAACGAAGTCGAGGGCACGTCAATCGGACGTACGGAGCTCAATATATGAGAGTTTCCGCTCTGAGGGCCCAGTTGGTTTCCCGTACGAACCATCTTGGATGAACCCAAAGTATTCCGAAACCTTGAGTGTGATATACCGAAATGATTTCTCGATCCAAGGATCAATTTCAACTGAAGGTGTGTCGATCAGAGGGTCATAGCACAAGTTATGGGCGTTCGACCGGAAACGATTCGGTATTAAGGGGTCTGGGCCCTGTCTGACCCGGCCCGATACCCCAGGGCCGACCCGAACCGGGTCCACCCGATCGGGGTCCGGGTCCAACCCGCTTGGGCACGGCACAGCCCGGATGGCATGGCTCGGCCCGGCCTGGCCCGGCCTGGGTGCAGCGCGCCCAACGCGTTGGTCAGGAGCTCGGCCAAACGGCCGAGCCGTTTGGAGTGGGGGTTTTCTGCCCCCCCGGGTTTGTAACTGTGGCCCCCCCTTAATGGGGGCCGCTCAGCTAGCCGGCCGGGGGTTTAAACCCCCAACATTCCCCTCGTCTGGCAAGCCCGCCCCGGCCAGCCAATTTCTGCTGCAACGGGACCGGCGATGACTGGTCCCCTCCCTACTCCGACACCAGCGGCCCGTTTCCGGCCGCCCATTCCCGTGCTCTGCCGCGGCCCGGTATTGGCCGTGGCCTTCATTCATCTGGTGCGGCGCGATGGCGCCCCACCCCTCCGCTGCGGCCCCGCTCCGGCCACGGTGCTTTTGCGGTTCTCTGGAGCGGCACGACGGCTTCGCGACTAGGTTACATTTCACGGTGCAGCGCGACGGCGCCACACATTCCTTGCCGCATGATCCTGCGCGGTGCGATAGCACATCGCCATTTCCGTTCCAACCACATTAGAAACAAACATGGATAATGGAGGAGGTTCGGCCGTGTTTGTGTGGTCCGGACCCCTCTCATTAATCAATATCAATTGATCATATTCCACGAAGAACCTCAAGTAGTAATCACAAAAAAAATAAATAAACCCCTACAGTTTTCCCACAAACAAGAATTCCCAACCCGCAACATATTCTTTGTGGATCAAATTGATGTTTAGTTGATCCGCGTTCTTCGATTTAGAAGGAAGTAACATGGGGTTCATTAATATTCAAAAAACAATTCCCTTCCTCGACGTTGCTTGAACGGAGGTTCATCGAATGAGGATTCGTTGTGGAAAGAGACGTCGAGAAAGAAGATGTCGTCGGCGTCGCAGTAAGTGGTGTCACAGAAGGAGACATCATGGAAGAAGACGTCGACCTCCAAGGAATCCTCCGTTCTTCGCGTCCTTCATGTTCATCATGTTCTTCGATGAAGAGGATGAAGAAACTTAAGTCTCCCATAGATTTTCTCCCAATGCTCTCAAGCAACAAGCCTCCAACCCAAAATAAAATAAGTCCCGTAATTATTTTATTAACACAAATTAAGGTTTGAAATTCAAGAGTTTGAAATTCAAACACTCACATTAAACACACTTCATTAATATCATAAGTTATCAAAACATATGTTATCAAATTAAAATGTGAGTTGAAGAAGTTAAGGAATGTGAATGGGTGGGGTTTGTGTTGGCCCCATCACTCTCATAACCTTCCATGGGATGTTGGGTAGTTACCAAACTTCCACCCAAAGCTTAAATCCACTTAGAGAAAATAAAAATTGTAGTTAAATTTTTATTCTATCTTCCACAATTTTTATCAACCTCTCTCGTGAAAACGCAACTCCGAAAAAGGTGTTTCAATGAAATTACCGGCATTGCGGTTTCATCGGTGCCCTTGAAATTCGATTCCGAGCACCGGTTCAAAAGATAGAAAAACCCGCTCATCCGTTCACTGAACATAACCGACCCAAACATCAGAAAATGATTCCAGGCACACCGGGCCTCGGAATTATGCACCTTCACAAACTGCGTTCTTGTAAAATTCCAAAGAAATTTAAGAAAACAAATTCTCCTTGAAATTTCAGGGACTTTTCATTACTCCCACCTCAGGGCTTTACGTCCCCGTAATGCTTCAACATAAACTAGGGTCACAAAAGCGGTATTGAGCATGCATCTGAGCCTTCTGCTCCAATGTGCTTAACTGGAGATTCTCGTACTGCCAAAGAAAGCGCACCCGAGGAATCGACCATCCTCCTAGGATCCACTCCTGACGATCATCGATCCCCACTAGAACCTCTATGGAAGTAACCCCATCACCATTGTCCTGCTCATGGTCGATGATATGTGAAGGGTTGAGCACGTATCTCCTCAGTTGAGATACTTGGAAAACATCATGCACCTAGTGCAACCGAGGTGGATGGGTCAAGCGGTAAACCACCTCGCCTACCCAGGTGAGGGCCTAGAAAGGTCCATTAAACCTTGGAGATAACTTTCCGCCTTGGCCACATCTCCGTAAACCACGTTGAGGTGAGACGCGTATAAGGACGTGATCATCATCCTCGAACTATAGAGATCTCCAAATCCTGTTTGAACTAAAACTCAAACGACTGCTGCCACGAGGATAAGGTTGACTGAATCAAGAGTGATTGGTCTCACCTTCTTGTGAAAGAGTTTATCATGTGCTGCCTGGGGTTTCCATTTCTCCGACCAAGGAAAAACCATCCCGACGTTTGCCTAAAACCGTCAATTTGAGTATGAAAAGTTATTTCCCATTCCATACTCAAACTAACATCGTAAGGCCTCGACACTACCACCATGAGATTTCAACCGAAACTCTCGCCTCGAGGGTCTAACTACACCGTCGGCATAAGTGTGATTATCGAGTCTCCTCCCAAGGTATCTCCATACGTGAGGGTCAAGTCCATGGATTACCAGAAACTCTAGGTTTGGAACAAGATTTGTGAAAGCAAGGAATGATTTATATCAACGTCTATTACTACAGCAGCTAGTAGTGGACACAGACTGTCCCTTGAATCATTTTTAGAGACATTGGGTCACACTCCTTGACCACATGCAGACGCACTCTTCCTCCGCCCTCCAGATCCCGGAGCCTGGCAGGGATAACTAAGGCGGGTGGTTGTAGCATGTTAAGATGTACACCACCTCATGCTGCTCTCCTAGATCTGCCTCCACGTCTGCTGCTTCACAGACTCATATCTCCTTAAATATTCCTCTTCTTGAACCATTTATCACGCTCGAATCTCTAAGACTGGCGCCGGTTTCCTGTTTCTTACTACACTGTGCAGTCTTCATCTACTCCTGGATGATCTGCACCTTCTTTGCCTACGATATGAAAGAGTTTCTAAAAAAAATTTCTCCTTTGCCGAAAAGGGAAACTCGGTCTCATCCCATGGATGAACCATTCCCATTGCCTAATACAGTCAATCCTGACATGAATGATGTATTCATGCCATGGATGACGTCATAGGGCCTCGACGTAACTACCAAGAGATCCAACTGTCACTCTCATCTCCAAGGGTCGAGTCACACTGTTGGCATCAGTCTGAGGTCACTAGGTCTCCTCTAGTAGAAATCTCGAAAGTGAGGGTCAAGTCAACAGTTTTAACCGGGACAACTCAGTATCGACAAAAAAAAGGATAGGAAAGAAAACAACACAAAGATATGTGTCTTTTTATTATTGCATCTCATAGTACAAAGACACGAATACAACAACAATATGGAACTAGAAGTACAAGGGATGTATCCACTAGTTCTGCTCATGTCCGCCTGCTCCCGGAGCTCTACTACCTTGACCACTACTCGGCTGTTGCTCAAGCACTTGCCACTGCTTTTGCCTCGGTGGCTCCTCCAACACCTGGGGATCTACTGTGCAGGGGGTCGGACAGTCACGTTCCAGGTGTCCCTTCCTGCCGCATGAGTAACACTGTATGTTTCTGGCACGCCTAGCTCTGACCCCACCCCGGGTGCCCCGCACAACCGATCCTAAAATCCGATATCTCCCAACAGCTGGTCTGGTCCTCCTTGACCTCGACATCATCTTTATACTGCCCACAGATGACTCGGCTACTGATCAAAAAATACGCGGAAAAGGTAGAAGCTCCTGAACACGCTCGGGGTGTAGAGCTACTGGAAAAAACTCCACCCTGAAGAAGGTCTCGAAGTCTTCCCATATGAAGGTCATCCCGTCGCAAAACTGGAACAAGTGGCTCCAAAACCTGAATGCTGCTTCCTGAAGAAGGCTAGATGAAAAGATCACCATGAAGTCTGCAGGCATCTCCACTAGCATGAAGACTCTCACTACAGCCTCCGTCCAATCCTCAGCTGCATGCAGTTCCGTCTGTCCCAGGAACCTGGGTGGCCTCTAGCGCTGGAACTAGTGCAGCGCGCACAAGTGGCGTGCATCACATACTGTTGGGGCTAGTGGCATCGGTGTCCCAACATATGGTAGTACCGTTGGTGCCTCCTCTTGTGCCTCAACTGTAAGAGGTCCATGTACCGAAGCCTCGTCGCTCGGAAGACTGTCAGTACGCACATCCCTCTGGGCTCTAGCTGGTCGTCCATGAAAAGGCATCCTGAAGAAACAACGTGACACGATCAAACAATTATACCTGGAGAGATGACCTGGTTTGAGCTGACATTTAAAAACATCTCGAAACACACACGCAATCAGTGTTTTCGTGCAGAAAGTCAGAAATCAGTTGTCATGGTCCTGGTGTATGGATACGTCGGCCGCCCACACCAACACTGGAATCCCTGAACTGAAACCCACACTCGGTACTCGTAACACTATTTCATCATAGAAAGAAAATATTAGAGTTATATGTTCTGCAGTAGAACCGACTCCTCTGATACCAATTTGTCACGACCATTCCTCGGGGCCCGTGTCGTGCCTACCCCAAGACCACCTTCCATAGGCCAGGGGCTGGCGACTAGCACCAAAGGCGTAAATTCCGATAACTGGGAATGCATTGCCTTTATGTATGTAAACCAAACACCACAGAGTACATGTGGAAATAAACACTATGTACAAAAGAAAGTGCTGAAAATTAAATGGGACAGAATACAAACCCAACTGAAAGTACAGCTACAACTGAACGAAAGTACAATAGAAAAAGGCAAACATCAGGAAGAAAGGAAGCAGCTCCTGGGTTGTCCTCCACGGATCCTACCTGAAGGGTAGGTACAGATAGTGCAGCTCCTGGATCGTCCAACATAGATCCTACCTGAAGGGTAGGTACAGATAGCACAACTCCTTAATGTTCTCGCCCGTCAACCTCCTCCAAGTGTCGTCTTGCCGTGAAGTCCACCTCCGGATACCGAATAGTCCACGAACACTCAGCCTCTGTCAGCTCTTCTCGTTGTCTGCAACCAACACAATGAGGTGTGGGCATAGCCCGTGCAGGGGTGAGTATAACGATACTCACTAGGGACCCCGAGACCCTCAAGGTATCACTAAAACCAACAACGATAACCACAAAGAAGATCTCAACAGATAACCTCTACTTAGGTATATGCCCATACATATACCTAAGTTATCAAGTAACTCATCTCAATCATGAGGTAACACAAAGATCATGAAATCAACGGATATCCACTACCCATGTATATGCCCATACATATACCTAAGTTATCAAGTGACCCATCTCAATCATGAGGTAAACACAAAGGTCATAGACTCAGCTCAAACCATGATTTTCATTATCGAAACTATAACTGCTGAAGTGCCCCGTCCTTGGAGTGTACAGTGGTCCTGTCACGACTCCAAGGTACTGCTCACTAACCTAAGACTGGCGAGGTACTCCTCCTGTCGAGTACCGCGGGTCAGCCACCAAAACACAGTAGTGCTTCCCGCCGGGGAATTCCACCCAAACACAGTAGTGCACACCCCCTAGTAGCCTGCAGAGGTACTCTCCGGATGAGTACTGTGGGTCTATACTGTCACACAGGTAGTGCTCTGTCCGTTATGGGTCTTCACCAAAACAAATTAGTGCTCCGTCCACTGGTCTAGTCGACTCACTTCAAACCGAGTCGATCAAGCAGTGGGCAGGTCTCAGTCGGCTACACTGTCTCCGTACTCCGCACGCTCGTCTCTGGGAGGGTCCGCTCCACGAGCTACAGGTCGATACTCCAAGTATCTCAAAGTCCTATGAAGAAGTATCTCAGAGGACCACCTCGTCATAGGGGAATTAACACAACAGACAGTGCATCAATCAGACACCCGGTCTGTGAGTTATTAGCCTTTTCGTCCCAGGGGCCCGGTTGGTTTCGTGAGCGAACCAACCCGGCCGTATCTCAACTGTACCCTGAACTCTCATAAGGTATACTCCTCAGGACCATTTCTCAGTGTCATCACCAACACAGCTAAAGTTTTGTCAAATGAACGTCCAGTTTGAAATATATCAGCTTTTCCGTTCCAAGGGCCCAGTTGGATTTCGGGTACAATCCAACCCGGACACTATCCAACAGTAACCAAAACTCAAGCGAAGTATGCCAAATGTTCCGTCTCATCAAGAGTAATTCAAAAAAGTCGACGGCACATCAATCGGACGTCCGGAGCTCAACATATGAGTGTTTCCGCTCCGAGGGCCCGGTTGGTTTCGCGTACGAACCAACTCAGCCGAACCCAAAGTATTCCGAGACCTTGAGTGCGATATACCGAAATGACCGCCTCAATCCAAGGATCACATCGCAGCTGACGGTGCGTCGATCAGAGGCACGTAGCAGTTGTTATGGGCGTTCGACCGAAAAAGTTTCAGTATTAAGGGGTTCGGGCTCGGTCCGACCCGGCCCGATACCCCATGGTCGACCCGAATCGGGTCAACCCGATCCGGGACCGAGTCCGGCCGACGCGGCCCAGCTTGGTCACGGCCCGGCCAGGGCACAGCATGCCCAATGCTTTGGTGAGGCGCTCGGCCAAACGGCCACACCGTTTGGAGTGGGGGGCACCTGCCCCCCTGGTTTGTAACCGCGAACCCCCTTAATGGGGGCCGCTCAGCTGGCCGGCCGGAGGTTTAAAACCCCGAATTTCCCCTCGTCCGGTCGGCCTGCCCCGGCGGGCCGGTTTTTGCCGCAATGGGACATGCGATGACCAGTCCCCACCCTACTCCGACACCGGCGAACCTTTTCCGGCCGCCGGTTCCCATGCTCCGCCGCAACCCGGTATCGGCCGCGACCTTCTTTCATCCGGTGCGGCGCGATGGCGCCGCACCCCTCCGCCGCGGCCCCGCTTCAGCCGCAGTGCATTTGCGGTTCTCCGGCGCGGCGCGACGGCGCCGCGACTTGGTTCAATTTCACAGCATGACATGATGGCACCGCACATTCCTTGCTACACAATCCCGCGCGGTGCGACGACACCGCTCCATTTCCGTTCCAACAAAATTAGAAACAAACATGGATAATGGAGGAGGGTCGGCCGTGTTTGTGCGTTCCAGCCCCCTCTCGTTAATCGATAGCAATTGATCATATTCCATGAAGAACGTCAAGTAGTAATCAAATAAAAAAATAATTAAATAAACCCCTACAGTTTTCCCACAAACAAGAATTCCCAACCCGGAACATATTCATCGCGGATCAACTTGATGTTTAGTTGATCCGCGTTCTTTGATTTAGAAGGAAGTAACATGGGGTTCATTAATATTCACAAAACAATTCCCTACCTCAACATTTCTTGAATGGAGGTTCATCGAACGAGGATTCATCGTCAAAAGAGACGTCGCGATAGAAGACGTCATCGGCATCGCGGTAAGCGGCATCACGGAAGGAGACGTCGCAGATGAAGACGTCGACCTCCAAGGATTCCGGCATTCTTCGTGTTCTTCGCGTTCTTCGTGTTCTTCAACGAAGAGTATGAAGAAACTCAAGTCTCCCTTATCTTTTCTCCCAAATCTCTCAAGCAACAAGCCTCCAACCGAAAATAAAATAGGTCCCTTAATTATTTTATTAAAACAACTTAATGTTTGAAATTCATGAGTTTGAAATTCAAACAGTCACATTAAACACACTTCATTAATATCATAAGTTATCAAAACATAAGTTATCATATTAAAATGTGATTTGAGGGAGTAAAGGAATCTGAAGGGGTGGTGTTCGTGTGGGCCCCACCACTCTCATAACCTTCCATGGGATGTTGGGTAGTTACCCAAATTCCACCCAAAGCTTAAATCCACTTAGAGAAAATAAAAATTGTAGTTAAAATTTTATTATATCTTCCACAATTTTTATCAACCTCTCTCGTGAAAACGCAACTCTGGAAAAGGTGTTTCTAAGCAATTACCGGAACTAATTTTTCATCGGTGCCCTCAGAATTCGATTCCGAGCACCGGTTCAAAAGTTAGAAAAACCCGCTTGTCCGTTCATTGAACATACCCGAGCCAAACTTCAGAAAATGATTCCGGGCACACCGGGCCTCGGAATCAAGCGCCGTCAGGAACTGCGTTCTTGTAAAATTCAATGAAATTTAAGAAGAAAAAATTTCCTTGAAATTTCCTGGTCTTTATAGATTCAAAAAAAATTATCCATTATAATATATGCATGTGTTAATGATTTTTTCCCCATTTCAAATTATTTTATCCATAATTATCCGATTTACCCATACATAGGGTATACATAATTACTTTGATTACTATTCATAATGAAAAAAATTGAAATAGTTCTATTAAATAAATTTTAATATACTAATTCAAAATATTAATCTATTTCCAAATAATAAATTCAAAGATTGATAAAATTTAATATAAATTTAAACCCAAAAAAACATCAGGAAAATTATATTTTTAGAAAAGTTTCTTTTTAGTATAAATGTGTTTCATGCCAAATTCATGTATAGATTTTATTCTAAATTCCATATATATATATATTTTTTAATTAAAATAAATGTAATTAAATATTAAAACTAATAAAAAATAAGTTATCACTTCATAAATACTTTAAAATAAAATAATATTTTCAAAACAATTATTATTTTTTCTTTTCATTTAAAAATCAACATTTTCGAATAAAATTTAAAAAATTAACCCTCAACTAATATTGATATGAAAAATAAAAAAGTTAATTTAAAATTTAAAAAATAATATTCTAAAATGTTGAAATAAATTTTTTAAATGAATACTTCTCCGAAAATAATTTAATAAAAATATTTTATTTTGGATTTAAAAATAAAAGAACAATTTTATTGTGTATATAAATATAAATCCATTAATACTAGTAAAATATAAAAATATTTATTCTCTCATTTTATTGGATGATAAAATGTGGCCCATAATTTTTTGATTTTTATTTGGGTATTTTAGTTATAATGACCCATTCTTTATAAATATTGATATTACTTCAAAATTTATGCACATTCATTAAAACATTTAATAAATAAATGAAAAGACCATATTGGTATAGTGTCTTTAGATACTGGGAAACATAAACAACTATTTCATAAAACATCTACATTTCCTCCCACTTATTTCTTCACACCTAGACTATGTTCTGACATTACTTACAAAAAACCTTTATTCATGACCAGGGTAAAAGATACATATGAAAGGGTGATATCAAATTTTCAATAAGGGTGTACAAGTTAAATCTCAATTATATCATAATCATTGGGCATAATAACATTTTAAAATCGTATCCTACATATGAAATACTGTGATATCATATCATGGGATAACAATTCATAAGAATAAATGGAGGTAATCCCAAATATCATAACATAAGACATGATGTTTTGTGGAATATATATAAACATAGAAAATACTTTCCATATTAGTCAAGGAAAATTTCTAAGACCATCGTAGCAGACAATGTCCATTACTAAACCGGGTTTATAAGCCGTTCCAGCCTGGTATTGCTGAACCAAATTTACTTTTCATTCCAGTCCTATCAATCTCAAAAGATATAAATATTAACCCTATTAATTGTGTGGATATATAGGTCCCCCTAATCTCATAATTAAATCATTCTTACATGTTCCACCAAACATAAAACATTTATCATAACAAAACCCAAGGAATAAACAATGGCTTTCTCAAAATTATTCATTCATAATGCATAAATGATAAATGGATTTTATAAAAATAATTTCATCATTAACATAATGAAATAATATTAATAATAGAGATAGAAACATAACCCTATTTAAATATCATCATCATAGATGGAAAATAATTTTTATGAAACAGTTGAATATACTTCATGATGAAAATATCCTTTATCTTCAAAAACAGTTTCTTTTCTCATAATGCCATTTTATTTAAATAGAGTTCAATTTAATTTAAAATACACTTAAAATATTATAATTTAAGATTCATGGTAATAAGCAGTTATGAAATAATAAGAATCTATTCATTTCTTAAATGTTAAAAATAAATACTCTTCTCATACTCTTGTCAGAAAAGACAAACATTTCATCCTATGGAAAATGAAAGAATGATTATGTAATAAATGTTTAGCAAAACTACACCAATGGGTAAAATATACTTTAAAATTAATAGATTAATATAAATAATATTTCAAATTTATGAAACATGGGCATGAATGATAAATATTTCCAATAAAAACATAAGTATAAATAATCTTAGATAATAATGAGAATGCAAAATCATTCCTTACCATAGGTCTGATATCCTTCATATGTATATGATACTCATTTACAATGGAAAATTTCTATTATAAAATAAACCCAAAAAAATATTCATATTTATTATATAGTATATTATCCTATTATAATTTTTTTAATAATTCTTTAATATTTCCATTATTTTGTGTGTAAACTGCTTCGTTTTCCCATTCCTATTTTTCCATGTATGTTATGTAATTTATACATATGATGTATTTTATCCAGTTATATAATTAAAATAATATAATTATTATTATTTTTAATCATAAAATAAGTTATATATTCATTCATTAATTGTTAAAGTATGGAATGAATCTCAACGTATTTTGGAGATGGTAGGTCGTACGTACACATGAGTGACGATATCATTCCATTTGAGGGTTAAATGGTATAAAATTGGATGGTATATTAATTATATAGAATAACTATCATTTTAAATTTCTTATTTACATCCATTATACCAATCATTATAACCATCCAAATAACGTATTGTTGAATAAAATATTACAAAATGGCATTGAGATGGTTAGTCATACGTACAGACGTATAGTAATATTATAATTCGTAGGATAGATAAAAGGAGAAATAAGGTTATACCATAATTATAATAAAACCTAATAATTTTTTAGTTATTATATTTATTACATTATTATGGAAATAACATAAGAAGAAGAAGTAGAAAATGAAATGATTTTTGAAAGAGGTAATAAAACAATTACCTATTTTTCAATTATATCCTTTGGATTTGCAGAAAAGGCCTCCTTAGGATGGATTTATGACCAATTTTTGACCTATAGGATGAATTTAGTAATGTTGGGAGAGGAATTGCGAAGGGTTTGGTAGATGAAAAGTGTTTTATTGGTGTTATTAAAAGAGAAGGAGATGTTCCCTTTTATAAGATAGGAGAGGGATATCATTGGAAAACCCAAAACTACTAAAATAATATAAATAAATTTTAAAATAATAATAGATAAAATGTTGAATATTTCACAGATAAGACATGTATGGGTCGAAATCATCTCAACCAATTAACTATATACATTTTTATATTAATTTTAATCAGTATAATTTGGATTTATTCTTTTTAATCTATTTAAATTTATTTGGGGTAACAATAATTTAAATATTTAATGGTTATAAATATTTATATATATGGTGTTAATTAACCATAAATTAAATTTTTATGAAAATTTTAAACTTATAATTATCACTTTGTAATTTTAAATATATTGATGATTTTTAATTAATTTACTAAAATGTTATTTTTATAAAAAATCAATACTGTTAATTTTGATAATATTCATTTCGTTGATATTAAAAAAAAATCCACAAAAGAGATATCATATAAAAAAATATTTTAGTAAAAAAATTATTATAATAACTTATAAAATTCATTGATAACCCTAATTATGTAATATTATATTTATTTTGATATTTTTAAATCCTTTATTTTATATTTCATTAAATAAAATAATTATTGTGTCACTATTGTGTCATCCTTAATGGTAATTATTTACTTTAGAAAAAATTTAAGAATGTTTTTTTCATTTAGGTATTATTTTATTTTTATATAGACTATTTATAGTCTATATTCTCTACTGGTTATCCATATATTAAAATTAATATACTTTAATAAAAAGAATGAGTCACATTTTGTCACATTGATTGATTTTAATGAACATAATGTCATATTCATTGGAATGTGTCCATTAAGGGATTCCATTTCTAAAATTAGGTGATAAGGTTATAATTTAGTCATATAATAGCATTTTTATAGGTTTTAAGATAATTTTATATTATTATTTTACATTCAATTACCTAATTTATCTTCAACCAGGGTAATAAAAAAAGTTACCAAAGTTAATATTCATTGTGCCCAAAAATAAAAGTAGACTATTAAAAACATAATTAACAATTCCAAATATGGAGAAAAATTTAAAAAATTCAAAACACAAATGTTTTAGTAATTATTTTAAAATCAATCCCATTGTTAGAATGAGAGAACGAGTTTTCAAAAAGTTAAAACATTTCTTAATATTGAAGTATTTTTATATATGAATTATATGAAAAATTAATTATAATCACGAAAATTATATTTAATGATAAAAATATATTCTTCTCATATATTTAAAACCATTTAATATTATAATTTTATCCAAATAAATTATTATAATGAAAATAGTTGTTTTCTCTTAATGATAATCATATTTTTACTATTCACCAAAATTTAAAAGTTATCAGAAAAATATAATAAATTATTCCCAAGTAAATTTTTATATCTTGCATAAAAATAAAATTTTTATGTATTCATATGAATGTTAATACTGTTTTAAAGTCTTAATTTAGAAAAGGTTTACCATTCAATAGAATTAATTACAATTTTAAAAAATAGGTTTCTATAAATCGTATTGGATTTATTCATACCCTATGACTAAAATATTCATTGGATGGATATACATAATATTTTATTAACAATATAAAATATATCTCTCTCTCACTAATTACATTACAAAAAGTAATTCACTAAATAATTCTAGTATCTAATTTATATGTATTTTTCATATAGAATTGATATCCAATGAATTTACAATGAAGTTTCGTAAGTTTATTATACTTATTCCTGCTATCCTAACAACAAGGGTTTAATGGAAATTTTATACTATGGGTGTCTCATGGTTCATTTAAACTCACTATTTCATGTGATGTATGCTTCTGACGAAGAAAAAAATTATATAATGAAAATAATTCATAAAAACAGTCGGGTGTTACATTTTACCCCCACCCCCAATCTAAATTTCACCCTCAAAATTCATCACATGGAATAAAATAGATGTGGATACCTCTACCTCATAATATCCTACTATTCCCATGTAGATTATTCATATTCGTGGTTTCATCATAAAATATTAACCATGCGAGTGGTCTTATTTCATACTGATGTTTCACTACGATCTAGAAACTTTATCGATTCTTCTTCATATGAACAATATTACTCTAGTGGTATGACTTCTTAGTTTAGAACATGTGAAGGATTAGGTATGTACTTTCCCTAGAGAGATACATGGTAGAAATCATGATCTTGAGATAGATTTGGTTGAAGTTCCAATTCGTAATCCACCTTCCCAACACGATATACAATTTTAATAGGACGAATATACCAAGGGCTCAGATTGCCCAACATTAAAAATATCATTATTCTCATCCAGGGAGTTATTAGTAGAAACACCTTATCACCAACTTCAAACTATATTTCTTTTCATCGGTTGTCAAAATACTTTTATCTTGAAACTAATTTTTTATTATGTGTTGTTGAATAGTTCAGGCCTTTTTTCCATTTAATCTTCAAGATATAGTCCTAATAGATTTCTTTCCCCAACTTCATCCCATTAAGTTGGAGTTTTGTACTTATTTCCATAGAAGTATTCATAAGGAACCATCTGAATACTAGAGTGAAAGCTATTATTGTATGTAAATTAAACACCACATAGGTGTCGACCCCAACCACCATTGAAATTCATAGAGTAAGATCTCAACTTGTATTCTAGAGAATGAATTGTCCTCTTAGACTGACCGTCTATCTGAGGATGATAAGCAGTGACGAAACATAACTCTAGAAACAATGGATGCTGAAGACATTGCTAGAACATCAAAGTAAAGCTCAAATCATGTTCAGATATAATGGAAACTATTACTTCTAGAAATATTAACACATCCTTTACCTATAACCTGGCAAGATGATCAAAATTTAATTCATAACTAATAGAAATGAAGTGTGTCTAATTCATAAGATGATCAACTATAACCTAGATAACATTATTTCCTTTGGATATTTTGGGAGGTCTACCAACAAATTCCATAGTGACATGTTCCTATTTCCAATCTGATATGGGTAATGGTTGTAACATCCCCTTAGTGGTATGTCTTATAACCCTAACATGTTGATAAACCAAGCATCAAGAGACATATTCGACAACATCTCTTTTCAAGTCATCTAAAAATAAATAATCATTCAGGTCCATGTAAATTAGTGTTCTTCCAAGGTGAATATATTATAGAGAACTATGAGACCCATCCAATTTCTCATTTATTTATTCATTTATTGGAAGAATACACACCATGATCATATTCCTTATTATTACATCACAATAATGGTTAAATTCATGATGATTTATCACCTTCGTTTGTTGCTCTAAATCTTTCATTTGTGTGTCCTTAATCTTCACATAAATAGATTGTTGACCATTCATCTAATAAATATATTATTTCCCAAATTATATTAAAATTTCCATATCAATCCTTTTGAAATCCATAAATATTGTATCTTTTGTGATCCTCGTCATTTATAGGATAGAATGGTCTCGTGGATTCAAAGAATATTCGACCATGTTTTATTTCCCAAGGTGGTTATGTATTGAGAAGTTGTAATATTTAATCAACATTCACCATCTTATTTGGATCATATTTAGATCATTTTTTGTGAAAATAGATTTAAAACTTTTATAATTTGTATAAATATCACACCATTCAATGGAAGATAATGTCTCCAAGTTATTAATTCAATCATTTATGTAGCTTACTATAAATCATGATATGGGTAATTTTTCTCATGTATTTTCAATTCCAGTGGGACATAAGAAATCACTAGACCATTTTTCATGAGAACACATCCCAGCCGCTTCATGGATAAATCACTGTAGATCACAAATCTTTTTCACTATAAGGCAGTGTGAACACAGCCACACTGGCTAACCTTTTATTGATCGTTGAAATTCTCTTCACATTCTTCCATCCATGAGAACATAACCCATTTATGATTCAACATGGTGATTTGATTATATAATCAAGAAAAATAGGTCACAAAACGTTGATAATATTCATCTTAAATAGAAAAACATATGATCTTAATTACTATTTTTGGTCTCGACCAAATTTCAACAACATCAATTTCTGATGGTTCCAAATATATCACATTTCTTGAGATAATGTTACATAAAACGAATCTTTCTGAATCCAAAGTGCATACATAGAAAAATTTCATCAATATTATCATTTCTATGGGTCCTTAGTAAAACTCTCAAGTGGTCTTCAAGTTCTCCCTTACTCTTATAATTGAAATAAATATAATCTATAAAGACTATGAATAACTGTTCATATCAGTATCCAATTTATATATTCATTTGATCCATTACAATCGAAGTGGAATTAGTAAGTGAAAAATGAAACACTCTAAATTCATAGTGTCCATACATTGTACGGAATGTCGTATTTGGTATATCCTCCTTCTTGACCCTTAATTATTGATATCCTGAATGAAGATCAATCATGGAAACGTGTTGATCTCCATTTAGTTGGTTTCATAATTCAACAATGGGGGGAAGGGGATATTTTTTCTAGATAGTGTCCTTGATAAGTTCTCGATAATCAATTCAGAGTCTCATTGATCCATCTTTCTTCATAAAAAACTGGATAGGTTCACTATTAGGTGACACACTAGGGAATATGAATCCCTTATCATGATTCTCATGGAGTTTGTTCATTAATTCCTACAAATTAATTTATGCTATTATATATGTTGTCTTTGAAATATGAAAAACACCCAGTATATGTTCTATTGAAAAATCATCTTCACAATTTGGTGGAATACGAGGATATTCCTCTAGAAAGATCAAATGATACTCTTTTATCCTTATAATCTAACATACATAATTTTTGAATGAATCACATAACAACATAATCAATATTTTATTTACATATTAAATCCATTTTATAAATATATTACTTTAAACTCATACATATTATCCAAAATATGTGAATAGATTTTCATAGTCTTATAATGTATGATCCCCTAATAATTTATAATCCAGTGACTCAATGCACCCATCATGACCAAAACATTTAATTTTCTTATACAAAGATCTCTGTAGAACCCCAAACGTAACAATTTAATAGACATGAAGAATTTACACTATCAAAGAGAAATATAATCCAATATAAATGAGTATATAATCTAATTTCATGCATAAATCTACAAACAAGTTGACTGATAATTGAATAATTCAACATCAGATTATCTTCATGCACTACATTAATAAAAAAATGAAATATATCTCAATGAAATTCTATATTCCCAAGCCTTTACCCAAAAAATAAATAAATTAATGAAGCCTTATGTACAGTAATGAAATTTTATCACAAAATACATACTGTTTCATATCTCATTTTTTCCACTGTTACGTTGATTTTATGGTGTGAACTACTAATATAGTGATTCATGTCATAAGAATATTACCCTAAAGTGATAGGGTGTTGTAGAAGAATATTCATGTAACCCAATTTATTAATACCATAATTCATAGGGATCCACTTGTTGGATTGCCCTACAAAAAATATAACAACCCACACTATATTACATCATTTTATTATGGATCCTAAATTAATATTGACATATATAATTTTACACCATATTTTTTACACTAGTGATGAGCTCATTTCAGTTATATGGAAATTATCCCGGTAAGAAAATAAAAAATTGAGTCATACCATATACTACAAAAAAACCAATTTTTATTCCAAATATTATATTTATTTAAAAAAAACTATAAAAAGTTTTTATTAGATACCAATACCTCCATATAAAATATATAATTATATAAAAAATTTTATATGAAATCAATAAAATTATGAAAATATCCACACTAAAATAAAATATAAAAAATCTATAAATTTGGTCTCTTAGATTGTTTTTAATCCAAAACTAGTAAACTAACATAGATAAAAATCATTAACAACCTACTAAAATCATCACCACCATAAATACAATCAAATCAAACTATTATCTATTTTTCGGTAATAGTATTGATAATTGACCAAATAAGATAAAATAAATGGTTATTAATCATATTTATTAAATGAAAATATGTTTTTTAATGAATAAATAATGTGTTAAATTTAAAATATCTTATTATTTTTAATATAAAATCAATATTTTTTTGTGCTTAATTGGTTTAACCGAAAACAGATTATATAATAATTAAAATACTAATATATATAGTAAAACTAAAAAACATATTCCATAGATGTTTATGAATCTGAACAATCCTTTTTCTATACCTCATATGGATATTATTTTTTAACGATAGAAATCATTATTAAATGTTATAGATAGATTATAGTGACCATATAACATCCATGACATGACGTACATAGACATTATATCACTTTTTTGGAATACATAAAAAATTACAAAAATATACACCTAATGACTCTATTGGGTTTGTTTATTTGGAAATGTGGAATAAAATTATTGACTAAGTAAAATAACATTAATTTTCCCATAATTTTATTCTGTCTTTTTAATTTTCTATGAAAACCATACTTCATAACCTGGGGATTGGAAAAATTATAAAGGTGTGAGCTCCAATTATATGGGAAAATAAAGGAAACGTGTAAGAATATCAAGTACCTAAAGGTATGAGATCATGATAATTATTATTAAAAGATCTTACATTTCATATCAAAGATCTTAAGGATAAATCATAGCATAATGATTATCAGTTCATAAGACATGAATCATAAGGAACATAAGATAAAATCCCATGAAATAATAACATATGATGAAGTCATGAATTATGGCATTCAAATATTGAAATAAAACCCTATATCAAGGATATCATTCAAGACATTTGTAACATGTTTGGAATGGGATAAACACTAGTCTACCTATATGGGGATTCATATTAAATATCATGTAACCACTTTTTGTAGTCTTGTGATGCCCTCCTATATACACCATTCGTAGATCATGGGATTCCCTCAAATGTACCCTTTTATCTAATAAAAAATTTATCAATACCCAATTATTTAGTGGGATATATAAGTCCCACGCATCACATAAAAAATCATAAGTTGGTTTCACAAGGAAAAAATGATTCATTATATCAAAAACCATATAATGAAATGTGTTTGAAAAACATATTTATATAATAACATTACCCATGGAATAAAATGGGTTTCATAATATCATTCCATTATAAAATTAAATCATTATGTGAAATAATAATAATAATATTGTTCAGTCATATAACCAGTAAAACATAGTTAATATCAAATAACATTATCATGGATGCAATGTAATTTTTAGTGGCCACTTGAAAATAATTCTTGGGGAATGCATCAATTCTTCAATAAAAAGATTTTCTATTATTAAAATTTCACTAAATATCAAAACAAATAATTTTAATTTAAAATAATATTTTAAACTATTAATTTCATATTCTATTCATTATGGTGTCATGATGGTGTAAAATTATTTTTATCTATATTATTCAAAAGAACATTCATTTCATACATTTTTCAGAGAAATCACAAAGTACCTCATTTGGAAAATGAAAAAAATATTCCATTCCAAACATTTAATAAAAATTAAAAAATGAGTAAAAATGATTTTAAAAATATGTAAGAGAATATTGAAAACATTTATGAAAATACTTTCCGAAAACATCGGCATGGAATATAAATATTTCCCAATAGAATCTTAAAATGAAACAATGTCAAATATTGTGAAATAGATACTAATTTTTTATAATTCATAGAATCATATTGAACATGGATAAAATAGAATTATTAGGATATTAAAATAAAATATTACTTTGGATAGATCATATAAAATACATTCATGGGTAGTATATATATCAAATATATGTAACCAGTAGTGTATAAGGCATGCTTCCAATAGAAGTAAAATGGAGATATAAATCCCATACTACAATTGTAAATTTAGATTTGTGAATGCCATAAAATAGTAACATAAATTAGACATTTCAATAACATTAAATAAATTAAATTAAAGATATATGATTTTCATAATTCATTATATACTCCCCAAAAAATAAGGAAGTGATGATTATGGATTGTATGTCATAGAAATATAATGTCAGAAGAAATTACCATTTTATAAGACCTGATTTACCTGACACACATTAAAATCCACTATATAACAAATATAGGAATATTATATGTTAACCAGTGAAATATATTTACATATTTAATATCTTATATTATTTACTTATTTCATCCTATTACTCCTTTATTAAGAATTCAAATTTAAAATAACATTATGGGTAATAACCACTCTGTTTATCATACATGTTTTGACTTGTAATTCATGATACTTTCACATAAATAATATATTACATATTAATGTAATGTAAAACAAGACTTATATATCATATATATTATATACATAAACATTTATAATAATATATTACATATTGATATATAAAATTGAATACACTATTCATGGAGATGGTATGTTGTTCGTACGCATGAAAGTTGCTTCCATTTTCATGTCGTGTAAAAAGAATAGAAATTTAAAGATATATTATCATTTCTTAATACGTTTTCTATCATATAAAACATATATATTCATTATATTTATCTTTATTACCATACATGAAATATATGAGAATATGAAATCAAATCACATCGAGGAGATGGTAAGCTCTACATACGCATGAGCGGTGTTCTCATTTTCCACAAATATTAGATGGTAAAATGTAGATATGATATTATAATTCAGGAAGTATAATGATGTAAATTACAGGAACATCTATGTAATTGTTTTTAAAATATATGGAATTATTTCTTTAATACACGCTTTGATGACACGTGATTCTGAGGCCAGGTGAGCCCAAAACTGGATTTCGATTTTTTAAGTTTATACTGGTAAACATACAAGTGGGTATTTATAAAATTTAAACTGGTCCCCAGATCAAAACATCAAGGGAACTGTTAAACTCATAACAGTAGTATTCACCTAGAAAGGACATAACATTGACCGAAAAGGAATGCATAGAAAAGTTAATTTTCAAACATTTAAGAAAAAAATCACATTAAAAGATATTTTTTTGAAACCATTGAGTAGTGGAGGAACATGATGCGGTGCAGTGATGGGGCACATTAAATGAAGCTCATTAATGGATAGATTGTTTTCAGCATAATGGCACATTAAATGAAGTGTAACTTATATGTTGTTTTAAAAATGGAACAGTGTAATGACGCTACATCGATGCATAACAAAAATGAAACGATATGTTTTCTTTTAATGGGTTAACACATTGGAGAGTTGATAATCAATTAGTGGATTTTTCTCTAATGAAATGACAGGGAGAACTCTCTCCAACGATGAACATCAGGGTATCATTATGGACTTCGATGCATCTCGAATAACTGGACCAGTGAGTGATCAATGACTTTGACCACTTAAATCATCGAAGGTGGACCACTTCAATGTCAAACTGCATCTGGTTAGTGGTTAAATTATTTAAATTTCTCCCCAATATTGTTCTAAAATAATATATGTGGATTATACCTTGAATAGGTGGATCTGTGAATCATTCGTTCTTGCAGGAGGGTGTTTTTTTGGGGGATTTCCCCATGATTGATTATTATCTATTGGAACTATTATCCCAACCTCCTCCCATTTTTATAACATTAACATGGAGGGTTTGGGTTGACACGAATAGGGCTTAAGCCCCTCTTCCTTTTCATTCTTTGGGGTCAAGCATTTAAATTGGAGGAAGGGAAAATTTATATTCGTCGCATGGATGGAGACACCCCACTGAGGCTAGAGGCATATGAATCATGAATACTAGACCATTGGGGTAGTCTCTGTGGTCAGGAGAAGAGCATGTGTGCAGGTGGTGGCACGCTACGATGACACACCAGAAGGAACCGACGTAGTTGGCTCGGGAAACAACGGATGCTATCAGCCTCCTTTCATGTGGTTGGCTATGGGTGAGCATGGCCACTCATCAATGTTAGTGCACAGTAGGTGTGACACCACATTATATTATAGGTGAAATATGTCATGGTCTATTGACTGCAGTGGAGAAGGTGGCCTCGTGGATGAACAGTACGGTGAACGAGAGCTGTACATAGCTTCAGTCTTTGTCCCTACCAGGAAGAACCGATCCACATATGGCATACCAAGTATGGAATGGGCCACCCAAGAGGTCTAGACCGGGCTAGACCTTGGCTGGGCCGGGTCGGGTAAGTGGACCTGGGTCGGCTTGGGACAGGCCGACCAGGTCGGACTAGACAAAGACCCAAGAGACGAATTTTTTTATAAACTAACAAAATCATTAAAAGTATGCATCCATTTGATGAGGCATTTCTCGAACTGGAACCATCATAGGATGGAGGATCTTTCGAAAAACTCAATGGGAGATTAAGTAGTTGTTTAAGAACAACAAATGTCTTGGGAAGCAGTTCTCCTAAGATCAAGCGTGCAATGTGCGGAAATCCTACGGTTGGCTAGACCTAAAGACTACAGATAAGTGACCCAATGTTGATCATCTTATACGGACTCGTGGGAAGTGACTTATGTGGGACCCCATAGGCCCATGGGGGATAACGACTTTTGTGTGACCTAACAGACCCATGATACTCGACAGGTTGAGTACCATAGAAGGGATAATGTTGAAAGTAGCTTCTATATGACTTTACATGACCATGGTGGGGAGCGGCTTCTGTGTGACCCTACATAACCACAGTACTAATTAGGTATTGTTAAAAAAATATTCCATGTTTAGTGGGATGTCGATTTGGCGTGACAACGGGGGATGGTTGCGCCCAAATTTATCATATTGGTAAAAGCAGTCGATGTAGTACATGTAGGGGTCGAATCCACAAGGACCGAAGAAGTAACCTTGAGACACTATGATTTGGTGAAGGATGGGATATGAAGTGGCCAACTTTGGGTATGATATTGTATGGTTTAAAGAACACTAAGAAACCTAAGTGAATTCAATTCAATGAAAATGGCTTGATCTTAGGATTATGCTCGTGGTGGATTGAATTAATTTTACTTCTTTAGACAATTTTGGTTTTATTAATTCATGATGAATCCATTCTTCAAAAATAACACTACATTCATCATTTTCTGGTTTGGTAATTACTAAACACAATTAATAATCCACTATACACTTAAGGAACCAAATTCATGATCTCTCTGAGGTATATGGTCATTTAGTAATTTAATTTAGTTTGCTCAAACACAGTAAATATGAAGACTAGAAATAACTGAAGAATCGATGTCTTAAATTAATTATCCAATTAACAATAATTCGTTCATAAAATAAAATTCAGTCCACCCTTTGAATCCACCTATGATCAACCCATTAATGATTTATCACTCCATTGATGGTATACTCTCAATGGTGAGCAGAATATGGCTAACAAGAATTGGATTGAAAAAATTAAAACCGCGGAAATAACGAGCACTCCTCTGTGTGTGTGAATGAAATTCACACCTATGTGTGAACTAATTCACAAAAACACAAAGATATAACTATGATTTGTGATAATAATGTTCTAATAAATGAAATGGAAATATACAAGAGAAAGAAGTTGATTAAGAACATAAATATTCAAAAAAGAAACATACATGGAAATGGAAAACATTACAAGGAAATTTGGAAGCATAACCTTACAATGAAAATAGCAAAAAAAGATGATAAGAAAAATATCCACCCATATTCCCTTCACCACTAGCTCATTATATAGGCATATCAGGATACTTAGGTCCATACCCCAACAGTTAATTCACCCCCAACAATTCATAGAGTCAAAAGGATGGCGAATAATCAAAAGGAAATTGACGTTTCAAATTTGACCTGGAAAACTGTTGAGATTCGTCCACCATATTGACGTGTGAAATTGTAATTGAAGAGGGCCAAATCCATAGGGGTTGTAGAAGAGACATATCTTGGACCATCTGTCCTCTATGGGATGTAAAAATTTCAGGAAAGTTTCCTCATACGTTTGGATGTTATGGACGAAATGGTGGGACAAATTTCTGTGCATTAATGTCGGGTCCACCATTTAAATCTCAACTTCAGATCCATTTTTCATCATGAAAAAAAATCAGAACTAGCTCCTACAAAAGTTGAATAAAATGATCCTCATATTTTTATCTTTCGACAATATTAATTTGAGCTTTATTGGTTTTGGTTTCTGGGCCCCACATTTGTTGGATGGGCCTTAGGCCCATTATTCTTTTTCCAGAATGTTTCTGCCTTCAGGCGCAAAATTCTCCATATTCCTTTTGTATTCATCCATCGGACCTAAACGATAAAATTTTCCAAACAAAGTGGTCAATCATATCCCAAAATTTCAAATTCATAAAATGAATATAATGTTGTCGAAAAACAAATGAATTATCGCCCCAAAATTTTCATTTTAAACATGAATTTCATTTTCGATGAGAAATGAAGTTATATTTTTGTAATGCACTAAAAAAAGGTTTATGGACTTTGGAACAATGAATATAAAGATATTAAAAATTAATATTAGCCACTTTTAGTGACTAGTCACACCCCCAACATGAGTTTTACTAGACCCAAGCAAAATAAATTACAAATATGAAATTCAAATCCCCTTTTCCAAAAACATTTTAATACACATTGCTCACCCAAATATCTAATACCAAAAAAATTATGAAAACCCATCAAAATCATTAAAAACAAGCTAGGTCCATAAGTATATCCCAAGCCCAAGCCCATTCCTTTGTTCAAATTAATTGTCACATTTCATCCAATTCCAATTAAGCATGATAAAGTGTTGTGCATCATAAAAGACATGGGGCCCATTTTATTGTTCAAGGAGAAATAATGGAAGTGCTAGGTGGGAATCACATTAATCCTTAAGATGAGTATCCATTTTTTTGATTTTTTTTATTTTATTTTTTTAACCACAATAGATATGAAAATTCTAACTCTGGGCCAGACAACTATGGAGTCACAATCCCCAAGTGTCGGACGCCACACATATTGCCAATTTCATACTCTACAATAGAGATATAAATCCAATCTTTGCGCATGAAAACTATGGAGTTGTGATCCCCAAGTGCCGGACGCCACACATTTGGACAAAATAATTCTATATATGGTAATTATTTTTTCAATTATTTTTATTTCTTTTTTTGTTTTTTTTTGTTTTTTTATAATCAAATTAAAATAAAAGTGACCCCAGAACCCTATGCTATAATGAAAGGGACCCAGGAACTCAAATTTCCACCCACAATACCGTAGATGTGCATTGTGGAATTTTTATTAAAAAGATAAAAATGTAAACTTTGAAAAATCACATCGGATAACCGCACTTTCCAAAACTATTCTCATGAACTTAAACAAGCATTAAAATCAGAATCATGGAATACAAAATTATTTGATATCCAATTTTATAGTTTCCAATGTGTGTTATTATGTTTAAGGTTAAAGGAATTTTTCTTTTCATGCATGTTATTATTCACAAAAAAATAATTTTTTATTTCATCTCCCCCAACATAGAACAACATTGTCCCAAGTGTTTAATGAAAACATAGAAGGGGTATGGGGGGTTGTTCAAAGAGGAAATTTAAAATGATAATCATGGAATGATGTCACCTGGTGGTTGATGATGATAGTGCATGCCACAGTCTCCCTTCAATCCTGGATTTGAGTCTCAGCAGCTTGGATGGTGGTGAATGGATTTTCTTCATGACTTATGACATGTCCTTTTATATTCTTTTTAACCTATAAAAACATAAAAATAAACTAAAAAAATAAACTTATGATTCATTGTATTCATTTTACATTTCTAGTTAAGGTATTACTCAGAGATCACGCGACGTGACATGAATGAATATGGCACTCCCCTTTCATACCCATCCATACTCATAAAAGAAGAATTGGTCAACAGTCTATGGTAATTTATTATATGAAAAAAAATTATTAAAAATAATTAGAAAACATGAAAACCATGGGTTTCCTCCCATGCAGTGCTTTTGTTTAACGTCGTTAGCTCGACATGAACCCCCCAACCTATCTAATTCCAACATTCAAAATTTTTATTAACCCATATTTCTCCACTTCAACAAGATTGAGAATGATTGTTTTTTGAAATTTTTTTCATATGAAATCCTATTTTCTACAATGATTGGTAAAATCCAAGGAATATTTAAAATGGTTGATCGTGTTTTATCTAGAGTATTTCCTAATATTTCAAGGTTCATTCGTACTTGGTGAGATTCTTGATTAAAATTTATGATAATTCAATGGTCTTGGTTATCATAAATAGAGGGATTATTGATTTGGGAAGGAAGTATTAAAACATCTAGTTCAATTTGATGGAATTTTCCTAAAGAATACTGATAATTTGAATCAATTTTTTTTCTTCTTTAATTTTTTTAAAGAATTGGTTCCTTTTGAAAAGATAATTCATCCCCAAAATGATCCATTTGATTTCATGAGTGGGTATAGACACAATATTTTTTATATCTCCCAATAGTTCAATGATCGGTGATTCTAAAAAATTGTTATTGGAGAAATATTCCGAACACTCAATCCATGAAGACAAATTTTCCCCTTGTGAATACATAAAATTAATTTCCTCTTGATTTAAGCACCCATAAAAAATTCCTTTATTATCATCAACTATCCCATATCCAATGGTTGTTTCTTAAATAAATTAATGTGAGGTTTTTGGAAGACAATATTCTTGTATTAGTGATGAGGAAGAGACAACCTCAGTGGGAATGGGTTCCACAACTATTTCAATGCTTTTAAGTTCTACTCTAGAAGATGAAACCTCAGAAGTCATTCTATCCATTTGCTGACACAATTTCACAATTATTTTTTGTGGATTAGGTTGTAAATTAGTTTTAACATCTTGGACTTCTTCATTATTTATCTTTTCAATCACTTTTGATAGGTATGGAAATTGATCTTTTAAACATTCATCATTACAAATATCGTTCATGTTATCGGGTGTGGGGTATTCATTAAAAAGTTGATCCAAGTAATTAAAAAAGGTTGGTGATTCCCAATTTGAATTTTATAATTGATTGCATCCTCATTTTCTGAAGATATATTTTTGATTATACCCCATTGGATTCATATATAAATTTGGAATCGTGATTTTCGGGAGTTAAAAAAAATAGAAAGGGGAAAAGAGAAGAGAAATGGGGATGAGAAAAGAGAAATGAGGGAGAATAGAAATATGTTCTAAGGAGACATACTTGGTCTCCGACAACTGTGCCAAAATTTGGTTGCACCCAAATTTACCCTACTGGTAAAAGCGGTCGACGTAGTACATGTAGGGGTCGAATCCATAGGGAACAACGAAGTAACCTTGAGATTCTATGATTTGGTGTAGGATGGGCTATGAAGTAGCCAACTTTGGGTTTGATTTTGGATTGTTTGAAAAACACTAAGAAAACTAAGTCAATTCAATTCAAAGAAAATGGTTTGATCTTAGGATTATGCTCGGGGTTGAATGAATGAATTTTACTTCTTTAGACAATTTTTGTTTTATTAATTCTTGATGAATCCATTCTTCTAAAATAACACAACATTCATCATTTTAGGGTTTGGTACTTATTAAACACAATTAATAATCCCTTATACACATAGAGAACCAAATTCATGATCACTCTGAGGTATATGGTCATTTATAAATTGAATTTATATTGCTCAAACATATTAAAGATGAAGAGTAGAAATAACTGAAGAATGGATGTCTTAAATTAATTATCCAATTAACAAAAATTCGTTCATAAAATAACATTCAATCCAGCCTTTGAATCCTCATAAGATCAATCCATTAAATTTTTATCCCTCCATTGATGGTATAATATCAATGGTGGGGGAGGATGGCTAACAAAAATTGGTTTGAAGAAATTAAAACCGCGGAAATAAGGAGCACTTCTCCGTGTGTGTTAATGAAATTCATACATATGTCTGAACTAATTCACAACAACACAGAGATATCACTGTGCATTGTGATAATAAAGTTTTAATAAATTAAATTTATAAAATAGAAGATAAAGAAGTTTATTAAGAACATAAAGATACAAAAAATAAACTTACATGGAAATGGAAAACTATACAAGGAAATTTTGAAGCATAACCTTACAATGAAACAAGGAACAAAAAATGATAAGAAAAATATCCACCCATATTACCTTCACCACTAGCTCCTTATATAGGCATATTAGGATCCTTAGGTCTATACCCCAACAATTAATTCACCCCCAAACAATTAATAGAGTCAAATGGAGGGTAAACAATCAAAAGAAAATTGACGTTTCGAATTTGTCCCGGAAAACTGTCCAAATTCGTCCACTATATTGACGTGTGAAATTTTAATTGATGAAGGCCGAATGCAGAGGGGTTGTAGAAGATAAATATCTTCGCCCATCTGTCCTCTATGATCTGTAAAATTTTCAAGAAATTTTCCACAACCGTTTGGATGTTATGGTCGAAATGGTGGGACAGATTTCTGTGCATTAATGTCGGGTCCACCATTTAAATCTCAAATTATGATCCCTTATCATCATGAAAAAATAAGAATTAGCTCCAGAAAAAGTTGAATAAAATGATCCTCATATTTTTATCTCTATACTGTATTAATTTGAGCTTCATTGGTCTTGGTTGCTGGGCCACACATATGTTTGATGGGCCTTAGGCCCATTATGCTTTTTCCAGCAAGTTTCTGCCTTCATGCGCAAAATTCTTCATCTTCCTTTGGGATTCATACATAGGACCTAAAAGATAAAATGTTCCAAACAAATTAATAAATCATATAACTAAAGTTAAAATTCATAAAATGAAAATAATGTTGTCCACAAACAAATGAATGATTGGGCCCAAATTTGCATTTTAAACATGAATTTCATTTTAGATGAGAAATGAAGTTCTATTTATGTAATGCACAAAAAACAATGTTTATGGAATTTGGAAAAATGAATATAATGATATTAAAAATTAATATTAGCCACATTCAGTGACTAATCAAGGGCCCACTATACTCTTTGAGGAGGAGTTCTCTAGCATCCCAAGGTGTTCAATGAAGGGACTGATGGTCCTACATTACTACTCTAATATATAACTAGTGTGATCTGTCTTGTGTCATGATATTACTTTAATGATCTTGTTTTATGGTTTTCTAGGTGGATTTATTTGTGGGATTTCATTTATTTTTTGTGGTCCCAACTGAGTATATTGTTACTCACCCCTGTATGGGCTTTACCCACATGTCTTTTGTCTGGTGAAGATGACCACTTCCTTGATTGAGAAATTGATGGACTAGGACCAGTTGGTGCCTAGTGATTCCAGGAAGGTAGGGTGTACTTATAAAACCCGAAGAAGCTACTTTTTACATACCCATCAGGTGGGGTTTCCAGCGGATGGATATCCGTGTTTTCCTAGTGATTTCTTGTTCTCATTATATCTTTTATTGGGTTTTATTGTAGACCATTTGACCTGCTATTTGTACTTTTACTCAGCGGTTGTTTTGTGGCATGTATTATTAAATTTCTAGATTTGGAATGTGTTTTTTTGTGCGTGTGTACATTTACTCAGGAAAATGCTTCCCACTTTCAGGTTTACACCATCCACGCTAATCACTAACCCCTGGCCTTCAGAAGGCATGCCTTGGGTATGTCACACAACTTTATTTTGGGGAAGGGTCATTAAAATTATTTCATAAATAACATATATATAATATAAAAATATATATCTTCCAACAAAATTCCAAACCATAAGAGTTAGATATTGTAAAATAAACCACGTCATTTCATGAGGTAGTAGTTTTTCTTATAGAAGAATGGTTAGTTTGTTATCCATTAGATGAAAGTGTGTTTGGGTGTATGTAAATCCATTAATATTGAAATATCGTCGTATATTAAGATTAATTTGGTCATTATATAAACATGAAATATAAATAATATAAGGAGTTCAAGGATTTAAAAAATGAACAATGTTTGTTGATGAACATTACAACTTATTTTGGAATCTCCTTTTGATTCGCTGAAAATGACTTTGTTGGTTGGGTTTATGAGTAAAGTAAGGATTATTGGAATAAGGGAACAATTTTTTAAGGATAATTGTATAATTTATGACTGATAAAAATGTAATTAGAAGTGTCAATAAAAGATAAGTATAATATTCCTTTTATAATATTTAGGATGTGAACTCTTTGATGCTACAAATATAATAAATTAATAAAAATTAGTTTTTTCATTAAAAATAGGTAAAATGGGATTATGCTAAATATAAGAATAATATAGATTGTAATAAAATAAATAAATATTATATATACATGTTTATTTCATATTCATACCCTTATATTTGGATTTAACCCTTAATTAAGCACTTTAACTCTTACCAGGGCAACATGTATATTTTCTATATACAAGTTAATATAGTAACCATAAAAAATCATAAATGAGTCATTAATGAAAATTTATTACTTTTAAAAAATATTTTGATCGGTTTTATAATTTTTATAAATTGAATACCATTTATTAGGTTATTATTTATTTTAAAATCTCAATAACGGAAATTTTTAAATAATTCATTACAAAATTTTTTAGAAATATCATTACAGCAAGATATCATTGAAAAAATCATTTTACATATCAATAAAACATTAAATTAATCATATAAATTTATGTATGTAATTAAATGTATCAAATGATAAAATTATAATATTATTATTTACATTTATTTCATTTGTCGATTAATTAATCAATTATTGCATCATCATTATGCAGTCCATTAGTAAAATAATTTCATCGAACAAAATTTAAAAAAAAATTACCCCGAAGAATGTTAAAATTTTATTAAAATTAAAATTTATTATTTAATATATCCTAAAAATACTCATATATCAAAAAATTATTACTTAATAAAACAACAATGTTACATAATTCACATCCATTAGAATAAAATACTGTAAAATCCAAAAATTCATACAAGTGGCTCTAAGAGGAAAACAATATTCATTATGAATCTTTTTGTTGAAAATATATCATCCAATCATATTAGTAAATGTTTTACGGTAATTATATATTTTATTTTTTTACCCTAAATCTCCCAATTTACTCTTAACCATAGTAATTAAATTATTACTAAAATTACTATTCATATAACTAGAAATAGAATAAACATAGTTATATAATTAGAAACCACTAATTCTAATGTTTTAAGAACTATTTTAAAATTGAAAACTCATTGGTTTCATTATTTTATTTAAAATTAATCTTGTTGGTGGGTGAGAAATATGTTTTAAAGTCAAAAACATGTATAAGATTCAAACATCTCAATGTGAATATTAAATGAGAAATTAATTTGAATGTAATGAATTTTATTAAATAATAAAATTTTATTCTAATTATTATATAAAAACAATTAAAATTTTCTTTTCAAAATAGATATTATTTCAATGAAAAATCTAGTTTTCCCCTAATGTTTAGTATTTTTCACAATTCATGAAAACATGGAAACTATCCAAGAAAGAAAAAAATCAACCACTGTATATTTTTATATTCCCCTCTAACATAGAATGTTTATTTTATTCATTTAGAATATTTAACAGTTTAAAATATTGAATTTAAAATGTGTTTTCTTTCAAATGTTGTTACATTTCCCTTTTGAAAATTAATGTTTTTTATGAGAAAAATTTGTGTTGTTCTAATCTTGAGCCTAAATAATCTATTGTTTTAATATAAAAATATTTAATTCAGTATAAAACATATATATTTCAAAAATATCAATAAATAATATTAACTAATTTAATATATTTATCCAAAATTACTTTGGGAGCAATAAAATAAAACTATTTACCTAATAATCAATCAGAATTTATTTGGTTTTCTAGTTTATTGTTAAATAATAAATTCATGTTATAAAACATATATTTTTATAATATAGTTCATAACATTCATAATATCTAATTTAATTGAATTGTTTTATTTTACTATATTAAATATTAATATTTTAATAATAAAATATTGTTCACTAAATCTCTGACTTCGGTGTAATGCATGTTATCAAAAGAACTATGCATAGTATGTAACAAAATCCCAGAATACTATTGTGCATATGAAATGTAATCTATGTGTTTTGTGTAAAAAAATTACAACACAATTTTTTGTATAACTCAGTCAAAAAAGTAGATATATTTAGTATTTTGTGAAATTAAAAATATAAAAAAAAAATCAATTAATTTGAAAAATATATATTTCCAAAAATCTCTGGGAACTACATTTTACCCCCGTTGAAATTAATTTAACCCTAGAAATTAGTTTGGGTTATTAATAGTTTAACATTTTTATTTTTCATTAATAAAAACCAAAATCATAAAAAGGAATTATCAATCATTATATATAAAATGGAATGTTTAATTCTTAACGGTTACAGATAGTAACACGAAAATGGGTTTTCACATTGGATTACATAGATGGAAACTTAGAACATGAACCTTGAAGAGAAATTTAACTACTATGTTCTATGGAAATTGATAGAAACAATGTTCTAGAGAAATTTAACAATCAAAAATACTTATATTTAGGCTAATATAAGGGGATATTTGATTCATCAGATAATAATTTACTAGGGTAATCTTTTCTGTTTGAAGATCCTTTCCCTAGGTTTGAATGATTTTCATGAGAATATATACTTAATGGGTTTAGTAATATTTCGCACATTTTCAATACATTATCAACTCCACCTTATCTATTTCTGCCAAGAGGAAGGATAATCTTTCTTTCTTGAATCACTAATAGATCATGAGATCCCTAATAAAACATCTCATCTATAATCATTTACAACTAACAAAACATATTATCGTTGTATATCCAATATTCATAAATCCTCTTATTGTGAGATAATACTTTTATAATATAAACTTCATCTAATGTCTAACTAAAACACTTCATAAATGGTTAACCGCATATCCATTTTGAAATATGAAAATCCAATGCATTCAAATAATGGTCACAAAATTATCTTTACATTGATCATCCATATATAAAAATATATCCATTTGTTGTCACACTACAAACATGTGAATAATTTTGCTATGTTTTATCTTGACAATTTTTAATAACTTGAATTACCATATAAACCAGTAAAGAATCATTTATGTTTCATTATTCTAATTTTTATGGGATATATTTGTTTAATCCAAAATCTCTATAAAATCTATCCATGATAGCACCATCTTCTTTGTCAATAAATCATTTATCGGTTCCATGGTAATCAGTACTATCCAATACACGTAATGATGTCAAACAATTCTCTCATCCAAACATATTTATCTTAAAATTCGTTACATATTATAGTTTATTTTTTCCTAAATTATACACTTCCCATAAATATCACCCATACATCTAATACTTTTCCTTTCATTCATAAATATTCAATATATTGATGACAATCCTTTGAGGAAAACATAAACTAAACAATCCATATATAATTAACAATTTATGATTCTTCAATCAAATACATAAATAATTCAATACATCCACATAATGATTGTTATCTCATATGTTCTTCATTGGATTAAAATTAAATTCAAATTTACAAGTATTGAGGTGTGTAATTCTTGTGTTCTCTATAAACGAGTCACGAGACTCAATGATAATTAATCACTCCATGACCATTTTTATCATAGAGATAACATCGTCCCTCCATTTGAGGTATTATTAAATGTTCTTCATCCCTTGTCCTTGATTTGAATTAATCTAAATATCTTTTCATACATTAACCTTCACAAGTGAACATTTATAAAATAACATCATCCTTTTATTGTACATGTTTGGAATATCACCAAACCTAACATTGATAATCATATATCATGATTGTTGATTCTACATAATTGCAATATCTTTCACTATAGTGGTCATCACATTTGAATTAAAATCATCAAATTTATCATCACATTAAATGTTAACCAAGTTATTTTTGGTAACTTATATTAACTAAAACAAGATATCATAATGAAACATACATTTATCATGGTGAAAAACCGCAGAAGAATAAATAATTACTTATATGAAGTCTAAATTATGAAAACTTACATATTATATAACAACATTGGATTATATGTATATAAATCCCTAAGAACACACATATAAATATCCCTAGGGATCTCATATATTTTTAAAAGTCCTTGATTTCAATGTTTGATAAACCTTTTATTTGATACCAACTATAATAACCAAGCATTGACATGCATAAATGTTATATCACTTTTGTGGAAACCATAAAACATTAAAAAAAATATATTCCAAGTACCATATTTGTATAATGACATTGAAATATTGAAACAAAAAATATTATGACTCAGTGAAATATCGTAAATTATTACAAAAAAAATCTACCCCTAATTAAATGTACTAAAAAAAGTTCATTTATAACCGTGGGAAGGGGATCATAAGAAAGAGAAGATCTCAAATTATTTTTTAGGTAAATAAAAGAAATATGTAAGAATATAACAACCATAAGTGTGTGAGAATGTAAACATGGTCAATATCAGATCAAAACCTACATATAAAATATCATAATCATGATTCAAGGAATAATTAATAGAGTTTCATAATACATGAATAATAATGAAATCATAACACCGGAATACGACATGGAATTGTTTCAGACAAACAAGTATATAAAAAACAATGTCAAGGATTTATTCCATTACCTTTGAAACATGTTAATCATCGACTAACCACCAATGTACCTACATGGAGCATGGGATTCCCTCCCATGTATCATATTTTTTCAGGCATAGGTTTCCCTCCCATATACCCTCTTGTTTTTACCATACGATTACCTCCCATATACCCTTTGATATCATTAAATATATATCATTAACCTATGCATTGGAGGGAGATTTTTTCCCACCAATCATATATTAAAAACCATACATTTTGGAGCTACTAAGACACAAATGATACATCATATGAGAACCCATGAAATGAAATAGTTTTCATTAACATCATTCTATCACAACATTATCTATTGAAATAAATGGGTTTCATAAATTTCATTCCGTCATAAAAAAATCATTCTTAGAAAGAATAATAATCGAAAAATTAAATAATATCCCCATTAAAACATATGTAACCTCCAATTAAATAATTGTACATAGAATATAATTTTGATGGATAACATTTAAATAATTCATGGAGAATGTATCATTTATTTTTTGAAATTGTTTTCTATTCATAGTATTCCACAAAATATCAAAAAGAAAACATTTTGATAGCATATATTCTTTTTATAATGTATATAATGCTTCATATAATTATGGATTCATGATGAAAAAAAAATTACATCCATTCATTATAAGTTATAAAAACATTACTTTCAAACATTTTGTGGAAACTTCATAGAGTACCTCGCTCAGAAAAAGAAAAAAATATTACTTTTAAATCTATGTATTAAAAAGTTAAAAATGCATAAAAATTCCTTTATACATAAGTATAATAATAGTAAAAAACATTATAAAATAATTTTAGTAAACATGGACTTAGAAGATAGATCCTTCTCAGTAGAGATTTTAAATGAAACAATCCATATATAAATGAGATTTTGAAATAAGTATTCATTTACTCATAATTTATAGAATCATATTCCACAAGAAATAATGGAAATTATCTGGAAATGAAAATAACATAATCTTCCATATAAGACTCATAAGAGTCATTAACAGAATATATATAAACCACATAGTAGAATCATGTAGGTTATACGCATGTGCCTCATGAAAAGAAGACTGAGACATAAATCCCTTACTACATGAGGGACATTATATTCAGGAATACCTAATATAATGACACCAATTTGATATATTATTTACATTACATAAATTAAATTAATGATATTAAATGTCATAGGTTAGTATATACAGCACGTAAATGAAGCGAGTGGTGAATATGGAATATATCTCATGGAAATAAAAAGTGAGATGAAATTCACTTAACATATGTCTTGAAATCTATAGAGAATGTTAAAACATCAAGTATAAAAATTAAAATTTAATATACATCATTAAGAGAACCATATTAATATATTTAATAAATAATATAATTTTCTTATGGATTTTTCTTACTAGATTATTAACAATTCCCAAGTTAATGTATAATTTTGGTTAATAAAGACTTATTTATTTTACGTGTCCTCAACATTCATTATTGTACCGCTTGTATAAATCATAATATAATTATTTATAGAATGTAGAACATGAAATATATATAATATATATTTATTATATAAAAATTTATATTTTTCTATAAAATATAAATACATATAATTAAATACACCTTTCATGGTGACCATAGGTGTACATATGCATTAAAGGTGTTTCCATATTATTTTTGGTTTAATGGAAGGAAAATAATATGATATATTATCACGATGGAAAATGTTTTTTGTCATATTAAATTTATAAATTAATAAACAGTAATCCTTATTTTCATCAATGAAATATTTTTTAATAATGAATCATATCACGTCGTGGATATGGTAATTGATACATATGCCCAAGAGACGTTATCATATCCCAAATATATTGGATGGTAAAAATGTAGACATTGTTGTATCATATGAGGAGTATAATTATACATAAATAACATGTACATCATTTAAACAAATAGTTTCCATCAAAATGACCCACCACATGATGTTGAAAAGGTAAAATGTACAATATCATTTAGTGAGGTGGTAGATCACCATACAGAAGAATGGTTAGTTCATTAACCATTATATGGAAGTCTATATGAGTGTATGTAGAAACCATAATTTTAAAAAATCCAATTATTTTTAGGATACTAAATTTATTATTTAAACATGACATAAAAATAATGGAGGAAACTCATATAAGAAATTAAATAAAATCATTCATCCATGAAGGATACATCATTGACGAGTATCTCTTTTTTATTTTCACAAAAGGACATTGTTGGTTGGTATTATAACCAAATTAAGACATCTAAAATTAAGGGGTGAAATTTTAGGGGAGATTTTGGTTGATTTTTGTAGAGCCAAAGGGCATTAGGGATGTGAATAAAAGGGAAGCACATATTCCCTATTATAAGAGGAAAGGGCCAGCCTTGGAATCTCTTAAAACATTAAAGTAATATAAATTACATTTTAATCATATGGCCCCAAATATAGTAATGGAAAATAAAATATAACAATAATTCAAAATCGTATAATCCAATAATTTTTATAAACTTTTAGGCCATATTATTACCCATATCATTTAGATTTAACCCTAAATTAATTCCTTTAACTCTACCTCGTAGAACATATGTTCTTACAACTTAAATGATTAAATAGTCTCTATAAAATAGAAAACCATCAAAAAATGATTCATTTATGTAATTTAACTACTTATAAAAATTATTTTTATAAATCTTATTTATTTATTTAAAAAAATTACCACTTAATAAAATATTATTTATTTTTAAATATCAATAATGTCAATTTTGACATTATTCAATTTTTTACTTCTTAAAAATATTATAAAAACATTATATATTCTAGCAAAATTAATCAAAATATCACTAACACGTAAAAATTATCCACAAATTCATATATGGACTTATTTATATATAATTATATTTATATTAATATTTTTAATAACTTCTATTTGAGTCGTTCATTAATTAATCAATTAATACTTCCTCAATGTAAAATACATTAATTTAATTATTTATTACCTAAAAATAAAAAATAATTTATCAAGATAAAGATTAAATTTTTTTCTTTAAATTTACTATTTATATTTGAAGATATTCTGTAAATATGCATATATAAAAAATATAATACATATCAAAAAAATGGTGCGCCAAATTGGTCATTCCCTAGAATAAAATACTATAAAAGTATTAAATCCATCCATGTGGATCTAGGAGTACACGAAATTTCTTAAAGGATAATTTTTTTCAAAAATATATCTTCCAATAAAAATCGTACATGTTTTTGTGTAAATTTATAGTTTTATTTTACCCATGGTTACCCTGATATTCCCTTAATTGTGGTAATTGAAATATTACAAAATTTACAATTTATATTACTAAAATTTAATGAATTTTTTTAACTAATTTGAAATCACTGATAAAAAATATGAAATCCATTTATAATAATTCAGAACATAGACGTTTCAATATTAAATTTAAAAAGAATCTTGTTTGATAGGGGGTGAGAAAACAGGTTGTTAAAGATTAAAAGATGCAAAAGAATGAAATGTTTTAAATTAAAATATGATGTGAAGTTAATATCAATGACATATATTATATTAAATAGTTAAAAATACCCAATATTAATTTAATACACATTAACATATTAATTTATCAATATAAACTTTTTCAATGAAAAATGTTTTTTTCATTTAATATTTAGTATTTTAACTTTTTATCAAAATAAGAATTTTATCATGAAAATTCCAAAAAGTAAAAAAAATTAAATTATATTTTCTGATTTAAAATTGGAATTATTGTCAAATATAATTTTGAATTTGTAAAAATTTATTTAATATGGTTCACCATTAAAAGGTTGTAAAATTAAATTTTTAAAAATATTGGTTATTTGGCCTAAAATTATAGTTATACTTATCATATTATAAAAAAATATATTCGATGAATATGAAAAATAGTTAATCGATCATATGTTAAATATTTTTTATTAATATATTTTACTAATTGTAATTAGTATTATTTATTAAGACCGGATAAATTTGGGTGGATGAAAATACAACTATTTCATTTTTTATCTAGTGGTTTATATTTTCTTTGGAAATAAATTGGTAACCAATAATTTCATATTATAAACCTTTATTTTAATAATTTATTTAATACTATTATTAACCTCTAATTTAAAATCTAGTTTATATCATAATATATATATTTATAATATTTTAAAAACAATATATTGTTCTACAAAACACAGTATTTCATTTAATGCAAGAAATGAAAATAACTTGTTATTGTGTGTAAAAAAACAAAAAATAGTATTTCATATACCTCATTATAATCAAGTTGATTCATATAGCTCAATTATTACTTGGAGTTATATATAAAGCATTCCAAAAAGCTATTTTTATTACAGTTTGAAATGAAATGTATCAAAAAGATTAAATAAATTCTAAAAGATAATTCACAAAATTTTGGTGTCTTATGGACATGTAAATCAGTTATATAAATATTACATACATTTTAAGGATTATATACATAGTATAAAAAATCCCAATATTTTTTGGGTTTTGAGTCTTAGAAAATTTGTTTTATATAATAATAGTACTAAGAAAACAATAATATTTATTTAAATAATTTATAAAATGACTCATTTTGGCCTTCATAATATATTTAATAATTTTGACCTCCTAATGGCATATATCAATGAAAGGGTGAACTAAAAGATTAGTAACGTTAGAAATTAATAGGAATGAAAAAGTCAAAAAAAATTAATGTGTATGTGCGAGATTACAATAGTAATTTTCACATCATAAGCATAGGATCCTTTTCATAATAATAATACTAAGAAGACATTTAGTACGGAATATCAATAGTAATTAGTTGTTATAATTGATGACCCACTTCCATGAAGTTTTATAATAATATATAATTTAAACTACATCATTTCTGTGTTTAACATTATATACAATGATAAATACATTACATCTCTATATAAAGATCTCAGTATATATAAATCATTACACAATGAATTGGTGATATATTAAATTGTGGTCCCTCCTATTATTTGATATTATAGTCAAAATATTGTCTGCCACATAAAAAGAAGACAAATATTCAACATAAATGTATAAAAAAAATGATATGATATTATCTATCTTCATAATTTAAAAATAATATGTCAATGAATAATCTTATACGTAACATATTGTTACCATATTTCATGTATGTCTTATCTATATTTTTTTCCATCAATGTTTGGATGTGTGTTTTGCACCATTTGATGATGGGGAGTATTTTTCATAGAAAGTGAAATAAATTTTTGGAATAAATTTTTAATTAATTTAAACCATGTATATATCATTAAATGGTATTAGAGGGTTCTATATGGGTTTGGAGATCTTGATAAATGTTTTTGTATTTTTAATCCAAATATGGATGACACACTACTTGATGGAAACATTAAAATTGTGAATTAGTTAAACTATGTGAATATATTTTCATGATGATTCCATGAACTATTTTAGATAGTGAATAGATCACATGATATGAAGCCACTTCATTTCATAAAATGGTCAGGATCTGTATTGTTAATCTAAGATAACAGATTTATCATAATTTCTTCAAAATCAAAGAATTCACACACTAAAAGTAATTCACATTGTGAATGTTTTGGGGAAAATGTTTTTTTATTCTTCATGAAATTGAACGGACCCTACTGGTCTATTAAATTGTCAAATTCTAGTGTTTGGGTTGTCCTGGACACCATGAATGAGCCATAAGGTCATTAGTGTCAGTGGTAGGGTATCACTGTGGTGTCACCTATCGGGGCCACTGGTCGGTCTCATCATTCAGTTTCACTATTCAGGGACGCACCCAAATGGTGAAACCATGGGGTGTCGGGGTTCTTTCTCTAGTTTCCCATAATGAATATTTTAATTTATCTTGCACATTTAAATTTTATCATGGATTTATTTTTCCCATAAATTTAATCTAAGACCCACTTAGAGTGGGGTGCTCCTCAATTACCAAAATATTTGGCCCTTTCCTTCATTTCACACCCTTTAAGTGTTTCCATTTTAGCCCTTGTAATGTGTTATTTTTCACCATCTCAAGGAAACTTATTATCTCACAACCATTATCTCTACCACCTCTAAGGAGAATTCTTAAATCAAAATTAATAATAATTTGTGGAACTACAATGTTTCGTGGTTAATCCAATATTTGACATTTTGGTACATTCAAATAGTCTCCCTGATTTTAGCAATTTACCTCTTCTTATCCAAATATCATCTATTCTTTAGTCATTTTCATTTCTCTTGGTGCACCTCGAGAAATCATACTGAGATGATTAAAGCACATGTTCTAGAGCCCTTCCCCCTCATCATTAGAGCCCATGGAGTTCTTCCTCTATAATTCATGCATCCCATGTTCTTAGAGCGAGGGGGAAATATAGATCCTTGATCAACCATCTAGGGTTTTTTGTTTTAATCTCCTCATTGTGCATCATGCATGGAGGGTATGATGATGATCCTTAAAGACATAGATTAAACCAATCATATCGAATATAATAAGAATACTTTTAAATGTTTAAGTGGTGGTAAATTTGAGGATGTTTCTATTTTTTCCAATTTATTTTTATTTTTTTAATTTTATAAGATTATGCCCACTGAATATTGTGGTCGTTGGTGGAAATTTAATGCGCACTAAATGAAACTCTATTTTTCTGGATGATCCTGCGATTTATTGGATGTAACATGAAATTTGGTTAATCCGATAATCATGGTTGATTAAATAGATTCCGGATGATTTATAAACCATTTTGAAATCACACAAGTTAACCAAAAAAATGAAGGAACTAAATAAATGGTGTTTTCTAAATTAGAAAACATACGTGTTCGATTCTGGTAGGATGAATGGCTGCTTTGTTTGATGCCTTGTGGGGTGACGTAGATGGGAATGAAATATCTGGTTGGGAAGTTGTGGGTTTTTGAATCAAAGGATTTATAGAGCCTGTATATTGAGGCTTTTTTTAGTTCCAGTACATAGAGGTATCTCAATGACCCCTTTTGATGTTGTTACATAGCAAGAGAACTAATTGCCAATGATAAAATGATTGTTTGGATTTTTTCCTTCCATTTTTTATCTTGTGGTTATTCCAGTTAATTTCCGGGTAGTGGATGAATTTTTTAAATGGAACCACTTGAACATGTTAAATGTGAACTGGTATAATGGGAAATTGTTTTCTAGAAGTGGGTTGTGTTTGGGTCATGGTTGTTGTGTACAAGTTCATGTAGGGATATCGGCATGAGTGTCCGTGTATGGGATTCTTATCTTTTTCGGGACCCTTAGGATAGGATGAGTTCATGTTTACTTATATTTATAAAATTTAGTTCTTTAATTTCTTATATGCACCCTATCCATGTAGATCACTTCGTTCTGAACACCCCCATTTCATGGGGTGTTTTCCTATCATTTATATGAGTGGATGAATTTTATATCCTTTTCTTCCCAATATCCATGGTATCCAAAGATTTATTGGAAATGATATGATGAAATTAGGTTCATTATTGACTGAGACTCTTTGGATAGGGTGGGTTGTGGTGGTTGGATCATGTGGTTTCATGCATGTTTGTTTCCCATGTTTCATCGAGATGAGGCACATATGTCTTCGGGCCACATTGTGGTTGTGGTGGCCAAGGTGTTTGTGGATGTGGATATGAGTGGTTGTGGAGTCCAAGGTGTCTGCAGGCAGGATGTGTGGTTGTGGTTTCCCATAAGGATGTTGTTGCGGTGGTAGTGGGACTGATGTGAAACATGAGGGGGTGGTCTGACGCATAGGATATATTAAATAACCAATGGGAATGTAGTGTGGGTAGCCAAATTTCAATTTTCTATTACAATTACTTTATCTGAATTTCATTATTTGGGGAGTGTTCCTTAATGAGGTTCAGTGGATAGTTTCTTTACTTTGTGTTTTGGTCACCTCTTTCCTCAAATGGGCATTAGAATGCATCCCCACTTGTGAAGAAGAGCATTTGGTTTTCTCTATTGAGTATACCGGTATACTCACCCTGCATAAATAAAATTGCTTTCAGGATTCCTAGAGGACTGTGAGGATTTTGTCAGACCTTACTATATCGGACATCGGGACAATGGTCGTTGATGTTTTCTTTTCTTTTTGTAAATCCTTTCAGTGTTTCATGTACTTTAATATGTTTATATTGATCATACATATGTGAATGTATTTTTGTCTTTACTTTTACAATCAGTAATTTTAGTTATTTTTTATTAAGATTTTATCTTTTTATATTGATCTATAAAATGGTAATTCCAAAAAAATTACATGAGATTTTATACCCAAGGTTCTTTTCACCACTCTAGTGCCAATTGATGGTGGGACTCAGGGGTCATTTTCTATCCATAAACTTCAATATGGATGGTTCTTGAAGTTTGTTTTCCCCTCCATCATCCAGGTGATGGTGGGTCATGATAGAATGGTATTAGAGGGAGATTGAGAGATAGGATAAAGGTCAGGGTTAGGAATATATAGGTTTTACCAGGGTGGTAGGAAAAAAGTTTTAGGCAAAATTGGTTTGTGAAATAAGATATGGAAGACTAGCAAGGATATGGGATTTTCGGGCCCATCATGATCCGATGCAAGGACACTGGACCTACCAAACAACCATTTGACGCTACACTGATTTAATGTTAGACAACCTAGGATGAGTTATTTTCATCATAATGACTCATTTTCATGTGTTTTTTGGGTGTTTTGGAATGTAAAATAAATAAAAAAATATACAAAAAAATAATATATTATTCCACAATACTCGCCCATAGGCATTACATGATTACCTTGAAACAATGAAACCTAGACGACGTCCACGATTAGTGAGGGTGATTGAGTTAATGAAAGATGGTCTAAATGATCAATGGAGGGATGATCGTAATGATTATGATAACCAGAGGTAGAAGTCACTTCATTCCATTTAGTGATAGTCCCTCGAGAAGTATGAGAGATGTGTCTCAAACATAGAGACATAGAGTTGGCTCGAAAAGTTGGTGATAGGTTTTAGCATGATCCATGCTCTGGCAGTGTACTAGTTTCATCTATCCATGAGTCAAATGTGAGGTGTGGCATGTCGGTGGTTGACGCTCTATCTCAGGGATAATAAGGAAGAATAGGATTTGTGTTCTCGCTTCGAGGAAGTTTTTTTGGCCGGAATTCCTTTCTTTCATGATGAAGGCTGAAAAGAGGAAAAATACTCTATCCATCCATAAAGGGAGTGTGTTAGTAAGGTATTTGGGGATAAAGTTCAAGGATCTCCATTGTTTCTCTCCAGACCTCATCCCAAATGAGGTGTTGTGGGAAAGGCGCTTATAGGAGGAACTTCGACCGTCCCATCAGAATGTTGTTACTCCCTTAACTCAATATATGTAATTGGACATATAGAAGAAGGATGATGTGGTGGATAGGATTCACATTATAGGAGGTGTGTTGTGAGAGGGGAGGCAATACATTTCTTCAATGCGGAAGGTCGTCAGTAGAAGGCCTCCAGCGTCATGGCCTTCCAGGTTTCAACTGAAGGGGAGTAGGCATGGACCGTTCTAGTTTTGATCTCCTGGTTCTCGCCACTTCTCCATGAGCCTAGGAAAATGATTTTATATTTTTGGAATCCATTTGAACCTTCTAAATTTGTTCCCAGACCATGTGTAGTAAAATGGTGGAGGACAGTTTCATCTCCCACCTTAGCAGCACCAGTTTCCAGCTACACCTTTTCACTAGTAATAGAAGGGACAATGAGCTCCTCCACCACCGAGGGTGGACAATGCTGGAGGAGGACGACCTCAGGGAACCCCTTAGGGACCTAGACTCGGGTGTGGTAAGGTATAAGGTTGATAGACAAGGGGTAAATGAGTTGGGAATGAGACTTTTTACACTACAAAGGCAACAGTTCCAATTAGGCCACATGTCGTTTAAGGTACACTCATATTTTGAGTAACCTTTCATGTGACTTATTTGATTCATGAGCATCAAACTCCATTGTTGCACCCATAATATCCCATGTCATGGGTCTAGACGTAGAGAACATTCCATGCTTCTTGTTAATGAACATGCCTGTTGGAGGTTAGACTGGCCGGTTTGAAGTTTTTCAAGGATGTAGGCTGATGTTGGGGCCACATCAGTATAGTGGGGATCACCTTATACTACGAATGAAGTAATACAATGTCATCCTTGGTATTGAATGGCTATTTTCTGTTCATGTTGTTATCGACTACTTCCAGATAAGGGATGTGTTCTCATATATTGGAGTATGGTGGGTAGCTTTTGTCAGCGAGTGCGGTTACTAGGAGGGCATCTGATGAGTGGATCCTCTCATTTCCTTTTTATTTAAGATGACAATGGATTAAGCAGACTCAGAGATGGTGGATGACCTGAGTATTGTTAATAAGTTATGGGATGTCTTCCCCAAATAATTCGCGACTCTACCCCTCGATGTGAGGTTGAATTCAAGATAGAATTACAACCCGATTCTTGTCCGATTTAGATGGTTCCCTATCGGATGGATCCATCAGAGATATTGGAGTTGCAGATTCAAGATGATGACCTCATGAAGATGGATTTTATTCCACCATGCACATCACCATGGGGTACACGAGTCTTGTTCGTGAAAAAGGATGACGGTGGTCTCAAGATGTGCATAGACTTTCAAAGGGTAGACCAAGTAAAAGTGAAGAACCATTACACCCTCCCAAGGATTGATGACCTTTTTTTACCAATATAAGGGAGTATTTTGGTTCTTTATGATCTACAAGAGGTAAGGAAATCACCAGTTGAGGGTGAAGGAGGGTAACATCTCTTAGACTACATTCAGGTGCAAATATGGATACTTTGACTTTGTGGTCATGAAATTCGGCATTAAAAAGGCCCCGACCATGTTCATGGGGCTCATGAACTCCATTTTCCATTAGTATCTAGACTATTTTATAGTTTTTTTTCATCAACGAAATCATGATCTACTAAAAATTAGAGGAGGATCACATCGAGCATCTATAGATATTTTTGGAGGTACCCTGACACCACCAACTCTTCAGGATGATTCCCAAGTTCATGTTCTAAACAAAAGTGGTTCACTTCCTTGGACACATGGTGTCTCATTATGTGATAATAGTGGACCCATCGAAGTTTAAAACAGTTTGTTTTTTCGTAACACCCAATAACATGTTAGCGGTTCATTGTTCAATGGGATTTTCAAGATACTACTGAATATTTGTACCTGACATCTCCTAAGATGCAGAACCTTTGAAAACCTTAAACTGGAATGACCAGTATTTTCTATGGAGTGAATAATTCCATGTAGATTTCAATTATCTGAAGGGGAAGCATTTCAGTGCACCGATGATGAGGTTTCCAGAGGAAGTAGTGACATTTGAAGTGTTCTATGATTCTTCGGGGCTAGTCTTGGGGTGTGTGCTGATGCAACAGTAGGGAGTGATCTCTTATGGGTATAAGTAGTAACGTCCTATGAAACATTATTATGTCACCCATGACATGGACCTTGGTCCAGTGGTGTTCGTACTAAAATTATGGTGTCATTACCTTATCGAGGAGTTCTTCCTGGTCATCACGGATCATAAGAGATGAGTTATTTCTTCTCCCAGCAAGACCTAAACTTGCAACAGTGGAACTAGATGGAGTTTTTCAGGACTAGGACATCGAGATATCCAATGAATCATGAAATGGGAACATGGTGGCTGATTCCTTGCGAAGAAATTCAAAGAAGGATGTGGTACGGTAGTCAGCTGATTCGTGGAAATATTTGGAGGAGTAGGATGGTTAGCATTTGGGTTTGATAGTGGAGTATGGTAGAAGATATCTATTTTAGATGATAGTGTAGCATTCCTTGATATGATAGGAGGAGGAGGCTCAGTGGGTATACATAGAGGCTACTGTGATGCGTGATCATGTAAACTAGGGTGATGCTTAGGAAGGATGGTCGGAGGATGGTCAGAATTGGATGATTTTCTGTGGGAAGTTGTTTTTCCTAGAGGAAATGATTGAGGGTGTTCTCGGTGGGTTCCATAAATTTCCCAGGGAGGTACTCCCAAGAGTCTCCAAGATGTACTAGGGATTTTGGGTTCTGTTTTGGTGGCCTTGAGTGATGCGATAAGTGGAAGATTTTGTAGCTAAGTGCCTCGTATGTCAGCAGGTGAAGGCAGAACACCATGTTCCCAAAAGTCCGTTTCATCCCATAGATGTTCCTAAGGGGTTGTGGGATGTCTTCTCAATGTATTTCATCACATTAATACACAAGGATGAAGAATATTGTTATTACATCAAGGTATTTGTGGAACACTTGATGAAATCAGCTCAAATATTAGAGATTAAGGAGTTGAAAGCAGTGGATGACTTGGCACAAAAGTACGTGGGGGATGTTGTGTGGCTAGACAGACTTACCAGAACCATCATCTAAGATCAAGATACATTCTTTAATTCACATGGATCTAAGGTATTATTGTGTGATTTAGGCACCCAAAATTTCCTTATATTTCTTTCCACCCTCATATGGATGTGAAGATATCATGTAATATCCATTCACTCTAGGACATGTTGTGAATGTGTGTCCTAGAATTTAGAGGTTAATGGTTAATATACATTCTTCTTGTAGTGAATTCCGTCAAAAATAGGTATAACTCTACCATTATAATGTCACCATTTGAAACCTTGAATGGGAGACCACTTCATTCACTCATGTGATGGATAAATGTTGGGGAGTGAAGTGTTCTTGGTCCGATGGTGGTTCCAAGAACGATGGAGAAAGTTCATCATGTGCGCGAGAGGATGAATGTGGCTCTATACTAATGTTGATCATAAGAGGACACCCTTGAAGCTTGATTTTCGAGAACACATTTTCTTGAAGGAATCTTCTCAGTGTGGACAATGGTGTTTTGGTAGGGTGAGTAAGAATTCTCCTAGTTTCATTTGTCCCTTCATGGTGTTGAGACTAGTCAGTGAGGTGGTGTATCAGCTAGCATCACCACTGCAGTTAGAGAGGATCCAGAACATCTTCCAGGTATCTCATCTCCTTTGATATCTACACGATGACTCCCACATCCTCAATTGGGGTGAGTTGGATATCGAGGATGATGTGATTTTTGGGGAGCCGCGGGTGAGAATCAAGGATCATTAAGAGAAGGTGCTTCGTGGATGAAACATTCCATTGTTCGTGTGTTGTGTAGACATGAAAGACATCAGGAAAATACCTAGGAATAAGAGGCATAGATTTAGGCCCAGTAACTAGAGTTTTTCTATGTTTTGATATTGTGTTTTTTTTCACCATACAATGATGTAATCCTTGACTTTGACTGTTATAAGATGGGATGTTACCCCTGTTCAATGAATGTGTGTGAAAAGTCCTGGCAATGGGGAGGGGAGGACCTAATCCCTAATAAATACACAATATGGTGGATGAGATTTAACCCATGCATGAGAGTTAGTGTTGTCCAAATTGGATTGTATCCTGCTATAGAGAAAGAGACTCCCTAATACATATGTTTGGATAGTGTGAACATTATATGTTTGTTTAGTTACTTGGGGGGACGAGGTGTGGTGTTTCTAAAGTTAATCAAGAGATAGATGTGGGAGAGGTATCCCTGAATGTCGGGATCTATTCCGAAATTAGAACAGCTCTAGGGTGTTTTCTCTCAGATAGGTATCTTATGAGGTGGTTGTTCAGACTGCTCTATTTTAATTTGGTTTAGTCCTGCTTATTGGGGATGATGATATTTTGATAGGTATTTGATGTAATGGACCCGACCATCCTATTCAATTACGTTGTAAAATTCTGGTGTTTGGGGTGTCTCAGACATCATCAGTGAGCTTGAAGGCCATCAGTTTAGGTGGTAGGGTGTCGCTATGGTGTCATATATCGGGGCCACCTGTTGGTCTCAATAATTGGTGCCACACCCAAACAGTGATGCTGTGGGGTATCGATGTTCTTTTACTATATTTCATGTATCATGTCATTTAAGTCTATATACCCATTTATATTGGTTTAAGGCCATTTTTAATCCTATAAATGAAATCATAAATCCCCTAATAGTGGGGAGACCCTCAATTACCAGAATGTGTGTCCTTTTCATTAGCGTCACACCCTTTACCATGTTTCCAGTTTAGACCTTATTATGTGTTCTTTTTCTCCATTTAATGGAATCTTATTGACTCACATCCATTATATCCACAATATGTAAGGGGAGTTATTATATCTCAATTAATACCATCATGTGAATCCTCCAAGCTGTATGGTTGAGCCCCGATCAGACATTTATGTACATTAAAATTTTCTCCCTAAATTTAGGATCTGGATTCTTCTTAACCCAAGATCCTCTTTTCTTTATTACTTTCTGTTTCTCTTAATGCACCTAATGACCTCTTCTCGAGAGGAATCATGTGACCATGCTGGAGCCCTTCCCACTCATTCATGGAGTCCTTGGAGTTCTTCCTCAACAAGTCGTGCATCCCCAGTTCTTGGTGCGTAGAGAAAAATCCAACCCTTGATCATCCATGTTGGGTTTTTTCCTTTGTCTCTCCTTATATTTCATCTTGTGGGGTTGTTATGATTATGATCCTTTGATATGTACAAGATACAAAAATTAATGAAGATAATAAAAATAATTTTAATGGATAAATGGGTGAGAATGCTGATGATGTTTCTATGTTGTCATTTTTTATATGTAGTAAATTGTTTGGGATTATGCCCTCTAAAAATCGTGTCCATTTGTGGTACTATATTGTGTAAAAAATGAATCTCTATTTTTATTGAGGATACTATTATTTAATGGTTGATACATGGATACTAGTTAATCATGTAATCATGGTAGATTAAATGGATGCCCAATGAACGATAAACTCTTGCGTGATCACTCAGGTTAACCAAACCGATGAAGGAACCAAAAAAATCATGTTGTATAAATTTGAGAACATTATGATTCTGGTCTAGTGGTTTTCATGGTTTCTCTATTTGATTACATGATGGGTGACATGAATGGGAATGGACTATGTGGTTAGAATGTCATTGTTTTGTGAATCAATGTCTATTTCGAGACTGTATATAGCGGGCTTGGCTTGTTTCTACTACTTTGAGGGATCTCAAGGATCTCATTTGATGTTGTTAGTAAACAAGAGAACCCTTTGTGAATGATTAAATGGTGGCTTGGATGTTTTATTTCCAGTTTTTGTTTTGGATTGTCGTAATACCTGTTATATTCCCATCAATGTATGAATGTTTTCTATGGAACCACATGAAAATGTTAAATGAGAAATGGTACACATGTAATTTTTTTTCCAGATGTGTGTTATGTTTGGGTTGTGTTTTTTGTGTACTTGTGCGTGTAGGGATAATAGAATGGATGGTTTTGTATAGTCTAGTTGTCTATTTTGGGACCCTTAGGATGAGATGAGTTCTTTTTTTCTTATATGTATAAAATGGTGTTCTTGTGTTTCTTATATGTACCCCACCCATGTTTAGCACATCATGCTGAACAGATCTATTTCATTGGGGATGGTGTTTCTCCAAACATTCCTATCAGTGGTTGGTTATTATCTCCTCCTCTGATCCATCACCGAGGTAGTCCATGATTCATTGGGCATGCTGTGACGACCTATGGATCATTATGGCCCGAGACTCTTTTTTCAAGTTTTGTTGGTGTGGTTTTTACAGGTGTGTTTAGGTAGTTTTTTTTTTCTCAAGTGACATTGGGATGAGTCCTAGGTGTCTTTAGGCGTGCAAGTGGTTGTGGTGACCCAACAATCTGCGGGTGGGATGTGTGGTTGTGTTTTCCAATAAACTTTTTGTTGGAGTGGATATGGGACTACAGTGGAACCTGTGGGGGAGGTATGATTCCTAGGATATCATAAATTATCATTTGGAATGTGGGGATGGGGTATCGAAATAATGATGTGATATTATTATTAATTTATTCAAATTGTGTTATTTGGTGAGTGTGACATGGTGAGGTTGGGTGGATAGTTTTGTTGCTATTATTTTTGGTTACCTCTTTTCTCACAAGGCATTAGAATTACTCCCCTATTTTGCAAGATATCATTTGGTGTTCCCTATTGAGTATACTTCTATACTCATCCTATATATATAAAAGATATTTTAGGCTTCCAGGAGGACTTTGGGGACCATGCCTAGACTTACCAGCTCAGACATTGGGATAGTGGTAATTAATTTTTTTCATTTATTTGGGTACTTACGTTAATAGTTTCTTATTCTTCTATTAGTTTATATTGAACATGCATAAGGGAAGGTATTTGTTGATTAACTTTTACTTTCATTTATTGGAGTTGTTTGGGTTTACCCTATTATCTCTCGATATTGTTGTATAAAATGTTAATGCTTTACATATTATGTGAGATTTATACATTTGGTTCTAGTATCCTCTATGGGGAATGTTCAAGGCGAGAATCGTGGGTCATTATACGTCCATCAACTTGAAGAAGGATGGGTATGTTATTTGGTTGTCCCTTACCTCATCATGGTGAAGGAAGGTCGTGACACTTCATATATAATTTCTTTATAATACATGATTGTATCATTCTATAAACCTAGCCTCTCATTAAATGTGATTTTGTGTTCCCAATATCATTCTAGATCGAATATTATGGAGCTTGATCTTCAATGTAGTTTTTCTACATGTCTTGTGTTAAGAGATATTTCTCTTTATTCAATGATATTTTATGTAGAGGTTCCATTAATAGAAGTTCATATATTAATTGATCTAATTTTGATTTTATACTTGATCAAATATATTTTATATATATATATATATATTGTATCACATTATCTCAGTGGATGGCCATTATGTTGGTTTTGGTGTAGTGTTCAATATTATTGTGGTATGTGCCAATTTATATTATGTTCCACCTCTTATCTTTTAAAATTTATTTTATGATGTGGGAATCAAATCAATGTCCCTCCAATAATGTAATTTCATTCCTTCATTGTTTGGGACCTCCTTGCGGGCATGTGAGGCCATAACCGAGGTAGGTGGTTTCATCATTACCCAGTGTTGGATTAATATTATTTCTATTGTTTTGTATTTTTTAAAATGAATAAAAATTATTTATTTTTGTGTGTGATAATGAATTTTTATGAAAATATATCATTCCACATACTTTTGTAAAAAATGATATTTTCAAAGGATTGTTAAATGTATATATGAAATGGATTAGAAATAACGGTTTTGATGAACATATTTTACAAATTTATCTCATTGGAAGCCTTGCTGACTTTTTTGGAATGTGTTGTGATATGCATCATAAGTTGATCCTCTCTAGGGTTCAATCATGATTCGTTTCTCTTATATGAATTCTTTTTGATCCCCTGACTTCTTGGACAATGTTAGGGTGACCACTTGTTGGGGTCTTCCTCTGCTCTCTTTATTTTATGCATATGAATAGAGGCTTGATGTTCATGGTTATCTATGTTTTCTTATAACCATTCCATATTTCTTTTCTTTTATTGATCCTTGCACAAATTTAAAATGATTCGGTCTATAATTTTTTTAAAAAAATATGACATGTGATACATGATTTAAATTTAATTGATATATGTTATATGATTAGGAGACGTTTACCTAGATTATTTAAAACTATGGATAAAGTGGAATTTTTATCAAGTTTTTTCTATAACAACTAATTAACTAGTAATCATTCCTTGTATTGATTAGTGTATATAATTTTTAATTTTTAAATAGATAAATGTTATGGAGAACATATATGGTATCCTAATGATCCTATTTAGGTCACACATTGTGCATTCCATTTGGAGTGTATAGACCTTGTCATGTGTTTTCATTCATGAATGGGGAATGATGTATAGTTATGTTTGGAGTTTATTCATATGAATTTGGTTATCAAGAGGTGATATAGTGATGCATTATCTAATAATCAAATTGGGTAACAGTTTATTGTATTTGAGTTTTCCCACTGTTGTTGGACTCAAACCATGGGCTTCTTTTAGCAAATTTTCTACTCTAACATTTATTTTAGTTATGGAATATTTATTCCCATCATATGCTTATTTAAACAAATTTTATATTACATGTTATACCCCTTAGGTTAGGTGAAATCATTCCCTCAAGATATTTTTGACTTTTGGGTGGCAGTCACCACCCCTTAGGGATTGAAAAAATCAATTATGTTGGTGGAATATAGTGTTGGATACTAGATAGTGGGGGTATCCTATGTATGTTTGTCATCAATTTGAACCAGATGTTGGTATTTTCTCAAGAGTCTCTATCTAGTAATGTCAATTAGTATGTTGATAGTATTATAAGGACACCAGTTGTATGTTTCAATGAGTCCCTAGAAAGCACATACCATGACAGGACTCATGTTATGATGTGATATTAGTATTTGTGAAACGTTTAAGAGTTATTCATCATCATAATTGTTTTTTCTTATAGTTTCATGTTTTGAAATGATATTTTCCAATCATATAATCATTTATTCTATTTATTTTGTGATGTGATATGCCTATGTGAATTATCCATTTTGTTTTATAGTTGGGTGTGAGGTATGATCGTCGAGGTAATGTTCTATTAGATCAAAATCATATTTAAACTATCATGTGATATTTTCATGTCATGGACCAGAATATACCTTTAATTAACAAAAAAAATTGAGGTATATTGTGGATATAGGAATGAAATGGATTGATATTTTGAGTTATTAAAGTGTAACCCATCATACGTTTATGGGTATATTGGTCCCCACGATCCATAAGTCCTATATGAAAACATGGATTTAATCATCTTCTTCCTCGATACGCCTAAAAATAAAAATTTTATGTGAATGATATTGATACTAAAGGGTTCAAACAAGAATTAGTAGAATTCCTTGGAATATATAGATTTGAACATGAGATTTGACTACAAGGGTTTTAATAAAATATTATTAAAATTGTTATTCCTTTAGTGTTTGATTATTGAAAATCATATAGAGTTTCTCTATTTGAGATACAAAGACAATTTATGGTTAGCATACCCCAATCGGTTCAATGATTGTGTTCATTTTTCTCAGGCATTATTGAAGACTGCTCAGACAAACGCTTAGATATACCTATTTAATTTAGGACTGGATAATATATCATAATTATAATTAATGCTTATATTTACCAATATGGTGATAGTAGATTGGAATTTATGTCGTGGGTAGATATGACCGGAAATGTTTTCTCTTTTGGTCCTTCTCTTCCACCTAATGGAAGCTTTAGTTGCATTCATGGGAAAATATGATGTGGAAGGATCATCACATGTACGGTGCAGGTGGTTCTCAATAGAGGGATCCCTCTGGACCAATAAATTTATTCAACATTTTTTTTATCTTGTTATCAATTTGGAATGTTTGGGTTCACTCAGTGTTCTAGTTCTATACCTGTCAGGATGTGCAATTCTTGTGGCCAATATGAACACCAATAGAGGCTCTTTCATTAAACTTATAATACATTATATATGTAGGAATCATATGATCCAAAGGTATATATGGTGTAGTCATATGATTAAATATCTACAGGGATCTAGCTATAAGACTCATTAGTGAATTAACATCACATTGTGCAATATTTTCTTTTAGAGGATGACGCATGTCAGGTAGTAAAGAGAGTACTGTCCTTATGAAATATTCAGAAGAGACTACATTATTTTATAATGGATACTCCAAATAATATAATTAATCAAATTTTATGAATGATTAATTATTTAAAGGGAGATAATTTCCTTTATCATAATGTTAATGACACCTATTAGGAAATTGAATAAATATATTTCACTGTCCTTATTGTTCACAGTTGATAGAAAATGTGGATTTATTCTTTGATTCCATCATCCTCGATATGGATCATTTGGAAAAATTAATTGGTATGGATTTCCTTATCACACATCATTATGTGGTAGATTGATATAACTGAAAATTCTAGTTCCATTCTTTTAATGGGATCTTTGGGGTGCATAAGGGAGAGAAAGATCTGAGGCCTAGTCTTATAGGATCATTCCATATAAAAATAGAAGTTTGTTATCTACAATATCATTTGATCCTGATGGTATTAATTTTATTGGATATCTTTCCTTCGTTATCAGGTATTTTATAATCATTTTCTCAGACAACTTCACAGGTCTTTCTATAGAGAGGAAGGTGGATTTCGTAGATGATCTGGTACCTATTACTTACACAATGATGATAATATCATATGATATAGAACCGACAAAACTAATGGTCCTCAATATTCAATTGGATGATTAGATGGATAAGGTTCCGGTCTCCCTAGTGATTCTCGTTGGGATTTACTACCGTTATTTTCAATGATGGTTAATTGTTCACATCTTTTTTTGACAATCAATTTTTAAGTTAAAAATTGATGGTTAATAATATGACTCCTTTTTTCTCATATAGATGATTTGATTGATCAATTAAATTAAGAACGTTGTTTTTGAAAATAGGCCTTTTATCAAGTTATCGACATCAAAGTGTTGGGGAGTTTTATATTCATAGTTTATCTTTTTGGAGTAGGTATATATACGATGAATATATTAGGTTGCATTTTGGTTTGACTGATACTCTTTTAGTTTTTATGGATTTGATAAACCTGAAATTCCATCATTATATCGACACTTTTTCTATAGTGTTTTTCGATTATATTATGGTTTATTCGAGATTCGAGAATGATCATGAGTAACATACGACATTGGTTTTGGAAATCAATAATAGTCACCATTTAAAAGGAATTCTTTCTAAAAGAAGATTCAAGATCCATGAATTGATTACATTTTGGAAAATTATTTCAGAACATGGATTTTCAATTGATCAAGATAAGGTGATGGTGTTCTTGTTATGGGAAATTCCAGGAAAGGTCACTGTGATTCAGATCATACTTCAACTTACTAGTTACTATTAATGATTAGTCAATTATTTCTCAATGTTGGAAAACATTCTTCCTATCATAAAAGGAAAAGTGGTAAATTGACATTTTATTTGAAATGAAAGTCATTATTTGATGAATTGTAATGAATTATGAAAGAGACAAATAATTTGATCGTACAAGTGTTTGGAATGGGTTCAGTGTTATTCTATGATACATTCAATTCTAGTATAGGTTTCATTATTATGTGGGAAGCTCATTTTTTACCCTATGGTCCTCATCAGGTTTATCTGAGTGAGGGGGACATTCCCACTCAGGATTTGGTTTTTTCTGCTGGTATTTGTTAACTTTAATGTTAAAGGAACTATCTACCGTGTGATGGGTTATCATTATTTTCCAACCCAAAGAGATGAGGGAATATAATTTATTTTAATGGATTCAATTATAGATAGGGATGGTGGGTGGAATAAATTTAAACATTCAACTTTGATATCGCCTATACCCTAGGGAAGTGGAATTTCATGGAAAATGTTCATAGTAGGAAATTAAACCCATTTGTTGTCTTCGAATCAAGGGAAGAGTGGAACCTAATTTTAAGTCATTATTTTAATTCTTACAAATCATGTTTGCTATTATTATAATAAGATTAATGTTTTATTGTATTATATTTTTTAATGCCCCATGTATTTGTAAAAATCTTCCACTAGTTATGAGGATCTATCAGAATAGAATTGGGATCTACCATTAGCTATGATGATCTACCTTTTCTTCAAAATAGATCAACTGGTGGGTCACATCTAAGAATAGATTATACAATTGATGGATTTACCATTAATGAAAAACACAATTAGTTAAAAAATAAAAAATTAGTTCATTACATCCACCAATATTTTAAAATATATATACCAATGAACTTCATCTACCACTAAATAATATCCACCGGTGAACCTACTCTACTACCAAACTAAATCTACTACAAGACCATATCTAACACAAGAATAGATCTACTACTAGACCAGATCTACCTCCAGAACTGATCTACTATGAAACAATACTTATAGCCCGATTAGTTGTATCATCATATATTCTTCTACTCATTAGATATAATTTATGTTTTCATAACATTCAATTTAAATATCTGCCACTGAATCATGGTAACATTAGCATAATATAACATTGTTTTATGAAAAAATTATAAATGATATATCCTAGTTTTGGTACTATTATTATTTTGAGACTCATTTTAACATTGTTACTCATAAAACCAGTTAATTATTGTGAATCCATTAGAGGAAGAAATGAATTTTTTACTAATAATTCATAAACAACTCCAAATATGAATTACAGTCAAAGTCAAAAATTTCTATATCTTTATCGGTTAGCGTTTTGATATAGTATGTCATTTTTATTATTCTATAATGAAGTATTTGACCTGAAGAGCTATATATTCAAATGATTTTTACAATACATGATATACATAAACTTGCATCTGTGATGGTATTGAATTTATTTGAAAATGAAAAACCAAAATAATATGTATAGAGGAACAATCCTAAATCACTTCGGTGGATGTTTTAAAACATCAATCGAAATAAAATTTACTATTTTATCTCTACTATTTATAATTATGTTTTCCTACAATTTTTGAAGAATCGGTTTGAGATCCCAAGAAATTACATTTTTAGGAACGTTGAACGCCTGATTTTTTTGGACTAAAAGGCACAACCTCTTTCATCTAATTTCATATTCTGAATTTGGTTGTGCTGTACATTTTAAGACTGTTATGTATTAATCTATTTATTTTTAATGAGTGAATCTTGTTCTTATACATTTGTGTGGTATATATAATCTCTCAAAATTAGTTATTTATATATCAATATAAACCATGGAATAGGTCGTCTGTGGCATAAAATGTTTTTCATCCCATGATAAACTATGGAAGTTGATTTTATCATGGACTACCTATATTTTTTTAATAAAACTCGATCTTGATTTTGGATCAGATTCTTTTTCTGATAATGTTCATGGAAGTTGGTTATTACCATCTGTAGTGGATTAATCCTAATCATTATATTGAACCCATCATTTTATTAAATTTTGTGATCTATATGTTCTGTTATTTCATTTAAATGTCAACACACTCTTTTAGCCAGAATATTTAGGAGCAAGTTATCCTACTCCATAATATTTTATTAATAATATAAGGAAATACAACATAGTGAAGAATCATGTGTCAAAAAAGATGTGTATACACCTCATCACGTGCAACAACATCTACCAAACCAAAACATATGTTTGGTGTTACAATGGTCTATAAAGAGATATCCTCATCAATATCACCATTTATAAGTGCATCTGCATCCCAATTAGCCTCTCTATAAACATGAGTGAAAACTAAACCATGCTGCTCCAAATGTTTGAGATAGTCATCCCTGGATAAAAGCATCCTCCATGGAACATTCCATCACTGATTTCAAAGAATATCAACTACCAAAGCCGAGTCAGATTCCATCCGTAAAACCATCTAGCCATGATAACAAGCATACCAGACAACCTTAATCAGATCCCCTAATTCATCCTCAAAGACCAAAACATTTCTTAAGAAGTTGTAGAAATAGCCTTTAACGAATCCCCTATAAGTGAAGAAGACGCCACCGCAACCCGATGGTCCAGGTGCACCTGAAGCCGCCCCATCCAAATTAATTTATTGACTCTGATAAACAATAGGTTTACAACGTACATGATTCACCATATACAGATGCTTTCATCATCCAGAAAAAACCAATGTTCATAGCACAACTAGATCTGAAATATAATTCTTTGTGACCCCAATTCATGACCGCATAGTAGCTAGAACACAAATATAGAGTCCCAGAATACCAATAGATATAGGTGTAATTATGTTCTTGAATATAATACTATTCTAGGCCCTAAAAATAAAATAATTTAGCACTAAAACTGCAGAGACGTGCAGCGGTTTTTCCTAAGAACTTTAATCAGATTAGTAAACAGGATACATAAGATAGGAAAACACCTCAAGATTCAAATGGATTCCAAAAACATCTTCAATACAACTTCATAAACAATATAAAGTTCACCATGATAAAAATAAGTGATCAATGGTTTCATCTACAACATGAAATTAGACACAAATGGGTGCAAGAGAAAATCCAACCTGTTGCAACATCTTAGGCAAAGGATATATACCCTTCCAAATCCTCCACAAGATCAAATAGTGAGCCTGCGGAATAATGGAATAATAGACCATAAGATTCCAAGAAGGAACCAACAAAGGCTCAAAAAACATGGATATATAATTTTTATTCGTATTAACACATATATATAAATTGGGTAGCCAAATAATATTATCCATAGCTGAATAATGATAAAATCCAACTCCATTTTTAGTGGACCTAAACGAAATGGATGCGCAGTAGTATTATTGTGAAATTCAAAAATATAAATATCCTTCGAAGAAGGAGGGATCTCAATATCATTAGTAATAGAACATGATAACCAATCATTCTTCCAACAATTTAAAGAGGAATTTCTATAGACCAACCCTTTCGAGGATTTAGAAAGGATCAAATAGCCAAGATTGATGTATGGCCAAACGAAGGAAGGGACATAAAAAGATTACCCATTTAAAATCATAGATCCTATTTGATTACATATAAATTCTAGATAAATCTCATTAGATGTCAATAGGAACCATGTGATCTTTTTAATGAGAGATTCATTAAAATTATTAGGACTATTATCTCCATGACCACTATGGAAACAGGCCTAATGAAATCAATAATAACCATAAATTTCAATGTAAATTTTTTAATTAAATTGGAATTTTACGAGTTTGTGAAAATTGACATCTTGTGATTCTGAGGCACAGTGTGCCTGGAATTAATTTTTATAGTTTTGTTCAGGTATGTTCAGTAAATGTGTGAGAGGGTCTTTATAGCTTTTGAACCGATGCTCAGAATTGAAATCTGAGGGTACCGTTGAACTCACAACACCGATTTTCGCTTAAGAAGACTTTCACCTCGATGATAGTCAGAGGAGGGTGAAGGTACGTTTTTGGGTTTTTCGAGTAATAATGAAATAAAAATAAAAGTGTATGACATTTTTTATTTTTATTTACAACACCCATGTGGGTATTGGGATGTGGGGTCCACAATAACAAAACCTCCATGTGGGAGTTAGAATTGTGGACCGCCAGACCTTAACCTCCCATGTGAGGTTATGGAGGTGGGGACCACCCAAACCATGACCTCCCATGAGAGGTTATGTTGGTGGGGACCACCCGGGATTAAACCCCCTTGAAACCCCCATTAATTGAGATAAACTATCAACCCCACCTCATTAATGAGGGAGTGCCTCTTGACCTCATCCACCTTAATTTTTCCAACGCACCACTTAATTGATCCAATTTAATTTAATCCAATTTGGATTGTGCCTATGATTAAATTTTGGAAACAATTTTTATTATTGGATATCTCTTTTATTTGGTGGAATTAGGGAGAGGCGTAACTCTTGGGAGAAAGCTCCTCCTACGAAGAACACTTCCTCTACAAAGAACGTCGACGACTTCGTCCTTCTTCCTCAGAACTTCTTTTGACATTGGATGTGTTCGTCTACAACGAATTGACATCCTCCATCTCGTGCCAAGGTCAACAAATATCGAAAATGGTAGGGTTTTTAATTAATTTGGATTTTATTCCCTTGATTATTTCCGTTTAAAAACAATGAATGCAGATCAATATATTATCATGTTGAACTGTGGTTGTCTTCCTTGCGGGTTGGGAATAAATTCTTGTGGGAAGTTGTAGGGGTTTATTCATTATTTGATTAACACTTCCCATGTTATCCCCTCTTTTTCCCTTGCTGGTCTGGAAATAGAAATTATTGAGGGATTATTGGAATTGATGTTTAAAAATATCTTCCATGCTCATTCTTTGTTTATGTTCTAGACTAACCACTTGCTACCACAATAAAACATGGAGGGCGTGGGTCAAACAAACATGGATCGACCCCCCACCATTCTTCATGGTGGTGTTATTTGAAATGGAGGATGGAAACAACGGTGTAAATGGTCACAAGGGAAACGTTCATGCCACCCGCACTGCCCCCGCAATGCTCCGGTGCCTCGGCCGAACCGGCTCTGTCACCCATGGCCGTACTGCACCGCCCGCCAGCTCGGATTGCCCACCGGCCTCCCAAGCCTTCCCGACCGCCCCTGCCCACCGGCCTTCTGAGACACCTTGGCTATTCCAGTATGCCGGAATTCCAAGCCCCTGGAAGAACTGGCCACTCAAGGCACCCCGAATAAACTAGCTCGCGCCCTAGAGGCACCCCAACCAAATTGGCATATGCCCCCATGGCACCCCGGGCCGAGACCCCCAAACGGTGCCTTCAGGGCTGAACAACCCTCATGCGGACCCGCATCCGGTTCGCGCCCTCATGGGTGGTCCGCACCCACACGTCCTTTCGCAGCCCCTCACGACCAGCTTGATTGGGGCAATAGGCCGGGCCGAACCCAATGGTCTAGCTCGCCAATTAGGCTAGGTCATCCCAAACCGGTTCAACCAAGACCAGTTCGGGTCAGCTCTCTCTGACCGGGTTGGACCGGACACACGCCCACTATGATCCATAACTTTCTTTTGGCCATATCTTTGGCATCAGACATCCGTTTGAAGAACCTTCAGCGGTGCTGGTAAACATGGAGCTTGATGGTCCTTTTGATTAAACCCCACTAGAGTTTGTGGTATAGTAGAGATATGAACAGGTTGGATCATTCACAAATCTAATCGGGCCCCTAGGACTAAAAGGCTAATAACTCACATAATAGGTGTCTAATTGATATGCCTTATGTTTTTTTGAGACCCCTATGACGCGTCGGACCATTGAGATACTTATTCATGGGACTTCCTTATAGATGGAGTATCAACCATTAACCCGTGGAGCAGATCCTCACGGAGAAGAACGAGCGTAGTGCAGAGACCTAGTAGATGGCTTTGACCTGACGACTACTAACCGTTTTACTCGGAGTGACTATACTAGCCAATTGGGGTGCACCTTGGTGTTGCGGATGACCTATGGTGGAGGACCATGCTTGGTGATGCGTCAGACCCACAACACTCGATAGGAAGAGTACCTCAACAGGCTATGAGGGGGAGAACTTTTGGTAACTTAGCAGACCCACTGTGGGGAGCGCCTCTGTGTGACGCGACGGACCCACAGTACTATACTGTAGGAGTACCTTAGAAGTCCAAGGTTAGTGGGAAGCACATTTGGTGTCGTGGAAGGCCCACTGTACTCCATTGAGCAGAAGTTCTCCAGCATCCGAGGTTTTTATAACGTGACTTGGGATGTTACTAGATACTACCACTAAAATAAAATGCTGGATGAGCTGAGTCAGTACTTTTGTGTATTCCTTGTGATTGAGATTGTTTAATTAATAACATTGGTATATGAATGGGCATATACCTAAGTAGGGTTATTTGTTGATTTCATACATTTTTTTTATCCTTGTTGGATTTTGTGTGACCTTGAGGGTCTCAGGGTCCCTACTAAGGATCCTTATACTCACCCCTGCATGGGATATAACCGCACCATGATGTGTTGTATGCAGATGACGGACAACGCTAACTGAGGCTGAGAGTACCAGGAATAGATGGTACCCGGAGGTGGACCATACAACTTGTCAGTACATAGAGGAGACAGAGGGACCCGGAGTGATGAGGAGAAAATTTGTACATACCCTTTAGGTTGGAACCTTAGAGGATGATGCAGTTGTTGTTTTCATTTTTCTTCATTTGTATTGAATTTCAGTTGTAGTAGTACCTTTTCTGTTGGGCTAGAATTCTCCCCCCATTTTTCTTTCATCACACTTTTGTTATATAGTTTACTGGGTGTTTTGTCCCGCTATGTTCTCTCATGGGAGTGAATTTATAGGTTATAAATACAATGCCTTTCTTGTTTTGGAGAATTTCTCCATTGGTGATAGTTTCATGCCCCCTGTCTTATAGAAGGATATAATGGGGTAGTCACGGCACAGGCCCCGAGGGACGGGTCTTGACTAATTTGTATCAGAGGTGTCAGTTCTACCATAGAACATATGACCCCGATCTTCATTTTCTATGAAGAAATAGTTTTAAGGGAAGTGAGTGTGTTTCCCAGTTCAGGGAGTAAAGTGTAGCTTCGCCGGCCGACATATCATTACACCAGGACCCTGACATCTGATTTCAAACTCATTGAATGAAAAAACTGATTGCGCGTGTGTTTTCAAAAGATTTCATTATGTCAACTCAACCAGGTCAACTCAAAAGGTATAAATTTTAACTGTAGCACACATGTTTCTCTTCTGGATGACTCCATGAAGATAGCCGGCTAGAGTTCCAGGAGTTGTATGCACTAATAGCCCACTGATCGATGAGGAATCGGTATAGGGCCATTTTTCGGTAGAGGCACCGGGGGTACCACTCCCCGTTAAGCCACCTATTCCACCAGCCCCAGTAGCAGATGGTGCACCCCTATTGAGATAATTGCATGAGTTCCAGGGCCAGAGGAAACCTATGTTCTAGGGAGAGACAGACCCATAAGAGGCTGAGGATTGGCTAGAGGCTGTTGTGAATGTTTTCCAACTGGTAGGGACACCAACAGACCTCATATTGATCCTTTCTGCCAGCCTACTACAGGCAGCAGCAGGAAGACAGTGGATCTTGATCCTCCTAGTTCATGACGAGGTGACATTTATCTAGGATGACTTAGAAAGACTCTTTTGGGTTTAGTTAGTTCTAGCGACTCTGCACGTAGTGTGCATTCATGAGCTACTTCTTCTACAGTTGGGCAGTATGACTGTAGCTCAGTACATAGTGAGTTTCACCGACCTCTAAAGTCACTCCACCGATATGGTGCAAGACCCATTCTTCAGATTCTGAACCTTTGATCATAGACTCAAGTGGGTGATCATGGCGTCGATGATCTCACATATCATCCCAACGTAGCATGGGGTGTTAGAGAGATCCCTCATAGTGGAGAGTTTCTTGCTGAGCAGTCTCTAGCAGTGAGATCGACCATTATTCAACACGTAGTGGAGTCTTCTGCAGCTGGAAGCAGACATATGCCACAGAGGTCCAAGTGGACCAGACCTATAAGTGGACGACCACATTACACATGATAGTTCGTGCGGGGAACCCGAAGCGGAGACAGACATTCTAGGAATAGTTAGTATTACACATGTGGTGGGTAGGGTTACATGGCTCGTGACTGTCCGACCCTCCATTCATATGATCAACAGACGGACAATGGACTTCACAAGAAGAGACAAAGGTTTGATCAAGGTGGTCTGCAGGAAGCAGGCAGACGTGGCAGAGGAGTAGGTCATACAGCTTTCAGTGGGAGACGATTTTAGATATTACCGCCAGCACCACCAAGAGGTGCACCATGAATGGAGGGACCAAGTTCACAGGGGAGAGCTCAGATCCCAGAAGCTGAGGCATATGATAATGCCGCTCTGGAGATTATTCGAGGTACGATATGTGTCTACACCACCATATCTATTGTAATTACAGACACATGTTCCAATCACTCTTTTATTACCACTTCCCTCATTCGGATCTTGGAGATTCTGACGGAGCCATTGGCTCAATCTATATAGCTAGATACTCATATGGGAGAAGATTCGACAATTACGCATTGGTTCCGGCAGTGTGATCTTACTTTAGGAGGTTGGAGCATCGACTTGGATTTCATTGTAGCGGCGTCAAGACCTTACGACGTCATATTGGGTATGGAATGGTTATCTAAATTCAATTCTCAGATTGACTATATTAGGCACAATGTGTGTTGTGTCTGCATGGATGGGACCAGGTTTACCTTCACAAATTCAAAGGGAGCCTTTGCATTATAGGATGGAATTTATCTGAGGAGAGTGTAGTCGATCACTAATCGGTTAGATAGCCTTACCCTCAGAGCTATTGATGTAGAGATTCCGAGTAATCCTGTAGTGGTGGACCAGTATGAAGATGTTTTCCCGGATGATGTATCTAGTCTACCTCCTCAAAGAGAGGTGGAATTTTACATTGAATTATACCTCGGGGCGGCACTGATATCTACCCCATCCTATCGAATGTCTCCAGTGGAGCATCCTGAGATTTGGGTACAACTAGAGGTCTTGTAGGGGAAGGGATTCATTCAGGCAAGTGTTTCACCTAGGGCTGTATCGATTCTATTCTCCAAGAAGGAAGATGGGATCTTGTGGCTTTGTGTCGACTATCATCACCTGAAATAGGTGACTGTGAAGAACAAGTACCCACTTCCGAGGATAGATGTCCTCATTGTTCAGCTGATGTGAGAACAATGGTTTTTGAAGATAGAACTCAGATCTTACTATCATCGGCTCAGAGTATTAAATGAGGGTTTATAGAAGATAGAATTCAGGTGTCATTAAGACCATTAAGAGTTCTTGGTTATGAAATTCGGTGTAACCAATGCTCCGGTAGTGTTCATAGGTCTCATGAACATGATATTTCAGCCATTCCTTGATCTCTTAGTCATAGTCTTCATCAGCGACATTCTAATATACTCAACTAATAATGAGAAGCATGCCTACCATTTTCAGAAAGTTCTGGACACACTCTGAGAGAATAGGCTTTATGGTAAGCTCTCGAAGTTCCAATTCTGGATCAGAGAGGACCAATTTCTGGGACATGTCATATTGGAGGCTAGAGTTGCATTAGATCCAGAAAATATTGAGGTGATAATTTCATTGGAGCGACCTAGGTGTGTAATTGAGGTATGCAGTTTCCTGTGGTTGGCTGGATACTAATGGAGATTTGTGCCTGATTTCTCCAGAGTTGCAGCAACACTATCAATAATGACGAGGAAGGTGAAACCCTTTTTGTGGTCGGAGAGATTCCATCAGATATTTCAGGAGCTAAGGTAGAGGATGACTAGTGCCCCCATCTCGAGGCTTCCAGAGGAAGTTGTATGTTACGTAGTCTACTACGACGCATCAGGGATAAAACTTGGATGAGTCCTGATGCAGCAGAGACCAATGATTTCATATGGCTCATGATATCTTAGACAACATGAGAAGAACTATGCTACACATGCCATGGAGTTATTTGCGGTGGTCTTCACGTTGAAGATGTGGAGACACTATCTGATGTGCGAGACTTTTACCAAGTACTCTAATCACAATAATATTAGGTGTATCTTCTCTTAGAAGGACCAGAACCTGAGGAAACAAAGTTGTCTTAATTATATCTGGGACTATGACTTCGAGATAGTCTATAATCTTGGGAAGGGTAACTTTGTTGAAAATGAACTCAGTAGGAGATCTGGTATATTGCTTCTAGGTGAGGCGATGGATCAGCTGGACTCTTTGAAGATATCCTTTGTGGACAGAGAAATAATAGCTCTTCTACTGTCTTTTATAGTCACTCCCCCACATCATCAGCGAGTCACAGAGGCGCATCGTGGGGACACTGACTGGGAAACACGATGTGCTCAGATATCCACAGGTCTTTCACCTGATGGATTTTCTGAAGGTGGGGAGCATGTCATCCTATTCATAGGACGTACGATGGTACCAGTGTCACTTCTAGAGGAATTGTTGATGTAGTTCCACACATCCCCTCTAACATTATATCATGGAGTGATGAAGATGTACAAGGACCTCCGAAGACAGCACTAGTGGCCAGGAATGAAGAAGGAAATTTCATAGTTTGTCTCTTGATGCCTCACATGTCAGCAAGTGAAGGCTGAGCATCAGGTACCAGCTGTCTTGGATCACCCATTAGAGGTTTTAGAGTGGATGTGGGGTGTGATATCCATTGACTTCATGACATGACTTCCACATACATCTAGGGGATATGAATCGATTTGGGTGATCATTGACCGACTCACCAAGTCGACCCACTTCCTACCGATCAGAGAGCAGGGTTCAATAGAGAGCGTGTGACACCTCTATGTGCAGTATATTTTTCCGCTACATGGAGTACCCAAGACGATTGTCCCTAATCATGATACATGTTTTACTTCACAGATAAGGAAATGGATGTAGGAATCAATCAGGATGCATCTTTGTTTGAGCACCTCCTTCCATCCTCGGACAGATGGTCAGACTGAGCGGACCATTCAGACCCTCGAGGACATGATACATGCTTATGTCCTTGACTTTGGTTTCCGCTGATAGGATCACTTTCCTTGGATGGATTTTTCATACTAAAAAAACTATCACTCCACCATAGGGATTTAAACATTGGAGGCGTTGTATGAGAGACCATGTAGATCCCCTTTGTGATGGAGTGACCCAGGGGTGTCATCACTAGAGGGACCTGAGATGTTATGGGCTACCAATAAGAAGGTGCAGATCATACAGGAGCAGATGATGACTTCACATAGTAGGAAAAAGACGTATGCTGACAGGAGATGGTGGCCTCTAGTGTTCGGGGATGGTGATCACATCTTTCTACGGGTCTCACCTCGATGAGGTTTGCAGTGATTTGGCCGTGGCAGAATGTTATCTTCGAGGTTCATCAGACCTTTTCACGTCCTCTGATGAGTTGGAGAGGTGGCATACCACATAGCTTTTCCACCTCTTTTGCACCGATTTCACGGCGTCTTCCACTTATCCCAGCTGACGAGATACGTCAACAACCATTCTCACATAATCGACCATGGAGAGATAGAAATCAAAAATGTGGTGACATATATGGAAGTTCTAGTAGAAATTGAGGATCGACAGGTGCAGGTCCTTTATGGATGGTCGATACCTCTCGTACGCGTTCACTGGCAGAACAGGAACCTCCGAAAGAGCACATAGGATTAAGAGGCTCATATTCATGCTTAGTATCGCCACTTTTTTACCTAGCTGAGTTATGGGTTACGAGGATGTAGAGAATTGTGGTTGGGAGAATGTAAAGACCCAGAATTGCCATGTATTTTTTTTAATTAAATGGAAACTTTATGAGTCCGCAAAAATTGACAGCACGTGATTCTGAAGCCCAGTGTGCCTGGAATCAATTTCTGCTATTTTGTCTGGGTGCCTTCATTAAACATATAAGTGGGTATTTATAACTTTTGAACCAGTGCATGGAATTGAAATCCAAGGGAACCATTGAACTCACAATACAGGTTTTCACTTATTAAAACCATCACCTGAACGACAGTTGGTCGAGGGTGAAAGTTAGTTATTGGGTTTTTCATGTAAGAATTAAATAAATATAAAAATTTATGACATTTTTATTTTATTTTCACCACCCATGTGGTTGTTGGGAAGTGAGTACATCTAGATCTAAACCTCCATGTGGGAGTTAGATGTGGGGAAAACTAGACCGTAACCTCTCATGTGATGTTATAGTGGTGGGTACCACCGGAACCATAACATCCCATGAGAGGTTATGTTGGTGGGGACCACCAAGGATTAAACCCCCTCGAAACCACCCTTTAATTGAGAGAAGCTCTCAACTCGCATCATTAATTAGGGAGATCCTCTTGACCTCCTCCACCTTAATCTTTCCAACACACCACTTAATTGAGCCAATTTAATTTAATCCAATTTGAATTGTGCCTTTGATTAAATTATTGGAAAATTTTTTATTATTAGTTATTTCCTTTATTTGGTAGAATTTGGAAGAGGAAGAGATCTTGGGAGGAAGCATCTCTAATGGAGAACGCTTCCTCTATGAAGAACGTCGACTACTTCATCCTTCTTCCTCAGAACATTCTTTGACGTATGACATGTTTGTCTACAACAAATCGACGTCCACCATCTCTCGCCAATGAAAACCAACATCGAACAAGGTATGTTTTTTAATTATGTATGATTTTATTCCCTTGATTCATTAATTATAATAACATAGAACACGGACCAACTTATTATCATGTTGACCCCCAGATGTTTTCCATGCGGGTTGGGATTAAATTGTTCCGTGAAGTTGTACGGGTTTATTTATTATTTTATTAACATATTCCTTATTTGCCCCTCATTTTTCATTATGGTATTGTGAATAGATATTATCAAGATATTATGGGAATTGATGTTTTAAAATATCTTCCATGCTTGTTCTTTGGTTATGTTCTTGATGAACTACTTGCTACCACTCTAAACGCGGAGGGTGCGAGCCAAACAAACATTGCCCACCCTCGCCATTCTTCTTCATGGTGTTCTTAAAAATGGAGGAAGGGGACAAAAACATTAAAGTCAACAACGGAAATAGGTGTGACACCTGAGTCCTCTATGACCCGTGCTATACCAGTGACGATCTGGCACCCCAGCCGAACCGGCTCCACCGCCCCAGGCCGAACAGCGATGCCTGACAGCTCACTGCACCCACCGGCCTCCAATGCAGCCCCAGCTTCACCAGCGTATTGGACTTCTTAGCATCCCCAGCCGTGCAGAACACCGGCCTTCCGAGCCCCTTGCCAAACCGGCCCCTCCGGGCGCTACGACTGAACCGGCACATTCCTTCGCGACACCTCGACCGAACAGGTCGCGCGCCCTTAGTCGAGCCACCCTCACGATGCCCTCTAAGCCGAGTCACGCATTCGGAGCCCTCCAGGCCGAACCGTCATTGCGCCGACCCATGGATTATTCATGTCCTCCTGGCCATTCCTCACCCTCACGGCCAGTCCGCGCCCTCTTGGCCCTCCACAGGCCCTCGTGGCCCACTTGGATGGGCCTAGGGGCCAGCCAGATTATAACATGATGGCCCACCCAACGGGCCAGGCCAGACCCAACTGATTAGGCTGGGTCGACTAGAACAGGGTTGGCCTAGACCGGGTCGGGTCAGGTCAGCCCTACCGGGTCAGACTGGACCCAGGACCACTACGAACCATAGCATTCTTTTGGAAATATCTTTGGCAATAGATGTCCATTTGACAAACCGTCAGCGGAACTGGTAAACATGGAGCATGAAGGAGACTATGAGTATACCCTACTATACTTTTGGGTAGAGTTGAGATACAACCAGGTTAGATCATGCATGAATCCAACTGGGCCCTCGGGACTAAAAGGACTATAACTCATAGACCGGGTGTCCAATTGACATGTCGTCTATTGCGTTGATATCACTATGATGTGACAGACCTCTAAGATACTTCTTAGTGGGACTTCATTATTGATGGAGTATCGACCAATAACTTGTGGAGAGGATCCTCCCCGATATGAGTGAGTGTAGTGCCGAGACCTAGTAGCTGGCTGAGACCTAATGACTATTGACTGTTTGACTCGGAGTGACTCTACAATCCCAGTTGGGAGAGGCTTGGGGTCGCGGTAGACCAACTGTGGAAGAGTGCACTTGGTGAGGTGGCAGACCCTTGGTACTCGACATGAGAAGTACCTTAGAAGGCTATGAGGGGGAGCTCGCTTGGTGACATGGAAAACCCTGTGTGGGGAGCTCCTCTGTGTGATGCGGTAGACCCACAATACTCAACAAGAAGAGTACCTCATCAGTCCAATGTTAGTGGGAAGGGCACTAGGTGTCGCTGTAGGCCAACTGTACTTGATTGAGCTAGAGTTCTCCCGCATCCAAGGTTTCAATAATGTTACTGGTGATGTTAATAGATACTACACCTAATATAAATTCCTGGTTGAGCTGAGTCAGTACTTTTCTGTTTTCCTCATGATTGAGATAAATTACATTATAACATATGTATATGTATGGGAATATACCTATGTATGGTTATCATTTGATTTCATACTTTTTGGTTTATCCATGTTGAATATTCTAAGACCTTGTGGGTCTCGGGGTCCCTATTAAGTATCGTTATACTCACCCCACCACAGGCTATATCTGTACCTTGTTTTATTGCATGCAGATGACGGGCAATGCTGACTGATGCTAAGAGTTCCAGGAGTGGATGGTACCCGGAGGTGGACCATAAGAGTTTTCAATACATAGAGGTGATGGATAGACGTGGAGTGATGTAGAGACGTTCTCTACCTACCCTTCAGGTAGGAACCTCTGAGGATGATCCAATAGCTATTTTCTTTTTTCTTCAGTTGTATTGATTTTCAATTGAACTAGTACCTTTACTATTGGGATTGTATTATGTCCCCTTTTTACTTTCATCACTCTTTTTTTACACAATTTAATTGGTGTTTAGTCCAGCTATGTGCTTTCTTTTTTGAGCGTTTATATGTAAAAAGGCAATGCCTTCCCAGTTTTAGGGAATTTCTCCTTTGGTGCTAGTCGAAGAACATGGCCTATGGAAGGTAGGCTTGGGTAGCCATGGCATGGGCCCTAGGGGACGGGTCAGGACAAAACCACTCCCTGAAATTATAAAAAGATTCCTATCATTCACAGAGCTAGTCCAAATAAAATTATGAATAAATCAATATAACTCTTTAAGAAGAGTTCTAGACCATTGGTATAGAGAAAAACATAGAAACACATGGATGTGATCACAGAATTGAAAAGACAGACACATCATTTAGGATTCATGGATTTACCCTTCTAGGAATCCATTTGGTTAAGAATTATGAGGCAACTATTTTCCGAGTAATATCTTTTAATAGTACCCCCAAAAGTGGAACTGCAAGATAATTAAAAGGTAGAGACCCTCTCTTGACCACAAGATTCTGAGAAACCATATTTTTCATAGTGATGGAAACCCCTTCCCCAAAAAACATAGATGCTTTTCTCCAACTGATAACATGACCAGAGACCTCCTCATAATGCTCAAAAGCTGCCTTAATATATTAGATGGTGATTTTATCATCTTTCACAAACAAAATAATATCATCTATATAATTAAATGTGATGTATCAAAAAAACATCTTCTAATATTCATTTTCTTATAAAAACTTGCATGAACATGATCCTAGAGACATAGAATTATGTAATCCTCCGAAATAGCATAAATAAGGCTATATAAAAGATCTCATTGTCTCACTCTTGTAGGAAACTTGAAAAATCCTCTATGAGAGCCATTAACAAAAAACGGAGAGTATAGAACACTTAAGAATATAGGTAATCAAATTTATACAACCATTATAAAAACCATGCATTCTTAGTACTATGAAAATAAAACTCTGCTTAATTGTATAATTAGCCATCGAAAAATCAACCTTATGATCCATATTTCCATACAACACATTTTTCCTCATAATATTGACACATTCAAAAGATGTATTCAAGAAATTTGGAATTTTTCTTCCAAGAACAAACCCAAATTGATCTTTAGAAAAAAAAATCATTAGTAATACTTCCTAATATAATTGCCAAGACATTACTGATAAATTAATGATGAGAATTCCGAACAGCCACAGGCCTACAATCCTGAATATCATGAAAAATTTTCTTCTTTGGAATCGATGCACTAATGCTAGAATAGACACCAAAAGGAATGGAAGCATGATAAAGGAAATCTATAACCACATTGACAAACTGAGTGAGAATAATATCCCAATAAATCATGGAACAATTATTGGAAAAACCATCTGGCCCTGCCACACTACATTGATTTATAGAAATGAAAACCTTCCTAACTTCTTCCATAGTGGGTATATTATTTATCATATCATTATGGGAAACTGAAATCTTATGAGGGATATTTCGTAAGATTGTATGACCATTATCAGGACCTAAATAATTTCATTTAAATATGATGAAAAAACTATCCATTGATAGATAGTTTTAAAAAGTGTTTATATAATGTTTCTGATTAGTTTTATCAGTTTAAAAAATTTCATTTATTTAAAATATTTTATTAACTGATACCTAATTTTTCATTGAGAAATTTTAATGGAAGATAAATCTTATATAATTATACTATTTATATTAACATTGTCTATTTTAATTTACAAGGTTGATTTAGTTTTAATATTTTCTAAAAAAATATTTTATTAGATATAAAATTCACCCCCATTTTGAGTTACTTACATTGATAAAAAATTGGCATAAAATTGTTTTCAAATATATTTTCCAACTTTGATTTATTTTTATTTTTATGATATAAAACTTCTGTTTTTAATAAATTTAATTCTTTATAGAAAAGAACATAAAATAGTTATAAACTAATAATAAGACTCCATTTAATGGAATAAACTATTATAAATGGAAACATAAAGTGAAAATAAATCATGATGGAATCATTTTTTAAATTTGAATTGAAATTGTAGTGAAATACAAATTACCAAAAAATACTAGATCAACTTTGAGTGATACCATTAAATAATCTTATAATAATTATAAAAAACAAATTAATGACTTATATTAGACCATGGATGATGGGTAATTTAATATAATTAATTATTGTAATACGACATTTTAATTTTGGGATACATTAGTTGTTTCTCATGAAGGAACATATAATGTCAATGAAATTTGTTTAAAACTTATCATATTAAATATGATACGATTAAAAAGAAACACGATGAAATTATTTTATATTTAACCTAGTATTTATATAATTATAAATAAATACCTGCATTGTGGAAAATAATTACTCAAAATGATTATGTTACTCACATGTTTTGGTGTTTACCAAAAAAGATAGAGAGGAACATCATTTTCAATTTGAGGGTTCGATGATGTTAGAAAGTAACCTATTAAGGATCTAAAAGGAACACTCATGAAATAATATGTAGATCTCAATATAAATATATAATAATATGACAACAGATATTGAAAATATACCACATTCAAAACTACTACATCAAAACAATAGTTATAGATAATAGAAGATAACACAAGTAATTTAGAATCACCTTTCGATAATGATGAATTAATGAAGCAACATGGCCTGAATATTCCTAATGTTTTTTGAAATGATTTATATATTTATGAAGGATATTTATAAAAGAAAATAAGAAAGAAAATTAACTATAAAATGTATTGGAAGAAGAATGATAATGTGAATGAGATTGTCTTTTACGAGTACAAGAGGAAATGTTATGCCAAAGCTGGATTACCTAAGATAAAATTTAAAATAAAAAATGATGAAAATGATTTGAGATATAAAATATGTGATAGAAACATGGATTTATTTATAAAATAGCTCATCTAAATATAATTCATGAATATAATAAAATAATAATAGAGGAAACATTATTTGTGATAAACATTTTTGAGGTATCTAGTATTTTTCTTACATATCCCATTAATCATTCAGACATATATAGAGATTAAAATAGTGATGATAATAAATAAAAATGAATATAATTTATAATATAATAATATGTTGGAATAATCATATAACTAACATGATAAAAAAATTCATTAAAGAAGATGCATACTCTGACATCTTGATTTTAGACTAATCGTAATATTTAGAAGTATAAAATCATCAGTTTCTAAAAGGGAACATTGAGATAAAATAATCTAATGATAAATTTAAAAGTTACATAAAAATATTTAAAAGGGGGATAAATAATCCCTATCACATTATGTGAATGTAGACTACACTAAAATACACTACTATGATAGGATATCTTCCAAACAAAGATGGATCCTTAAAAATAATTACATTCCTAGTTCTGGTTCTAGTTCTATAAATTTTTCTACTAATTCTTATTCTACATGACCTAAAAATGTTTTTATTTATAAATTATTAGAATATTATTCTATGATAACTATTAAATAATTATGGGTTCCTAAATCATTTATTACTAGAATTTTAATGTACATGTTGAATTTGGTACAAAATCTATATTTTTTGAAATATATTTTATAGGAAACCTACATGAAATGTTCTATTAAAAACTATTGTTATTTGAAAAACGGTTTTCCATGAAACGTGACATGGGTTTATTCATGTTTCAAATCTTAATCAATGTTGTTGAGGTCATTTAACTTTTGGTGAAAATGAAAAAGGAAATTTTTCTAGTATTGATAAAATCAGAAACTCTAACACGATTCTAATTAATTAAATTTCTAGTAGATGGATTTGAGAATAATCATTATAATACCTCACAACTATGTGATGATGGTTTTCATGTATCATTTTAAAATAATAACTATTAGTATTTTTATTCCAATTTTTTTTATTTTTTACTCCATTAATAAATGAAAATATATATGCAATTAATTTAGATTCAATAATTTCTCAAAATATTTCCTCTCTAGGTGACATTCACAATGAATTATTTATTTTTCAAATGAAACTAGTAATATGTATTATTTTATCTCATTGAATGAATTAATGGAATGTTAGCCAAGGATCAAACTAAATAATAATTTTAACATGAAAAAGTTCTTAACCAATGTCCAAAGGGAAATGGAACAAAATAAATTTGAATTTAATTATTTTTTGTTCATTCAGTACAACTATATTTATTCCACATTGTATTGTTTTGAAATTTTAGAGGTCTGTGCCTAAATAAGAAGTATTATTAATATGTTATAGTTTCTCGGTTTTTTAGATATATTACTGTATTTTTCTGCTAAAAAACGAAATTGTTCATATTATACGAATTATTCCTAATATTTATAAAATTATAATGGACATAGAATTAAGATTATATGATATGATCATGGTAATGAGTTTTAAAATCAATATTATGGATCATTTTTCTTAAAAAATAACTATAATTCTAAATTTTCCTATCATAGGACCCAATGAGGGAATAGTGTTGTAGAAAAGATAAGATGAACCCATACTTTTTTTAAATTATGATAATTGAGTATGGTCTATTTCTTTACTTTTTGGAAGAATATATGAATACATATTGTTATATAATTTAGTGATTTTTAAAAATAATTCACATAAAGAAACATATATATAAATTATGGAATAGTTGAAAACTAAAGCATACTTACAATATAGTATTTGTTTCAAAAGGATTTAATATTAATACTATGGATACTAGTGAAAAAGTTGAATTCAAAGAGTGTTAATTAAAATTTTCATGGATTTTTAATATCCTATAAACAATATATAATGTATAATAAGATGAAAATGGTTTTGGAGGAAGTAATCCATATATAATTTTTGGAAATAGATCCACATGTGCTGAAAACAACATTATAAATCCTTGAATATCATCTTTAATATATGAATATGAATCCAAAACTATTTAATTTCATGTGAAAAAAAGAATAAAAATCATTATGTTTTATGAAATAATCTAAAGTAGACCCCTTAGAGGGAAATTATGGTTTCAGGCTGACTAAGACGATTTTTAAAATCCAATCTGGGGGTGATATGTGATTTTCAAAAACATTGATAGATTCAGAAAACATATCTTGTTATGTAGTGAACCATTCCTTCTATATTAAATATTGTTGAGAATTTCAAATTATTTTTTTGAAGAGCATAATGATGTATTCTGGTTCATGGAACAATGATCCCATAGTCCACTACCCCAATCCTCTACTCAATGGGGATGGTGATTTTCATGACTATTTCCTCCTTTCATGAGAAATAATAACATCTAATTGTATGTATTTGATACCTTTAATTGGTTTTACTATACCTTATCATTCATTTTTCAGGAACCAAATATGCATTGCTAATTTCAAGAAGGACCCACTTAACTAAAACCAAGACTGAGTTCAAGATTCCAAAATTCCAATAAATCCATAGATAACGATTTTATTTTTGACACAGGTTGTCCGTTATAGTTTCTTCTGTAACTAACATATGTATTTAGATCATCCGTGGTTCAAAAAATAAAATATTTCATTATGTGGAAAATTATTTATTTAAACAATGTTAGAGAAAGAAATAGAATGATGTGTAATATTTTATAACTCCAATGTGTTTCTCAAACAAATGCTTCTTCGATATTTCAATAGAAGATGAACCAAAAATATGTAATAATAGATACAATGGCGAGTCAATCAGATATATAAAAAAAATGTATTTCTCCATTTTGTAGGTCTAAATACCATGCCACAAAAATTGTTTTAAAACAAAATTTTATCTTATATATATATATATGTTTGTTTTTTATGACATACTGTTTTCTGATAAATATTGTCTTAATATTTATAATGATGTTTTAACCCCTCTATATCAAACCAAATCCAGAAATATAAGACAATAAATCATGAATAATTGCAATCAATATCATTCAATAGATTCATATCTTCTAGTAATTATATAAATGATTTACTCCTTTGAACCTGATACTTTTAAACGATCATAAAATATATTTGAATATATTTATTTAAATCTATAGAAACCATTATATAAATAATAGATAATATCTTGAATTTAAAACTCCATCATTTAATATTGAAACTTAGGGTTCCATCATATAATAAAAAATTCCAAATGTATGTTCGAAAACCTATGGTTTTTAAAAAATGTAAGGTTTATTATATATGGGATTTTTCGAAATTAAGAGTTGATAAATAAGTCATTCCTTTTGTCAAATGTAGGGATTCCTAAAAACAAATGGTATAATTTCAATATTCTTTCTTCCAAACATAGGGATTCAAAACTATACATTATTCTTACAATGGTAGGGTGTGAGAAATATTTCAAAAATATATTCAAAACATGTCCAAAATACATTAACATATAATTTTTATTGACTAATGATTTGATTTTATTTCCAGACTAAATTTTCTAATGAATTTTATATTTCCAAAATTCACATAAAATAAACATCATTAGTATCAAAAATTTGTTCTTTTAAAAATCAATACCAATAATAAATTAACGAAATTATTGAATTAACACAAACTCAACAATAATGATTTATTCAGTCCTTATATTCATAAAACTATTAGAACTATTAGATGATATCCTATAGATTCAATTGTTTTATATCCAAATAGAGGAAAAAAATATATAGAATCTCACAAAAATCTAGTTTATCATAAATTATTCTTGACATAGACTAAACATTATAAAATAAATGTTGTAATTAATGATAAATTTTAGGTGATGGAAGTGTAAGAAAAATATAATCAATCTATGTGAAATAGAGTTGGGTAACTTTTATATTGACCTAAATACACAATGACTATTTTTATTAAGTAGGGGTTTAGATATTATGTTGACGAGTTAGGTAATATTGTGATAAATAATTTTAGATATGTTTAATAAGGATACAATCAATAATAAGTTATTAAATTTGTAGGAAAACCTTGCACCCATGTAAATAATTGAAGCAATCACAACCCTTATTATATATATAGAACATTTTTTTCAATATATATCAAATGGATGTCAATATGTAATTCCAAAATTATTATATAGTTGTTGATGTTTTTTTAGAAAATCCCCCGGATATCAGTATCCTCATTCCCTAAATCATGTTTTTAAATTATAAAAATCACAATATGTTGCAAAACAAGATCATATATCATTGTACGATAGGAAAAAAGATTTTAAGATTTCTATTATTTTTTCATAATTAATATATTTTCATACATTTTTAATAAATATTATTTTAAAAGGTGTTTTAGTGATTCGAATTTATGATGATTCTATCATTTTAGTATCTTATAATTTAATTTTGCAATTTTTTTTAAAAAATGAACAAAAGTTAATTAGAAATGATAATAAGGGGATAATATTAATTAATATGTGGTTTTTAATCATTTAAAAATAATTATCGAATTATTTTATGTCAAATTATCAACATTAGAGACCTTCTAAAATTGTTTTGTATTGATAACAATATATATAGTGATATTTCCATTTGTTTAACATGTAAAAAGGATATTTTTTAAACTAGAAATCGAATGGATCAAAAAAATTATAAATGTTTTTTGGAACCTAGCTATACATAATTTCTCTCCAACAAAATATTATTTTTAATGTGTTTATATATGTTAAGTATCACGAAAATCATAATCAATAACATTAATTTTTTTAAAAAAATTCTTAAACAACTCACGTATATAACCAATTATGAAATACTATATCCTAGAGTAAAATAATTTTAATTAGTATGTAATTAAATTAAATATGTTGGTGGACGTATGTTTGATAGAAAATGAACCCCTAGAACATGACACCTTCTGGGAATGTTACTTGTTTCATGGTGTAGTAAAAATAAAAATTATGCTGCGATGTCTACTAATAAGTGTGAGTGTATAGCTACATGATGTTTTTGTATACAAATTTTATGGATAAAACACACTTTACGTGATTATTGAAATAAATATATACATATACCTATAAGATGAAACAATACATGTGTGATAAATATTTTCAAAAATTAATAATCTCATTCTAGGATAAAACATATTGATTTAAGACATCATTTTTTCGTATATCATTTCCAAAAAAGTGTATATAACATTATAATTCATTGGAACTGAACATCAACTTCTTAATATTATTAAAAATACCTTGAACTAGGATAAATTAAACTATATCAAATATGAACTAGGAAAGATAAATTTCTGTTAATCATTAATCTACAATTTTCAACCATTGAAGATCAACAATTAGAAAACCCACCATAGGTGATGCACCATTTGAAAATCCACCATTAGTGATCAACAATTGGTGATCCATTATCTGGTTATCCACTATTGTAGATCCACTATTGGGTGATACACCATTGATAGATCTGTGGGGCCTGTCTCTATTATAAATGACTATTGGTCTAATTTTTGGTGTTTAAATTTTTATTTGATTTTCATATTTATAAGATATTATATATAAATATACAAAGACCTTCAAAAAAAGAATGAATCTAATTCTATAAAACTATTGGTCCTTCCTACCTATAAAACCTTTATAATTACCTTATCTCTTGACTATCTACATTCCTTGTCCTCATCTTTCACCATTCGATTATATATAATTAAGATATTGAAGAGTCCATCATTTTTTTATCTAGTAGGATATCACCTTATAAATAATTATTTAGGATAATCGAGAAGTATTGTTGTGAAACTAATGTACCAAAAACATGTGAAATGATTTATCATTGAATAAATAGTGGTTAATTTTGAATGGATTATGTAAATTAGGTCATTTATAACTGAAGGTGATTGAGGACTATGGATGAACTGAATTCTTCTCAGGGAATGATAGAAAATTATTTCTATGGGTGGTTCATTAATTTTACCAATCAGAATATTAATGATTTGGGGAGAATAAATATGTGATTAATAGTATGGTTGATGAAAGTGAGTTCAGATTTTCAACAATGGAATCGGATATAAGCATAAATATACCTCACTGAGTTAGTAATGTTGATTATCAAGGATATTTACCATTTGATATTGAGTTACTTGTTTTTTAGGATTCACTTGTGTATTTAACTTGACATTTTATAGTTTTAATACCAATTGGTTGAAGGATTGATGTTTAGTGTATACTTATATTCGTGTTCATCCAATAAATATTATGACCAAGGAATGGGGATTTTATCCGAATGAGGTACCGATTTGTTGTTCCTTTTTCCTTATTAAATAATGGTTAAAATCAATCTGGGTATATTTTTTAACGGTACACATGGTGGTTATGATAACGTTTTATTTAAGATAAAATTATTTAATTTATACTAGGTTGATATTTGAAACCCCCCGAGATTTTATGAGAAATATTCTTTTAAATTATATTGATGTCTTGTGTTGTACGTTACAACAATGGAGCCTTGCACAACATGCAACAATAACTTGGCTGCATTACACGCAATCACGACCTTCCTCGGTATCGTGTGTAGTACGCAATACCGAGTTTCACTAAACGAGATATTATTATAATATTATTATGAACTAGCTGTTATGAATAGTAATACCCACTTTTTGAGATTTTATAAATTTTATCATTCAAAATAGGCTTCATTTTTGGATTTGGAATATCGAAATTAGCTTAGGGTGAAATTTTGGTACTTTTCGGATAACTTTCATATTCTGATTAATAGTGAAAATTACAAAATTTTAATTGAAAACAAATTTTTTAATCGAAATAATTAATGGTAATAAATTATTAATTTGAGTGGATTTAATGTATATTTATAACATTTTTTACAATTTAATACAATGTTGGTCATTATATGTAATTTCACATTTAAACCAAACATAAACAAGTGTCAATCTTTTGATAGTTATTATCTCTTAAAAACACGCTATTTGTTTTGACGACGGGTATAAATTTTTAAATTAGTTAATGTAATGGATATGTTTTTAATTTGGTAAAATATACATCATTTTTGAATTCATAATATCAAATATAGCTTAGGCCTAATTTTTGGTATGTTTTTGGAAACCTTCATTTTTTGATTAATAGTGAAACTACTAAGTGGTAGGTAAAATACAGTATTTTTCATAAAACATAATTTTATCGCTTCTGTGAGTAGAATTTCAAAAATCCTAGAGACACGGTTAATATAAAGGACTAAAATGTGGTTCAATAAGATGAAAATAATTTATGGTGAATAGTAACTTTTTACTTTTTTTTACCACGGTTAAAAGTAAATAAGATAATTAAGGGTAAAAATGATATTATTATTAAACTAAAACAGGTCATATTTCTATTTGATAAGTTTAATTAGACCAAAAAAAACCTTATGAATAAAATATGACCATTTAGACCCACTTGGATTCGATTAGGACATTTATTATTAATTTATTTAAAGATGGGTTAAAATAGTTAAAATCAATGTTTACTAACTAAATCGTTTTTAATAAGGGTTATACATAAGATAAATTTGACTATAAATATTCATTAGAAAGATAAAACTATTTAATACATAATGGTATTTTATTTATAATTTTTATACATTATATGATTTAATTTATTTTTGACGCAATGATGATGCAGAAAATTTCTTATTAATGAAATATTGACATAATTGATGTTATAAATACCCAAATAAATGTAATTTGAGACTTTTTATGAATTCCAATAATTTTATTTGTTAATATGAAATGTTAGTATTGATTTAATTAACTTTTTTCGAACTAATAATTCTGTTATGAGTTTCAAAAAAATTAATTACCAAATAGTGTCAAAATTGACATCAAATAGTTTTTAAAACAAATATTATATTATTAATTTTTATTATATTCTTAAAAATATAAGGTTCAACCAAGATACTTATATAATGATATTGTTATCATTAATGGACCACTTTTGGGTCTCTTGTATGTATATGTTAAATTTATCAAAAATATAATATAAAAATAAAAAGTGACATGGTAAATGTCAATATAATTAACTAAAAGTTAAAACTAAAATATAAGGTTAATATAAGGACCTAAACTTTGCTAAATTATATTGGATGAGATAATTTCGACCCATACCAACCTTAGCTTCAAAATATATCAATTTGGAGCTATTAAAAACCGAATATGACTTTATAATAAAATAATATTCTTAGTTATTCCAAAGGTGCCCCTCTCCTCCCTAATAAAAGGGCACCTCCTCCTTCTCCTCCTCACACCAATTTGAGCCTTCAATCTCGTCCAACCCCTGCCCATTTCACATACCCGCTTCTCTAGAAACATCCTAGAGGTCCTGGTATACTTCAAAGACCAATCTTAGTTCCCTAAGAGGAGGTTTCAAAAAGGCATATCGAAGAAGAGGTAATTTCTTCTACCGATTCTTTCAAGATTCTTTCTTCTTCAACATCTTCTTCATTAGTTGTTTCATTATAAAGTAATAACATCAGTATCACTAATATAGTTATATGTTATTTTAAATATGAAACAACCCCATTTCACCATCTATCCATCCTACAGAAAACAAAATCATTGCGCATGCGTACGTACGGAATACCGTCTCCACGCCGTGGTGTAATATGTTTTTCCACCAACACCATACATGGATGGGTATAATGGTGTAAATAATAACTATACATAGTTATTATAAAATCATACTGATTCTTATATATTGTATAATCCATTTCAATTAAATTCAATAATTATGGAAATGATATCATCGCTCGTGCGTACGTACGGACTACCGTCTCCACGACGTGATGAGATTAATTCCCCATGTTAACCATTTAAGAATGATTATAAAGTATATATAAGCAATAATAATGAAATATATGACATTGTAAAGCTACTGGATTTATATATATATATATATATATATATGTATGTCATCTACATTAATTCCATTCAACTCAATAAGGAAACGAAAACAACATTCATGCGTACGTACAACCTACCGTCTCCATGAATGGTGTATTTCATTCCATTTATTGATCTATTATATATATATATATTATGAATATATATTATATAAAAATAATGGTTTATATTCTGGAATTAAGTAATCATGATCTTAGTAATCATATGAATAATTACAAGGCGAAACACGGACGACAAATGAAACGATTTTACCCAAAACGCAACTTTAACATTGAATTTACAAAAGAATGGGTAATATAAAGACATAACTGAACCATATATTATATAATAAGAATGAAAATGATTATTTAATAATTCAATGACATTATTTAAATCATTATACAGGAGTTTTCGATACATACGAAGCATATCGGACCTAAGGTAAGGGAAAATATCACAATCTCATTTTTATCTGAGATTGTTTATACTTTGGTATTTACTGGGGTGTATTTTATCATCCAAATCCATGTGTCCTCACTATGTAATATTATTTATATCCTACTACAATTTTATAAATCCAATTTTACCTTTTGGTGAGGTTTTAGTAAAAGATATGAAAGGAATCTTTTGTCGTTTCTCGTACAAGGTACTTTTTGACTTTTCCAGCCAAAGTACGAGAATAGTGTTTTTTAACTTATACGGCATGAAATGATTTTTACGGTTTTATAAATACTTGATTTCATGAATATTCCTCCGAATTATTTCATGAATATTTTCAAAAAATCGATTTCTTTTAAAATTGGATGACATTTTGTGAAAATAAAATAAATTTGAAGAAAAAAGGAATTTTTCCTCAATAATTCATTTCAAGTGTTTTATCAAAACCATTTTTCATCAAAGATGACATTTTATAATATGTGTATGTTTCTAGTATAATTTCTCTATGATTTACATGGTTTCACTTCTATTATTATGAAATGATATCCATTACATTAATATGGAGAATGTGATGATGGGATGATGTTTATGAAACCCATTTTATTTATTGGGTTTTTATGAATGATTTATGTTTATTTTGTGGCACAAGTAAGAATGATTTAATTATGAGATGGATGGTACCTATATATCCCTACAAAGCATTGGGTAAAGATTTATATCTCATGAGATAGACATGGCTGGAACAACAAGTTAAACCGCTTCAGCAAAACAGGAATGGGAGGAGTGAACTCGATTCAGAAAGGGACTTTGTCCACTAAGATGGTCTTGGAAGCAATTCCATGGCTAATATGGAAATAATATCATGTACTTAATGTTTTCCACAATTACATGTTTTATTCCCATGCTATTTTATCAGTATTAATATTTCTTTTTGATCTATGCCTTACGTACTTACATGTTTTATGTCATTGCTCAAGCTTTTGATGATTAAACATTATGTTCATGTTTTTTAGTTCAAATGTATATGGTATGTTTTATTTTATCCATGAATACTGTTAATGAGCATTTTATCTCTCCCTTTATATGTTTTCTTTTCCCCAGTATTTAAAGAAAGGTATTATGTAAGAAAACAAAAAGGGGAAGATCTTATGGGAGATGTTGAAGATCTTTCCCCATGATTAGAAGATAATATTCCGAGTTTCCAATGACACTAAACTATTATGGTCATTGAGTTTTGTTTTTTTATGTATTATGTATTCAACAAAAGTAATGTTTTGTCCATGTACGTCAAGCTTCAGGTCTCTACAGATGGTATCAGAGGAAAAGTTTAGTCAAACTTTGGAAACTAGGATGCAGAAACGTTAGTGAGATCCCTAGAGATATTTCTAAGGTATGTATACGGATATCCCTAAGGATAAGTATTCTTATAGGATATAGTCCTAGAACTACGGTAACAATCTTAGAATTAAACCTAAGATGTTAGATATTGAAGGTACTCCCCCTTTATTAAGTTATTTTCCATAGCATGATTTTTGCCTCTCACACTATTCTTTTTGGGTTTTAGACGATGGCTGGTACCCGAAGGAACCATGCTGATAAATGCAATGGAAAAAGCAATGATTATCCTCATGAACAAACAAATGTTATGGGAGATGGAGTGAAAAATATTATTGCTATACTTACACAAGCTATGAATCATTCTGGGCTTCCAAATGAGTAGAGAAGGGAACAATATTCTATTGAGTCCTTCATGAGGCAACATCCACCTTCTTTCAGTGGGTCTTCTGATCCACTTGTTGCTGAACAATGGATCAGTACCACTGAAAAGATATTTTCATTTCTTCAATGTTCTGAACATGATAAAGTCATCTTAGCAGTATATCATTTTGAAGGTGAAGCTGATCAATGGTGGAATTGTATCAAGAATACGAGGCCAAGAGATGAAATTGAGTCCATGGAATGTGACGAGTTCAAGAACTTATTTTTCAATATGTACTTCCCTCTTATTCTTCGAACAAAGATGGAGAAGGAGTTTCATGAACTAAAGCAAAAGGATGATGATTCTGTTGGTGTATATGAAGCAAATTTTACAAGGCTTGCAAGGTATGCATATGTCTTTATCATCCAACCTGAAAGTAAAGTTGATCGATTCTTCAGTGGCTTAAAACCAAGTCTTAGAAGGGCCTTAGCTATATGAGACTTCAGTAGCTATGAAGAAATTGTGCGTTGTGCTATCATGGTAGAAACGGAAGTTGGTGTTACATATCCATATCATGGTTTTGACAAAAACGAAAGATGGAGTTCAAGGAGAAATCTCAGAATAATGGTGAAAATAAGATGAATTTTTCCTTATGCTCATAGTGTGGAAAGAAGAATGGTGGAGATTGTCTTAAAAGGACTAGAAAATGTTTTAAGTGTGGAAAAGAAGGTCATCGATTAGTTGAGTGTCGAAGTAATGGGAAAAGGGTTGCTAATGATGTGAATAAAGAAAAGACTGTAGAGAACGCACCACCAACACATCAATGCTTCAAGTGCAAGGAAATGAGTCATTATGCTAATAAATTCCCTAATCCAAGGGTTAGTGATGATCGGCATGAGCAACCACATAAGGCAAAGGACAATGGGAAGTCACATGCCATCACTATTGGCGATGTTGAATATTACAACGATGTGGTGGAATGATTAAGTGTTTATGTAATGGGATTCCAAAATAATGTTGTATATAGGATCGTGGAATATTGGAATATTTATGTATTGGTCTATTGTGGTTTTCAATAAGTTTATCGTTCCAGTATCCATGGAAAGTGATTGAGATATTTTTGGAAAGAAGATGATATGCGCATAATGAGGGGATAATAATTAAATGAAATGTTTGACATTATTCATGAGCTCATGACTGATATAAGGAAATAGTTGTATCATCATTTGAGTATATAGAATTTTGTGGTTTTGGTATGTGGAAAGAGTTTACTTTTGAAAGCCCTCATGTTTTCAATAAGATTCAATGGGTGTTCATTTTTCAAGAGAATACATGATTAAGGTATTCACATGATTGGAATGTGACCAAAAATATATATGGGGATCAACGATGGTATTATCATGCTTGTTATATGAACTCTCTAGTAATCGTTTTCACCATAATATGAGATTGGACAACAGTATTTTGGATAAGCCTAATGATTGTAAAGGATTATGTTGGACATAAGTTAGTATTGTTTAAGGATAGAACTTTTTTTCGATATTATTGATGGGATGTTATAGTAATTTAGTTTTAGAAAAAGGACAACCTTCCGGACGACCGACATCCCATCGTGTCGGACAAGGCTGTGGGAATCGAACCCACAACTGAAGTGCGACTGGCCTTTATCTCCAACCACCAGCCTACAGAATGTCCCTGTTTAGTATAAACTAGTTTTATTATAATAAGAAGCATGATATATGAATTATAAGTCCATTTTAGGAACCATATATGATTAATCTCACTAAACATCGACTTATGTATATTTAATAACTTTTACTAAACTTTTGTTAGAGACAGATGGAATGACCCATCATTCTATCACATGATCTTCTAACACTTCACGAATGACAAATTCAACTTCGTTTCTTTAAGAGATGAAGTAGAATTTGACCACAGAACGACCACCGGAGAGGCTGTACCAAAATCACGAAAGTATTTCTTCTAATTCCAATTTCATCAACATTAGGGAAATGATCTTGAAAACCAAAAAAATGTTGTCCTAGTGCCCTTATATCAGATGAATTAGATGGTACCCTATATCATCAAAAATATATGGGTTTTTGATTGTTGGATTTTTCATAGCCATGTTCTCTACCACTCTCCATCAGAACATGATGATTAGGTTTCTCTTCCATATCCATATTTTCACCTATGTTCTCTTATGTGGAAACCCAGTGATTAGTTAATTTGGGTAACCGTTATGTTTCATACTTTAGTTTTTAACGATTGGTTTTGGTATTCCTTTTTACGATTTGGGTTTCTATTAAAGAAACTTTCAAGTAGTAAACCAATTATAACCCCGACGAATTTCGAGACGAAATTCATTTCAAGGGGGGTAGAATGTAACACCCCGAGATTTTATGAGAAATATTATTTTTAACATTATTTATCTCTTGTGTTATACGTTACAAAAAAGGAGTCTTGCACAACAGGGAAAAATAACTTGGCTGCATTACACGCAATCACGACCTTCCTCGATAGCGTGTGTAGTACACAATACCGAGTTTCACTAAATGAGATATTATTATAATATTATTATGAACTAGCCGTTATGAATAGTAATACACACTTTTTGAAACTTTATAAATTTTATATTTCAAAATAGACTTCATTTTTGGATTCAGAATATCGAAATTAGATTAGGGTGAAAGATTGGAACTTTTCGGATAACTTTCTTATTATGATGAATTGTGAAAATTACTAAATATTAATTAAAAGATATTTTTTAATCAAAATAATTAATGGTAATATATTATAAATTTGAGTGGTTTTAAAGTATATTTAGAATATATTTTTACAATTTAATACAATTTTGGTCATTGGATATAATTTCACATTTAAACCAGACATAAACAAGTGTCAATCTTTTGATAGGTATTATCTCTTAAAAACACTCTATTTGTTTTGATGAGAGAAAATAATTTTTAAATTAGTTAATGTAATAGGTATGTTTTAAATTTGGTAAAATAGACATCATTTTTGAATTCATAATATCAAATATAGCTTAGGCCTAATTTTTGGTATTTTTCTGGAAACTTTCATTTTTTGATGAATAGTGAAACCACTATGTGGTAGTTAAAAAACATAATTTTTCATAAAACATAATTTTGCCCCTTATGTGAGTGGAATTTCAAAAATCCGAGTGACACGGTCAATATCAAGGACTAAAATGTGGTTCAATAAGGTGAAAATAATTTTTGGTGAATAGTAACTTTTTACTTTTTTTTACAACAGTTAAAAGTAAATAGGGTAATTAAGGGTAAAAATGATATTATTATTACCCTAACACATGTCCTAATTCTATTGGATAAGTTTACATCGACCAAAAACAACCTTAGGAATAAAATATGACCATTTAGGCCCACTTGGATTAGATTAGTACATTTATTATTATTTTATTTAAAGAAGGGTTAAAATAGTTATAATCATTGTTTAATAAATAAATCATTTTTAATAAGGGTTATACATAAGATAAATTCGACTAAAAAAATTCATTAGAAAGAAAAAAATCTTTCCTACTTATTGGTATTTTATTTATAATTTTTAGACATTATATAATTTAATTTATTTATGACACAATGATAATGCATTAACTATCTTATTAATGAAATATTGACATAATTGATGTTACAAATACCCAAATAAACGTAATTTTAGACTTTTTATGAATTAAAATAATTTTATATGTTAATATGACATGTTAGTATTGATTTAATTAACTTCGTTCGAAATAATAATTCTGTTACGATTTTAAAAAAATCAATTACCACATAGTGTCAAAATTGACATCAAATAGTTTTTAAAACAAATATTATATTATTAATTGTTATTATATTCATAAAAATCTTAGGTTCGGCCAAGATACTTATATCATGATATGGGTATCATTAATGGACCACTTGGGGGTTTCTTTTATGTATATGGTAAGTTTATCAACTATATTATATAAAAATAAAAAGTGACATGGTAAATGTCAATCTAATTAACTAAGAGTTAAAAGTAAACGATAAGGTTAATATAATGACCTAAACTTGTCTAAAGTCTATTAGATGATATGCTTTCAACCCATCCCCACATTATCTTCGAAATATATCAATTTGGAGCTATTAAAAACCGAATATGACTTTATAATAAAATAATATTTTTAGTTATTCCAAAGTTGCCTCTCTCCTCCCTTATAAAAGGGCACCTCCTCCCTCTCCTCCTCAAACCAATTTGAGCCTTTATGCTCGGCCAACCCCTGCCCATTTCACTTACCCACTTCCCTAGAAACATCTTAGATGTCCTGGTCTACTTCAAATACCAATCATAGTTCCCTAAGAGGAGGTTTCAAATAGGCGTATCGAACAATAGGTAATTTCTTCTACCGATTCATTCACGCTTATTACTCTTCATCTTCTTCTTCTTTAGTTGTTTCATTATAATTTAATAACTTCAGTATCACTAATATACTGATATGTTATTATAAATATGAAACAACCCCATTTCACCTTCTATCCACCATACTGAAAACAAAATCACCGCGCGTGCGTACTTACGGAATACCATCTCCACGCCGTGGTGTAATCTGTTTTTCCACCGACACCTTACATGGATGGGTATAATGGTGTAAATAATAACTATAAGTAGTTATTATAACATGATACTGATTCTGATATATTGTATCATCCACTCCAATTCAATTCAATAATTATGGAAATGATAGAATCGCTCGTGCATACGTACGGACTACCGTCTCCATGACGTGATGAGATTCATTCTCCATGTTAACCATTTAAGAATGATTATAAAGTATATATAAGAAATAATAATGAAATAAATGACATTATAATGCTACTGGATTGATGTATATATATATGTATGTCATATACATTAATTCCATTCAACTCAATAAGGAAACGAAAACAACATTCATGCGTACGTACGGCCTACCGTCTCCATGAACGGTGTATTTCATTTAATTTATCGATCTATTATATATATGTATATTAGGAATATATATTATATATAAATCATGTTTTATATTCTGGAATTAATAAATCATGATCTATGTAATCATATGAATAATTACAATTCAAAACACGGACGACAAATGAAATTATTTTACCCAAAACGCTACATTAACATGGAATTTAAAAAAGAATGGGTAATATAAAGTCATAAGTGAACCATATATCATATAATAACAATGAATATGATTATGTAATATGTCAATGACATTATTTAAATCATTATACAGGAGTTTTGTATACATACAAAGCATATCGGACCTATGGTAAGGGAAAATATCACAATCTCATTTTTATCTGAGATTATTTATACTTTGGTATTTACTGGGGTGTATTTTATCATCCAAATACATGTGTCCTCAATATGTAATATTATTTATATCCTCCTACAATTTTTTAAATCCAATATTACATTTAGGTGAGTTTTTAGTAAAATATATGAAAGGAATCTTTTGTCGTTTTTCGTACGAGGTACTATTTGACTTTTCTGGCCAAAGTACGAGAAGATTGTTTTTTTAACTTATACGGCATGAAATGATTTTTATGGTTTTATAAATACTTGTCTTAATGAAGCCTTCTCCAAAATATTTCATTAATATTTTCAAAAAAATCATTTTCTTTTAAAATTGCATGACATTTTGTGAAAAGAAAATGATTTTGAAGAAAAAATGATATTTTCCTCATGAATTCATTTCAAGTGTTTTATCAAAACCATTTTTCATATAAGATGAAATTATTTCACATTTGTATGTTTCAAGTATAATTTCTCTATTATTTACATAGTTTCACTTCTCTTATTATGAAATGATATCCATTTCATTAATATGGATTATGTGATGATGGGATGATGTTTATGAAACCCATTTTATTTATTGGGTTTTTATGAATGATGTATGTTTATTTTGTGGCACAAGTAAGAATGATTTCATTATAATATGGGTGAGACCTATATCTCCCTCCAATTCATTGGGTAAAGATTTATATCTCGTTAGATAGACATGGCTGGAACGACAAGTTAAACCTGTTCAGCAATACAGGACTGGAACGAGGAGTGAACTCGATTCAGAAAGGGACTTTGTCCACTAAGATGGTCTTGGTAGCAATACCTTGGCTAGTATGGAAATCATATCATGTGCATAATGTTATCCATAATTAAATGATTTATTTTGATGCAATTTAATCATTCTTAATAATTCATTATGATCTATGCCTTACGTACATAAATGTTTTATGTCATTGCTCACGATTTTGATGATTAAACATTATGTTCATGTTATTAAGTTCAAATGCATATGGTATGTTTTATTTTATCCATTCTTACCCTTACTGAGAATTTTAGCTCACCCTTTATATGTTTTCTTTTCCCCAGGATTTAAAGAAATGTTTTAGGTAAGAAAACAAAAAGGTGAAGATCTTATAGGAGATGTTGTAGATCTTTCACCATGATTAGAAGATTATATTCCAAGTTTCCAAAGACACTAAACTATTAAGGTCCTTGAGTTTTGGTTTTTGTTGTGTATAATGTATTCCACAAAATTATTGTATTTTCCATGTACGTCAAGCTTTGGGTCCCTAATATATTAGCCATATTGGATGCAAATTTATTGGATGTTGAAGTAAAATGTTGTGGTTTTCTTTTAATATATTTTACAAATAAATAAATGAAGTTCAATTATAATAAATTGTGGAAGAGAGATATTTTTAAAAATGACATTCTATATGAGGATTTAAATTTCATGGAACAACCTACTAGGCCCTAGAATATTGTTGAACCTTGATTGGAGAGAGATGATGATGAGTTTTATTAAAAGAAATAAGTTGAAGAAGTAGTAGATGAGGATGAAGATGTATTTTTTGTCTCAGTTGAGGAAGGGATTGACCCAAATGTGGTCAAGAGACCCTATTTTTCCTATGGCCTAGTTATAGAACCCAAGTATCTCCATCTATATGGATCCAGTTCAATTAAGTTAAAGAATCATAGATTTTATTATCAAGAGATGAACTAGTTCAAAGATCTTATGAGACCTCAAAATTTGTTGTAGATATTTCTACTTTCCTAGAAAATGAAAATGGTGGTAAAAATAAGCCCACGCTAGGTTATACTGCTGATGATACTATTGAGAAAATAGTCAGATTCATTGTTATTGATTATGTATTAGATAGGTTAGAATATGTGGAAAAACTATGTTCTGTTCAGCTTGTTGATGATGCTGCCCTTGTTGGAGAGGAAACTAGTGTATTATTTCTGATTTCAAAAGAGGGAGCTATATAAAAGGGGGTTCTATATTTAATTTAATGATGTTGGGTAAATCAAAACTATATTAATATGGTGAGGGGGTGGTAGTGTTCATGATCATAACAGTAAACAAGAGCATGATGGACCAACTATCTCAGTTAATGAATTAGATCGTACGATATCTCTTATTGATAGAATTGATGATGATGGTATGTTGAAATATTATTCTTACAAAACTTTTATTACTGGATCAGGGAATGTAGTTTTTGTTTTCCCTTGTTAGAATTGGGTTCCTAAAACACTACCTAATACTCCTTCTGTTCTTTTATATTATTTTAGTAGAGATGGTTTGGAAGATTTCATAGTGACATTGTATTTTCATTTCAATAGATATGTTATTTCATAGTCTCCTAGAGTAAACTAAACAAGTGAGGTAGATACAAGGCATTTCATTGAGTTATTTATTTTCCACATTATTAATAGGGTGATATTTAATATTTAGGTAGTTGGAAGTTAGAGTAGAATATTTTATAATAATATGAAACCAATGAAGTATATCATAGAGGATACGAGTTTTAATGTTTTTCATAGAAAAACCACTATTTTTCAATGGTTTTAAAAATTTCCTCCTCTTATTTCTTCAACATCTACTACTCAACCTCATACATCATCTTTTGATGAAAATATGACAACAGTAATAGTGAGAGAGTAGTTTTCTTCAATCTTGGGTGATCTCACTTCATATTAATAGGATGAAATTTTGAATATTAGGTAGCATGGTTAGTGTATGTATAAATTGGTACTGGAGTGTTTAAATGATGCTTAAAATGAGAGAGAGATTATCACTAGGTCAATTAAATACTCTCTTTCCAGAATATATACCAAGAATGAGCTCAATTCTCATTTTTAATTTATTGTTGAGAACATTTGGTTTCCTCCTATGACTATGGTCTTAAAGGAATAAGTGAAACTACTCAAATTCATATAACCTCTATACTGACTATTTATTGATGGGAAATATGTTCTTCATCACTGTTATAGGGAGTGGTGGAAATATCATAATGGAGTTCTTTATTTCTTGTTTCCTGTTTTTATGAGTTTAGGACTGTATTGCTGGAATTGAATCTATTCTTATGTATTATATCACCAATACACCATATATTTTCACCATATCCTCTTATGTTTCATTTATTTTCCATTTCAACAGATGAATCTGTTGGTAATATTTGGAGAGTTTCCATTAGGGATCTTCAAACCACAATATATACCACCTCATCCGCTACATATGCTCTACATTAATTTGGAAAAGTCAATGATCTATTTGATAACACCTCTCATCAAGACGAGAGTGTTTCAGACTTGGCGTAGACTTTGATATGGAATGTATTTTCTCTTTTATTTCATATTGTAATGTAATCTAATGTATTTTGTATTTTAAAATGTCTATCAATTGTTCTTATTCACTTATTTATTTATATAATCTCTTATAGTATGGTCTATTTTAAAATTGAAATATTAGGAAAAAACATTCGAATAAATTTTGGCATTTTATTTTTTATTCCTATTTCAAAATTTTAATATTGTACTTAATATTAGCAATGTGACATGTCTAGAAGACAATTAGTTTTTAGATTCATCATCAAATGTATACAGTTGTCTTTAAAATCATAATTATATCATTCCATGATTTTTTATCATGATGAACATAGATTTTTTGGAAACCACCTTATTTTAATGATTAAAAATAATGTTTTCTAAATTTATAATAAGATTAATGTTTTATGATATTATATTAAATTTTAATGAAATAGGGATAGGTATATATCTACTATTAGTTATGAGGATCTACCATCAGTTCAATGAGATATACCATTGGTTATAATGATCCATCATTACATCAAAATCGATCTACTGGATAATTAAATCTACATCCAAACAATTCCAAAAATAGATCTACCATTGAAGAAATTTTTAGTTACATTAATAGATCGACAATCAGTTCAAAAAATCCATTAAAATTTGGTGCCAGTTTGACCAGTGAACTTCATCGACCACTAAAAATGTTTTAGCAGTGAACCTAGTATACATCACGACAAGATCTTCTACATGAGCAGATCTATAGTCAAACAAGATCTACTTCTTGAATGGATCTATCATCAGATTCTCTACCACTGGTTAGTCATATTAAATGTTTTACTTAATATTATATTTACCAACCTCTGGATGGAAAATTCTACTTTTATTCTTATCTACCATTTGGTCTATGATTTTGTCAGAAATGATCCATGACAAGCATGCAACTATTTTTTTCTATGTCTCATTCAAATATAATTCCTCCAAAGAATACTTTACATGAGTTCATACATTCTTAGACCAGATGGATTTACAAATAATTATTCATAAAACCATCCATTTATACATTGAGGAAAAAGTTATAGTTTCTAGATTTAGTGCTCTCAATGAGGATCCAAGATATTATTATATTTATTTATCAACAGACAATTGGACATGGAGATCTATATATTCATAATATTTTCCTCATGCATGATATACATATAAATGAGAGGATTAAAGTGTGGAATATATAAAAAACTAGAACCATCATACACTATATAGTGGAACAACCCTTACATATAAGTGTGGATTTTTTTAGAATAAAAAATTAATTGAAACAATTTAATTTATTCTAGACTCCCTGACACTCTTTATTCGTAACCATCATGTAGAAACTATTCAATTGTCGTACAATAAAAATTCAGGGAATGTGAAAAACCTAAATCTTCTCAAACCATGAAATTCCACTTCCTTCATCTCATTTCATTTTATTTATCTATTTATTCATTACATTTAATCAGTTTAATGTATTGATCTATTTAATTTTACACACTATCATTTATGATTAAACTGGATTGTTCTATACACACTGTTTCAAATTTATTTATTTTCATATCTATGAAGACTATGGAAGAGTTATTTTGTGGAATGAATTGTTTTACCTCCCATATATATATATATGGAATAGGTTTTGATCCCATATACAATGTGTGATGTTTTTTTAATAACTGATCTATTTTTTATCTGATGATTTTTAAATTATGATTAATTGTAGTTGGAGATTTCCATGTGGAGGGGATTATGTGTCATCATGAGATAGAACCCCATGTTTTATTCCACCATGTGATGTTTTCGGTTTTTTTTCAATTCATTGTTAAAAAAAAATTATTTTATTATATAAAAAAATTGTAGATTGATAGTTAGTTATATCATGTTTTTATATAATGTGTACGATTAAATAATCAATTTTTAAAATAATATTTGACTTAATATATTTCTTTAATTGACACCCAATACCTAATTGAGAGTTCATATGGATGATCAATCTTATATAATTATATTATAATAAATAATCGATATTTATTTAATTACATTTTTGGATTTTGTATTTGAATTGTCTTTAACATAAATTTTTATCGTGTAGTCAAGTCCCCCTCACTCTTGAGTTAATCTCTCCATCCAATTGAATCATTTCAGACGCTTCACCCATTTTCACATAGATTATTAGGAAGATGTTTAATGTATGGTTCTAACCATTTTTCAGTTACTATCATCTCTCATTGAGTTTATTCATTAGGATACGTAGTAGGATGATATTTTTTGGTGATTTATGAAACCATTTAGGTTCGTGTGACCAATTTAAGCCGATATCTCTATTCATAAAGAAGTACCCACTTTGTGGAGAGTTTTTCATCACCGCATCTTTGAGGATCCTAGTGTTTTTCATCTGTAATTGTTCTTCATTGTCTATTAATCATGTAGTTATAAATATGTGTAGTGAAATGAGTTTGAAATTATAATGGATAGTTATGTAGTGAGAAAATGTATATTATGTTTCCCACTCTTAATACTACTAATAGATAATGGTAGAGCATTTGAATCCTTTTGGTTTCGACTTCTGTTTTTTGGTTACTATTTATAAAATTGATGAGGATTCCTTATACATCGTTGTTGTACTACCACTAGCTCACAGAGGGAATAATTATACCTGTGAGGTGATTGGAAATATGATGAAATTAGTTCATTCAAATCCAATTTGAGAGGCCAAAAATTTTAACTATTTTGGTTTAAATATTTATTCAAGAGTTTTTTGGATACATGGTGTTCCCTATATTATTGATTTGGATAGGTATGTTAGGTTTAACTCATCATTCTTGAATATTCTCAAGGAAGTGAAGGGTATTCATGTTAGGTTTGTTTTACAATTCCATCCATAGAAAATCAATCATGACTTTACCGTACAGGGCTTGATCCACAACTACTCCATGCACACCTCCATAGTTGAGGTGTAGGATAAAATCATTGAAATAAATAAAGAAAAATGAAGGACATTTCTTAATGTAGTGTACACACACATCCAATTATATTTACAGTATAATTGAAGTTGAATATTAATAATACTATTAATTATATTCAATATAACCAAAAATTTGAAAAAGAAATACTGTGTACAATAGTATGAAAGTAATTAATAAAAGTAATGTGTAAAAATAAATTCCCTACCAGATAGATTTCCCATCACATTAAAATCGTAAAAAATTGTTTTGAGAGTTCCCAGATAATGGTCACCACGTACCTACCACCATATGTGGTCCAATGCACAATTTATCCTTAAGAGCATCTATAGTCACTTCCAAACTTCCCTTCATTCGGATAAGGATTTACATGTGAGGAAAAATCCCATGTAGGAGTGAGTATTTACATATTGGGTATGATTCCTTGAAATTCGAATTTGTATTAGTATGATATGTGATTGGAATAGATTGAAAGTAGACAACTCAACCCAAAGAATGAGCGTAACCTTGTAGAGGGGCCTTGCCTCAATACTATACCACATAGTTCAATGTAAAAGATCTATTAATATTAGACCCATAATTCGGTCAATAAATGTTATACAACTTGGTGTAAGGAGGATGCGAGACCATTCCGATAGGTGGGTAAAAATCGGTGAGTAAAGGACATGTGATGCAGTATGATAGGGTATGACTCAAAATGTAAGAAGGAAATACACCCTATCAGATAGGGGGTACCACTTGATCTATAAAGTATTCATACTCGAATGAATAAATATGGGTTCTACTCTATAAATAGATAGAGGAACCACCCAAGAACGTTGGGGGGGTACCACACTAATGATCATGCCTAATCACGGATGTTAGGGAGTGTTGTGTAAATAAGATCCATGCATATATAATAATGTATTGTATCCCCAAATACACCACATAGTACACCATCACATTTGAGAATGAAAAATCCTAATGATAGGATGCTCGTGGGCCAAAATCCTAGTACCAATGAAGGAGACATGATGTTTTAATTCCCATCAGTAGGGAAAAAGTGGTATATTATGTTTAATGGGAGCTACAAGTAGTTAATCCTACTCCATCTACTAGTCTTGTTCCTAATAGTTCGCATGTTACATATAATGTGGGGAGACACAATAATTAGTGTGTCTACATGGAATGTAAAATCCACTCAAGATCCGTGCAATGCTCCATGGTCATGTTAGTGTTGGCATGCCCGTGTCCATGTATATCAGTACATAGTCTGCACGTTAGCATGCCGCTTCATATGTATACTTGGAGTACATGGCTGGTCACCTTCAAAAGGTATCATGGATTTCTGGGGGTACCACATGGCCTTTTATGCCTAAAATTTCATGTAAAACCTATCAACATAGCCATAGGTACTACACCCCATTTATTAATTAAACTATACAAAAATAGTCAGATTTTTCATTAGAATTAATTGTTGTACTTATGCATCAAAATGAGGATGATAAAATTTGAATCCGGCAACACATTCAAATTAAATGAGAGGTAAAGTTCCTTATTATTCATTTATAGATATCAAGTGGATGGAAAATGGTACCAAATGATTCCCGGTGAAGGGTTCCATGACCATCACAACCCCTGTCATTCACCATTTTTTCCAAAATATAAAATCCACAGTATTCATCAATCATAGCGCAGAACACATCCTGATATGTCCCCAAAAAATTATTCCAATTATCATAAATGAATCTTTTGGGAACTCGGAGGCATAATTTCACGGGATCCCCCACAAAATATTGATCCTTGACTCTGCTAACCAATGATAAAGATTGGTAAGAACATGTGGAGGGAAACACACAAGAAACAAGGCCAAAATAGTCATTTTCTAGGAGTTCTTTTCCAACGAATCGAAATTGGAAAAACCAACCTGAGAAAACAAGGAAAAGGAGAATTAATATATAAAAAAATTATACATCTGATATGTGTGAACAAGAAAAGTATTGAACATGACAAATTTTGAGAAAGAGGTTTTCATGATCTGTTCATTTAGTAAATAAGAGGATAATACACAAAATAATGAGCCATAACTATTTTCAGATCATTCATAATTGGAGAAGGTTCTTGAAAATAATGTGGAGGAATCATTATATTTTTTTTGTCGATCTTCCTAGTTCTAGAGTATCATCTTAATTAGAATCTAATTTTCCAACCATAGGAGGAATAAATTGAAGAAAATATTCCCAGGGTTATGATATTACCCCTGGATATTCTTCAATAATGATGAATGTATAATAATTTTTTTTCGGTTAATTTATTTAAAATTACTAAATGTATTTATTTATTATAATTTATGCACTTGAAAATGGTCATGAAATATGATAACCCACCCAGACTAATGTTATGCCACACCTATTGTAAAAATCCAATTTCTAGACTCAACCATAGTCTCTGATTTCAAATCTAAGATTCCATTTAAGAGTTATCCTATTTTATGTAAGAAATTGGACATGCATAATATTGAATTTATTTAAATCTTTTATATAACTAATTACAATAACCCTTGGCCTTGAAATATAATTCCATCATAGTTCCGAGCTCCAAAAATAAATATAGAAAAATTCTAAAGTCTTAAAAGTAATAATTAGTGTCTCTATACGATTTCCTCAATAATGATTTTTATCCAAAAAAGTTATATCTAAGAAAAAATCCCTAGATATAGAGACCGGTTCAGGATCTCATTGTTTGAGGAGATCTCCTTCATGTTTCATGATAACCACTAGGTACTCTGTAATAGTGGATCTATCATCAATTTCAATATCTCCCCTATCAATAATCTACAAGGGTTCACGCACATATCTTCTCATATGATACATGTGGAATATGATGTGTACCTACACTAACTATGGGGGTAAAATATGCAAGTATGAATCCTCAACAACCCTATAAAGGATCTCATATATCTAAATACATCTTGAGGATATGTTTCCTCCCTGACTGAATCTCATTAATCTTCGATGTGGGGACAGTATATAGAATATATTTTTTCATTTATCAATAACTATAGGGAAAGCAAATTGATCATAATAAGATTTATATTATCTTTGGGTTGTCCTAATCCAATCAAGGGTCACCAGTACCTTCTCCATCGTCACCGGCACCATCAATGGTCATAGAAGTGATACATCACATATCACTGCCCAGAATAAGGGTAACTGGCAGAGTCTCCTGTACAGGGAATAGAAAGGATCCACACTTATAGTAGACCAGTAGCTATTATAGTATGTAAACCCAAACAAGGGAAAGTGATTTCCCAGTTCCAGCTACAGAAAAACACCCAAGCCCTCAAAACATACTCCATTAGTAGGATATAGAGCTAAGTGAACCAATATTTCATGGGGTGAATGACCACTATCAGTTTCGTCTAGGTCATTAGTACCTCATGTAGGAATCTCCACAACCTTGAAAGAAAATTCACATCAATGTATTATACAATACTTGATGTAGAGCTATGATGTTGAACAGTGTCCAATACATATATCATCCCCCAAACATTGTACCAAACATTTCTCCCTGATAGAAAGGATGTGTGCCATCTTTTTGATTCAGTCATTTATCACCTAGATGTCATTGTATACTCTCTATATCTATCAACTCCATATAAAAAATTCAATATATATGTTTTCCCAATTTAACTCTAGGATATCGAGGGGATGTAACGACCCTATTGGAGCTTGATTCCCATCCATCACCAGTTGGAAAGTGAGACACTACAAAATGAACTCATCCATGATATCTCTCTTGTCATCTCACCAAATCAGTCACTAAAGGTACCAATACATATTACATCATTAGGAAGTACATAAAAAGGAGAAGTGTGAAACACAACAATGACCACATCTACCAGTATCTATGTAGAACATGAAACAATTTTCAATGAAAATTATGTATTATTGTACAGAAATACAGTAAAATCCTTGGAAAATAAAGAATAATACTTTTCCTATTTTTTAATATTTTTGATTTAATTTTAATTTTACTTTAAAGTGGATGCTATGTTCAATGGCATACATGATACGGAACAACATGTTTATTTGAAATCTTATATAACACACAATGCTGAGTCATACTAAAAAATAATAAAAATATAATATTATTTTAAATGTCAATTAATGACATGCCATGGTATTTGAAGGAATGAACAGAACTAACTACAATATGATTATACAGGTTTGTAAAAATATTAACATTTATCCGATTAATGTTATAGTCTTAGAAAGTGAATGGATATGTTTTTATGCACAAATAGTCAAATTTTCTTCAAAGGGTCGATTTACCGCCTTTTGATAGATAAAACTATTTAAATCCAGTTTTGGTCACTTTTTATGATTTATTTAAAAAAATTAAATTCTTATTTAGATCTAGGACATCAATATTTTCATTGGGTATTCGTTTGGTCTATTATTGATAAAATAATGTTTTACGAATAATGAATGATATTGTATTTTAATACAAAACATCCTTTTAATCTAATTTATTTATATCTAATGATTTTATTTTTAATTTGTATTAAAATTTAAGTAGATAATAATTTTACCATTAAATCTAATTTTCGCCATTGGAAGTAATTTCACTTTGAAATTGGACATAAACAAGTGCCAATATTTAAATGGTAATTATTTCCTAAAAACATGATTTTTGTTTTAAAAAAAATTAAGTAATTTTAAAATTTATTAATCAAAAATCTATGTCTTTAATTTCATAATGTAGAAAAAAATTTTGAATTCAGAATATCATATATATCTTAGGATTAATTTTTGGTATTTTCAAAAAAACATCAATTTTAGATCAATAGTGAAAACACTGAGTAGTAGCTAAAAACTGACTTTTTCATTTAAATGAAATTTTACCACTTCTTTCAATTGAGTTCTGAAAATATAACATACATGGTTGTTATTAGTATGTAAAATGCGCTTTAGTAGGATGCAAAAAATAATTGTTGAATAATAAATTTTGACTTTTATTTACCGCGGTAAATTTTAAATAGGGTAATTCAAGGTTAAAATAATATTATAATAATATTAATTTACACTAAAACGTGTCCTAATAAAATTTCGTGATACTTTTACGGCCATAGGAATTATTGTGTCGATTTTGGGACCCCAATGGGGACACTTAATATTGATAACAAAACTTTATATAAATTAATTTAAATTAAAGAAAAAAAGGACAGAAACATATATCTTTTAGTAAATCAATAATAAATGGGTTTATATAAGTTATCTCCTAGACTATAAATATTCATTATGAAGCTAAATAATATTACTACATCAGGGTATTTGTTTTATAATATTTAGACATTCTATAAATTAAATTATTTGGGACACAATAATGATGTAGTGCTGACCTCATTAATGAATGATTTATATAAATATGCTTATAATGATTGAAAAAATCAATCAAACCTATCGAATTAATATCAAAAGATTTTATTTAGAATATGAGTCATTTTAGTATCTAATTTAATGAGTTTTTTATCTTTATAAAATGAAAATATTATGTAAGAAAATAATACTTTCAAACATTCTTAAAGAGCCCCTCCCCCTTATAAAAATCACACACCTCTAACTCATTAATCACACCTCTCAAGCCCCTAGGCTAATCCAAACACTACCCAATTAAGAACCCTAAAATCCTCTCTTACACCTAGAAACATTCACTTAGTCAGGAGTCTTTTCAATAAATCCTTTTGGTTCAAACCTAAAGGAGTTACCCGATTTGAAGGTAACATCATATTTTAAGTTATTTTATTTTATATTAATTATACAACACTCTAACCTATTTTTATTCATTTATTTTATATAAAAAACTAAAACCTAGTTATATTATTTTGGTTTTATGAGATGGATTCAAACAACACTTACACGAACCTTCATCTAATCATGAATGAACATATTGTTTCTATGGAGGGTGAACTACTGCCTGACGAAATGATGATTGTATGATTTTATCCTACTACCTCTTATAGTATAGATTGTGATAAAAATATATTGATATGTAATATATATTATATTTATATGGTTTCTATGATTCTGTATTTTTTATTTAAAGAATCCCAGTGTGGTTTCCATGCTGGGTAAACACGATAATTTCCTTTGAGGAAGTGTGGACTGCCACCTTCTCAAAGTGATATGACTCTTTCGTGCCATACGTGGGACATATAAATGATAAAGTTTCCTAAATTATATATTATACGGTAATTATAATATATCATTGCATAGTTATGTTTTCATTCCATTAAAATACAAAATATAAATGAAAGTAGCATTCATGTGTAAGTACGCTTTACCATCTCCAAGGATATTGCATTTCATTTCTTATCTATAAATTTTATGTACTGTTATAAATACATATATATACTGGATATATATGATATATATGATGCCTATATCCTGAATGTAATTCTATGGATAATGTACTATTGACCAAATGGTCAATTTATAATTATAACAAGTTCATTATTTAACGCATGTTCCAAACATTGATAAAATGAATGATGTGAACTCAAATAATTAACTAATTGTTATAGAAAGGTAATAAGTGATATAAAAGGAATAAAAAATATGAAAAAGGTTCTTAATCATGTATAAATTGGGTTATTTTTATTATTGATGAAATTAATGAATGAACGGGTCTTGTCGGATATGAGGTAAGGGGCTATGTCTCAATCTCCTTTCATTGAGGCATATTATGATTTTTACACGAAATTATTTTTTATGTTGTATAAACAGATTTTAATTTTCATTTCATTCAAATGGAATATTTTTTCTACTTATCATTTTAGTTAATGAAAAAAATAATTTTTTTTTTCAATTGCGGCGACAATGACCTCTTTCCCTCAGCAATCATTAGTTGGATTCCTCTTGAAAGCCTTAATGTGATTAAAATGAAAATGATAACCCTTAATATGTTATTGGGTGTTTTGGTATTGAAAATGGTTTTGGAAATTGATTTATTATATCAATATCATTAAATTTTTTATTTTGATTTCTAATGAAATGTTATCAGTGAAATATTTATATTTGCAATATTTTATGAGTTTTGATTTTATAATTGTACATGGAAATTTTGACGGGTGGTTACATGATAAACCAAATGACTGGTGGTGCCATGATAAAACAAGATGGGTGGTTTCGTTATAACCTTCAATACTTTGGGTATGGAAGTTGGCCATATGGATATTCTATTTAGTGATATGTGTCAATGTTGAGCATATGGTTATTCAATTTATGTAAGTTTATGTCCCTAGTTACATCTATAGGTTATGTGTTCTTTCTATAAAGATTATGGTAATATTTTGGTTACGAAAATGTAAGAAATGATATTTTATTTAGTGAACAGTATTTACTACTTCATAAAGGTGAAAAGTATTACTTATGATATGATATTCATGGTATAATTTTTGTCAGACCCATCATTTCTAATTTATTTATTTTATTATATTTATTTTCGTCGGGTTGTTCGGGTCAAAACATGACTTAAGATGTCGAGTTCTTTGTGTTTGGGCCTTCTTTGTGTCCAGCGCAATGCGGTCAAAGCTATGTGTCCTTGCATGGGTCATCGCGTGGCCCCGCCCGATTCACCACATGACTTTCTGATGTTTAATTAATAAAATAAAATGAATTAAAAATTGTTTTAAGAATAATAATCATAATAATGACATTTGAGATTATTATTATTATTATTATTATTAATTATATTTTAGTTTATTACAATTATTATTGTTTTTTTAATTTTACTATTTTTATTATTTTGATAATTATTATCATTTGTATTATTTTTATTAATACAATTTGTTTTGGTTTTGAATTTTTGTTTTAATTTTTTATTTACTTTTATTTTTATTCTGTTTTTCTTTCTTTTTCTTCCTCCACTCATTCTCTCTTCCTCTCTCCTTTCATTTTCGTTGAGGCGCACCCCACCCCCCTGAAACCCTACCCTCATGCGCTGATTATTCCCCCTGGCCTCTCCTCATCGGCGACTTTCACCCTGCACCCTCCCCGGCCAGCCCACTGTCCGCGTTGTCCGCACAGCCTTGCACCTTTCCCCTCCACGTCGTTGCGCCCCCTCCTGCTTCCAGTTCATCCCACCATACCCCCCTACTCTCCATCCTGTCGCACTACAAGGCTCCCCCTCCCTCCGTCAAAGACCCCCATCCTTTCCAACTCCTTGCTTGTGCTGTCCACTGGATCAGCACCACCTTCAACGCCCTGACTCCCCTCTCACCGCCTCGCACCGCCCCCACGAACCCTCACTCACCTGTTCAGTTGAGCCCCTGGCGAAGCGACACACCGAACTAGCTAGCCTCATCCATCTGGCACCCCTGGCCACTGCCCCGTCTCCCTCTCTGGCGACCCTTTGTTTAGCACACTCCGCTTTTTCTAGCCGCCTCCATCAACCTCCGGCCAACGCCTCCCACTCCTCCGGTGGCCCATTTAAACCCCGACCATCCCCCAACCCCAATGCCTCACCATTGGTCTGTTTTCCCTCGCATGGTTGTTCTTCCTTTCTAGTGAAGTTTCGGGTAAGGTTTTCACATTTTTTGTTTTCCGAATTATGCTGATTTTGGTTTGAATTCTGGATTAGGGTCCAATTTGGGATTCCTTGTGGTGCATTCGCGGTGCGAGTAGAGTTTTGCTCAAATTTGTTGGAATTTCGGCATAAAAGGTAGGTTTCTCCGTGACTTAACATCATTATATTAATTTAATATGCTTGTTTAAATTTATTAATGTATTCCTTGGTTTTATAATGTGATGCATTTGGTGTTTTTGAATCAGTTTGTCTTTAAATGTTGAAGTCTGATTTCTAATATTGATATTGGCACGGTTTTTGTGTGTCCTCCTTGTTGCACAACTTTGAAAAATTATTTCAAATTGATTGAAAATGATAAACATGTTTTTGAGAAGGTTATCTTGTGCATTTGGTTTTAGAATGGTGTTTGATATGGGACAAATTGTGTTTTTGGTAATGACTCTTTGGTTTGATTTTTAATGCTTTTGTCGATATTTGTTTCTACAATTATTTTTGCGTTTGTTGTGGTGCGTTGGATGTGAAATTGGAGTCACGCACTAAATTTTGTGGAGTCTTCGACACCATAGGTAGGTTGTTCCACATTTAAACATTGTCTGATAAGTTAAATTTCTTACTTAGTTAATTTATAATATTACATGATTAATTCATATGGGTGCAGATATGATTATATTGAAGTTTTTCTATGAATTATTTTCGTTTAGCAGTATGTTTAATGTTTGCGGTTTGTGTGTTCAATTTCTTGAAACTTGTTTATGGTCAATTGCTAATGTTTAATAATGTTTGGAGTTATCTTTTCACATGTGCAAAGTGCAACATTTGTGTTCTAGTGTTTTTGTAATGTTTGTGTTTGTTTTTTGAAAAGGTGCATGGTTTGAAATTTGTGTCCTTGATGTGGTGTTGGGTGTGTTTGGTCATGAAAGAGGGTTCAGTGATTTTGTTTGTTAAAGCCATGTTATATTTCTTTTTAATGATTTTTTTTACAAAAAATTTAATATGTTTTAATAAAATTATAAATGATGAAAATTTAAAATGTTTTAATAAACAATTATTAGAAATGAATAAATTGTTTTAATTGACTAGGGTAAATTCTTTTGGAGTGCGTCCTTTGCCAAATGGTTTTCTATGTGTGTGAAAGTGTGTCATTTGGTTTATCTAACACCCTGTTTGTTTTATTTGTCTGAGTTTGATGTGAAATGTGAAATTGGAACATCTTGAGCACAAAAGGTGAAGCCTGGGTTATAGGTGGGTGGACTAGACTAGCGTCCTAGTGATAAGGGAGTGGCCTTGGCCTAGTTTCACATAATGGGATTGACACTTACAACACTAAATAAACATTGGATGATGAATAGAGACCTCTATGGTAGGAGGTGTTTCCCTACAAGTGGCTCGTGCATGGGAAATGTATGATATGATTCACCGAGATGTGAGGTTCTAGGGTCCCATTCCTTTTTCTAGTATCTTTACGGCCTCTCCCACTTTTGGTGCTCCTAGAATACTGTACACACACCATCAGCATTCGCTGCAGCTTTTGGGTTTTTGTGAAGGTCTGGGCCTTTCATATATACATTGGTGTTTACATTGGTTTGAACTATTTTCCTTAAAAGTGTTTTATTTCTAGAAACTGTTTCTTTAAAGATGATTAAGATTTGTTGTTCTTCATTATTTTATCCTGCAAATGTATTTGTCATTAAATGTTTACACGTGGAACCTTTTTATTTGGGTGACGTCCTACTGGGCATTTAGCTCACACCCTACATAAACACTTGGGTGTATGTAGATTATATTTCTTCTGCTTTCCATGTTGTGACTTCATGCTCAGTGATGGTGGTTTGGGTTGCTGTTGGTCTTTTCATGCAGAATGGTATCGATGTCGCCTCTCTTTTGCCGGGTGGTTTTATTAAGAGTTTCAGTTTCCACTGTCATCTTTTCTTTTTTGTTTTTGGTTCGAGTTGTAGACCTTAAACATGTTCATAGTGTAAAGGTGTGTTTGGTTATATATTTCTGGTTTCAGTTTATTTATCTGGATAGTATTTTTGTGTTTACAATTTCGGGTAAAATCGTTCCCACTTGTTACTTATGATACCCATGCACTTGTTCTAGCCCGTGGGGATTGGGAACTCCCGTCAGGTTACGTCGCGGACCGGGTCGGGTGCCGGGTCAGATGGCGACCTGACCCGGTTCGTGAAAAAATGGTATCAGAGTATCAGGTTTGCACTCTTGGGTCTTATTCTTTTGGGATTGAGTCAGTGTAGACCAAAGAAAATATTGTCAGGACTCGACGTCCCGACTACGAGTCAGGTGCCTGGCCAGCACACCTCGTGGCGGGACTCGAGATACAAATGTAAGTTGAGGTTTGCTTTATTTTTTTGTCCTTGTAGTTAATCTTGTCTAAGGGAAATGAAAAGGGAGTTGGATTAATGGTCTTAGTGAGCACGCAGGGTCTGGCAAGCCTTGTGGAGCCGAGGACGCTATCCTAGAATTCCCTCCGTGGAAGTGGTGTGACTAACGTATGGCCACCAACCATATGTTCCAGATACCCGTTGACACTAGATTTATCTTGCTATGTTCCTCATTACTTTGTTTTGGAATTGTGGACATTTAGATTTCATGTAAAAAATGTTTTGGTCTTTGAAAATGTTTTCAAATGAAGCCCTTTAAAAATGAAATGGTGTGTGAGGTTTGAAAAGTGTGGGTTGGATGTTTGGTTTTGAAAAAGATGGAATGGTTTGGTTTTGATCCTTAATGTTCTTGTGGGAAACCACATGCATGAGTTTATATGGAAAGAGAAATGGTTAATGTCAGGAATGGATGACTTCTTGGATGGACATGAGGTGGGTGTTGGTGCGGCACAAGAACATGCATGTGCGAGGCCAATGGGAAACCATTGGTGTTTGTGCAACCCACTGGGATTGATTATTTTGAAAATGTTTTGTTAGAGGAAAAATTTGGTCTTTTAGTATGCGTTGATTGTGTGGCGTGTCTTTGTGTTTTGGAAATGTCAGATGTGAGCCGTTTTGAGTCGAGGATCCTTTTAGAAAGATTTTAGTTCCATGTTTGAATTCTTATTATTGAGTTGGTGTGAAAACGTTTAGTTAATGGTTTCATTCGAAAAGTGTTTTGGGAAACCCTTGTAGTGGTTCCCCCTGCACGTCCAATGTTCGCTTGTGGTATGTCTTGACCATTGAACCTGTTTGGTTGGGTCTATGGTTCATTTCATGGCTAGTTTACTCTGCAATAAATAGTTAAGGTGTGAATGACGTGGGGCCATAGATAGTTCTCCATTGGTTGACACTCCAGTTGATTAATGTGATGGCTCTCCCTTTTGGGTGATAGTGCTAAGTTTTCTCCTTTGTCCTTTCGGTTAAGTAGGTCCTCTCGCAGCAGGATGACAAATGAGCGGGGAAATGAAAGGAGTTTTGGTCTCTTTGAGTGTCTCGACCAATCAGGTATGATGTTTGACGTCGTCATGTTTGAAGTATCCCCCTGGAAATGGAGAAAGGAAATCTAGTAGGGAAGGGTGAAGGCTGTTCATAATTTTCAGTGTTGACCAGTGTCTTGAAGGGCTTTGTATTATTTACATCGGCTACAAGGGTCATGTTTGGGGACGTCATGTAGCGTCAGGTCCCATTGATAGTCAACGGTGGTTTGGAAGTGTTAAAGGAGACTCCAGTGGGAAAAATGTGGAAGAAATCCAATATTGCTCGTGTGGTCTATCGTTCTAAATGACCTCTGCTCTTTCGTTTGGTTCATTTAAGAAAGGGTCTACGTTAGGCTACTAGTTTGGAACACCCAGTTGTATGAGGCTGTTGTGGTCATTTTAAGGAATCACATTTTGATCAGGATGTGGTTTAAAGTCTTTCTCAGTATAATGTTTCTCTCGACAATAATGATCATTCGCGGTGACGATTTGTGGTGTCATGTTCTCATTCAGTGTAATAAGGTGTGGTGTGTGTGTACTATCCATGTTATCGTTCGAGTGAATTTTTAGTGTGAGAGTGACTATATTTCATGCTATGTTGTGTCTGGTGGTGTTGTCTCGGGTGCAGTATGATTGCATATGACACCAAAAAAGAGAAGCTCTGTTCGGGAGTCTTCCATGCCTGACTGCGAGGAAGATGATGCTTCAAACATCAGGGCTCCAGCCATAGGCCTCAGAGTGAAGCTGGTGCGTGGTTAGGAACCCAGAGAGGGAATGAGACCCCAACTTTATTTCTATCATCGGTGTTTAAAGTTGTAAAACCCCAAGATTTCATAGTGTGTTATTTCTTCAAAATAATTCAATAACTTACTCTATACGCAACACCGAGTTCAAGCGCACCATGACTTACCAAACAAGCCATTCAAAAGTGGTTATGAATAGTATTAACTAAATTTTAAAACTTTATATAATCTTTATATTATTTTAGAATCCATATTATGAGTTTCTAAGAAATGATTGATGAACAAATTCATTTTTTTCAGATAAAAGAAGTATTTTTCAAAAAAAGAAATTTTACCGCCTTTTAATGGCGAAGCCTTTTTAAATCCAAAATTTTAAACTTTTATATATTCAATTTGACAAAATTAACTTCTTATTTAGAATTGGGACATAAGAATTTATTTTTAATGATGTTTTGGTGTTTTTCTGATATCTTTCATATTTGTGTGAATAGTGAAAAATGCTATATTTTAACTGAAAATGACTTTTTTAATCAAAAAAATTTATATTGTTAAATTATACATTTTAATGGTTTGGAATTATAAGTAGGTTATATTTTTACTTTTTAATCCAATGATGTTAATTTTGAGTTATTTCACCTTGAAATTGGACATAAACAAGTGTTAATCTTTTGATAGTTATTATTTTTTTTTAAAAATATGCCTTTTGGTTTCGAAAGTGGGAAATAATTTTAAATTAATAAATACAACTTTTATGTTTTGAATTTGGTAAAATAGACTTCATTTTTGGATTCGTAAACACAAAATTATCCTAGGGTGAAATTTTGGTACTTTTCGGATAACTTTTATATTTTGATGAATAGTGAAAATTACTAAATTTTAATTAAAAACAATTTTTTAAATCGATATAATTAATAGTGATAAATAATTAATTTTAGTGGTTTTAAAGTATATTTAGAATATATTTTTACCATTTAATACAATGTTGGTCATTGGACATAATTTTACAATTAAACTGAACATAAACAAGTATCAATCTTTTGATAGTTATTATATCTTAAAAACACGCTTTTTGTTTTGACAGCGGGAATTAATTTTAAATTAATTTCTACCACTTCTGTGTTTTGAATTTGGAAAAATGGATTCCATATTTGGAATTAAGATGTTCAAATTGTGTAAATAGGTAACTTTTATTTTTAGACATTTTGAATAATTACTTCGGTAAATATTTTATTTACCATGGTTAAAGTGTAATCCGGTAAATAAGGGTTAAACAAATTATATTATAATAATAAAAAATTCCCAAAAACGTGTCTTAAGATTGTTGGTTGATACATGTTCGACCATGGTTATATTTGGGTCGATTTTGGGACCCCATGGTGCCACTTGTAAGTGATAGGGACACTTTATTTTAATTAAGTTAAAATGAATACAAAAATGACAGAAGCATATATCTTTTAGAGAAACAATTTTAACATAGGCTAATAAATGATGGACTTTCAACTATAAATATTCATTAGAAAGATAAAAAGGTTTCCTAAATAATAATTTTTATTTATAATTTTTATATATTAAATAATATAATTTATTTATGACACAATTATGATGCAGTAATTACCATAATAGTGAAGAATTAAAATAATTGATATTATAAATACCCAAATAAATATAATTTGAGACTTTTAATTAATTACACTAATTTTCAGGGATAATATGAAATATTAATATTGAGTTAATTAACTTTTTTCGAATTATTCATTCTTTTATAATTTTCACAAAAATAAAATATTGAATAGTGTCAAAATTGACATAAAAGAGTTTTTAAAACAAATATTATATTATTAATTGATATTAAATTTCTCAAAATCTAAGTCTCGGCCAAGATACATATATCATGATATTTGTATCATTAATGGACCACTTGGCGGTCGCTCGGATGTATATGGTATGTTTATTAACCATATAATATAAAAATACAAGGAGACATTGTAAAAGTGAAACGACTTAACATAGAGTTAATACTTAAAGATATGGTTAATATGGTAACCCAAACTTGTCTAAATTCTTTTGGTTAAGTGGTTTTCGACCCATACCCACCTTAAACTTTAAATAATAAACTTTGGAGCCATTAGAAACCGAATTTGAATTTATTATAAATTAATATTTCTAGATTTTCCAATGGTGCCCCGCACCCCTCTTATAAAATGGCACTCCTCCTTATCATTTCTTCACACATTCAAAGACTTTTTTTCGGTAAAACTCTGCCTAAATACTCTCCCAACTTCCATCAATACAACTTAGAGGACTTAGATAGATCATAAAGCCAACCTATGGAGCCCTTTTGATCAAATCAAAAGGAAGAACTCGAAGAAGAGGGAATGTTTTCACCACCCTTTTTCAAATTCATTTCTTCTTCAACTTATAATTTATTTGTTATTACTATTCTAAAAAAATAACTCCCGTATCTTATATATAATGTGATGTTATTAAAAATATTTTACAACCATATTCAGTATTATATCCACCCTTTGAATAACATGTCACCATACGTGTGTACGTACGGCTTACCGTCTCCACATCGTGGTGTAATTGTTATTCAATAAATTATTTTTTGGATGGGTATAATAAATATTTTTAATTCATTTAAATAATAAATGAACATGATAGTTATTATGTATATATTATATACCATCCAATTATATATTATTTTAATATCAAAAGACTGATATTGTCGCTCGTGCGTACGTACGGACCACTGTCTCCAAGAACGCGATGAGATTCATTCTCCATCGTATCCATTCAAGTCTAATTCTCATTGTATGATTAATAATAGTATCTAAGGACTTGATATCATTGTGGATATGATTAATAAACAACCTATCCATGACAAACATGACTTACGTAACAAAACTTATCAAAGAAAATGAGTAAGTTAACACCCGAAACTACGATAATACTAAGATATTATTAACAAATTAATGTTAAAAGATCATATATGATATCATATTCTTGTATAATTTAATAAAAATTATTTCACCATTATACATGAGGTTAACCTACCCCAACCAAGTAATAGTACAAGGTAAGGGGTTTTCATCTCACCCCTTATTCTCGTGAGATTCATGCCATATTGTCACTATTACATTTTGTGTGGTGTATGTACTTCCCATAATTATATTCCTTGTGTAATACACTTTAATTTATGTGTATTTGTATATTCATTTTAGGATAACTCTTTAATGGGTTGTACGTTTCGTATGTTACCAAAATGGTAAGGGTTTATTTCACAATCTCTTCATTATCCGAGGTTGTTTATACGTAACAATCTACTGGGATCTCTTTATCATCCACATCCAAGTTTCTTGAAATTTTATTTCAAAACATTCTTAATATTTTGCAGAATATGGGTTAAATTCATTTATAACCTTTTTTGACTTTTTATAAGATGTTTATAAAGGAATCTTTCCATCGTTTTCCAAACAAGGTCCTTTTTAACCTTTTCGACCGAATTAATGTATGAATGTTTTTTTAACTTATACGCAGGTGCGGCTATTTCCCATCATTATAAAATTTTCAAATCTTCCCTTACAAGAATATAAGGATATTTTCAATGTAAATGTTTTATTTTATAATTATGTGACTTTTAAATGACTTCAAAATGAGTATTTTATGAATTTTTGAAAGGTACTCTTTATCAAAATCATAATTTTAAATGTTTTAAAGAATTATCTTTCTAAATCTTTTAATTAATGTCCATGTTTTCAAAATGATTTTAAGGATTTATTTATGTGGACATGAATGTTTTGAAATGATATATCTTTTCAAATGTATCGAAGTGGTATGGGACACTTTGATTCAAAAATCTCTTTTAAATTACTTCCTTAATAAATTAGTGACTTTTAAATGATTTCAAAAAAAAAGAGATATTTCTCTCAAATAGATTTGATTTCATCTATGTCAACATCCTTTGATGTATTTTAAGATTATTTGAATTTTATTTATTATGATACAAAACTTTTGTATTGTATTGAAGGTTTTGTGATATGTTTAACTGTGGATGTGTTAATTTTATACCATTTATGGTTAATGAAGAAAGTATTTACATTTCGTATGCAAGTTTTAAAATGAATGTTTATGTTATGTTTAAAACTTTTCATATGGGAATGCATTGGACTTAGTAAGTAACAGGTGGAGCCTGCTATAGCTCCTCGATGCATCGGTGGGTCTCATGAGACAAACTAGTGTCTTGGCACAAGGCCTTGGCAAAATCATATTTGTAGTTTTGGCACAAGGCCTTGGCTACGTGGTTATGATAGTTGGGAATTATGCACTCCATCATTATGAAAGTGGTTATTGATATATCATGTGACTATTCGATAAGTATAATATCCATGTGAATAAGTAAATGGAATTATTTCATTTTATTTTTACCATACTATGTTTAAGTTCACGATTAAAAGGCTTTTTTTAGTTATACATTGCCTTAAAATTTTATGCATATTTATGAATGTTTCCTCTGTATTGCTTAACCTTACGGAGCGTTTGACCTCACCCCTTTCTATGTTTTATTTTTACCAGGATTCCAAGAAGAATATTATGATTGATAAGAAGGGTTAAGACAAGGGAATAATGGCATTCATAAAAGGATTATTTATGTTTTTTTGTATGTTATGATGTATAATGTAACATTCATGTATATAATCTATTTTCCAATACTGCTAATCTAATCGGTCTTTTGAGACGTGATTCCTTGTAATCATGCCAATGTATTAAAATAATTCACCGACGATGGGTAACTTGGGTCGGGGCGTTACAGTTGGAATCAGAGGAAGTTTAGTAATAACCTTGGAAACTAGATTGAGATAAACTCTGATTAGAGCACATATCCCTAATATAGACTTTGATGATTAGTATATACGATCATCCTAGAATTTTGGTATTGTAGAGATTTTGTGAATTTTCCGAGAAATGCAACCATGTCTAGATACGAGCTAGTAGAGGCGGCTCTGGCACAAATGTACCTAGGGGTAAAACCCGAAAACACCGCTTTAAGCTAGAATCGAACGAGAACTGGTGCACGACAACGGGCCTTGCTACACTCTTGGTTACGACACTGCCGGGGGATATGCTTAGGATAATTCTCATTTTCATTACAAACCATTATAAAGGGCTCATGAGTATATACTTACTGAAGGAAAGCATTTTTATGATTATGGATTATATCTATAAACTATTCAATTTGCGTTAGGTATTTTAAAAGTTTGGAATTATTCATTAAAATTCATAAACTAACCTAGTTTATGCTAATGTTTAGAAATGACGCCCAGTAGAAGGAATGAGAACTCCAACAATGCACATGATCCAAATAGAAAGAAGGATCATATCTTTCATGGTCTTAACCAAGAATTTATAAGTGAAATAGTCTCCCATGTATTATCATCTTATGAAGAATAATATCATGTGTTGATAAGATAAGTAAATATTTTACTAAGTCCTATGGCTTTGAAGGGATGCAAGTGGAGAAATGGAGGGAAGAGAGAAAGATGGATAAAGGGAAGAGGGAAAAGAAGAATTTTCCCATATGTGATAAGTGTGGGAAGAAACACCCTGGAACGTGCCTGAAAGGAATTGGAGTTTGTTATAAGTGTGTTGGAAAAGGGCACAAAGTACATGACTGCAAGGGTAATAAAATGGATTCAAATGTACAATGCTTCATTTGCATGGAGTTTGGACACTACGCGAACCTATGTCCCAGTCATCAAACTATGACACAAGTGATGCTATTGGATAATAATCAAGTTATGATACTACCACAGATAGATAAGAATGATAAGAGTTCTTATGTTGATTATGACATTTGAGTGTTGTATCAACAATTTAATTCTTATAATAATTATAGATCATATAGGTATTGTACTGCAATACTATTTCTTTAAGGACTTGAGATTGTGTGGAACAAAGAAAAGTGACTCAATAGTAGGTTACATTTTTGGAAAATATATGGCTTAGAGAATGATAATCCATAATATAGTTAGGATACTGAGGTAGTGATTTTGGAATAAGAGATTGTTAATTTTGGTAATTTAGGATGTTGCGGTGTTGTAAAAGAATATATGAGGTAGGCATTCACATATTATTACCTGGAAAAAAGGATCCTCATTATGTTTAACTTCCTTGTGAATTTTGGACTATGAGTTTGGATAATAGTATTTTGGATAAGTCTAAAGGTTGGAATGTATTAAGTTTGAAAGGTTATTTTGGGATTTTTATAAAAGGACAACATGCAGACCGTGCGACGACCCGTCGTGTCAGACAATGCTACTGGAATCGAACCCAAAACCATAGTGCAATTGGGATTTATCACATACCATTGTGCTATATGAAGTTCTTGGATAGTATAATGTACTTTCTTTTCATAAAAGATCTGATATGTGAATTAGAAATTCATTATAAATGGAACCCTATATTCTTAGGATAAATAGAGTATTTTTGAGTTGTATTATGTTTTGGGGTGAAATATGAGTTTGTGGTAGAAATTTATTAATGGATAAAACTCTAATTATAAAGTAAGTATATCTCATTATGATCTTATCCAATCTCATAAATAAATTACTCAACATTAAGAAAAGGAACTTAGAACAAAAATGTTGTCCTAGATGGTACCTTAAATCATCACTAATTTATGGCATTGGGATTGTTGACCTTTTCATAGCCATGTTCTCTACCACTCTCCATCAGAAAATTGATGGTTAGATTACTCTTCAATATCCATATTTTCCTACATGGAACCCTAGTATGTGTTATTTTCAGTAATCTTCATACTTACCACTCTTTATGTTAAATAGAGGCCTCATTAATTCATTTTTCGATGTGGGATTTCAAATAAGATATTTTGAAACTTCAAAAATGTGTTATCTTAATACCTTATGTTTTGTTGAACCAATGGTATTTTAAATCATCATAGATTGATGAATTTAAGGACCTAAATTTTACACATGTTTGTGATTGAGGACCTCAATCAGTACCTATAAATATTTACGTATTTCTTCCACTTATATGTCTCTAATTTCCACCAATGTTCTAATAATAGAGATCATAATTTGATGGTGACCCTTTTATTTCTCTTTTCCACTTATTAAGACTTAATTTTATTAACCTAATTTACGATGTGGGTTTTACCACGAAGATATTTTCTATTTTGAACCTTTTATTTTTGAAGTGAAATTTCAAATTGCGAGAATGAAATTTATTGAAGGAGGGTAGAATGTAACACACCATGATTTTATAGTGTTTTATTTCTTCAAAATAATTCAATAACTTACACTACACGCAACACCAAGTTCAAGTGCACCATGACTTACCAAACAAGCCGTTCAAAAGAAGTTATGAATAGTATTAACTAAATTTTAAAACTTTATATAATATTTATATTTTTTTAGAATCCATTTATGAGTTTCTAAGTCATAATTGATGAACAAATTCATTTTTTTTCGGACAAAAGAAGTATTTTTAAAAAAATGAAATTTTACCTCCTTTTAATGGAGAAGCCTTTTTAAATCCAATATTTGAAACTTTTATATATTCAATTTGACAAAATGAACTTCTTCTTTATAATCGGGACATAAGAATTTATTTTCAATGATGTCTTGGTGTTTTTCTGATAACTTTCATATTTGTGTGAATAGTGAAAAATAATATATTTTAACAGAAAATGACTTTTTTAATGAAAATATTTTATATTGTTAAATTATACATTTTAATGGTTTGGAATTATAAATAGGTTATATTTTTACTATTTAATCCAATGATGGTCATTTTGAGTAATTTTACCTTGAAATTGGACATAAACAAGTGTTAAACTTTTGATAGTTATTATTTTTTTTAAAATACACCTTTTGGATTCGAAAGTGGGAATCAATTTTAAATTAATAAATGAAACATTTATGTTTTGAATTTGATAAAATAGACTTTATTTTTGGATTTTGAATAATTAAATTATCCTAGGGTGAAATTTTGGTACTTTTCAGATAACTTTTATATTTTGTTGAATAGTGAAAATTACTAAATTTTAATTAAATACAACTTTTTTAATCGAAATAATTAATAGTGATAAATTATTAATTTGTGTGGTTTTAAAGTATATTTAGAATATATTTTTACCATTTAATACAATTTTGGACATTGGACATAATTTTACAACTAAACCGAACATAAACAAGTATCAATGTTTTGATAGTTATTATATCCTAAAAACACGCTTTTTGTTTTGACAACGGGAATTAATTTAAAATTAATTTCTACCAATTATGTGTTTTGAATTTGGAAAAATGGATTCCATATTTGGAATCAGGATGTTCATATTTTTTAAATAGGTAACTTTTATTTTTAAGCATTTTGAATAATTACTTCGGTATATATTTTATTTACCATGGTTAAAGGGTCAATCCGGTAAATAAGACTTAAAAAAATAATATTATAATAATAAAAAATTACCCTAAAACGTGTCCTAACCTTATTGGTTGATACATGTTCGACCAGGGGCATCCATGGGTCGATTGTGGGACCCCATGGTGCCACTTGTAAGTGATAGGGACACTTTATTTTAATTAAGTTAAAATGAATACAAAAATGACACAACCATATATCTTTTAGAGAACCAATTTTTAAATAGGGTTATAAATATTTGATTTTTGACTATAAAAATTCATTAGAAAGCTAAAACGATTTCCTACGTAATGATATTTTATTCATAATTTTTAAATATTATATAATATAAATTATTTCTGCACAACGATGATGTTGTAATTATCATAATAGTGAAACATTAAAATAATTGATATTATAAATACCCAAATAAATATAATTTGAGACTTTAAATGAATTAAAATAATTTTATAGGATAATATGTCATATTAGGATTGATTTAATTAACTTATTTCGAAGTAATCATTCTGTTATATGTTTCACAAAAATCAACTATTGAATAGTGTCAAAAATGACATAAAAGAGTTTTTAAAACAAATATTATATTTTTAATTGATATTAAATTTCTAAAAACTTAAGGTTCGGCCAAGATACTTATATCATGATAGGTGTATCATTAATGGACCACTTGGGGGTCTCTTGGATGTATATGGTATGTTTATTAACCATATAATATAAAAATACAAAGAGACATTGTAAAAGTGAAACTAATTAACTTAGAGTTAATACTTAACGATAAGGTTAATATAGTAACCCAAACCTGTTTAAATTCTTTTTTATGTTTTTTTCGTCCCATACACACTTTAACCTTTAAATAATAAATTTGGAACCATTAGAAACCGAATATGAATTTATTATAAAATGATATTTCTAGCTTTTCCAAAGGTTCCCCTCACCCCTCTTATAAAAGGGCACTCCTCCTTCTCATTTCTTCACACCATAAAAGCCTTTTGGTTCAGCCAAACTCTTCCCAAATACTCTCCCAACTTCCCTAAATACAACTTACAGGCCTTAGTTTGATCAGAAAGCCAGCCTAAGGATCCCTTTTGATCAAATCGAAAGGAAGAACCCGATGAAGAGGTAATGTTTTCACCCCACTTTTTCAAATTCATTTCTTCATCATCTTATTCATTCTTTGTTATTAATATTCTAAATGAATAAATCCAGTATCTTATATATACTGTGATTTTATTTAAAATATTGTACAACCATATTCAGTATTATATCCACCCTTTGAATAACATGTCACCATACGTGTGTACGTACGACTTACCGTCTCCACGTCGTGGTGTAATTGTTATTCAATAAATTATTTTTTGGATGTGTATAATAATGATGTGTAATTCATGTAAATAATAATTTTAACATGATAATGATTCTTTATATATGATATACCATCCAATTATATATTATTTTAATATCAAAAGAATGATATTTTCGCTCGTGCGTACGTACGGACCACCATCTCCACGAACGCGATGAGATTCATTCTCCATCGTATCCATTCAAGTCTAATTCTCATTTGATAATTAATAATAGTATATCAGGACTTTATATCATTCTGTATATGATTAAGATACAACCTATCCATGACAAACATGACTTACGTAACAAAACGTATCAAAGAAAATGAGTAAGTTAACACCCGAAACGACGATAATACTAATATATTATTAACAAATCAATGTTAAAAGATCATATATGATATCATAATCTTGTATAATTTAATAAAAATTATTTCACCATTATACAAGAGGTCAACCTACCCCATCCAAGGAAAATTATAAGGTAAGGGGCTTTCATCTCACTCCTTATTCTCGTGAGATTCATGCCATATTGCCACTATTACATTTTGTGCGCTGTATGTACTGCCCATAATTATATTATTTGTGTAATACAATTTAATTTATGTGTATTTACATATTTCATTTATGATACCTCTTTCATGGGTTGTACGTTTCGTAAGATACCAAAATGGTAAGGGTTTATTTCACAATCTCTTCATTATCCGAGGTTGTTTATACGTAATAATCTACTGGGATATCTTTATCATCCACATCCTCGTTTCTTGAAAGTTTATTTCAAAAAATTCTTAATATTTTACAGAATATGGGTTAATGTCATTTATAACCATGTTTTACTTTTTTATAAGATGTTTATAAAGGAATCTTTCCGTCGTTTTCCAAACAAGTTCCTTTTTAACCTTTTCGACCGAATTAAGGTAAGAATGTTTTTTAACTTATACGACGGGTGCAGCTATTTTCCGCCATTATAAAATTTTCAAAGCTTCCCTTACAAGCTTATAAGGATATTTTCAATGTAAATGTTTTATTTTCTAATTATGTGACTTTTAAATGATTTCAAAATGAATATTTTAATAATTTTTGAAAGGTACTCTTTATCAAAATCAGAATTTTATATGTTTTAATGATTTATCTTTCTAAATCTTTTAATTAATGTCGATGTTTTCAAAATAATTTTAAGGATTTATTTATGTGGACATGAATGTTTTGAAATGATATTTCTTTTCAAATGTATCTATGTGGTATGGGACACTTTGATTCAATAATATCTTTTAAATTACTTTCTTAATAAATGTGTGACTTTTAAATGATTTCCAAAAAAAGAGATATTTCTCTCAAATAGTTTTGATTTCATCTATGTCAACATCCTTTGACAGATTTTCAGTTTATTTGAAGTTGATTTATTATGATAAAATACTTTTGAAGTGTAATGAAGGTTTTGTGATATGTTTAACTGTGTATGTGTTATTTTTATACCATTCATGGTTTATGAAGAAAGTATTGACATTTTGTATTCTAGTGTTAATATGAATGTTTATGTTATGTTTAAACCTTTTCATATGGGAATGCATTGGAATTAGTAAGTGACGGGTGGATCCCGGTATAGCTCCTCGATGCATCGGTAGGTCTCATGAGACAAACTAGTGTCTTGGCACAAGGCCTTAGCAAAATCTTATTTGTAGTCTTGGCACAAGGCCTTGGCTATGTGGTTATGATATTTTGGAATTATGCATTCCATCGTTATGAAAGTGGTTATTGATATTTCATGTGATTATTTGATTAGTAGAATATTCATGTGAATAAGTAAATCGCATTATTTCATTTTATTTTCTCCATACTATGTTGAAGTTCAAGTTTAAAAGGCTTTTTTTAGTTATACATTGCCTTAAATGTTTATGCTTATTTATGAATGTTTCCGCTGTATTTCTTACCCTTACGGATCGTTTGAGCTCACCCCTTTCTATGTTTTATTTTTCCAAGGATTCCAAAAGTATATTGTGATTGATTAGAAGGGTTAAGACAAGGGAATAATGGAATTCATAAAAGGATCATTTATGTTGATTTGTATGTTATGAAGTGTAATGTAACATTCATGAATATAATCTATTTTCCAAGACTGCTAAACTAATCGGTCTTTCGAGACGTGATTCCTTGTAATAATGACAATGTATTAAAATAATGCACCGAATCTGGGTAACTGGGGTCGAGGCATTACAAAAGTAGAGGCAGTGGTTGTTTAAATTCATTATATGGTTGTTCCGCTCCGAATGAGCCGTCTGGTTGCATAAGGTTTTCGCAACCATGTGGAGGCATGTTCGTCTCATTTCCTTAAAGTCTTATGGGTTGCATCCCATTGGTTGAAATCTCATTAGTGGTTCTTATGGGAGTTTGTTGAGTAAATCTGTCTCAAATATGAATAATGCTCATCCAGGAATGTGGAAATGCCGGTTTGTCATGGGCCATGATTTTGACACCCCAGTAGTCGGGCCCCTCCCTCCCCACCCCTTGTGGTGGGGTGTTTGGTCACCATCAAGATTTTTTCTAATGTTCTTTATTTGTCGTTAGTTCTTAATGGTGGGGATAACCACATTGTGTCTCGCACGAATGTCACTATAATGAATTATTGTTGGACTTTTCCTTAATGAAGGGAGTCCACTCGAACCTCTCAGTGTCGGTTTTCCAGTCTCATTTTGAGAATCAGTGACTTCCTAAGGGTGGGGATCACCTCGGGCCTCCCCAGGTTGATCTTTTGATTCTGTTTTTAAAAATGTATTGGTGATAAGTGATTTGAGTGTTATTTGGATGTGGTTCGACCTTTTTTTCATTCTATCCAAATGTTTTCATTTTCATTAAATAGTGCTTGAGATGTCTCGTCATGTGAAGTTGGTTTCTGTGGGTTAAAGTGTTTGTTTTCTAAAATAATAAACTGGAGGCGTTCTTGCTCTTCAGGGCGGGAAAAAATACCAGAAAGTCTTTTTATGGGTTTACTCATGTTTTCTTTAAGGCACTTTCTCTGAGCACGATGCATTTTCCACTTTTTGCTTGTTGGTTGTGGATATCCCCTTTAAACATTAGTGGTCTATCAGTTTCTTCTTTGTGTCTCAACCCTAGTTGAGGATTTTCGGGGATGGAAAGCTTTATGGTGGGGATAATTGTCACACCCATCATTTCTAATTTATTTATTTTATTAAATTTCTTTGTGTGAGGTAGTTCGGGTCCAAACCTGACTTAATATTTTGAGTTCATTGTGTTTGGGCCTTATTTGCGTCCAGCGCAACGCGGTCAAAGATGAGCGGCCTCACATGGGTCGTCGCGCTGCCCTGACCGGATCACCGCACATCTTGTCGATATTAAATTAATGAAATAAAATTAATTAACAATTTTTTTAATAATAATAATCATAATAAGGTCATTTGAGATTCTTATTATTTATATTATTATTATTATTATTATTATTTCTATTTTAGTTAATTACAATTATTATTATTTTGTTAATTTTACTATTATTATTATTATGTTAATTATTATCATTATTATTATTATTATTAATACCATTTGTTTTGGTTTTGAATTTTTGTATTATATTCTTATTTACTTTTATTTTTATTCTTTTTTTCTTTCTTTTTTTCCCTCCACTCATTCTCTCCCCCTCCCTCCTTCCATTTTCGTTGGGGCACACCCCACCCCCGGAAACCCTACCCCCAGGTGCCACTTTCCCCCCTGGCCTCTCCTCATTGGTGGATTCTGCCCTGCACCCTCCCCGGCCAACCCGTCATCCTCACTGTTCGTGCATCCCCGCACCATTCCCCTCCCTGTCGCTGCGCCGCCTCCCGCTTCCGGTTCATCCCACCAGACCCCCCAGCACTCCATCCTGTCATACTGCAAGGATCCCTCTTCCTTCGTCAATTTCCTCCCTCCTTGCCTCATCCTTTCTCACGCCGTCCACCAGATCAACACCCCCATCGGCACCCCGACTTCCCTCGCACTGCCTCGCACCGCCCCCGCAAACCCTCCCTCGCCTGTTCGGCCGAGCCCCTGGTGAAGCAGCACACCGAACCATCCGACCTCCTCCTTCCAGTATCCTTGACCACTGCCCCATATCTCTCTCATGTGACCCTCTATTTAGCACATTCCCCCTTTCCGGCAGTCTCCGTCGACCTCCGGCCAACGCCTCCCACTCCTCCAGTGGCCCTTTTAAATCCCGACCACCCCCCCTCTACCTCACCAATGGTCCATTTTACCTTACATGAATGTTCTTCTTTTCTAGTGAAGTTTTGTGTAAGGGTTTCATAATTTTTTTTGTCCAAATTGTACTGATTTTGGTTTGAATTCTGGTTTAGGGTCCAATTTGGGATTCCTTGTGGTGCATTTCATGTGCGAGTAGAGTTTCACACCAATTTTTGGGAATTTCAGCATCAAAGGTAGGTGTCTCAATGACTTGACAACATTATATTAAATTAATATGTTTGCTTAAATTTATTAATGTATTCCTTGGTTTTATTAACTGTTGTGTTTGGTGTTTTTAAATCGTTTTGTGTTTAAATGTTGATGTCGGATTTCTAATATAGATATTGGCAACGTTTTGGTGTGTCGTCCTTGTTTCCCAACATTGAATATTTATTTCAAATTGTTTGAAAATGAAAAACTTGTGTTCAATAAGGTTATCTTGTGCATATGGTTTTATAGTGGTGTTTGATATGGGAAAAATTGTGTTTTTGGTAATGACTCTTTGGTTTAATTTTTAATTCTTTTGTCGATATTTGTTTCTAAGGTTCATTTCGTATTTGTTGTGGTGCGTTGGATGAGCAATTGGAGTCGCACACTAAATTTTCTGGAGTCATTAACACTAGAGGTAGGTGGTTCCATGTTTAAAAATAGTCTGATAAGTGAAATTTCCTGCTTAGTTAATTTATAATATTACTTGATTAATTCATATGGGTGTGGATTTTATTATCTTGAAGTTTGTATATGAATTATTTTCATTTATAAATATGTTTAATGTTTGTGGTTTGTGTGTTATTTGTCTGGAAACTTGTTTTTGGTCAATTGATGATGTTTTCTAATGTTTGCAATTAGCTTTTCACATCTACAAAGTGCAATGTTTGTGTTCAAGTGTTTTTATAAATTTTTTGTTTGTTTTGTGAAATGGTACAAAGTGTGAAATTTGTGTCCTTGATGTTGAGTTGGGTGTGTTTGGTCATTAAAGAAGGTTGAGTGGTTTTTTGTGTTAAAGCTGTGTTATATTTATTTTTAATGAAGTTTTTTACAAAGAATTTAATATGTTTTAATAAAACTATTAACGATGAAAATTTAAAATGTTTTAATAAAAAATTATTAGAAATGCATAAATTGTTTTAATTGAGTTGGATAAAGTCTTTTGGAGTGCGTCCTTTGCCAAATGGTTTTCTATGTGTGTGAAAGTGTGGCGTTTGGATTATGTAACACCCTGTTTGTTTTATTTTTATGATTTTGATATGAAATGTGAAATTGGAACATCTTGAGCACAAAAGGGGAAGCCTGAGTACTTGGTGCGAGGACTAGAGTATCGTTCTAGTGATACGGGAGTGGGCTCGGCCCAGTTTCACTTAGAGGGATTGATTCTTACAACACTAACTAAACATTTGATGATGACTAGAGACCATTATGGTAGGAGGTGTTTCCCTACCAGTGGCTTGTGCACGGGAATGTATGATATGGTTCACCGAGACATGAGGTTCTGGGGTCCCATTCCTTTTTCTATTATCTTTAGGTCCTCTCCCACTTTTGGTTCTCCTAGACTAATTTACACACACTGTCATCATACGGTGCAGTTTTTGGGTTTTTGGGAAGTTTTGGGCATTTCATATATACATCTGTGTTTACATTGGTTTAAAATGTTTTCTTTAAAAGTGTTTTCTTTCTAGAAACTGTTTCGTTAACGTTGTTTATTCTTTGTTGTTCTTCATTATTTTTTCCTGCAAATGTATTTGTCATTTAATTTTTAAACGTGGAAAATTTTTCATTGGGTGACGTCCTAATGGACTTTTAGATCACACCCTACATAGATCCTTTTGTGTATGTAGATTATGGTTCTTCTGCCGTCGATGTTGTGAATTCATGTTCAGTAATGGTGGTTCAGGTTGCAGGTGGTCTTTTCATGAATAGTGGTATCGATGTGGCATCTCTTTTGATTGGTGGTTTGAGTAAGAGTTTTATTTTCCGTTAGAGTCTTTTCATTTTAGTTTTTTTCCCGAGATGTAGACCTTAAACATGTTCATAGTTTAATGGCATGTTTGGTTGTATATTTCTAACTGTAGTATATTTATCTGGTCAATTTTTTTGTGTTTAATATTTCGGATAAACACATTCCCACTTATTAATTATGATACCCGGGCACTTGTGCCAGCCTGTGGGGATTAGGAATGCCCTTCGGTTTACATCGCGAACCGGGTTGGGTGTCGAGTCAGATGGCGACCCGACCTAGTTGGTGACAACTTTTGTTTTGAAAAACTAAATGTTTTCCTTATTTGTGTATCCCTTTCTAAGCTCTTTATGTTCATCCCATGTTTTTGAAATGTTTTTCACAGGATATAAAGTGGAATAGGGTCAAGGATGGGATCAAGGAAAAGTACTGATGTCTAAAACATGGAACTAGATGTGGCACTTTTTCTCAATGATTTTTTATTTTAAAAAACATGGATACTGAGTAGAAGTGTCTACATGTAATATTCATGTTCTTTTGTTAATATTATGACTTATGTATCTAATGATCTAAACCTGAAATGATCCACAATGTGAATTATTAACATAAATCATGATTGTTTAATGTATAAGGATGGTTCTTTATTGTTGGTATTAGAGGTTTGTTTAGAAAACATTATGATTAATGGTATTGTTAAATGAATATTGATAAATTAATTTATGATATAATTAAAATGATATAGCATTTAGAGATTACCATGTTGCTTCGAAAAACTTATTTATTTGTTCAGAATGGTTTTCCATAGAGGAAACATTGAAACTATGATGGTACGACCTAAGGAGGAAGATAACCCTCCAAATCAACTACATGAGATGGTCAGAAACGAAACAGAACGGTTTTTTGCAGTGATGTCACAATTGAATTAGGTAATAAATGGTGGTGGTATCCATTAATGAGATCAGCCATAACAAACATAGAGAAACATGTCAGTAGTGTATCTTTTTATGAAACAACATCCCCCATCATTCTGAGGATCTAAAGGATAGTCTTGTTGTTTAATTTTTTGATGGTGAAGCCGATCAGTGGTGGTTGATGGTGAAAAATATCAAGTATAATGAGGAGATTTATTCTCTTAATTGTGATGAATTCAAAGGTATGTTTCTTGAGAAATATTTTCCTAAGGTGGTTTGTCTTATGATGGAAAAACTATTCATGGAATTTAGGTAGGAGGATGACTTAGTGGCTACTTATGAAGAAAAATTCACTCAACTGGAACGGTATGCTATAAATTTCCTTCGATATCTTGATAGTATGATAAATAGATTTTCTCCTTACATAAGCCACGATATCGAAGAGAATTATCCTCTCATGAATTCAAAAGCAATGAGAAACAATTGAAATGTGCCGAGTGGGTATAGATGGATTTTTATGATGATATGGTGATCTAAGAGAGTAAAAAAAATAGGTCAAGTTTTTAGGAAAAGGGAATGAAATAATCCAAGTAGCCAAGAGAGAGGAAAATTAAATATCCATATTCTAAGAAGTGTGTTTAAAACCATCCCGGAGAATAATTATCTATGTCTAGAAAGATATTCTAGTGCGGTTTTCCTGGTCATATTTCTCATAACTGTATGTAAGAAGATCAAACAGGCAATGAAAAGCCAAAGGTAAGATGTTTAAAGTAAAATTAAGTGGTTAATTATGAAAAATAGTGTCAACGAAGAACACAACTGAGGGAGAGCAGTCAGAATACACAAAGAAATAGGTGGTGAACTCATTTTACACTACATCATCAAATGTTGGGCCATCGAATGATGTAGTATCAGGTACACTACTTTTTTGTTCAGATTATGACAACATGTTGTTTGATTCAGGGTTTACACATTATTTCATTTCTTAGAATATTTCTAGTAAATTATGATTTACATCTCAATATATTAATCCTGATCTTATGGTAAAAACTCCTAGAAGAAATGTTGAGACAAAAACAAATTATATGAACCTTCTTGTCCATGTGTGTGAAAAGAACCTACCTGCAGACGTTATTTTTTTTCCACTAGTAGAGTTAAATTTTATTTTGGGAATGGTTTGTCTTTATGTTTATCATGATATGATTTATTGAAGAGCTAAAGTGGTTTCCTTTTAGAATGAATTAAATTTTTTTTAAATAAAGAACTATTACTTTTGATAACATATATGGAATCTGAGAAAATAGTAAAAAAAAATTAAGGTACATATTGCTAGAAGAAGGAACTATTTAGATTAATAACATTCCAGTAGTAAATGAGTATCTTGATGTTTTTCCTGATGAGTTTCCTAGTATAATACCTGATCAGGATGTTGAATTTACTGTTGAATTAGTTCTTGATGGTAAGACAGTTTTAATACACCCTAATCGAATGTCTCAAATTGAAATTTTAGAGTTAATGAAGAAATTTTAGGATTTATTAGCTAAATGTTTCATTCGACCTAGCACATCACCATGGCGTGATTTATTACTTTTTTAAAAAATAAAATGGTTCAATGAGACATTACATCGATTATAGGTCGTACAATAACATAATGGTTAAGGATAGAAATCATTTTCCTGAAATCTTTGATTTGTTTGATCAGCTCCAGGGTGATCAGTATTTTTTGATGATTGACTTGTGGTCATGGTACTATTGTTTTAATGTAAAATAAGAAGACATTCTGATGGCCACGTATTGTTCTAGATATGGCCATTATGAATTTTTAGTTAAGCCTATTGGGTTAACTAATGCACTAGCTGTATTCATGGATCTAATAAATAGAATTTTTCTTGAGATTGTGGATATGTTTTTAGCTGTGTTCATTGATTATATTTCAGTTTATTAAAAAAGTAAATAGTATCATGAAGTCATTAAAGTGATTTCTTGAAACTCTATAATGGAAAAAACTGTATTGAAAATTCATCAAGTGTGAGTTTTGGTTACAACAAATTTATTTCCAGGGTCACATTGTTTCAAAAAATGGAATAAATGTTGATCATGATAAAACAAAAGTTGTTGACGAATTTTCAAGACCAAAAAATAAAATAGAGATCCGTAGTTTTCTTTATTTATTATGTTATTAACAGTGGTTTGTTGAATATTTTTCAACGTTATCTAGCCAAATGAATAAGTTATACTGAAAATTTGGTACGTTAATTTGGACAAAATAATGTGATGATTGTTTTCAAGAATTGAAAAGAAGATTGAGGAATTATCTAGTGTTTTCATTGCATTCCAGAAATGATGATTTTGTTGTATATGTAGGCGATTCGTTGAATGTACTTCCTTGGTTCTTTATGTCTAATGATTACATAATTTCTTATGATTCACATCAATTGAATCCTCTTGAGTTAAAATTCCCTACACATTATTTTCAATTAGATGATTTTTCATTAAAAAAATATAGGCATCATCTGTATTGAGTAAAATTCAAAATATATACTGACCAAAAAAGTCTGAAGTATATATACACTTAGAATGAATTAAACATGAGACATAAGAGATAGATGGAAGTAATAAAGTATTGTTATTGAAAAATCCATTACCATTCGGGAAAATTAAATAAAGTGGTTGATGCATTGAGTCAAAAATTTAATGCTTCAATAACCTTATTTTGTTTGGAACAAGATCCATTTATTAATGACCTGATGAAAATTGGCATAGATGTTTTTGGTGTTGTAAATTCCTCTATTTCTTTGTGTTAGTGAAATCAACTCCATCAGACATAATTAAGGCAGCACAGAAGGAGGAGAATGAGTTGCAAAAAAAGGATGAGTTGGTTCAAAAGAAAAGGTTTCTATATTTTAACATTGATAATGATTGGGTTTTGAGGTTTGGAAAGAGATTTTGTATGCATTGTGATTCACAGATAAAGAATGAGTTGTTACGTGAAGCTCATAGTTCCTCGTTTTCAGTTCATCCTAGCAATACTAAGATATACAGAGATCATCGAATGTATTACTGGTGGGATGTAATTAATAGATATATTGTTGACTTTACTATGATGTGTTTGACTTTTCAATAGGTTAAAGTAGAGAAGAAATTACCGAATGGGTTCCTTCAGCCATTACTAGTTCCATAGTGGAAATCGGAAAATATACTCGTGGACATCATTGTGGGATTACCAAATACATCTAAATGTAAAAATGAAATCTGGGTTATTGTTGATCGATTAACTAAATCTGCCCATTTCCATCCTACTCGAAATATATTTACCCTATATTAACATTCTTAGTTGTATGTTATCGAGATATTTAGGTTTCATGGAGTTTCCCTCTCTATTGTATTTGATCGTGATCCTAGTTGTACTTCTATCTTTTGGAGTGGCCTTCAAAAGTGGTTGGGTACTAAATTAAATTTTTGTACAAATTTTTTTCCTCAATCAGATGAGCAGTCAGAATGTAAATTTTTACCATGGTGGATATGTTATGTGTATGCTCAATGGATTACCAGTGATGATGGGCCCAAAGTTTTTCTTAGTTTGATTTTTCATTTACTAACATGTTTCATTCCAGTATACAGATGCCTCCATTTGAGACATTATATCAGAACCACTGACGAACTCCAACTTTTTGGGATGAAATAGGTGAGATGAAGTTGATTGAATCAGAATTTTTAGATGAGACGGATAAAAAGAACATTTGATTTAGATTCACATGATAACAACTCAGAGAAGGCATAAATGTTATGATGATAACTAGAGGAAAGATCTTTCTTTTTTTTGTTGGTGATCATGTATTTCTAAAATTTTCTCCATGGAAACGTGTGACATGAAATTGTAATAAGGGAATGTTGAGTTTGATGTTCATTGGACCTTATGAAATTTTGGAGAAAGTGGTATCGGTTTCCTATAGAGTGGGTTTACATCCATTTTTTTCCCAGGTAAAAAATTATTTTCATGTTTTAGTGTTGGGAATGTAAATGCAGGATTCATCTCTTTTATGGAGCCCAGAGGTCATTCACTTGTAAGAGAATCTATTTTATGAGAAAAAACTAGTCCATATTCTTGACCTGAAGAGATCATGTGTTTCAGAATAAGGTAATTTATCAGGTAATTGTTTTTTGGAAATAACATATGGTTGAAGTGACAATATTGGATTCTGAAAATTCTATGAGGGATAAATACCCCCATTTATCTGATAAGTGAATAAAATTGCGAGGACAAGATTTCTATAAGGGGGAACAATGTATCATACAGGGTAAATAAAGAATAATACTTCTTCATATTTATTAATATTTGTCAATTAAATATTAATTTTACATTAAATGGGATGCTATGTTCTATGGATTTCGTGATATGCAATAATAGGTTTCTATGAAATCTTTTGTTGCACACAATGTTATGTAATACTAAAAAATAATAATATTATAATATTATTTGAAAAGGTAGTTAACGCCTATCAATTGTATTAGCAGTAATGAATATAACTGACTAAAATATTATTATACATGTATGTTAAATGTTTCTATATTTATCCAAAAAAGGTTAGAGGAATAAAATTCAAATGAATCTAATTTTATGCAGTAATAGTCAAATATTCTTTAAAAGGATGATTTACCACCTTTTTATAGAGAACCCTCTTTAAATATAGATTTGGTCAATATTATATGTTCTATTTGAAAAAATAAAATTCTTCTTTAGATTTGGGACATCAAAATATACATTTGGCAATTTTTTGGAATTTTTCTGATAAAATGAATTTTTAATTGAATTTTGAAAAATATTGTATTTTAATTCAAAACTAATTTTAAATATAATTTATTTATATGGTTATATTATCTTTTTAATTTGTTTTAAAATTTAGTTAGATTATATTTTTATTATTTAGTACAATGATGGTAAATGGGATTAACTTCACATTGAAACTGGACATAAACAAGTGTCAATCCTTTTATAGTTATTATTTAAAAAAACATGCTTTTTGTTTTGACAATAGGAATTAATTTTAAAATTATTCAATCCAACTTCTATGGATTGAATTTGGTAAAATAGATAACATTTTTTAATTCGGAATATCGTATATTCCTTTGGCTAAATTTTTGGTATTTTTATGAAAAACATCAATTTTTTTTGAAAAGTGAAAACGGTGAGTAGTAGTTAAAAAACAGACCTTTTCATTTAAATGAAATTTTACTGCTTTTGTGAATTGAATTTAAAATATCCTAAATACATGGTTGTTATTATTAAGAAAATTTTTTTTCAACAAGATTAATTTTTTTGGTGAATAATTACTTTTGACTTTTATTTACAGCTGTTATAGGTAAATTTGATAGTTCAAGGTAAAAATAATATCATAATAATTTTAATTAACCCTAAAGTGTGTCTAAATCCTATTGGTTGATAAATTAATGACCATGGGAATACATGGGTCGATTTTGGGACCCCATTTAGCCACCTACAAGTGATAATTACACATTATATTAATTAATTTAATGTAATGAAAAAAATGAAATTAACATATATCTTTCAGTAAATTAATTTTTAAATGGAGTTATATATGTTATCTCTTAAACTATAAATTTTCAATAGAATGATAAAAGAAGTTCCTACATCATGGGTTTTTTATTATTTTTTGTCATAAAAAAAATTATTTATGACACAATAATGATGGAGTGTTTACCACATTAATGAATGATTTAGATGAATATATTTACAATTATTAATACGGTATCCAAAACCTATCCTATTCATACTGTATAATTTTATTTCGAGCATCAGTCATCTTATATTCTTCTTTAATGAGCTTTGGACCTTTAGAAACTGAAAATCATTATATAAAAAAATAATATTTTCAAACTTTCCAAAAGAGCCCCTCCTACCCCTTATAAAAATCCGTCACCCCAAACTCATTACTCACACCTCTCAAGCCCCTTGGATAATCCAAACGCTACCCAATTAATCTACCAACATACCTATATTCCACATAGAAGCATTTATATAGGAAAAAGGAACATCAAGAAATCCTTTTTGTTCAAACTAAATGGAGGTACATGATTTAAAAGAAACGTCTTCTTTTAAGTTATTTTATTTTATATTACATCTCCTACCCCATAAACACTTTTTTATTCCAGTATATTTTTGAAAAACTAGTTTCCTTAAGATACTAGGTTTTTTAATGATATGTATTCTAACTACACTTACACACACCTCCATCTAATGGGTGAAAAACATAATGTTTCGGTCGATGGTGATCTACTACCTCACGAAACAATGATTGTTTGATTATCTTCAACCACCTCTTATGGTGGCCATTATGATGGAACTATATTTATATGTATTAAATATTATATTTATATTGTTATAATATTCTGTATATTTCATTTATATAATAACTTTATTGTTTCCATAATGGGTAAACACGATACTTTCATTTAAGGAAGTGCAGAACACCGCCGCCCCAAAATTACATGACTCATTAATTCCATATGTGGGAAATATAAAATATGGAGTGACATAAATTATATATTATACTGGAATTATAAGATAACTATGTGTCATTATGTATTCATTCAATTAAAATATGTAATAGAAATGAAAGTTGTGTCCATGCGTATGTATGGCTTACCGAATCCAATGATGGTGCATTTCATTTCTTATATCAAAATTTTATGTACTATTAGAAACACATATATATACTGGACATATATGTTATATTTGATATCTAAATCATGAATATAATTCTGGATATAGTAGAATTATGACCACATGGACAATTTATAATTATAATTAGTTAATTTTTTAACTCAAGTTCCGAACATTGATAAAATGTATGATATGAACTCAAATAATTAACCAATTGTTATAGAAAGTAATTAAGTGATATTAATTTAATAATAAACCTAAAAATAGTTCATTTGAAATAGATATTAACTTATGTGTATTATTCAGGAAATTAACGAATGAACGGGTCATGTTAGACCCGAGGTAAGGGACATATTCTCAATCTCCTTTCATAGAGGCATATTTTGATTTATACACATATTTATTTTATATAGTGTATAATCCCCTTTGACATTTCATTTCATTCAATGGGAGTCTTTTTTCTATGTAGAATTTTACTAAACAACATAAAAAATGTTTTAATCGTTTGCGGCAATAATGACCTCTAAACTACCATAATCATTTGTTGGCTTACTCTATACTCCTAAATATTTTTAAAATAAAAAAAACCCCTTATTCAATTTTATGGTGTTTTGGTATTGGAAAAGGTTTTTAAAATTGATTCATTATTTCAATATTTTGAAATGATTTATTTTTATTACTAATGAAATGTATTCAGTGAAATATTTATATTTTTAATATTTTATGCATTATGATTTTATAATAGTACAAGGACATTTGACTGGTGGTTACGTGATAAACCAAATGGCGGACGGTTCCGTGATAATCCAGGATGGGTGGTTACGTTATAAACAAAAAATGAATTAGGTATGGAAGTCAGGATAATCCTTTTAATGATATGAATGGAAGTCGAACGTATAGTTATTCTATTTATGTATGTTTATAACCCTTGTTACCTTTATCTGTTATGTGTTCTTTATATGGGTTTTATGGTAATTTTTAGGTTACAAATTGCAAATAAATGATCTTTTATTTAGTGAAGTGTAATTACTAATTCATAAAGGGTAAAAAATTAATTATGATAAGGTATTCATGGTTTACATATTGTTTTAAAAAACACACAACTTTACTTATTTGTGTATCCCTTTCTAAGCATTTTATGCTCATCCAGAGTTTTTGAAATGTTTTGTCACAGGACATAATGTGGAATAGGGTCGTGGATGTGATCAAGGAAAATTCATGATATCTAAATCATAGAACATGACAAGAGTCATTTTTTCATAGACTTTTTATTTTATAAAAAATAGATACTGAGTAGAAGTGTCTACATTTAATATTCAAGTTTTATTGTTTATGTTATAACCTAATTAACTAATCATCAAAACCTAAAAATATCCTCAATATGAATTATTAACATAATTAAGGATTATTTAATGTCTATGGTTGGGTCTTTATACTTTACATAGGCATTATAATACAATCATTGGTATGAAATATGTCATCCGGTATCATGTAGAAGATTAAAACTATATGGATGATGATGAATTTTTTAATCATGTATGAGAAGAAAATAATATCAAACACTTATTCATAATGCATAAACTATTCAACCTAGAGACGAGTGATTGTAAATTAATAATTTATCATATTAATTAATTTCATATTATTTCATGAATATTTATTTCTATAAACATTGTTTTCTCTGATAAAATAAATTGGTTACGTTGCTTATTATGACTACATGAAAGAAGATATTAAACAATTATAGTGACGATTATTTTCATTGAATAATATAAAGTAAATGTACAATAATATTTTGATCAAATATATAGTGAATAAAATCGTATAATATAATAGGTAATATAATATATAAATTATATAAATGATTAGAGAGAGGAAATATCCTTAAATAATGAAATATAGAGAGGTAGTTCAAATTTATGAAGATGTATTTTGGAGATATCAGAAGTATATTTCCAACCTATTGTATTTCTCGTAATGGTGGATATTTAAAAAAAATAATCATGATAATATATCTTCCAATAGTGATATTAGAACTCCCAGTGATTTTGATAATAATAATTTTTAATTAATTTAATATTATTGATTTTTTACATTACATGCAACATTGAATATAGTTTTTATACAAAATTTATATGTTTGTATTACAATATATTCAAAAATATGTTTACAATACACTACATGAAACAAAATTTTTATATTTCTCTCCACAAAACAACCACTTGGCTTGGGTTACAAGCAACAATGAATTTATATAAGTCAAAATTTTATTATTATAATTATTCAAATGTGATATTTATTACAAATCTTGTTAACATAGTAGCATAAATAGTTTTAAATACATTTTAAATATTATTTATAATTGTTTATATATAGAAATAATATTGATAATTATACATGTAATTGTGTTAGTAAGGTCTTTATATGGTTGAAAATACTATTTTCAAAACAGAACAACTTTTTTATGTCCATTTGTGAGTAGTAATAATATTAAATTTAGGAACAATTATAAATGTAATTTTTTAAAATAAAATTTATTTTTGGAATTTTTAATTTCAATATACACTTATTAGTATTTTTTGGTATTTTTTTGAAGAACACAATTTTGAAATAATAGAAACAATTACGTATTTTTTATTCAAAATTGCTTCTTATCTAATGTTTTTATGTATTTAAATTATGTTATATGTTTTTAAGAGTTAAAATAGGTAAATTGTACAAAAATAAATTTACTGTAGGCCTTTGGAATCATTTTTTATATTTATGTTATATTTAAAATCATAATGAACATTTTAAAATTGTTATTTTAATAACATGCTATCTCACCACGTTAGCGATATTGGCATTAAGATTAATTTTTATTATTTTATGAATTGATTTTAGAAAAAAAATACATTTGTATAATATGTATAATATTTATATTCTAATATTATCTAATTGTTTATTCTTCATAAATATTACAGTAAGAGATTAAAATTAATTATTGTGATTAATGTAAAATTAATATTAACAAGGGACAAGACCACAATCTTAAGCATCAAAATGATATATCCACTTATCAAACACCCATTCTCGAGAAATATCTCTTCAATAAACCATTAAATATTGAATTTTCTTGGTTTTTTATCATTATTCAGGTCAAAACGTTGGTACACCAAAATTTTTAAAAAAATGCAATGTGTATCCCCTCCTTGCACTATAAAAGGCCACCTTATATCCCCCATATTCCCAACTCTCAAAACATAAAAGTTAGTAAAATATCTAATAATTTCACTTCCCAACATCACTACCTTCATCCTTGAAGCATCCATTTCAGAACAAATCCAACCAAGGAATCACTTTGGTGGAAACTAAAAGGAGTTAATCAAAGAAGAGGTGACATCCATTTACTAGCTAATTTACACTATTTCCTTTCCCCACCATCTAAATTCTTATTAATAAATATATAAATAATAAATTAATTTTTATTAATATATTGATATTTTATTATATTAACGATTTAATCTATAGTTAAAATAATAAACATCAAATTGGAAATGAACATACTGTTCCTGTACATCGAACTACCTTGTTGGGAAAGAATGATTGTTTTGTTTTGCATTACCACCTTTCACCATTTGATATAATTAGGGGAAATTTATTTCTATATGATATAAGTCATATATATAAATTATTTATTATTATAAAATTTTTTATAACACATACCTTTATGATTCCAATTTTTTAAGTATGAGAACATGGATTTTGGATATTTGGATTACTGCATTCCCAATGAGATGTCATTTCTTATCACGTTAAATAGAATGTATTCATGATGTGTTCAGTAAATTTATATGATTTATATGAAATAATAATTATACATGAATTTTAATATATATATATATAAATATATATTTATTTATCTCTCATTCTATCAATATGATAATAAAATTGAAAGTACATTCATTGATATATATAGACTACTATCTCAAAGAATGGTGAATTAAATTTCTTATTTATATATTAAATATATTTAAAAAATACATATATAATTAATATATATGATGTTTATATCTTGATACTAGTTTTAAATATTAAAATCTTAATATATGTAATAGTGTTGGGAATAACAAGCCAAAACATATATGAAAAAAAGTAGTTATTACCAGAAACCTAACATTAACATGGAGTTGTTAAAAAATAGGTAATATATAGTAATAATAAATAATATATAGAATTGTAGATAATAATATAGATAGTTTTTATATTAAGAAATAAACATTTATTTGATATACATGATTATTTAATACGTACAATAATTGTCAAGAATTAATGTAAGTGGATTTTATCTCACTTTTTATTTTCATGAGATACATGTTTTATTCCGCCCACATTTATTTTATGTGGTGTTTATAATTACATTGGATGTATTATATGATTATTATAATGATTTATATGAGTATATAAATATATATTTTATGATATTTCTAACAAGGGTTTTATGTTTCAAAAGATGCGAAACCAGTAATGTAAATTTGTCTCAACTTTCTTCCATTAAGACAACACCTTGTTATGAAACAATATTTTTATTTGATGAATAAATAATGAATTTTAATTGATTATATCATGAATATAATTATTTTCATGATGTTTTATGATCTATGTTATTTTATTATTTCCATTATATTTATAATTAATATTACAAAAGTGGTAAATGTTTATAGCTTCCAACTCATTGTTTATCGAGATTATTTATGATGATGCATCCATTAATGAAATATTATGATCCATATCTTCATAAATATCCTTAATTTGATTTCCCTTGAAATATTTAGGTTATATTCATGTAATGGTAGCATTTTACAATCTTGGTAACTTATATAACATAAGAAATTATTTTTATGAAAATATGACTTTATTTTACTTTTCGGTGGAAAACATGCTTTCTTTCCAAATACTAATTTATAAAAAATTGTTTTCATAAAAAATTAAATATTATCTTATGATGTTAAATATAATTTTCGCCTTCTATCCCCCATTATACAAATGGTTTTAAAATTAATCATTTTTTCATTTTCTAATGAAGACCCTTTTTAGAACATTTAACATCCAAAAGGAATGTTCTTCCAATATAGACCTACAAATAATCATACCTATCATTGCATAAATACGTACATTTAATATTTAAAATGTAAATTTTAATGTAATTTTATTTCTAAATTAATTTTTTTATTAGAATATATTTTTAAATAAAAAGTTTTTTATAAGTTGTAGTATGTTATAAAATGTTTTTAATTAATTTAAATGAATAATATATATTTTCTAAAAATGATACAATCAAACAAAACAATGTATATGATCTAAATAATAATTTTAAATGAATTAAAAAAGAAATAAAAGACTTTTTTCAACATTTTTTTTATTATAATATATTTGTTCCCCGAAAAACATTTTCAAAATGATTTGAGCTTATTTTTCCTTTTATAATTTATATTAAAATAAAATGGTTTTATAAAGGATTTACATTCTGAAAAATATATTCTAAAGTAAGAAATTATATTTTACAGAATTAAATTTTTATAGATATTTCAACATTATTTTCCATCTAAAATGACACCCACTAAAGTGACTCATATCCTTATGTGAATTGATCCAAAGGTATCATTCATATTCTTTCTCTGAAAGGTTTATGTATTGAGGAAATGAGTTTTATGAAATCCTATTTCTCTATCATTTTTTATATTTTATTGAATCTTGTTCCTATTTCATTACATATATACTTATTTTGAATATTTCTTTTCGATAGGCTATACTATGAAAAATTCATGTGTAACTGATTTCATTTCATGGGTTATTCTAGGATGAAATGATTATGAAACCTATTTATTTTCCTTAGGTTATGATACAATTAAAATTTTTCGATACCCATTTATTTTATAAGGTTATGATATTATGTTGATGAAGCCAATATTCTTTTATGTGTCATGATACAATGCATGATTCATTATCTTGTAGAAAAAGTATGTATGAGCTTATTATGTGATGGGTGGGACCTTTATCTCCTTCAAATGAATCAGGTAATGAATAATGTTTAATGAGATAAAGAGGGAACACCGGAGGGAATCTTGAGACTAAAAAATAGGGCATATTATTACATATATAATATTTTTATAAAAACGGTATACTGAGCCCAAAACAAGTGGATAAATTTTATGGAATCCCAATTATTAATCAAAAGAGAATCTTATGCCTAAAATAGAAGTGTACATAAGGGGTCATCAAATTCTTGAAACATGAGGGTTGATGAGAGGGAATCCCATAACTTATATTAGTTGAAAAAGGGAATCTAAGTACAAAAAATGAGGGAATCTTAATCTCAAAACCAGAGGGTACATAGGAGGGCATCCGTAGCCCGACCAAAGAGGGTACATGGTATGAAATCTCAAGCCAGAAACAAGAGGGTATGTGGGAGGGAATATAATGCATAAAAATTATGGTATCCTATGCCCGAATGAAGAGGGTAAATTGGGGTAAATCAGAAGAATAAAACAAGAGGGTTAATTAATAAGAATTCCAACCATGAAGTAGGTACATATGTTTTTTTATCACAAGATGAACATGGTAGGACGATCATAGTAGGTATCATTTACATAAAATTGTCTATGGTTATGAGTATTCCATAAGATCCATGACATATTCCTATTTTATATTTTAATGGATTATGCTACTGATTCCATTATGATTCACATATTATGAACTTGAAATCATTATTCCATCTCTCTTGATTATGATCTTTTATAAGAAGGTTATGATGTGAAAATTATTTATAATGATATCATACACATATATACAAGTTATAATTAAATTCTTCATTTATTTAACCATACATGTAATTCAGGCTCATCAATTTCTTATGTATATTTACCGAAGGTTATAAAAATAAGTTTTATGCAGAATCACTAAAGGGGATGATCTTAGTGCGAAACATTGAAGACCAATATCCAATATAGATGAATTTGTTGTATGTTTACAATAACAACAAATTATTATGGTATTGACGAATGTAAATTTTTAATATGGTGAGTATTTATTGATGTTTAATTAATATATGTTTTTAATGGGACAATATTGTTGTAATTAAAAGAAATGGTATGGTAAACTATTGGAGACTAGAATGAGAAGTAAACAGTGAGAACCCTATGGTTATTTCAATGGATATTTCAAGGGTTGTCTCTAAGGAAAAGAATATATAGATAATGAAAATTATATGAAAATGTCCTAAAATATTGGTTGTGGATATAGATTTTGATTTCCTATAATTACATACCGACATGGATACAAAAAGTTGATGTTGCTCTATCACAAATGTAACCTGGGGTACAAACATCAAAATGGTGTGTAGGGCCTAACTCGAGCATAACCTGGTACATGATATGGGACCCTACTACACACCTGGTTTGACACTCCCATTGTATATTCTTTTAGAAATAACAAACTATTTTCATACAATAATGAAGTATTTATAAAAAATTATAATATGAATTACATAGGATAATACCATGGTTTTATGGATTAATGATATGTCTGTAATGATTTATACATCGTAGAAGTTATTTTTCCTGATTGTGTGCCTTTTTTCTCTAATAAGTATTAATTATAATATTATTGATAGTTTATATAAATAGTGGGAAATAAAATTAAATGGGTTTAAATAGAATATTTATGATGATGATATTATGGGCATGGTGAAAATAGATTTTCTATGTAGCAATCTAATGATGAGAACCAAGAAGGTCCACGAGTATTGGATACATTTCTGAAGATAAAGAGATCACACCTAATATGTATATTATATAGGATTTTCATTCAGTATTATTTACATTGAACAAAAGAATCAATTTTTTTGAGGTTTATAATTATTATTAAATGACATATATGTCATTTTCTATGAAAACATTATTATAAGATAAGATGTTATAGCTTGAGTAAGGGTATAATAATAAATTCGGATAATTTAATTTTATACGTTTTGGAATTCAATGATTTTATTATATGAATCATGAAACATAAAATTATTTACAGTATATGTTTTTAACTAATGATTTTAAAGGATATATTTAATAGTTCTTGGGGGGGTAAGAAGTAATTTCATAGAATTATTATATTTTTATTAAGGGAAGGAAACTCGAAATTTATTTCGGATGATGAGATAATGATGTGTGGCTAAAGATATGTTGAATGGTAACGATTCCCTCAGAATTGATAATGTATGTTTGGAAAAAAAATTATCCTATAACAGAGAAGTTTTAAAACTTCTTATATTTAAAAAATATATCCACTAATATTTTTATTGAGGTATCATGCATGTTTTTCAAAAGTATTCATGATAAATTTGGTAATTTCCTTGTTTCAATAGTATATATGATGATGGTATTCACATGATGTAAATGTGACAACCACGATATAGATTGTGATATATGGGGTATCAATGTTATGCTGATTTTAGAACAATATTTATAATGTTTAGATTTTAATCATTCAGAAGTTATATAAGGATAACCATTTAAGGAAATTTTACATTAAAATTATAATGAAGTATTTTTTTATTGAGTATGTATTGAAAAACATAGTTAAATGGATACTTAGTGATTAACAAAATTTCATGGATATCGATCATAATTTTTGTGATATAATATTAATGTGGTATTAGAATAGTGGATCATATATGTTAGGTGACAACCCTTCGGGTCTGGAAAGGACACAAGTCTTGAACTCCTAACCAAAGGATGATAAGGGTTTCATGACTACTGTTGGCCTACACAATGTCCTTTTATTTGTAATTATTTTTTTGTGAGTAAATATTAATAATTACCCTGTTATATTAAATTTTTAGGTTAAGATATTAATTTATTAACCCTATTTACATTGGATAATTGTTTGGGATAAATATTTAGACTTTTCAATATTTTATGGGTCTTATGATATGTTAAAATCATATTTAAATTCTTCTAGAATACCTGAATAATTTTTGGATATCCATTTTTTGATGCAATCGAGGAACTTTAAATTCATCAATACACAACCAAAGGATGAATTTTTTTATATAAATATATCATGTTGTTATATTTCATTATATTTAATTTTTTCAAAAAAAAAACAATTACACATCAATAGGAAAATTTTTAAATTTCTTCTAAATACCTTAATTTTTTTTTGAACCTATGGCATTTTACATCATAAAAAATTTACACCTCTAAGAAAAAAATTGCATTTTTTATTCACATGTTTTTTATTGATGAGCATAATCAATCCATATAAATATTTATATATTTTTTATTTTTTTATTTTGACTTCCTACATATGTTCTCCTATGTGAAAAATTAGTTACATTATAGATTGGGTATCCATCACATAGCCAATATTATTTTTTTCTAAGGAAAGATTAATTAATCATTTTAATTATTTAGGTTTATATTAAAGAAACATTCATTTATTAATCCATTAATATCCACGAAAAAATTCTAGGGTGAAATTAATTTTAAGGTTGATAGAATATGACATCATTAAATTATGTGAATTATTGTTTTAAATTAATTTGTTATTTTTGTTATTTTTTCTCCTCAAAAAATTACGAGTATAGTTTTTAAAATAATAGAATTTTGTTTTACTATGGAAAACCATGTTAATCATATACCACATGCAATATAAATTTTATCATGTAGTACATGAAACAAAAACTTTACTGTCTTTACATGAATCACATAATATATATGAAACAAAATTTAATTATTATAATTAATTAAGTTAGATAGTTATAACATTTTATTTAAAAAAATTAATATAAAGAGTTATAAATATTTTAAAAGTGTATAAGGGATTTATATTGATAAAAAATATTTATAATAATATATATCTTTGTTTATGTAATGCCTTTGTATGTTTGAAAATTATATTTTCTTAAAAGAACTACATATTATGACCATCTGGGATAAATAACAAAATTAATTTTAAGAAATTTTTTAATAATTTTTTAAAAAATATTCTATTTTTATTTCAGAATGAAAAATTATTTTAGTGTGATGTTTTTGGATTATTATGAAAAATGTAATATTCTGATAAATAGTAAAAAAATAAAATTTTAATTCAAATCTTTTTTAGAATTTAATTTATTTATATATTTAAGTAATATTTATGTTTTTTTATCATCAATATATATCAATTATACATATATTAATAAAATTTAGTATATCAGAATCAAATTTATATTGAATTAGTATAAAAAATCGTAATTAAATTTTGAAATTATCAATTAAAACCACCACTTTCTAACCATGATTGCAGGATTAACATTAAAATTATTTTTCCAATTTTTCTATTTAATTTAAAAAAACCATACAGACAAGTTTGTAATAAGATTAATATATCTAGTCTATAATTCCAACTTATAATTGGAACAAAAATATTAGTGAAACTATTTAAAATTAATTATAGTGATGAAATTAAAATTATTCTTTACAACAGATTAAAACATAATGATTGCAGACGAAATTAAAGATAAACATGTAGAAAACCATTTTTTGTGGACATATATCATCCATAAACCATCAATTATAGATTTTTTTTGGATTTTGATCAATTTTTCGGTAAAAATGAGGTTAAACATATCTTTTTTCAAAAATTCCATGTGTGTCCCCTCTCTCCCCTATAAGAGGACACCACCTGTCACACTTCTTCACACAACTCAATAATACTTAGGTTCTTCCATTATCTACTCAATTTGCATCCCTACACCATTCCATTCATCCTAGTAGAATCCATTAGGGTTGAAATCCAACCATTTAATCTATTTTTGGGAAACCAAAAAGAGTAACCCAAAGAGGAGGTAACATCCTTCCCCAAGTACCATTCCCTCATTTACTTTCCCTACCACATCAATTCATAAAATCACAAGATTATATAATAACCAATGTATATGATACATAATATTAGGATTTTATACTATGTTTTCAACCTACACTTACACATGCTTCTATTTACTGGTTAGCGAACATACAGTTCATGTTTGGCGAGCTACAGCCCCATGAATTGAGGATTATTTGTTTTTACATTACAACAATTCATGTTCAATAATGATAAAGGAAAGAAACATTACATATGATTTGTGTGATATTTATAACTTCCTCATGATAAATAAATTTTTAAATACAATTTACCATTCTTATATCCATTTTTTGTGACTACGATAACATTGTTTGGGGAAGAGTGGACTATCTCCTCCTTTATAATTCATTCACACTTCACATGGAATGTATTTAGAATATGTTTACTAAATTTATAAGAATTGTATGAAAAAATTATTCTAATATACTTTTAATATATATATATATATATATATATATATATATCTCGTACACAATTTATTCCAACATGATAATAAATTGGAAACCACATTCATTTTTATATACGACCAAAAGTCTCCATGAACGATATATTCCATTTAATATTTATATATCATATATATTTTAATAAATAATTATATATGATATTTATATGATATTTATATCGTGATTTACATTCTTAAAATAATTATATAATTATCTATGTAATAGGATCAAGAATAACATACAAAAACAAATACGAAAAACAATGTAGATATTACAAAAACTATAACATTAACATTGAGTTGCCAATAAAAAGTTAATATAAATTAATTAAAAAATAATATTTAAATTTACTTATAATAATATGTTTATTCGGTTAATTTATAATACCCATATAGATATTATACACGGTTTTTAGTGTTAATGAAGGAATTGAATACTTAAAGATAACGAGATTTATTCTCACTTTTTATCTTGTTGAGATACCAGTATAATTCACCACTCATTTATAATGTGTGGTATGTATACTAAATGTGGAAGTTTTATTTTAATATTGTATTGAAATTTATTTATATGAACATAAATATTTTAATATCTCTATTTCTTGGGATTTATTTTTCTAAGGTTACCAAAATACAAAAGAAATTTTGTATCAATTTTCCTTCGTTGAGAGATATGGAATGTTGTGAAATGATATTTTTCAATGACGTCTATTTAATAAATTTTTTATTATATAATTAATATAATTAGTTTAATTATATTTCATTATTTTTTTTATTTCCATTTTATTAATTTATAATTTTGCCAATGTAGTGACTATTTGTATCTCCAATATCATTATTTATCGATATTTTTTTATTCTTCAATTAATTAAATATTTTGATACATCTCTTAATAACTAATGAATATTATCACCATAGTGATAGGAATGTTATATCTACTTAATTTTTCCATTTTCTACACTTTTTTATTAAATACATTTATGAAAATATTGTTATTAATATATGACTTTATTTCTCCACTGGGTTGGATATTTATGTTCATTCAAAAACGTGTTTTCTAAAAAAATGTGTCAAAACATGTTTCACAATAATACTACAATACTAAATGAAAATTTTTTCTCATGTTTTACCATATATAAAATTGTTTTACTTGTAATGAACTTGTATTTTTTCAGCCATGTAAAATTTATGAAAATTTAAGGTGCAAAAGGAATTTTTAGGATATAAAGACCTACCGACCATTATGACCATAATTTACATGATGTTTACATTATATTTTAATCGTGTTAATTTTATAATGAAAAATAATTTCAAAATGAAAGGAAATGTTTTCATTATAAAATGGTTTTCAATGAAAATGGGGTTAGAATCATTATTTTATGTTACAAATGTGTTTTAAATGATTTTTAAAAATTTATTTTTTTTGTTTTCAACTGGTTATTTTCCATGAAATGGTTTTAGATGATATCAAAGATATATTAATATGTTTTCAATGTTACATCTATGAAAATATTTTTCAAAATATTTTAAGGCTTCTTTTATATGTTTCCAATGATAAATGGTTCCACATTAATTTAAAGCTTCCTTTTTAATATTTCAGTGTATTCTCAAAGAGAATTGTTTTATGAAAGTTTTACGTCTTTAAAATACTATTTGAAAGAATAAATGAATTTTTCCCCCTGAAATGTTTTTCAAATATATTGAAAAATTATTTTTCATCTATGATGACATCTGTTTATGTACAACATGCCCTTCTAGGAAATGATCTATTGTTTACATTTATATTATTTCACTAAATGATTTATGTTTGGATATAAGGGTGTTTATGAAAACACGTTACAATTTCTTGGGTTATATGTTAATGAAACATATTCTTCTTACATGGGATATATAATTTTGAACCATATTTCTCTTTGATGGGTTATTTCATGATAACTTATAGTGAAACCCGCTTCCTTTTATGTGTTATTCGAGGATGAAATGTTTATAGAACCTATATATTTTCTAAAATTGATTGTATAATTTCTTTTTTATGACACCCATTTAATTTTAATGTATATGATATGATATTTATGACAAACATCTTATTTTATGGGTCATGATATAATGCATATTTTTTTATCTTAGGGGAAAATATATGTATGAGTTTTTTATGTGATGTGTGGGACCTAAATCTTCCTCCACTGATATAGGTAAAGATAAATGTATTGTAATACCATGATTGTAAACTAATCTGAATACCATGCCTGAAATAATAGATAATTAGGATAAGGATGTATGAGGGTACATGGTAGGGCATCCGAAGCTTGAAACAAGATGGTACATGGGAGGTCATACCTTAACAGAATCAATTGCTGATTTTAATCCTGAAACAAATAAGTATATGTGCGGTAATTCGGTGCCCAAAACAAAGGATTAATGGGATTTCATCCCAAGATCAAAATAATAGGGTACACGGGATGGAATCCCAAAAATGAACAAGGGGGAATCTTAATTCCTAAACAAGAGGGTACATGAGATGACATCCCATGACAAAAAAAGTGGGTACAGAGTAGGAAATCCGAAGTGTGAAAAAAGAGGGTTCATGGAAAGTCATTCCACGACCAATGTAGGTCTGAGGTTTTTTAGACCAATCATATCATGTTATGAATGTCTTGGAATGTATCCTTGAGAAAGGACTATCTATTTTTAAGTGTATTCCACAATTTTCATGTCATATTCCAATGCATTATTTAATACCTTTTTCTCTTGATTCCCCTATTATTCATATCATATGAAATGCCCTTTTTATTCCATGTATCATGATTATAAACAATGATATGAATGTTTTGACCAGTTAATGGTATATTCATCTTCTCAAACACATATATTCATGTAATTTTTATGCCATTCATTTATTTATCCTTACTTTGCAATTGATATCACCCTTTTTCTATATTTTTATTAGAATGGTTATGAAGAACGGTTTTATTTATAAATAATAAATTGGAATATATTTGTGAAAAAACAAAAGATCTTTCACCAAGGTAGACTATTTTTTAAATTTTTCAAAGACAATAACCTATCATAGTCCTTGAGAGTTTAGTTTTGTAAAATTATTAATATTCATATAAATTGATGTGATATACCTATATGATAAAAATTGGTCTCTATAGTGATGGTGAATAATAATTTGGAAAAATTGACAATTCACTGGAATTCAATATTGATAGTCTCAGAGAGTCATGTATGTCATACTTAACTGATTACTACCATTCAAACATAGGTAATTATTGTCTATGGAATTTGTGAAAAAAATTATTGGGAACGACCAACATACCAAATTGTATCCAATAAATATTTTCCAAAAATTTTACGAGAAAATTAAAAATAAAAATAAAAATTTCAATATGTTTATTAACATTATAATATATTATTGGAATTTATTTAAATTTTAAATCCACATAAAACATTGAATATTATTGATATAATTTGAATTTTTTAAAGGATTTTAGAAAATAAAAAATGGTATGGATTTTATATCTTAGAGAATGAGTATTAGATTAATTTATATAACTAATGATTATAATCATATCATGAATTTGTTCAAATAATAAATATATTCCAAAATCCTACATTCCAGATTAGGTCAAATGGGTTGGATGAGATTGAAATTTATTACTGTGAAGGGTATGATACTAAAATTAAAATAGTAGGCCTTGGATTATATTCAGATTATATTCTCCAAAAGAACATGAATGTTTCATGTACTCAGGGAGGAAGACTACTGAAGGGTGGAATATTAGAGTAGATACGTTCTAAAATATTTGGACTAAACATGGTATAATCTCTTAGTGGATTAATTTTTTAAATTACTTTCATTGATAAATTTAAATGAATTTTATTGTGGTTTATCATAAAAAAAGTATTATGTTTTTTTAAATTTATGAAAAGATACTGTCTAGTGAAGAACGAAATAGTTTTTATGTTGATTTTTTTTAGAACTATAAATAGTGGGTATTAACACAATTATGTGTTACATTAGTCAAACGAAAATAATGTTAATTTTTATGAATAAGATGGATATTGGAACACCTGAAAAAAAATTCTCACATGGTGCATGAATAAAATAGTAAATGAACATTCCTGAAGTATGAGGTTATAATCTAGACCACCCAATAGTTTGAAATAAAAAAAATTTACCTTGAATCATAACATCTATAAAATGGACCATCTATAATAATTGGAGATGATATTATTGATCATGTATATACATGAATGTATAAAAATATATTACTCTAGATAGTATTTGGTTTTTTTTATTATGTTCACTATGAATCACATTCATGATATAAGTTTGGTTTTAATACTCATAAATGTTATTTCATTAGATGTGTAAATGAATAGTTTTTATATCCCTTCATGGATTGTAACACCCCAATCTTCTACGGTATGTTTCCCTTCGAATAATGCAATGGCGTGCATTGTACGCAACTTCAAGATTCTAACACACCACAACCAATCAAACTAGCCGTTATGAATAGTAATACCTAATTTTTGAAATTTTATAAATTCTATCTCTCAAAATGGACTTCATTTTTGGATTCGGAATATCGAAATTATCCTAGGGTGAAATTTTGGTACTTTTTGGATAACTTTCATATTTTGATGAATAGTGAAAATTACTAAATTTTAATTAAAAACATATTTTTAAATCAAAATAATTAATAGTGATAAATTATGAATTTGAGTTGTTTTAAAGTATATTTATAATATATTTTTACCATATAATACAATTTGGGTCATTGAACATAATTTCACATTTAAACCAGACATAAACAAGTGTCAATCTTTTGATAGTTATTATCTCTTAAAAACAAACTTTTTGTTTTAACAACGAGAAATAATTTTAAATTAATTTCTGCCACTTCTGTGTTTTGAATTTGAAAAAATGGATTCCATATTTTGATTCAGGATGTTCAAATTGTGTAAATAGGTATCTTTTATTTTTAGACATTTTGGATAATTACTTCGGTAAATATTTTATTTAACATGGTTAAAGGGTAAATCCGATAAACAAGGGTTAACAAATAATATTATAATAATTCAAAATTACCCTAAAACGTTTCTGAACCCTATTGGTTGATTCATGGTCGACCATGGTCATCTTTGGGTCGATTTTGGGACCCCATGGATCCACATTTAAGTGATAGGGACACTTTATTTTAATTAAGTTAATATAAATACAAAAATGACACAAGCATATATCTTTTAGAAAAGGAATTGTTACATAGGGTTATATATTTTGGATTTTAGACTATAAATATTAATTACAAATATAAAAATATTTCCTACATAATTATATTTTATTTATAATTTTTAGATATTAAATAATTTAATTTATTTATGACACAATGTTGATGTAGTAATTACCATAATAGTGAAAAATTACAATAATTGATATTATCAATACCCAAATAAATATAATTTGATACTTTTATTGAATTAAAAAAAATTTATAGGTTAATATGACAAATTAGGATTTATTTAATTAACTTTTTTTTTAAGTAATCATTCTGTTATGTGTTTCACAAAAATCAACTATTGAATAGTGTCAAAATTGACATAAAAGAGTTTTTTAAACAAATATTATATAATTAATAGATATTAAATTCTTAAAAATCTAAGGTTAGACGAAGTGACTTATATCATGATATTTGTATCATTAATGGACCACTTTGGGGTCTCTTGTATGTATATGGTACGTTTATTAACCATATAATATAAAAATACAAAGAGACATTGTAAAAGTGAAACTAATTAACTAAAAGTTAATACTTAATGATAAGGTTAATATAATGACACAAACCTGTATAAATTCAATTGGTTGTGTGGTTTTCGACCCATACACACCTTAACCTTTAAAGAATTAACTTTGGAGCTATTAGAAACCGAATATTAATTTATTATAAAATAATATTTCTAGCTTTTCCAAAGGTACCTCTCACCACTCTTATAAAAGTGCACCCCTCCTTCTCATTTCTTCACACCTTCAAAACCTTTTGGGTCGGCCAAATCCTGCCCAAATACTCTCTCAACTTCCTTCACTACAACCTAGAGGCCTTATTTTGATCATAAATCCAACCTAAGGAGCCCTTTTTTATCAAATAAATAGGAAGAACCCGATGAAGAGGTAATGTTTTCACCACCCCTTTTCAAGTTCCTTTCGTCTTCCACTTCTTCTTTCTTTGTTATTACCATTCTAAAATAATAACTCCAGTATCTTATATATACTGTGATGTTATTATAAATATGGTACAACCATATTTAGTATTCAATCCACCCTTTGAATAACATGTCACCATAGGTGCGTACATACGGCTTACCGTATCCACGTCGTGGTGTAATTGTTATTCAATATATTATTATTTGGGTGGGTATAATAATGATGTGTAACTCATTTAAATAATAAATATAACATGATAATGATTCTGTATATATGATATACCATCCAATTATATATTATTTTAATATCAAAAGAATGATAGTGTCGCTCGTGCGTACGTACGGACTACCGTCTCCACGAACGCGATGAGATTCATTCTCCATCATATCCATTCGAGTATAATTATCATTTGATGATTTAAAAATAATTTTTATGAACGTTATATCATTGTGGATATGAATAAGATACAACCTATCCATGACAAACATGGCTTACGTAACAAAACATATAAAAGAAAATGAGAAAGTTAACACTTGAAACGACGATAATTCTAAGATATTATTAACAAAGCAATGTTAAAAGATCATATATGATATCATATTAAGGTATATGATTCATGAATAATTTAATAACAATTATTTCAACATTTTACAGGAGGTTAACCTACCCCCAACCATGGAAAAGTACAAGGAAAGGGGTTTCTAATCCCACTTTTAATTTCGTGATATTTCCATTATTCACAACTTATTTATTGCATGTTGTGTGTGTACTGCCCATGAATGTATTCATTGTGTAATATACTATAATTTATTGATATTTACATCATCATTGTATGATCCTTCTTTCATGGGTGTATGTTTCGTATGTTACCAAATTGATAAGGGAATTTGATATTTCAATTTCCACTCATTCGGCTTTAAGCATACTTCATTGATTATTTTACTCCAAGATTTTGTGTGGAATTACTATTAATTTTCTTATGTCATATTTTCCACTCCCGTTTCTGTGGATATACTTTTTATACACATAATCACTCCATTGATAAATTCTGAAGTGATCAGTATGAACTTGATAATAGTAATTTTATCTCAATCTCCATTTGTTGAGTTAAATATCCAATTCATTTGTGTTGTTTCTACAAGAATATGTGTGAATGTCATATGATTGATTTACACTAAATATCCAATCATATTGAGTGTATTTATATTTCTCACACATAATTATGTCGTTGATTTATCCTTAACCTAAGGATATGGTCTTTATAAAGGAATTCATCTCAATTTACATTCCATTGAGTCTTCTTTGTTGTTATACACCAAATCACTTTTATATGGTGTATATATTGTAATTTTACATAGTATATCATGAATATCATTATTCTCATGATATTACAAAGTTTTTATTACCTCAATTATTTGCATTCAAGTGTCTCTCTTTTTGTTAGAATCTCTAACTAAAATACCATTTTTAAATGTTTTAAAGACGTATTCATATAAATATTGCTCATTAATGGCCATGTTTTAAAAATGGTTTTAAGGATTTATTTATCTGGACATTCATGTTTTAAAATTAAAAATCCTTTTAAAAAGATTCAAAGTGGTATGGGACACTTTGATTCAAAAATCTATTTTTAAATGGCTTCTTGACAAATATTGTGACTTTTAAATGATTTCAAGAAAACTGGGGATATTTCTCTCAAATTGTTTTGATGATTATTTTCATCTATGTCAACATCCTTCATTATTCATGATTGAGGTTAATGTGATACAATAAAATATTCCATATTGTATCGAATGAGTTATGTTTGACTGTGGATGTGCTACTTTTTATGCCATTAATGGTTTGTGGTTAGAGTATATAAATTTCATATGCTAGTTTTAATAAAAATGTTTATGTTATGTTTAAACCTGTTCATATGAGGAATGCATTGGACTTAATAAGTGACGCGTGGAGCCCGCTCGCTCCTCGATGCATCGGTAGGTCTCATGAGACAAACTAGTGTCTTGGCACAAGGCCTTGGAAAAATCATATTTGTAGTCTTGGCACGAGGCCTTGGCTATGTGGTTATGATTGTCTGACATTATTCATTCCATCATTATGAAAGTGGTTATTGATATTTCATGTGATTGTTCGACTAGTTGAATATCCATGTGAATAATTAAATGGAATTATTTCATTTTATCATTTCCATATTATGCTGAAGTTCAAGTTGAAAAGTCATTTGTTTTAATTATAAATTGTATTAAGTTTTTTTTCTTATCTATGAAAGCCAATGCTATATTGTAATCCTTACTGAGCATCTTAGCTCACCCCTTTCAATGTTTTATTTTTCCCAGGATGAGAAGAATTAATTTATGAATGATCTGCAAGGATAATATGGGGGGATATGAAGAGAAGATGTTGTTGTAGTTTTTTTACCTTATGATGTAAAGTAAGACTTATGAATATATCTAGTGTTTCCATGACTACTAAACTAATCGGTCTTTAGAGACTTGATCCTTTGTGATCATGCCAATGTTATGTAATAATGCACTGACTCTGGGTAACTGGGGTTGGGGCGTTACAGTTGGTATCAGAGGAAGTTTAGTACAAAACTTGGAAGCTAGATTTAGATAAACTCTGATTAGATCACATAGCCCTAAGAGAGAATTTGAGGATTAGTATAGAAGAACATTCTAGAATTTTGGTATTGTAGATATTTTGTGAGTTTTCTGAGAAATACATCCCTGCCTGGATACGAGGAGGTGGAGGCAGCTCTGGCACAGATGTACCTAGGGTTAAAACCCGAAAACACCACTTTGATCTAGACTCGAACGGGAACCGGTGCACGACAACAGGCCTTGCTGCACTCTTAGTTACGACACTCCTGGGGGATATGCTTTGGAAAATTCACAAGATTAATATTAACCATTATTAAGGGAATACAAAAAAATACCCCTATGAATATATGTCGGCAAATAGATAGTGGAAAACCTAGATTTTAACATATGGTACCCCATGTTAGGATATATTGTTCAATTACAAGATTATCCTATTATGTCTATTTTTTTAAATTCTTATTAGATAAGTATTCAAAAACCCTAATTGTATTTTATTTTTGTTAGTTGAATCATGGAGGGAGCAAGATTAAGAACAACTCTTCTCTCTCTTCCTGAAGAACTAATTACCATTATTATCCAGAAGTCATGCGCAGTCAATGTTGAAACTTTTTCAAATGTCCAAGTTACATGCAAACGACTTTATGAGACATCCAATACCTCTATCATTGCACGATTCTTTCAAGGGTCAAGTACCGACTATGGGATAATGTAGCGCTCTCAACATTCTTACCATGCTAAGCTTGGGAAGTACCATCAGGGTCTTTTCAATTTATTCACTTTACCTCAAAATTACGATGCACTAAATTATCATCTAGATGCTGCAGAAGAGGGAGACCTTCGAGCAGCCTATGTGTATCAAATTATATATTTATTTCTTTTGGGATATACGGAAACTGATTTACCAATACCTTATTTTGACATTTTTGAAGATGAATCAGTGAGAATTTTTCTACAAAAATATGTTAAAGACGATGTATCATAATTATATATAAGAAATACGTATTTTTTTATGATGCATCGATGCTTCCATTGATATAATCCAAGATGGATGAGGAGTTTTTGGGTAAAGGAAGTAGATGATTTTGAAAAATTCCTGAGGTACCATTGTGACATATGAACGCATTCTACCAAAAGGAAAATCCACCTAGTCTCTCTAGAGTTCATGTTGTGATCCACATATCTATAGTGACAAAATACATGCCTCACCCAACGCATGTACTCACCTATGAAGAATTATAACTGGAACCCGATCTATCTTATTGTGGAGATCCTATTAGAATTCTTCATACCAAAGATCAAGTGTTGAGAAACCGGATGACTCGTCTAGTAAAAGTTATATGGAGAAATCATAAGATGGAAGAGGCAATGTGGGAACCCTAGGAACATATGATGAAGAACCTATGTGGAAATAAATGGATGGTGAAATGTTTAAAAGTTTTAGTGCTCTTTATTGATGGGATTACTTTGGAATAATTTCCTCTTGTATTTGTAAACTTTCAATTTATCATGTGAAAATGATATTCGTGGAAGAATTATCTTTTCTATTGCGGATATAGTTATAAATAACCATTTGGTCTTATATGATCATTGGGTTTGAGGAAATTACAAATTATTATAATTTGGGATGAAAATGCAAGGTATGAGATAACATTTGAGGTTAAATTGTTTTATGGTTATTTTGAGGAATTTATCTCATTTTGGTAATGTTAGAAAATATAGTTTTTGAAAAAGGACAACACGTAGACCGTGTGACAACCCGTCGCGTCGGACAAAGCTATGGAAATCGAACCCACAACCAAAGTGCGATTGGTATTTATCGCCTACAAATTGACTATGTGAAGTCCCTGGTTAGTGTGACTATTATTTTTAGTTAAATGATTTTATTGATCAATAATAATTTAATTTTGGATCTTATGTCTTATCAAATGAATACCCTTAGTATAGGAAAACGATTTGCGGATTAAGTGATAAATGTTATTTTAGAAGTTGTTCGCTTTGTTGAGAACACTATATGCCAAAGGAAAATAGAGTAGTATCGGATTTCATTTGACGAGTAATGGTGGATTTTTATCTATGTTTTTATTGTGAATTTATAATGATTTGGGTTATTTATGGAAATGATTTGGTTAATTACTTTTAAGTATGTGACTTTTAGAGTAATTAATGTCATTTGGAGATACAATATAACGTGGAAGACTACATTCTTAATATGTTTTGGTTTCCAATATTAGTTTTGATTATATTAAAGGATTCTAAGGACAATTTATTATTGAATGTTATTTATTTAACTTTGGGGTATTGTTGGTTTAATTTTGGAAATTAAGATTAGTGTTTATTTCACTCAAGGAATATCCTTTTGGGAGATCATTAGATTGTTTACTAACCATTTTGGTTTTGATTAATCTCTATATACAATGTATATATATAGTGTGTCCTGCATGGATCATGTGATTCTATAGAAGTTTATTCTAGCTCTTCCAGTGTGACCAAGTCTTCTTTAATACTCATCATTTAAAAAAATGAGTTAGTAATGGAAAATTATTAGAGAATGAAATTCTACTTAAAATATAAGTATATATATTTATATTATTAGTCAATATCATAAATAAATTCCTCATCCTTATGTAATGTAACTTAAATCAAAAAAATGTTGTCCATTTACTTTCCTACTAGGAGACTAATGTCCGTTTGTCCCAACACAAGTTTGTGGTTTTATTATTGTTAACTTACTCCTGATCATGATTTCTATCCCTCTCCATCAGAACATGACACTTAGTTTATCATCCATATCCATGTTTTCTTATATGGAATCCATGTATGGGTTATCTTGGTTGACCTTTATACCTCTCTTTCTTTCTTTTAAAGTGATAGTTTTATTGACTCTTTTCCCGATGTGGCACTTTCCATTATATTCCCAAGCACAATTTTAAAAATTTCGAGGACCCAATTTATTGATGGAGGGGAGAATGTAACACCCCAAGCTTCCACGACACATTTCCCTTCGAACAATGCAATGGCGTGCATTGTACGCAACTTCAAGATTCAAAAACACCACAACCAATCAAACTAGCCGTTATGAATAGTAATACCTAGTTTTTGAAATATTATAAATTCTATCTCTCAAAATGGAATTCATTTTTGGATTTGGAATATCGAAATTATCCTAGGGAGAAATTTTGGTACTTTTCGGATAACTTTCATATTTTGATGAATAGTGAAAATTACTAAATTTTAATTAAAAACATCTTTTTTAATCAAAATAATTAATGGTGATAAATTATGAATTTGAGTTGTTTTAAATTATATTTAGAATATATTTTTACCATGTAATACAATGTGGGTAATTGAACATAATTTCACATTTAAACCAGACATAAACAAGTGCCAATCTTTTGATAGTTATTATCTCTTAAAAACACGCTTTTTGTTTTAACAATGAGAATTAATTTTAAATTAATTTCTGCCACTTCTGTGTTTTGAATTTTGAAAACTGGATTCAATATTTGGATTCAGGATGTTCAAATTTTGTAAATAGGTAACTTTTATTTTTAGACATTTGGATAATTACTTCGGTAAATATTTTATTTACCATTGTTAACTGGTAAATCCGGTAACAAGGGTTAAAAAATAATATTATAATAATACTAAATTACCCTAAAACGTGTCTTAACCCTATTGTTTGAAACATGGTCTACCATGGGCATCTTTGGGTCCATTTTGGGACCCCATGGATCCACTTGTAAGTGATAGGGACACATTATTTTAATTAAGTTAAAATAAATACAAAAATGACACAAGCATATATCTTTTAGAAAAATAATTGTTACATAGGGTTATATATTTTGGATTTTAGACTATAAATATTGATTAGAAATAAAGAAAGATTTCCTACATAATGATATTTTTTTTATAATTTTTAGACATTAAATAATTTAATTTATTTATGACACAATGGTGATGTAGTAATTACGATAATAGTGAAAAATTAGAATAATTGATATTATAAATACCCAAATAAATATAATTTCAGACTTTTATTGAATTAATCTAATTTTATATGTTAATATGACTTATTAGGATTTATTTAATTAACTTTTTTTGAAGAAATATTTCTGTTATGTGTTTCACAAAAATCAACTACTGAATAGTGTCAAAATTGACATAAAAACGTTTTTAAAACAAATATTATAATATTAATTGATATTAAATTCTAAAAAATATAATGTACTGCCAAGAGACTTATATCATGATAGGTGTATCATTAATGGACCACTTGGGGGGTATCTAGGATGTATATGGTAAGTTTATTAACCATATAATATAAAAATACAATGAGACATTGTAAAAGTGAAACTAATTAACTAAGAGTTAATACTTAAAGATAACATTAATATAATGACCCAAACCTGTCTAACTTCTATTGGTTGAGTGGTCTTCGACCCATCCCCACCTTAAATTTTAAATAATCAACATTGGAGATATTAAAAACCGAATATGAATTTATTATAAATTAATATTTCTAGCTTTTCCAAAGGTTCCCCTCACCCCTCTTATAAAAGGGCACTGCTCCTTCCCATTTCTTCACACCTTCAAAACCTTTTGGTTCGGCCAAAACCTGCCCAAATACTCCCTAAACATCCATCAGTACAACCTAGAGGCCTTAGTTTGATCAAAAAGCCAACCTAAGAATACCTTTTGATCAAATCAAAAGGAAGAACCTGAAGAAGAGGTAATGTTTTCACCACCCCTTTTCAAATTTATTTCTTCTTCCACTTCTTCTATCTTTGTTATTACCATTCTAAAATAATAAATCCAGTATCTTATATATACTTTCATGTTATTATATATATGGTACCACCATATTCAATATTCCATCCACCCTTTGAATAACATGTCACCATACGTGCGTACGTACGGCTTACCGTCTCCACGTCGTGGTGTAATTGTTATTCAATATATTATTATTTGGGTGGGTATAATAATGATGTTTAACTCATTTAAATAATAAATATAACATGATAATGATTCTGTATATATGATATACCATCCAATTATATGTTATTTTAATATCAAAAGAATGATATTGTCGCTCGTGCATACGTACGGACCACCGTCTCCACGAACGCGATGAGATTCATTCTCCATCATATCCATTCAAGTATTATTATCATTTTATTATTTAAAAATAATGTTTATGAACATTATATCATTATGGATACGAATAATATACAACCTATCCATGAAAAATATGGCTTACATAACAAAACATATAAAATAAAATGAGTAAGTTAACACCTGAAACAACGATAATTCTAAGATATTATTAACAAAGCAGTGTTAAAAGATCATATATGATATCATATAAAGGTATATGATTCATGAATAATTTAATAACAATTATTTCAACAATACAGGAGGTTAACCTACCCCCAATCAATAAAAAGTACAAGGTAAGGGGTTTCTAATCTCACTTTTAATTTCGTGAGATTTCCATTATTCACCACTTATTTATTGCATGTGGTGTCTGTACTACCCATGATTGTATTCATTGTGTAATATACTCTAATTTATGGATATTTACATCATTATTGTATGATCCTTCTTTCATGGGTGTATGTTTCATATGTTAACAAATGGATAAGGGAATTTGATATTTCAATTTCCACTCATTTGGCTTTACGCATACTTCATTGATTATTTTACTCCAAGATTATGTGTGGAATTACTATTCATTTTCTTATGTAATATTTTCCACTGCCCTTTCTATGGATATACTTTTTACAAACATAATCACTCCATTGATAAATTCTGAAGTGATCGGTATGAACGTGATAAGAGTAATTTTAACTCAATCTCCATTTGTTGAGTTAAATATCCAATTCATTGGTGTTGTTTTTACAAGAATATGTGTGAATGTAATCTGATTGATTTACACTAAATATCCAATAATATTTAGTGTATTTATATTTTTCACACATAATTATGTTATTGATTTATCCTTAACCTATGTATTTGGTCTTTATAAAGGAATTGATCTCAATTTACATTCCATTGAGTCTTCTTTGTTGTTATACACCAAATCACATTTATATGGTGTATATATTGTAATTTGACATAGTATATCATGAATCCCATTATTCTCATGATATTAAAAAGTTTTTATTACCTCAATTATTTGCATTCAAGGGTCTCCCTTTTGGTTAGAATCTCAAACTAAAATACCATTTTTAAATGTGTTAAAGACGTATTCATATAAATATTGATCATTAATGTCCATGTTTTAAAAATGGTTTTAAGGATTTATTTATATGGAAATTAATGTTTTAAAATTAAAAATCCTTTTAAAAAGATTCAAAGTGGAATGGGACACTTTGATTCAAAAATCTATTTCTAAATGTCTTCTTGACAAATAGTGTGACTTTTGAATGATTTCAAGAAAACGGGGGATATTTCTCTCAAATAGTTTTGATGATTTGTTTCATCTATGTCAAAATCCTTCATTATTCTTCATTGAGGTTAATGTGATACAATACAATCTTCCATATTGTATCGAATGAGTTATGTTTGACTATGGATGTGCTACTTTTTATACCATTCATGGTTTGTGCTTAAAGTATTGACATTTCGTATGCTAGTTTTATTATGAATGTTTTTGTTATGTTAAAACCTATTCATATGAGGAATGCATTGGACTTAATAAGTGATGGGTGGAGCCTGCTATAGCTCCTCGATGCATCGGTAGGTCTCATGAGACAAACTAGTGTCTTGGCACAAGGCCTTGGCATAATCTTATTTGTAGTCCTGGAACGAGGCCTTGGCTATGTGGTTATGATAGTCTGGATTTATTCATTCCATCATTATGAAAGTGGTTATTGATATTCCGTGTGATTTTTCGACTATTAGAATATCCATGTGAATAAGTAAATGGCATTATTTCATTTTATATTTTCCATATTATGCTGATGTTCATGTTTAAAAGGCATTTGTTTTAATTATAAATTATATTAAGTTTTTATGCTTATCTATGAAAGCCTATGCTATTTTGTTATCCTTACTGAGCATCTGAGCTCACCCCTTTCAATGTTTTATTTTTTCCAGGATGTGAATAAGTAATTTATGAATGATCTGCAATGATAGTATGAGGGGATATGAAGACAAGATGTTGTTGTCGTTTTTTTACCTTATGATGTAATGTAAGACTTATGAATATATCTAGTGTTTACAATACTACTATACTAATCGGTCATTCGATACTTGATCCTTTGGGATCATGCCAATGTTATGTAATAATGCATTAACTCAGGGTAACTGGGGTCGGGGCATTACAGTTGGTATCAGAGGAAGTTTAGTACAAACCATGGAAGCTAGATTTAGAAAAACTATGATAAGATCACATATCCCTAAGAGAGAATTTGAGGATTAGTATAGAAGAACATTCTAGAATTTTGGTATTGTATATATTTTGTGAGTTTTTCAAGAAATACATCCCTATTTGGATACGAGGAGGTGGAGGCGGCTCTGGCACAGATGTACCTAGGGGTAAAACCCGAAAACACCGCTTTGAGCTAGACTCGAATGGGAACTGGTGCACGACAACGGGCCTTGCTGCACTCTTAGTTATGACACTCCCGGGGGATATGCTTTGGTAAATTCAAAAGATTAATATGAACCATTATTAAGGGAATACAAAAAAATGCCCCTAAGAATATATGTCGGCAAATAGATAGTGGACAACCTATATTTTAACATAGGGTACCCAATGTTAGGATATATTGTTCAACTACAAGATTATCCGATTATGTATATTTTTTTACATTCTTATTAGGTAAGTATTCAAAAAACCTAATTGTATTTTATTTTTGTTAGTTGAAACATGGAGGGAGCAAGATTACGAACAACTCTTCTCTCTCTTCCTGAAGAACTACTTACAATTATTATCCAGAAGTCATGCGCAGTCGATGTTGAAACTTTTTCAAATGTCCAAGTTACATGCAAACAACATTATGAGACATCCAATTCCTCTAGCATTGCATGATTCTTTCAAGGATCAAGTACCGACTATGGGATAATGTAGCGCTCTCAACTTTCTTTCCATGCTAAGCGTGGGAAGTACCATCAGGGTCTTTTCAATTTATTCACATTTTCTCAAAATTACGATGCACTAAATTATTTCCTAGATGCTGCAGATGAGGGAGACCTTCGAGCAGCCTATATGTATAAAATTATATATTTATGTCTTTTGGGATATACGGAAATTGATTTACCAATACCTTATTTTGAAATTTATGAAGATGAATCAGTGAGAATTTTTCTAAAAAAACATGTTAAAGAAGATGTCTCAAAATTATATATAAGAAATACCTATTTTTTTATGATGCATCGATGCTTCCATTGATATAATCCAAGATGGATGAGGAGTTTTTGGTTATAGGAAGTAGATGATATTGAAAAAATCCTTGAGGTACCATTGTGACACATGAACGCATTCTACCAAAAGGCAAATCCGCCTAGTCTCTCCAGAGTTCATGTTGTGATCCACATATCTATAGTGACAAAATACATGCCTGACCCAACGCATGTACTCACCTATGAAGAATTATAAGTGGAACCCGATCTATCTTATTATGGAGATCCTATTAGAATTCTTCATACCAAAGATCAAGTGTTGAGAAACCGGATGACTCGTCTAGTAAAATTTCTATGGAGAAATCCTATGATGGAAGAGGCAATGTGGGAACCCAAGGAACATATGATGAAGAACCTATGTTGAAATAAATGGATGGTGAAATGTTTAAAAGTGTTAGTGATCTTTATTGATGGGATTACTTTGGAATAATTTCCTCCTGTATTTGTAAACCTGCAATTTATCATGTGAAAATGATATTCGTGGAAGAATTATCTTTTCTGTTGCTGATATAGTTATAAATAACCATTTGGTCTTATATGATCATTGGGTTTGAGGAAATTACAAATTATTATAATTTTGGATGAAAATTCAAGGTATGAGATAACATTTGTGGTTAAATTGTGTTATGGTTATTTTGAGGAATTTATCTCATTTTGGTAATGTTATGAAAAATAGTTTTTGAAAAAGGAAAACACATATATCGTCTGACAACCCGTCGCGTCGGACAAAGCTATGGGAATCGAACCCACAACCAAAGTGCGATTGGGATTTATCGCCTACCAATGGACTACGTGATGTCCGTGGTTAGTGTGACTATTATTTTTAGTTAAATGGTTTTATTGATCAATAATAATTTGATTTTGGATCTTATGTCTTATCAAATAAATACCCTTAGTATAGGAAAATGACTTGTTGATTATGTAATAATTGTTATTTTGGAAGTTGTTCTCTTTGTTGAGAACACTATATGCCAAAGGAAAATATAGTAGTATCGGATTTCATTTGAGGATTAATGGTGGATTTTTATCTATGTTTTTATTGTGGATTTATAATGATTTGGATTATTTATGGAAATTATTAGGTTAATTACTTTTAAGTATGTGACTTTAAGAGTAATTAATGTCATTTGGAGATACAATATAACGTCGAAGAATACATTCATAATATGTTTTGGTTTCCAATATTAGTTGTGATTATATTAAAGGATTCTAAGGACAATTTATTATTGAATGTTAATTTTTTAACATTGGGATATTGTTGGTTTAATTTTGGAAATTAATATTAGTGTTTATTTCTCTCAAGGAATATCCTTTTGGGGGATCATTATATCTTGTACTAACCATTTTGGTTTTTTTAAATCTCTAAATACAATGTATATATATAGTTTATCCTACATGGATCATGTGATTCTATAGATGTTTATTCTAGCTCTTCCAATGTGACCAAGTCTTCTTGAATACTCATCATTTAAAAAAATTGACTTAGTGGTGGAAATTTATTAAAGAATGAAACTATACTTAAAATGTAAGTATATATCTTTATATTCATAGTCGATATCATAAATAAATTCCTCATACTTATGTAATGTAACTTAAAACAAAAAAAATGTTTTCCATTTACTTTCCTACTAAGAGACTAATGGCCGTTTGTCCCAACACAAGTTTGTGGTTTTATTATTGTTAACTTTCTCCTGATCATGATTTCTATCCCTCTCCATCAGAACTTTACACTTAGTTTATCATCCATATCCATGTTTTCCTACATCGAATCCAAGTATGGGTTATCTTTGTTGACCTTTATACCTCTCTTTCTTTCTTTTAAAGTGATAGTTTTATTGACTCTTTTTCCGATGTGGGACTTTCGATTATATTCCCAAGCACAATTTTAAAAATTGCGAGGACCCAATTTATTGAAATAGCGGAGAATGTAACACCACAAGTATCCACGGTACGTTTCCCTTCGAATAATGCAATGGCATGCATTGTACGCAACTTCAAGATTCTAACACACCACAACCAATCAAACTAGCCGTTATGAATAGTAATACCTAGTTTTTAAAATTTTATAAATTCTATCTCTCACAATGGAATTCATTTTTGGATTCGGAATATCGAGATTATCCTAGGGTGAAATTTGGTTACTTTTCGGATAACTTTCATATTTTGATGAATAGTGAAAATTACTAAATTTTAATTAAAAACATCTTTTTTAATCAAAATAATTAATAGTGATAAATTATGAATTTGAGTTTTTTTAAATTATATTTAGAATATATTTTTACCATGTAATACAATGTGGGTCATTGAACATAATTTCACATTTAAACCAGACATAAACAAGTGCCAATCTTTTGATAGTTAATATCTCTTAAAAACACGCTTTTTGTTTTAACAACGAGAATTAATTTTAAATTAATTTCTGCCACTTCTGTGTTTTGAATTTGGAAAACTGGATTCCATATTTGGATTCAGGATGTTCAAATTTTTTAAATAGGTAACTTTTTTTTAGACATTTGGATAATTACTTCGGTAAATATTTTATTTACCATGGTTAAAGGGTAAATCCGGTAAACAAGGGTTAAAAAATAATATTATAATAATACTAAATTACCCTAAAACGTGTCTTAACCCTATTGGTTGATACATGGTCTACCATTGGCATCTTTGAGTCGATTTTGGGACCCCATGTATCCACTAGTAAGTGATAGGGACACATTATTTTAATTAAGTTAAAATAAATTCAAAAATGACACAAGCATATATCTTTTAGAAAAATAATTGTTACATAGGGTTATATATTTTGGATTTTAGACTATAAATATTGATTATAAATACAAAAATATTTCTTACATAATGATATTTTATTTATAATTTTTAGACATTGAATAATTTATTTTATTTATGACACAATGGTGATGTAGTAATTACCATAATAGGGAAAAATTAGAATAATTGATATTATAAATAACCAAATAAATATAATTTGAGACTTTTATTGAATTAAACTAATTTAATATGTTAATATGACTTATTAAGATTGATTTAAGTAACTTGTTTTTGAAGTAATATTTCTTTTATGTGTTTCAAAAAAATCAACTACTGAATAGTGTCAAAATTGACATAAAAAAGTTTTTAAAACAAATATTATATTATTAATTGATATTAAATTCTAAAAAATCTAATGTACTGCCAAGAGACTTATATCATGATAGTTGTATCATTAATGGACCACTTGGGGGTATCTTGGATGTATATGGTATGTTTATTAACCATATAATATAAAAATACAAAGAGACATTGTAAAAATGAAACTAATTAACTAAGAGTTAATACTTTAAGATAAGTTTAATATAATGACCCAAACCTGTCTAACATCTATTGGTTGAGTGGTTTTAGACCCATACCCACCTTAACTTTTAAATAATCAACATTGGAGCTATTAAAAACCGAATATGAATTTATTATAAATTAATATTTCTAGCTTTTCCAATGGTGCCCCTCACCCCTCTTATAAAAGGGAACTCCTCCTTCTCATTTCTTCACACCTTCAAAACCTTTTGGTTCGGCCAACCCCTGCCCAAATACTCCCTAAACATCCCTCAGTACAACCTAGAGGCCTTAGTTTGATCATAAAGCCAACTTAAGAATCCCTTTTGATCAAATCAAACGGATGAACCTGAAGAAGAGGTAATGTTTTCACCACCACTTTTCAAGTTTCTTTCTTCTTCCACTTCTTCTCTCTTTGTTATTACCATTATAAAATAATAAATCCAGTATCTTATATATAATTTTATGTTATTATAAATATGGTACCACCATATTCAGTATTCCATCCACCCTCTGAATAACATGTCACCATACGTGCATGCGTACGGCTTACCGTCTCAACGTCGTGGTGTAATTGTTATTCAATATATTATTATTTGGGTGGGTATAATAATGATGTGAAACTCATTTAAATAATAAATATAACATGATAATGATTCTTTATATATGATATACCATCCAATTATATATTATTTTAATATCAAAAAAATGATATTATTGCCTGTGCGTACGTACGGACTACCATCTCCACGAACGCGATGAGATTCATTCTCCATCATATCCATTCAAGTATAATTATCATTTGATGATTTAAAAATAATGTTTATGAACATTATATCATTATGGATACTATTAATATACAACCTATCCATGACAAATATATCTTACATAACAAAACATATAAAAGAAAATGAGTAAGTTAACACCCGAAACGACGATAATTCTAAGATATTATTAACAAAGTAGTGTTAAAAGATCATATATGATATCATATAAAGTGATATGATTCATGAATAATTTAATAACAACTATTTCAACAATACAGGAGGTTAACCTACCCCCAATCAAGGAAAAGTACAAGGTAAGGGGTTTCTAATCTAACTTTTAATTTCGTGAGATTTCAATTATTCACCACTTATTTATTGCATGTGGTTTCTGTACTGCCCATGATTGTATTAATTGTGTAATATACTCTAATTAATGGATATTTACATCATCATTGTATGATGCTTCTTTCATGGTTGTATGTTTCATATGTTAACAAATTGATAAGGGAATTTGATATTTCAATTTCCACTCATTCGGCTTTACGCATACTTCATTGATTATTTTACTCCAAGATTATGTGTGGAATTACTATTCATTTCCTTATGTCATATTTTCCACTTCCCTTTCTATGGATATACTTTTTATACACATAATCACTCCATTTATAAATTCTGAAGTGATCGGTATGAACTTGATAAGATTAATTTTAACTCAATCTCCATTTGTTGAGTTAAATATCCAATTCATTGGTGTTGTTTTTACAAGAATATGTGTGAATGTCATCTGATTGATTTACACTAAATATCCAATCATATTTAGTGTATTTATATTTTTCACACATAATTATGTCGTTGATTTATCCTTAACCTAAGTATTTGGTCTTTATAAAGGAATTCATCTCAATTTACATTCCATTGAGTCTTCTTTGTTGTTATACACCAAATCACTTTTATATGGTGTATATATTGTAATTTGACATAGTATATCATGAATCCCTTTATTCTCATGATATTACAAAGTTTTTATTACCTCAATTATTTGCATTCAAGTGTCTCTCTTTTGGTTAGAATCTCAAACTAAAATACCATTTTTAAATGTGTTAAAGACGTATTCATATAAATATTTCCCATTAATGTCCATGTTTTAAAAATGGGTTTAAGGATTTATTTATATGGACATTAATGTTTTAAAATTAAAAATCCTTTTAAAAAGATTGAAAGTGGTATGGTACACTTTTATTCAAAAATCTATTTCTAAATGGCTTCTTGACAAATAGTGTGACTTTTGAATGATTTCAAGAAAACGGGGGATATTTCTCTCAAATAGTTTTGATGATTAGTTTCATCTATGTAAACATCCTTCATTATTCTTGATTGAGGTTAATGTGATACAATAAAATCTTCCATATTGTATCGAATGAGTTATGTTTGACTGTGGATGTGCGACTTTTATACCATTCATGGTTTGTGGTAAAAGTATTGACATTTCGTATGCTAGTTTTAATATGAATGTTTATGTTATGTTAAAACCTGTTCATATGAGGAATGCATTGGACTTAATAAGTGATGGGTGGAGCCTGCTATAGCTCCTCGATGCATCGGTAGGTCTCATGAGACAAACTAGTGTCTTGGCACAAGGCCTTGACATAATCTTATTTGTAGTCCTGGCACGAGGCATTGGCTATGTGGTTATGATAGTCTGGAATTATTCATTCCATCATTATGAAAGTGGTTATTGATATTTCGTGTATTTTTTTGACTAGTTTAATATCCATGTGAATAAGTAAATGGAATTATTTCATTTTATCTTTTCCATATTATGCTGAAGTTCATGTTTAAAAGGAATTTGTTTTAATTATAAATTTCATTAAGTTTTTATGCTTATCTATGAAAGCCGATGCTATATTTTTATCCTTACTGAGCATCTGAGCTCACCCCTTTCAATGTTTTATCTTTCCCAGGATGTGAATAAGTAATTTATGAATGATCTGAAATAATATTATGAGGGGATATGAAGACAAGATGTTGTTGTAGTTTTTTTTACCTTATGATGTAATGTAAGACTTATGAATATATCTAGTGTTTCCAAGACTACTAAACTAATCGGTCTTTCGAGACTTGATCCTTTGTGATCATTCCAATGTTATGTAATAATGCACTGAATCAGGGTAACTGGGGTCGGGGCGTTATAGATGGTATCAGAGGAAGTTTAGTACAAACCATGGAAGCTATATTTAGATAAACTCTGATAAGATCACATATCTCTAAGAGAGAATTTTAGGAATACTTTAGAATAAAATTCTAGAATTTTGGTATTGTAGATATATTGTGAGTTTTCCGAGAAATAAATCCCTATTTGGATATGAGGAGGTGGAGGCGGCTCTGGCACAGATGTACCTAGGGGTAAAACCCGAAAACACCGCTTTGAGCTAGACTCGAACGGGAACTGGTGCACGACAACGGGCCTTGCTGGACTCTTAGTTACGACACTCCCGGGGGATATGATTTGGTAAATTAAAAAGATTAATATGAACCATTATTAAAGGAATACAAAAAAATGCCCCTAAGAATATATGTCGGCAAATAGATAGTGGACAACCTACATTTTAACATAGGGTACCCCTTGTTAAGAAATATTGTTCAATTACAAGATTATCCGATTATGTCTATTTTTTTACATTATTATTAGATAAGTATTCAAAAAACCTAATTTTATTTTATTTTTGTTAGTTGAAACATGGAGGGAGCAAGATTACGAACAACTCTTCTCTCTCTTCCTGAATAACTACTTACAATTATTATAGAGAAGTCATGCGCAGTCGATGTTGAAACTTTTTCAAATGTCCAAGTTACATGCAAACAACATTATGAGACATCCATTTCCTCTAGCATTGCATGATTCTTTCAAGGATCAAGTACCGACTATGGGATAATGTAGCGCTCTCAACTTTCTTACCACGCTAAGCGTGGGAAGTACCATCAGGGTCTTTTCAATTTATTCACATTATCTCCAAATTACGATGCACTAAATTATTTTCTAGATGCTGCAGATGAAGGAGACTTTCGAGCAGCCTATATGTATCAAATTATATATTTATGTCTTTTGGGATACACGGAAACTGATTTACCAATACCTTATTTTGAAATTTTTTAAGATGAATCAGTGAGAATTTTTCTAAAAAAACTTGTTAAAGACGATGTCTCAAAATTATATATAAGAAATACCTATTTTTTATGATGCATCGATGCTTCCATTCATATAATCCAAGATGGATGAAGAGTTTTTGGGTAAAGGAAGTAGATGATTTTGAAAAATTCATGAGGTACCATTGTGACACATGAACGCATTCTACCAAAAGGAAAATCCACCTAGTCTCTCCAGAGTTCATGTTGTGATCCACATATCTAAAGTGACAAAATACATGCATGACCCAATGCATGTACTCACCTATGAAGAATTATAATTGGAACCCGATCTATCTTATTATGGATATCATATTAGAATTCTTCATACCAAAGATCAAGTGTTGAGAAACCGGATGACTCATCTAGTAAAAGTTCTATGGAGAAATCATAAGATGGAAGAGGCAATGTGGGAACCCTAGGAACATATGATGAAGAACCTATGTTTAAATAAATGGATGGTGAAATGTTTAAAAGTGTTAGTGCTCTTTATTGATGGGATTACTTTGGAATAATTTCCTCCTGTATTTGTAAACCTACAATTTCTCATGTGAAAATGATATTCGTGGGAGAATTATCTTTTCTGTTACTGATATAGTTATAAATAACCATTTGGTCTTATATGATCATTGGGTTTGAGGAAATTACAAATTCTTATAATTTGGGATGAAAATGCAAGGTATGAGATAACATTTGTGGTTAAATTGTGTTATGGTTATTTTGAGGAATTTATCTCATGTTGGTAATGTTATAAAGAATAGTTTTTGAAAAAGGAAAACACATAGATCGTGTGACAACCCGTCGCGTCAGACAAAGCTATGGGAATCGAACCCACAACCAAAGTGTAATTGGGATTTATCGCCTACCAATGGACTATGTGAAGTCCCTGGTTAGTGTGACTATTATTTTTAGTTAAATGATTTTATTGATGAATAATAATTTGATTTTGGATCTTATGTCTTATCAAATGAATACCCTTAGTATAGGAAAATGATTTGATGATTAAGTAATAAATGTTATTTTGGAAGTTGTTCTCTTTGTTGAGAACACTATATGCCAAAGGAAAATAGAGTAGTATCGGATTTCATTTGAGGATTAATGGTGGATTTTTATCTATGTTTTTATTGTGGATTTATAATGATTTGGGTTATTTATGGAAATGATTAGGTTAATTACTTTTAAGTATGCGACTTTAAGAGTAATTAATGTCATTTGGAGATACAATATAACGTCGAAGAATACATTCATAATATGTTTTGGTTTCCAATATTAGTTGTGATTTTATTAAAGTATTATAAGGACAATTAATTATTGAATGTTATTTATTTAACTTTTGGGTATTGTTGGTATAATTTTGGAAATTAATATTAGTGTTTATTTCTCTCAAGGAATATCCTTTTGCGGGATCATTATATCTTGTACTAACCATTTTGGTTTTTATAAATCTCTAAATAAAATGTATATATATAGTTCGTCCTACATGGATCAAGTGATTCTATAGATGTTTATTCTAGCTCTTCCAATGTGACCAAGTCTTCTTGAATACTCATCATTTAAAAAAATGACTTAGTGGTGGAAATTTATTAAAGAATGAAACTATACTTAATATGTAAGTATATATCTTTATATTCTTAGTTGATATCATAAATAAATTCCTCATCCTTATGTAATGTAACTTAAAACAGAAAAATGTTGTCCATTTACTTTCCTACTAAGAGACTAATGGCTGTTTGTCCCAACACAAGTTTGTGGTTTTATTATTGTTAACTTTCTCCTGATCATGATTTCTATCCCTCTCCATCAGAACATGACACTTAGTTTATCATCCATATCCATGTTTTCCTACATGGAATCCAAGTATGGGTCATCTTTGTTGACCATTATACCTCTATTTCTTTCTTTTAAAGTGATAGTTTTATTGACTCTTTTTCCGATGTGGGACTTTCCATTATATTCCCATGCACAATTTTAAAAATTGCGAGGACCCAATTTATTGAAAGAGGGGAGAATGTAACACCCCAAGCTTCCACGGTACGTTTGCCTTCGAATAATGCAATGGCGTGCATTGTACGCAACTTCAAGATTCTAACACACCACAACCAATCAAACTAGCTGTTATGAATAGTAATACCTACTTTTTAAAATTTTATAAATTTTATCTCTCAAAATGGACTTCAATTTTGGATTCGGAATATCGAGATTATCCTAGGGTGAAATTTTGTTACTTTTCGGATAACTTTCATATTATGATGAATAATGAAAATTACTAAATTGTAATTAAAAAAAAAATTCAATCAAAATAATTAATAGTGATAAATTATGAATTTGAGTTGTTTTAAAGTATATTTAGGATATTTTTTTACCATGTAATAAAATGTGGGTCATTGAACATAATTTCACATTTAAACCAGACATAAACAATTGCCAATCTTCTGATAGTTATTATCTCTTAAAATCACGCTTTTTGTTTTAACAACGGGAATTAATATTAAATTAATTTCTGCCACTTATGTGTTTTGAATTTGGAAAACTGGATTCCATATTTGGATTCAGGATGTTAAAATTGTGTAAATAGGTAGCTTTTATTTTTAGACATTTTGGATAATTACTTCGGTAAATATTTTATTTACCATGGTTAAAGGGTAAATCCGGTAAACAAGGGTTAAAATAATAATATTATAATAATACTAAATTACCCTAAAACATGTATTAGCCCTATTTTTTGATACATGGTCTACCATGGGCATCTTTGGGTCGATTTTGGGACCCCATGGATCCACTTGTAAGTGATAGGGACACTTTATTTTAATTAAGTTAAAATAAATACAATAAATGACACAAGCATATATCTTTTAGAAAAAGAATTGTTACATAGGGTTATATATTTTGGATTTTAGACTATATATATTTATTAGAAATATAAAACTATTTCCTACATAATTATATTTTATTTATAATTTTTAGACATTAAATAATTTAATTTATTTATGACACAATGGTGATGTAGTAATTACCATAATAGTTTAAAATTAGAATAATTGATATTATAAATACCCAAATAAATATAATTTGAGACTTTTATTTAATTACACTAATTCTATATGTCAATATGACATATTAGGATTTATTTAATTAACTTTTTTTTAAGTAATCATTCTGTTATGTGTTTCACAAAAATCAACTATTGAATAGTGTCAAAATTGACATAAAAGAGTTTTTAAAACAAATATTATATTATTAATTGATATTAAATTCCTAAAAATCTAATGTACGGAGAAGAGACTTATATCATGATAGTTTTATCATTAATGGACCACTTGGGGTGTATCTTGGATGTATATGGTACGTTTATTAACCATATAATATAAAATTACAAAGAGACATTGTAAAAGTGAAACTAATTAACTAAGATTTAATACTTAAAGATATGGTTAATATAATGACCCAAACCTGTCTAAATTCTATTGGTTGAGTGGTTTTCGACCCACCCCACCTTAAAATTTAAATAATCAACTTTGGAGCTATTAGAAACCGAATATGAATTTATTATAAATAAATATTTCTAGCTTTTCCAAAGGTGCCCCTCACCCCTCTTATAAAAGGGCACTCCTCCTTCTCATTTCTTCACACCTTAAAAACCTTTTGGTTCGGCCAACCCCTGCCCAAATACTCTCTCAACTTCCCTCAGTACACCCTAGAGGCCTTAGTTTTATCATAAATCCAACCTAAGGATCTATTTTCACCAAATCAAAAGGAAGAACCAGAATAAGAGGTAATGTTTTCACCACCCCTTTTCAAGTTTCTTTCTTCTTCCACTTCTTCTTTTTTTGTTATTACCATTATAAAATAATAAATCCAGTATCTCATATATAATGTGATGTTATTATAAATATGGTACAACCATATTCAGTATTCCATCCACCCTTTGAATAACATGTCACCATATGTGCGTACGTACGACTTACTGTCTCCACGTCGTGGTGTAATTGTTATTCAATACATTATTATTTGGGTGGCTATAATAATGATGTGTAACTCATTTAAATAATAAATATAACATTATAATGATTCTATATATATGATATACCATCCAATTATATATTATTTTAATATCAAAAGAATGATATTGTCGCTCGTGCGTACGTACGGACTACCGTCTCCACGAACGCGATGAGATTCATTCTCCATCATATCCATTCAATTATAATTATCATTTGATGATTTAAAAATAATTTTTATGAACATTATATAATTATGGATACGAATAAGATACAACATATCCATGACAAATATGGATTATGTAACAAAACATATAAAAGAAAATGAGTAAGTTAACACCCGAAACGACGATAATTCTAAGATATTATTAACAAAGAAGTGGTAAAAGATCATATATGATATCATATTAAGGTATATGATTCATGAATAATTTAATAACAATTATTTCAACATTATACAGGAGGTTAACCTACCCCCAACCAAGGAAAAGTACAAGGTAAGGGGTTTCTAATCTCACTTTTAATTTCGTGAGATTTCCATTATTCACCACTTATTTATTGCATGTGGTGTGTGTACTGCCCATGATTGTATTCATTGTGTAATATACTATAATTTATGGATATTTAAATCATCATTTTATGATCCTTCATTCATGGGTGTATGTTTCGTATGTTACCAAATTGATAAGGGAATTTGATATTTCAATTTCCACTCATTCGGCTTTACGGATACTTCATTGATTATTTTACTCCATGATTATGTGTGGAATTAATATTCATTTTCTTATGTCATATTTTCCACTCCCCTTTCTGTGGATATACTTTTTATAAACATAATCACTTAATTGATAAATTCTCAAGTGATCGGTATGAACTTGATAAGAGTAATTTTAACTCAATCTCCATTTGTTGAGTTAAATATCCAATTCATTGGTGTTGTTTTTAAAAAAAAGTGTGAATGTCATCTGATTTATTTACACTAAATATCCAATCATATTGAGTTTATTTATATTTTTCACACATAATTACTTGTTTGATTTATCCTTAACCTGAGGATATGGTCTTTATAAAGTAATTCATCTCAATTTACATTCCATTGAGACTTCTTTGTTGTTATACACCAAATAACTTTTATATGGTGTATATATTGTACATTGACATAGTATATCATACATCCCTTTATTCTCATGATATTAAAATGTTTTTATTAACTCAATTATTTGTATTCAAGTACCACTCTTTTGGTTAGAATCTCTAACTAAAATACCATTTTTAAATGTTTTAAAGACGTATTCATATAAATCTTGCTCATTAATGTCCATGTTTTAAAAATGGTTTTAAGGATTTATTTATATGGACATTAATGTTTTAAAAATAAAATAATTCTCCAAAGATTCAATGTGGTATGGGACACTTTGATTCAAAAATCTATTTCTAAATGGCTTCTTGACAAATAGTGTGACGTTTAAATGATTTCAAGAAAAGGGGGATATTTCTCTCAAATAGTTTTGATAATTATTATCATCTATGTAAACATCCTTCATTATTCTTGATTGAGGTTAATGTGATACAATAAAATCTTCCATATTGTATTGAATGAGTTATGTTTTAATGTGGATGTTCTATTTTTTATACCATTCATGGTTTGTGGTTAAATTATTGACATTTCGTATGCTAGTTTTAATATGAATGTTTATGTTATGTTTAAACCTATTTAAATGAGGAATGGATTGGACATAATGTGTGACGGGTGGAGCCCGCTATAGCTCCTCGATGCATCGGTAGGTCTCATTCGACAAACTAGTGTCTTGGCACAAGGCCTTGGAAAAATCTTATTTGTAGTCTTGGCACGAGGCCTTGGCTTTGTGGTTATTATAGTCTGGCATTATGAATTCTATCATTATGAAAGTGGTTATTGATATTGCATGTGATTGTTCGACTAGTAGAATATCCATGTGAATAAGTAAATGGCATTATTTCATTTTATCTTTTCCATATTATGCTGATGATCAAGTTTAAATGGCTTTTGTTTTAGTTATAAATTGTATTATGTTTTTATACTTATCTATGAAAGCCTATGCTATATTGTTATCCTTACTGAGCATCTGAGCTCACCCCTTTCAATGTTTTATTTTTCCCAGGATGTGAAGAAGTAATTTATGAATTACCTTCAAGGATAGTATGAGGGGATATGAAGACAAGATGTTTTTGTAGTTTTTTAACCTTATGATGTAATGTATGCATATGAATATATCTAGTGTTTCCAAGACTACTAAACTAATCGGTCTTTTGAGACTTGATCCTTTGTGATCATGCCAATGTTATGTAATAATGCACTGACTCTGGGTAACTGGGGTCGGGGCGTTACATGGATGATGAAATTTGAAAGTGAATTAGAATATGGAATTTAATATATCATTGACATTATATTTATTATAATATAAGTGATGTTTATTCTGATAGAGGGTTAAAGGACACCTTTCCTTTTGAAGAGTTTAAACATGAAGGAAATACAGAAAATGATATTATATAGAATGATAATTCGTCGATGAAACCAATTATGTAGATAAATATTAGGATGAAAATATGTGTATGAAAGATATTATACATAAATATTTTAGTTCAATGATTCATGTAAAATTGAGGATTTAATAAACATTAACATTTCAACATTACATGATAATGAATCTTGTGAACTTGTTTCTTGATATAATGAATTAAGAAATTTCATTATAAATGGTTATTTACTGTTAAAGAAGAACCGAATTGTAGAAACAATTATAATTCATGGCTAGTAGTAAATGGAGTTTAATGGAATTATGGTGTAGACAACACTAAATTTTATTTTATTGTTTCTGGATAATCATAATCAGAGTAATATAGAAAATTAAATGTGTTGAATGATTAAATTTGTTGTATATGGACATAAATACCACCATAAATTATCAGTTCATTAGAGGGAATGTATATATGGTTAATAAAATTATATATTAATATTGTAGAATAGGATATTGTGTATAATATTAATGAGAATATTTGTGTGATGAATCCCGAAGTATATCATATACCATCCATAAATACCCCTAATTTGAGTTCTGGAGTAGTCCCATAACATGGAGCAAAAGTCATTCCCTATCCCCCAGGGATTGAAATTTATTTCAAGTCCTGAAACATAGTACAATGCGAATGATTTCACATAATGTATAAATAAATTAATAATAACTATAACTCAATAGTTTCAGATGGCCCTCTCTTATAATTTAGTGGCTTCCCTCTTCTAATAAGAAAATGAAAAATAACATGAAAATTAAAAATAATAATTGATTGATGCATATCCCATTTAATAATAATATAAAACCAAAAACCTACTAATAACATAAATATGATTCAATTTATATGAGTAGGATGAAATATCCAGTACATCAATAAAAAAAATGCTTGATAATTCACATCTATCCATCTCATTTTGTGTTAGGTGATGTGTTTCTTTTATTGTCATTAGGTTTCAATATGTGTTTTGTTATCTTAGATTACCATTGATCTGACCGTCAACAATTAAACACTTTTTCTAAGGATTTTACAATGTTATATCATGCTTATATTCCTCACATTAATTATACGAAATGTTTTTGATGAAGATGAATAGAAGAAGACTATGAAAATATTATTTTTTGTGATGAATTGATTGCAGAAGAATTTTAAAAGGGGAAATGAATAAAAAAAATCCATATTTATTTCCCATTAGTAATTTTAGGATGAATATGATATGTGATAAAATAAATTTGACTGGTTTGAATTAAATGTTTTCGAGCATTAAATTATATATATTCTATGTTGATTTTTATTTCATAAAAAATAAGGCTGAATATAGAAGTCCCCAAGTGATAGCCCTCATGAAGACTTGGGTAGACCGGATTGCGAACCATAGTTGGAGAGAAAACTAAAGGAGGAGATACATATTGATAAATTTATGGGTATTCCAGTGTATAAGGGCCACATTAGCACATTCCTAATGGAATAAATGGCCTATTTTATAGGTCTGTGTATAAAGCCTACAAAGGTAGTATGGTTGTGCTTGTTGGCCAATGCTTGAGGTAGTGTGTGAGTGGTGTGATGGGTGAGGATCACCCACAACCAGATTGAATAGTTAGAGAACATAGTATTATTGATATATTTTTCCATATACATTCATGTCAACAATTTGGGACATGAGATTACACATACATTTCCTAATTCATTAATAATGGATGATAAAACACTCGTCATCAGATGATTTTTATAAATTTATCTATTCACGGTCTTTATCCTTTGAAAAATCATTAACATTTGATAGACCAATGAGTAATTTAAAAAAATTATAACCCACTTCAATTCCAAATTAGGGACATATTTTATTAATATTCCAATGGGATGAGATATTGATGACAAACCAAAAATCGTCCATGAAATCTTCTTCTTGAATTCATGTCAATCATTTCAAGAATAAGCTACTAAAAAATACAAACAAAGCAACAATGAGCTAATTCATGCATCAAAAATCACATTGGAGGATTGGATTACAAATTATAAATCAGGATATAACATCACATGAACATGAGGAATAAAAATTAAAATTGCTTAAGAGAATCATCAATAATTTTTGAAATACACATTAGATACCCCAGATGATTCAAGAATGATGAACGAGATGTAAGATTACTTAAAACATAAAGGCATTAATGTGGAAAAATTACTAGAGGAGCGGTGGAGAAAACCATAAAAATTCCAACAATCATAACAAATGATAATTTGATTTATACATTGATAGAGGCTCTGATTTCAAAAAACATAGAGCTATAACAATCCTTTTTTAGTGGAAGAGTTTTCATCAAGCACACTCTAATTGGATAAAGAAAACATGATCTTGTGGGTTTTTTAAATGTTTCTAAAAAACTCAACATCTTTTTAAAGATCACTTTCCTCGATTTTATTCTACATTTCTCGGTACCCCTATGTTTATTTTTTTATTTATGGAACAAACTATTAAAGAAAACAAATTAGTGTTTATCAACACTATGTTTAATGAAGGAAGAATCAATTAGATCCCACACATAAGATATTGTGTAATAGATATGGGCGAAGAACCTTGTATTCATGACTATATTTAATAAATTCACATGTAATTGATAACATGAATTAATGAGGACTAATGTGAAGAGGAATCATTAGCATAGATTCAATGATTGTGTGTGCATATAGACATATAAATAATGGGAAACATGGTTGTGCATACACACATGCACATGAGAAATCAATTATGATTTACTAACTCATAAATGATGAAAAGATATAAAATATAATGATATGTATTAAATATATGTGATATAGTTTATCAAATGAGATTCCCAAGTATTCATGCCTGAATTTTACTTGAATAATATTGGGATTTTTCAAGATCTATCATGTATAAAAAAATGATGAATGTGTGTGATCAATTTTCAAACATATAATTTTTTTCATGACATATAATAAGTAATAATAATATAAATCATTGTTTTAGTGGGTAAACATATCAATAGATGTGATCATAACAGATTGAGAATGGTTGATAGAGATGGTTGAGGTTGTTGATCATATTTAAAGAGTTTACAAAAAATGTTAGATGTTTTTAGGACATGGGGATGATAAATGATTATTTTGTAGAATACGAATATTTAATGATTGTTGATTTATATCATATATTTCTATGAGTAGGTGATGCTTTCTATTAGATTTTCATGGATAATGAGTCTCTCGGTTATATGTATGGAAGAATTCATTTAGTCTGAGGTAAAAGATGTTGAAGTATTTTAGATGGTGTGAAAAGAATATATGGTGTCTTAGTTTGATATTTAGAATTATAATTACTTTTTTAATATTAATGAATATGAAAATAGGGGGAACAATACATTGCATCATGGAGTAGGATTTCTCCATTAATTATAAATAATAATTTCTAATCTCTCCCGATAATTACTACAATACATGAGATTATATAGATAGATAATATTTAGGGGATAATGAAAGTTTAAAATTTCATACATTTGAATATCAACGAAAATGAATTCATAAAGAATCCACCGATTTACCCACCCCCTTATTTTTCAATTTGTACTAGGGAATAATAAGTTGAATCATAGAATGGTTCCCCCAAATATCCATGTTAATCATAAAAAATTGTAGATTATTTTAAATGATACAGTTATCCTAGAGGAGATTTTTTAGTAGGATCCTTGGAATAAAAAGATGAGATATGCAAGGAATATAAATATTAGTACTACATTAATATAAAATAAACCAATATCTAATTTTATTTAATATTGTATATAATCTAATAATTATTTTTATTTTTATGATGATGTCAGGTGAATATGTGAGGATGTTTGATCAGAGAGTGATCTTAATTTTGTATTTTAATTAAATATAATTTAAATATAAAGACATGTGGTAAAATATATTTATTTTTGAATCAATCGTCTAAATGATGAAAAATTAAAGCTAAAAAATATTCAAATGATATGGAATATGCATTGTGTAAAAAGGTTGGAATGTACAAAACTAATATTGAACCTATGAAATTAAAAGAAGAATAAATTTCCCCATATAATGATTGATAAATTGTAGGAGTATTGGGAAGCCAATACCAGGTCAGTTGATAATGATAAGAACTCCCTCAACATAAAGAGTTTAATGTTGGATGTGAGAATGAAAAATCTAAAATCACATAAATCTATAAAATCCCATATAACAGAAATAAATTTTTTCCACTCATGATTATATTTAAAAAAATGATTGAATATATAACATGTGATCATCCTATAATCAAATTGAATTGTCCTCAAAGAAGATGGTATCCCATGATAAAGAATCTTTTTATTCTCTCATTATGTATCATGTTCTAGAAATTATTTTAAACCAAACTATATAAAATAATAGATTGTGAAAAATGAAAATATATCTACCAAATTAGTGTTAGATTAAACAATTATCATGATAAACTATTCCAAATATAGTTTCCCAAAGTGTGGTGGTTCCACTCAAAACATTATGAACCAAATTAGGGTAATGAAAAGAGAATCCCCCACAGATGAATAAAGGGGGTCTCTTATGCTATTGTTACTCATACAAAAAGTAACAACATGAAATTTAAGATTTTCGGTATAACATGAAAATATATTTTAATAGCATAAGTACTTCATTTATATTTAGAAACAACTAAGATAATAGAATCCACAGATGAGAGAAGAAAAACTCATAGAAAATGAATCATTCTATAAAGATATGTTCTGTATACTTTGATGGAATACGTGATTAGTAAAATAGATATGTCCATTTTTATTATAAGTTTTGGTATCTAAATATCATGCACAATTAATCTAATGATTTGAATAAAATAAAAAAAAATTATGGATGTTAAAAAAATAAGGGGTAATATTAGTCTTGAGATATGAATAAAATCAAGAAGAATGATGAACCAACTGTCCCCAAGAAGAAAATGGGATACCATCCCCTATATCAAATGGATGATTACATTTATCTAGAATGAATAGGAATTTAAGAACACATGAGATGTGAGGGTTGTCGTTAGGTAGAAATATGAAAAATGTTTCCACAAAAATGACTCCTCTGATGTTACAGAGGAAGATAAATACAAGTTATAATTAACAAAATAAATATCTAAATAATGGAACTCATGTTAACCCATGTTTACACTCAAATGAATCTTTATCCATTACCAATGTAATTCATGTGATTTTTATAGAATATTTTGAGAATTCTATATTGTTATATGAACAATAATAAAAAACATTTGGCAAAGGAAAAATAATTTTTTCTTATAAAGAATAAATATTTCATGTGTTTTTATTAGAAAATGAAATATTTTTAATTGAATAATATATATGTGAGATATTCATTATAGGAAGTCACTATGGATGATGATGTTTTATAAATTTCATGGAGTTGAAAAATTACGTAAACTTAATTAATCTTTAATAAATATATAAAATGATTTTATAGATAAATAGAGAAGAACAGTATCACTCAATTTAATAGATGGAGTGATACAATCAATGATACCAAAGGATAAATATGATATGAAATTAATATGTGGAAGCATGAATACAAGGTAAAGTGGAGAAACATTGTTGAGAAAATGATATTAAAATTTCTTTTTACATTGAGGAATAAGGAAATAAATTTATTCAATTTTTTTATCTATTTGAGATTAAAATTCCAAAAATTAATGGTGTAGAAAGGTCTTGGAAGGATATCCTAAGATTATAAGAGTTTTTTTTTGGATAATTGGTATGTGTGGATGTTTTGAAAATTTAAGGCCACAAAATGAATTATATTTTGGTTTGGTGTTGAAGTATAATATATTCAATGTCATTTCTTAAGAGGATCACTATCACAAAGATATTGATGAGTGTTACCATTGAGGGGGTGTGAAGTAAATAAAGTAGGCTTCCCATACATTTGAAACCTGGATCTAGAATTAATTTTATGGACTTCCAAAATTATAGGTTGAGTTAATACAATATAACTTTTATCCATCCATATTAACTGCACAATTCGTATAAATTATGGGGGAGTGGATGGATGATTATTATGATAGATAGTTATGGAGCAATAACATTTTCACATGATCATTTTGATGGGTTCATTTATGTGTTTGTATGAATTATTTTTCCCTTGATTTATTTGACTATCCCAAATCCATAAATTATAATTCAAAATTTAAGAGCATGATTTCATATTAATGTTATTTTATTGAAATAATAGTCATCCTTGTCCATAACACTCTTGTTCTTTATATCAGTGTAGCCTTTATAGAAATAGATATGAAAATCTATTGGATCATTTCTAATAGATCCATGTGATATTATTCCTCTCTTTGATCCATAAGTATCATTTGGAAACACAATGTTTTTCTTTTCATATGATTGTTAAATGGGTTGATGTTTTTAATCACACATATTTACCTTTTTAAAATTTGAAGAGACATTGAAAAAATATATAAATGGGAAGATTTTTGGGCATAGTGATTCAATTTTCCAATGATGTTTCAACACATGTTTGGTGAAATCAAATGATTGTTGAACTAATAATCAATTATCAAAATCATGTGATCTGGAGTGAACAATGTTGCATGTAGTTAAAATTGCACTCTTTTATTGAAATGAATCATTTGGATTAATATGAATATAAGTATTGTTTGAAAAAGATAATATTCATGATGAATTTACAGTGGATTAAGTTTTAAAGGGTTATATTAAAAGAATAAAAACCATATTAAAATTTTAAAAGTAATATGTGGTGGAATATGATATCTCAGACCATATTTGAAAATGTTTGAAATTATAAAGATTATATTATGAAATAATATTTATTATTTATAAATGGGTCATTAGAAAAAAAATAATTCAAACTATAGAACCCCCAACGGGAGATCCCTCAACTACACATGTGAGGACCTGATGGTTGACCACAATGGGAGGGGCAACAAAAAAAGGCCACATGTAGTGGAAGAGGTTTGGAAATGACCATGTATATAACCCATATGATTGCACTCCAAGTGGTGTGGATAGACTCGTATATATTTCTTCCATTAGTTGAAATAAATGTAGGTCAACTATACTGATCGGTTGAAGCCCATTTCATTTTATGAATCGGGGGATAGGTGTTGATAACTTATATCCATTTCAAAGGGTGTGTGGATAAGGGATTATTGATAAATAGTGTAACAAAAATATAGGATTCCTGATCTAGGATGAGGGATGTCATGGGTTATTACAGCTTCCTTAAGAAGGATTCCAAAAAACCCTTCATAGATGATTCGAATTGTGGCCATATGTTTATAATCTTCATCCACCACTTCATCTTCATCCATCGATAGACCTATGAACTCTTTTAACATTAAGATATCCCTTCTATTCTAGATTATGGACATATTTCATAATTATATTTATGGGATGAGGTATTCAGTATTGAAAAAAAACATTGATGCAAATAAATTTCTTTCCTGAATGTGAATAGATCAAGGAATGTGCTATTATTGAATGCCAACAATGTTGCAGTCTGCAAATTAGAGAATTCTAAACCACAATGACATATTGAAGTTTAAATTTTGATGTATTAGATCAAATGAAATGAATATGAAGTTGAAATATTAAATATCACAAAAGAAGGATCCACTTTTTTGGGGTATAATTGAGATTCCACGAATGACTTGGGAGATATAAAAGAGTCATGATAATACATAAAACATAAAATCCTAGACATTGAAAAATTATTGGAAGATATATAGTTGGTAACTCTCTTTTAAATATAAAATGTATTTTAATATGGTAATTTTCATCTTATATTTAAAGAGTCTATCAATACCAAATAAATAGGGCCTTGTAATTCCATTGGTTCATCAATAAGAATTTTTTTATGAACATTCTACTTGAACAAAGTAAAGACGATTTCGTAGAACAATTAACTTGTGACTAACTTGGTCAAAGGATTCATGATATCATTTTCCACCAGTCTAATATAGATTTCATGATATCCATACATATATTATTTCAATTGTTAATAATCTATCTGATAAATCAAAACATTGTGTATGCATAGTATGCATTATTTTATAGTAATAAATGATATCCCTCAAGAAATAGAAAGTGAAATATTTAACATGCTGAGCATTCAAGAATTTTTTCAAATAAATGAAATTTATTTGATGGACTGTGTTACATGTGTCTCCTTGTTATGCTTATGATACAACCATATTTGGTTTAACGTTTCTTAAGAATGAAATTTTATTTTAAAAACCCATGATATTTTTTAATATATTTATTTAAATACAAATATTCTATCCTAGGCATTAAATATACTGAATAACTAAAAATACTAAATATTAATTAAAACACCATTTTCATTTAATTTATTTATAATATTAAATTAGCTTCAATGGAAAACTTGTTAAATTATAAATTCATTAATCTTTTTGAGGTCACTGAGTTCAATTCCATATTGAATTTTGATATAATGTTTTTTTAAATTTTTGGACATGTTCTATTGAAATACCTCTTTTCTCATGTTGTTGTAAGGATTAATTTAAAATATTATTTTCCACTTATAAGAATGGAAGAAGGAAAAATTGATTCAATATTTGGAATCTGTAAAATTTTTATTATAAAACTATGTCAACATATTATTTTTGAAAAATTAATAGTAAAATTTTAAAAATTATTTAATATAGTTAGGGGAAAAATGAGTTTCCTAGGGGTGGGGTTAAACTAAAAAATTTATAGTTAAAAATTTACAAGAATAATGTTCAAAAAATAGTTTTCAAAAATATACATAACATATCACTTTTATGATCAATAATTTTCCATAATTGTGGATTTTCATTAGGGAAAAAATGTGTATACTTCTTTCATTCATACAATTACAAGTGTGCCACTAACCACAGTTATTAATGGACACATTTTCTCTTATCATCATCACACCTTTATAAAACTATAGATTGAATAATACCTACACAAATACGTTTTTTAATTCCATATTCTCATCATAGACAAATTAATTTCTTCAAAATTCCATCCTACGATGGCTTTTGGTTTATACCTAAAGAGGGTAATCGAAGAATATGAACCATTCAAAATTGAAATTTTTTATAATATTTCATTATCCTACTACGTAATTTAATATCATATAATTATGTTAAAAATAAAAAATTATCATAATTGTAATAATAAATTTATTTATTATGTTCATGACCTACATCCACATCCACATCCATCAAATGGGTTTCAAATTCATTCTGTAATATAATATTATCTCTCACGTGTATGCTAGGCCCCCACATCGCGATGTAATGAAATTAATTCATAAATTAAATGTAAGGTAATAAGGGATAGTTTAATGAAAATTGGTGATATATATGACTTAATAATTATTATTTAATGATTATATGTCATTAACATATCTTTCATTCAATCCAATAAGTAAATCCCAACAATGATCACACATACCTATGACCAGCGTGTCCCTGAACTGTGTATTTCATTATATATCTCTAAATTTTATAAATTACTATAAATACATATATAATGAATATAATTTATATTTATATAATTGAAAAATTATATAAACTAGAAAATCATGATAAATTTAAGAGGACAAAAAAACAAATCAAAACAAATATGTGAAAAAAAGTTATTTCCCAAAAAATCTCATCAAATATGAATTGTTAATAAAATTTTAATACATATTCAAAAGAACATAATATATGGTATCATATATATATATTTCATTTAATACCCCAATAAAATTATTTCAATTATGTTTTAATCATTTTTTAATGTTTTTATTGGGCGTATATTACTGAATTGAAAATTTGGAGGATACTTACAATGCTGATGTCAAGGATATGTTGGAACTTCTAACATAATACTATATATTTTTATATTTTTAGGTGATTAAACATATTTAAAAAAGACTAAACACCATAAAATTTACTCTAAGAAAAAGTGGGCAATTTGATACTTGTAATGAAGGATTTACATGTTGGGTAATATGATCAATTAAAATATTGGTAATAATTGATATTTTAATAATAATTGAATGAATTTTCCAAAGAATATATCCATCATAGATTAAAATATTTTTAATGGTATTACATGATTTATAAAGTGTTAAAAAATAATTTAAATTATTGATTTGTGAATTTTATGGTGTTTCATGGCGTATTTTCATTTCATTCCACATCATACATACAACTCTCAAACCAAAGAAGACCCTATGAAATTTTGGGGAATTATATTAAATTATGATCATAGTGTTATGTGACATATAAACATTGGTTAAGGATTTCTTCTATCTAGGTATTAAATATTTATGTTTTTTTTCAGTTTCTTACAATTGTAGTTTTGGCTATGCTTCTGGTCTTATTTTTCATTAAATAGAGTTTTTTCCAATCATTTTCTGTTTATTAGTCGGCCTTTTCTTTTGAAAGGTGTTAACCTAATTTATTGTCAATTTTTTCATTTATGGAATGGTTTCATCAATATTAAGGTAGGGGATTGAATACAATGGGTTAATTATTCAAATTACATATCATTATTGATATATTTTATTCTTGTGTTTAATATTTTGAAAAGATAAATTCTTGAGAAATATTTCATGTAATGAAAAATGTATCCAAATAGGGGGGTTTTCATTGAAATTTTATTTTCTTGATTTGGAAATGGGTTTTCAAACTCCAAAGTGGAATTTATTGGTTTTTAAAATTATTTATATCATTTTGATCATGACATTGAAATGAAAATATTCCAAATTCACATTTGGGTCATGTCATTGTCATGAACCCTTGTGGTGTGATGAATCATGGCTCAGAATTTACTAACAAACAACTACAATTATATTATGGTGACAAATGTTCTAATGAAACCAAGTAAACTCCTGAGAGGATAGAAATGATCTCTATCTTTTATATGAATACTTAAATCTCAATGGTGGGGATATCCACATATTATTTTGATGGATAGGTAAGGGGTTGTTGGACTCTATTGTTCAACATATTTTTCATGATGATCTTACCAAGGATTCCATCATGAAAAATAAAAACCAGTTATTTTACCATTATAAATTGAAAATAGAAAATAAAAAAGAGTATATGATCTTAGTGTAGGGGTAACATTCCATTATATATAATTATCTAATTTGTTATAGTTGTTTCATGTAACATAAAATATTTCAATTAATTATTAAGTGATTGCACATTGGATTGATTTAGGGATGATATCAGATATTCAGTCGATGAAGATTCTCATGTGTATTCTGACATTTTTAGAGGTGGATTAAATTGAAGCAATGGATGGTGTAAATATAACTAGGAGGATAGGTTTGGGTAGAAATTTAGTTCGATCAGTGGATATACATGGTGTATCTTATAGCCAGAAAAAATACTATAAGAGTTGTAATATTCCACAGGACCGGTTTTAGTGGTGTCAACATGGATGAAATAGGTTTTCTTCTACTTGTGCTGATGGTGTAGACATACCATGCCTAACTATATGGATAATCCTAATATTTTTCATCATTGTAGATGATTAGAATGTCTATATGTTTTTGTGAATAGATATCTTAGAATAATATGGAAATATATACTATCTCCATTGGATAGTAGGATCGTGTTGATCCTTTCAATAGAGTTGGTTCTGATCCTAAATCTATGGGAGAAGCTTATGTGTATAATATGTTTGGATTTATGTATGAGAGTATGCCCAAAACAATTTGAGGTAGGGTTAGGTACTGTTAGTGGTGCATTTTATATCTCATATTTTATGGTTCAAGCATTGTTTGATAAAAGGAGATACTCTATGTTTTATATATTCAAATTTAGTTGGTGTTTCTAGATTGTATTATGATCTTAACAGGTTCTTTTTGGATCCTTATACTCATTTTGGAAAGAGGTTTGAACAAGGGTTGAGATGTCTTGTGTGTAGTGTGATAATACTCGGCATTGATGTTGACTGGTATATTTTAGTTCCTTGTCATAATGTATTAATCATGTTTATTGGAATTGATTATATTATCTTAATAAAGGCCTATATAGACTAGTATCACCATCAATTTCAGTCCTTATCTATAGATTGTGCCATTCATGTTTTCATGGGTGATTGGGATTATAAATCAGGAAGGGAGGGGCCTATTTTTACTAATGAAAGATTAATATAATTCTAGTTGAATGAGTTATTTATTGATAAATTGTAACCTGTCCTGGGTAGTCAACATCTTATAGTTGTGTTTTTGTACCTCGAGGTTTTTTCAGATTATTTTTTGGATAAATTCCACAGGGAGAGTTCGAGTTTACTATACTTATTCGCTCTTTTGATTCCCATTTCAATGTCATATAACCATATATAAGAATCTGATTTGTTGGATCAGAAGGTAAACCTTGGGGACCTAGATGCTCATTGATTTTTTCACCATAGCATTTCAGTTTTGTATTCTGTTTTCCTATTTTCTAAGAAGGAATACGAGATCCTCAGACTTTGTTATAAATATCGTCAGTTGAATCGAGTGATTGTTAAGATAAAATATCTTTTTATATGGATTGATGATCCCTTTGATCATATTATAAGGTATCATTGATTTTATATGATTATGTTATTATTTGGTTACCACTACTTGACACTCTCATTAATGGATCTACATATGATTGAATTTAGCAGTCGATATTGGCCTTTTGAGTTTTTGGTCATCCCATTTCATCTTAATAATTCTCATACACTATTTATGGGATTGATGAACCATGTCTATATTTGCGCATGGGATATATTTTTTTGTGTTCATGGAAGAATGTTTTGAGTAATCATAGTAACTAGAGGTGATCATTGACCATTTGGATAGCTTTATTAAAACAATGAAATAACATCATATATATGGTAATCCTTACAAATTTTAGTTTTGGATCTAAGGAGTGATGTTTCTAGGGAATGTGACATCTGAGAGGGTCATCTTAAAAGATCCTAAAATGGTAGAGGAAGTTATGTTTGAGGATCATCTCTAAAATGTGTTGGAGATATATGATTCATGGATTTGTATGTTAAATATAGACAGTTTTCAGTAACTTTTTATTATCACATATTCGATGTCAAATTTAGCAGGAATGGGTTTGAAATTTTAGGGAAATGTTATGTGTCAGATATATTTTTGGGAGATTAAGAATTTTCATAATCATCACCTATATAGATTCTTCCAATACTGTGCCCGAGATTTGATGTTTTCTTCAGTTCTTCTTGTATTTATTTGGGATGTGTATTGATTTTGAGAAAAATGATTGTGGCATTTGAATCATTCCACTTATAGCATCATGAGAATAACTTCAAAAAAATTATACTTAGTTTTAATCTGTTATGAATAAAAAAAATTAGGGATCACTATCTCTTTGGGGAGTAGTTTATAGTATATTTAGATAATGTGGGACAAAAATATATTTTTAATCAAAGGTATCTATGTTTTCAGTAGAGATTCATGGTATAGTATCTTCATATTTTTATTCTCATATTGATTATAACCTTGGGAATATCAATGTGATTACCTATTCATAGATAATAAAATTATTGAAAAAATCTTTTATGGGATCAATTTAGGAGTGTTCTATAATGAGTTTTTTTCCTAAGAACTAATTGGCAGTGGTAGTTGTTGGAAGAAAAGTGTTATTTTCATCAATGAAATATTAATTTTCTATTGATGTGTGAGTTTATCATTATAAGGTGATATAAACTAAGTGATAAATTATTTATTGAAATCCTATATGTTGGGGAGATCTCATTTTAGTTGTCTCAATCTACCAGTGGAGGACTGTTCTTATATTGTAGGGGGGTTGTTCTATATAACCTTATGAAGGATTTTTTGGAATGTATATACCATCATTATTGATCCATCCACCCTCAGGATAGTAATATGTTTAGTGAATTTAGTTTTTGGTGATGGAAAAAAAGGATGACATCATTGATTGTATATTTAGTATTTCATTTTATTACCTGTAATTTAATTGAAGAATTACACCAGAATCAAGAGGTGTTGTTGCAGAGCTATCCTAATCTGATATGAATGTGGGATAATAATTCCAAGGATTTCATTATTGTTTTTCCATGGAAGCTTGGTGAGACGAATTTTATTTGGGTGATCAATGATAGAATCACTAATTGAATACATTTTTACCTATCATGGATATTATGAATGTGGGAAATCATTGGGACTTCTATGACTAAGTGATTGTGAGGATTCAGGGAGTTCCCTTTATAGTTGTTTCTAATAGGGATTCATGGTTCACACTAAGGTTATAGAATATTTTTATGGTGGCCATGGGTTTTAAGATGAAATTATGCATGGATTATCATCAACTGAAGGATAGATATAAATATTGGGATTTCCATGTTCTTGAGGATATGATTTAGTCTGGTTTACGTGATTTTAAAGTATCTATAATATTTATATCCCTTTGGTTGATTTTCTCTATAAAAATGGTTATCAGGTATCATAAATTATATATACCTTATTGGGATTATATTTTTAGACATTTTGATCTCTATTATGTTTTGTAGAGTTGGGGGAGTGGTCCTTGGTAGGGAAGAGTGTTGTTCAAGAGACTATAGATATGTTGAAGTTGATATGTAGTTATTTAATTAGGGAAAAATGTTATTAGTATTCTTATTCGAACAACCTAAATTAGCCAATATAGATTGATGTTGGTAATATGACATTTCATAGAGATTCACATATACTGGGGAATCATTGGGTGGGTAAGCAAGGAATGTTGGAATAATGGTTTTTGGTCTCTATTGATATCATTGGATTGCTGTGGAGGGTTGATTGTCAGTAGGATATGATATCTAGTTTGATACAATCCAATATTTGTTTTCGGGTTCCTAGTTGAAGAGGTATATATGATATCATCTCCATGGGATAAAATTTTTGGATGTAGATCTTGGGCTTACCACCACATTGGTTGAGATTCCATTTTAGATTATAGGTCATCGGTATAATTTACTATTTCTAAAATGACCCCCCTTGTCTATGGATGTAAAGCCATGATAGCCAGGATATGTGGGAGTAGTATTTTTTGAGGATGTAGTATTTTCCTTCTCATTTATGGTTCTAGGAACATGAAGTATTTTTTTGGGAATAACGAATTTAGGGTGGTGATATTGTAATACACCCATTACCTTTTTATTTTGTATCTTTTATCATTTTATTTTATTTCCATATTTTTTATTAGTAATTATGAATTGGAATTTTGGTGGAAAATAGTAATGGTGAATTATGGGATTTTTTGTTAATTTAAACCATAAACCACGAGTTTTTATAGTTCTTTGTGCGATTACACACCATGTAATAAGATTACACATCATGTACTTGACTCCATAAAAAATCCATGAACTAGATATAGGTAAAGAATGTTCTACATCCTTATACTATGTTTATATCATATAGTGGGAATATTTGGTTTTTAATTATAGTATGATTTCTTCTTCAGTGATTCCATCCTTCCTTGATTACATGACCTGAAATAGGATTACATGACATGTATATGTCAAAAGTTGTGGATTTTATGGTTTTGAACCATTGATTTACATTTCATTCCAATGACAACAATACATCTCCCAATCCATATCTCACACTAGGAGTTTTTGGGTGATTCCTTTCCTTACATATTGCATCATTCAGTGATTTATCACCATTGGTGTTGGATTAAATAAATTTAGTTATGTAATAAATCTATTTTTTCTATGTATTTGACGAATACTATGGTTTTGGAAATGATTGTGTATGGATTTGTGATGTTATTGATTTTTTATCATACCTTTTCATTTTCATGGTTGAACAATTATTTTGTTGGATTTTATCTATGAAGAGCCTATCAAAATTATAGGCACTAAATAATAAGTGTTTGGGGATCATAATTCTCTACTGGTAATGGTACTTTGGAAAATTAATAACATTGGAGAGGAAATGTGGCAACCAGACAACATATAACAAAGGACCTCCCAAAAAATTTATGAGGTTAATTTTTTTTAAATTTTGAGGATGGATTATTTTTTTAAGTATTGAAGAATGTAACCGCTATTTATTTTATGTTACTACAATTTTATATTTAATATCTTTAATATTTTATGTTTCACACCACTCTGAGATTAAAACTATAACATATTATAAAATATGACCGTTGTGACAATAATATGATCTTCAGGAATAGTAGTATGACCAATATAATAAAAAAATTAAATATGAAAGTGTAAATAAATGTATGGTATCTTATAAATTTAAATATATCATATCTATAACATTGAATAATAAATTAATATTTTTTAAAATGATAAATTTTGTGAAGGTATTTTTGTGAAACAAAAATATCTATTTTTAATGTTATAAATGATTTAATGATTTATAATAAAATTTATTTTCGTAAAATAGAATTAAAAATTAATATTTTCATGTATTTTAATTAAAAAATAATTTTATGAGACCTTAATGGATTTTTCAAAGTGTCATAGAATAGTTATAAAATTAAAATAGGTATTTTTTTAGTAAAATATTATTATATTTGAAAATTATATTTCACAAATTTTGAATACTATTTTTATAAAATGGGGTCATTAATCTAATTATACTCATCTTAAAATGGTAAGACTGAAATTTTGGGATTATTTTTAAATAGTTAAATTTATGTTCAATAGTGAAATATTTTAATTTACTGTATTTAAGAAATTCAAGATTCATTGATTCATTGCTGATGTATAGATAATTTAATACCATAATATCAAAAAATCCCTTCTAAAGTTAGTATATTTAGTGATAAGGATCAAACAATTGATTTAATTATGATAAAATAACAAACCAATTTATAAATACAATAATAATAAACTTACTCCTCCACTATAAATACCACCCATCAACACCTCACCTACTTACACATCCAAATATTTTCATCTTACTTAAATTATTCCAATTATCTCTCCAAAACCACTCCCTCATTTTATGGTATTTTTTCTCACCACAAGACCATTTTAATGTTCCTTAAGGAGGTTCTCAAGGATAATACATTAAGAGGTAAAATTCCCTATCACTATTTTAATTATTTGGAAAATTATTTTATTTTATTATCTTTTCCTTTACTCCTCTAACCAAACATGAATTATAACACCAGTTAAGAAAATATATTATAATTTTATTATGATAATTGGATATCCAATGTCAATTCTTTTCTTTTCCACTTTATATTAAAAACTGAAATCATCGTCAATGGGGTGCCAATTTACAAAGTTCATTGATGATGGGTTTTTGTTTATAAATTCCTCCTTCATGGATGGTCATAGAAATATTTTTTGAGTTTAATAATAACATAATATATTTAATAAAACATATTTAATGTCTTGAACCTTGTATATAAGCATAATATTAATTCATGAAACAAAACTATTTTGTTACGATGGAAAATACCCACAATAATCTAAATTGTTATCATTAACATTTTGTCCCATGAATCAAAATAAGATATAGAAACAAATATATATATAAGTAAATTAAATATAATTTATTTTCATTAATAATATATAATTTCAGATCATTATACTTATTCAAATTTCAAGTGATCTTTCGTACATGTAGACAAGTAAACGAATAATGAAACCCAATGAAATGAACACTTTTGAATAGTGATATTTAATATTATAAATCCTAAAAATTCCATGAATTGACTTAAATAATTATGATAAAAAATTCCTATTTTATTCATTATAAATTAAAATATTAACTAATCTAATTTCATTAAACACATCATTTAGTGCAAGTAAAAAATTCTTTCCCACATATGGAACGGCTTTCTTCTTGATCCCCTATTTTTCATTTGGGTTACACATTGCTTATTTTTTACCCAATTTATCTACATTATTTGTACATAATTTTTAAAAATGATTTTTTATGTTACCAAATCATGTATCCAGATAATTTCATCTTTCTTCAATGGGACATGTTTTATAAGGCATTCCTTTTCAATTACTCCTCATTAGAAAGCCCAAATAAAGAGAACTTCACAATTTCCTACTCATTTTCAAGTAAATTCAATATATTATTTCAATCAACCATTAATTTTATAAAAACAATATATTATAATGAAATAATATAATATCCCATTTTTTATTTTATGTATAAAATTAATCTATTTTCCTCTATAAGGGCTCCTATATTTTCTCTTAAATCGCATAGTAGTGTCCCTTTTCTAAACACTTTTAAAACTACTTTTAACACAATTTCAATTTAGTTGGAAATAATTTATACCAAACAAAATATTTTATTATCCTTATCAATTATTTTCTAGGATATCAAAATTGAAAATCTATTTTTATGGAAAAAATGATTTTAAAAAAATAACACTTCTTTGTGAAGTAATTTTTTTTTTCTCTCATGAATTCTTCAATAATTTTATTTGGGTATTTAAATATATTAAAATCCCTCAATTGAATATTATGGATTACTGGGATTGATTTTTTAGGATGTAATCTAAAAAATTTTATAAAATAATTTCTAATTAGTATGTCAATGGATATGCTCCCTTGATACTATTCAACATTTTACTCGGAATGGTCGGTGATTATGTTAACTTATCGGGGATGGTTATGTATATGTTTTTTATGATTTAACATATTCATGTAAGGAATTAATTATATATATTATGTGTTATATGGTACCTATATATCCTATCGATTAATTAATAGTTATCATGAGAAAAACAGAAATGGTTTTGGCTAAGGCCTTAACCATTTATTTTCTGATGTGTCAGCCAAGGCCTCCAAGACATGTTTCAAATGTCCGAAATTTTGAATTCCCTCATAATAATATTTTTAATTGATAAATATTATGACTAATATTCTATTATAATATCCACGGTTATGTTACATGTGATTATTTATATGGAATTAGTTATTTAGGAATTATTACTTCCATATTATCCAAAATATTATGTTTTATTGGAATGAATTTTTGTTTATTACCATGCCTTATTGATTATGTTTATGATAGCTTCAAATGTAATATTTACCCATTATGAGCATTTGAGATCACCCCTCTCTGATGTATTATTTTCCCAAGTATATGAATATATATATATATATATATATTAATTTAATGGATTGTAAGAATAATCTATACGTTTATTGATCTTCCCAATAGAGTTTTATATAGTTTTTCATTGAAATTTGTAATGTAAATATTATGTTTGTATTTGGTTTTTCATATATACCTAACTACTCAGAATATTATTATGATATAAAATACTCATCGTAACAATGTAGTAATGTAAGTCACTAGCTCTGAACTACATGGATTGGGGTCATTCCATATTGGAATTGAACGTGGAGTGAACACAATACAATAAGGAAATTTTTCTATCATGATATTCATCATAGTGAACCATGAATTCGATGATTGTTTGAGGAGTAAAAAAATACCACTATGATAGATTTATAAATGAACCATTACATATATTGATTTTATTATATATGATTATGCATATGACACAAATCTATGACTTTTGTGAATTTTATATTTTCATCGATCATTTTCATTGATTAAATTATGATATGTGTCTTATGAGATTCCAATGATTATTTGATTAATCAATTTTATAATCTTCAATGTCAAAGTAAAGATTATAAAATGTTATTATTATTTCATCATACCCTAATGTTCATGTTATTCTATGTATCTATCATATTTACCCTTATAGTGTACACGATCTTAATCTTTCTTATTATTAGTTTCCCCATGTTATAATGAAATATATTACATATGATATATATATAAGGTGATTTAGTTTTGATGATCATAGTGGGACATGATTTATATTACCTATGGAAAATTGGTTTTGGTTTTCATGTTTCCAAATAATGTTGACTGATATGGTCCACATTTATTTGTGTGTGTAATGTATTGAGTAACCATAAAAATGATGAAATAATAACATATGATAAGACTAAATCTCTATAGTTTGTATCAAAGGATATTATTAGATTAAATATTCAAACTATTATGATATAACATAAGTGATACACCTATGGTCATGTCAATGGATATGTTTGAGGATGATAAAATGTATAGGAAAATGTTATTGAATTATGGTGAAGTATATAAATAATTGTTTCCAGGAAATTACATCCCTGTATGGATAATTCAATTAGAAGTGTCTCTTGAACATAGGTTCCTATGATTTATAACATAGAAATGGAATCATTGATCTATAATAAATCATCACCTGGATAATGAATGTGGGACTTAATTCACACCTTGTTTGACACTCTTGGAAGATATATTTTGAAAATTCCAAAACTAATTACACAACATCATGAAGGATTTAAATAGATGATGAAAAAAGGACCTAGGGTGTAACGAAAGATTCAATTATTAATGATGGTGTCATGATTTAGAAATTATATATATTCTTTGATTAATATGTGTTTCGACATCATGTTTTTTTTTGTTTCTTACACATTGTTTTTTGTTTTTAGTTAATTGAAAGAACCTAAGGAAACCATGTTAGTGTTGAGTGTGACATATATTGAAATGTGTTTCCTTATGATCATCCAAATATTAGTGAGCAGGTATGAATAAAACCCTTTTTATCCTGACAAAGCATTCTCAATATATGAATCATACTAGACTCCAGAAAAAACAATGTATAGAACAACATTATGTTTGAGTTTTTCAGGAAGCAATATACAACTTATTTTAGTGGGTCTTCTGATTCACTTTTTGATGAAAAATAGTTCAACATCACTAAAAATATATTCTCTATTATCCAGTTCTCATATCATGGAAATTTTATTTTGGATGTAAACCATTGGGATGGAGGATAAGATAAATGTTGGACTCTTATAAATATTATGAGGTAACAGGGTGAAATTGAATACATGATTCTAGAAGAGTTCAACATTTTCTTATTCAATAAGATCATTCATCATTATATTTGTATAATGTAGGAGAAATGGTCCCTAATATAAAAAAATGGTTTATGAACCTATCATTACTTATGAGTAATATTTTAGAAATATTCGGTGATAGACTTCTTTTATTATCATCCATCATGATTTTATGTTTGACAGATTCTCTTGTAGAATAAAACAATATCATTAATTGGAGTAATCCTTCATAGACATTATTAGATTTAAAGATAATATTTTATGTGATATCAAGTAGTAAATGGATATATTAGTTACAAAAGAATATCATGGTTTTTATAAGAACTAAAAAATAGAATTCAAAAGAATATATAAGAACCATTTATAAAAAATATGAGCAATATATTATGATCAATGTGTGGGAATAATTAATGTGGAAATTGGAATAAGGGGAATATTTAATGTTTTAAGTGTGTAAGTTAATTAAATTTTTCAATTGATAGATAAATTTGTTGGTATATTCTATATAACGATGTGAATATGCTAAAAGTTGAATAAAAATCACCTCCCACAATCTAGTGTTTTAAATGTAAGGAGTATGGGAATTAAGGTTTCCAATTTTAAAATATGACATTTAATTATGATTATCAACATCAATTATCTATTAGAGGAAAATTATATGTTATGTCTTATGGGATAACGTTTTCTAATGAGGAGTGCAATAAAGACATGGTGAAAGGGATAATAAACAACCACACTAAAATAGAAATTGTATTACATGATTCTAAATCTACATATTCATTCATATCTAAATCATTTGATAAGGTTATCAGGATTCCCATAAAATTATTAGATATAAAATTTTTAGTGAAAATAATAATAATGGTAAGATGATCATAGATCCTGTTTTTTTAATCTTTAGTTGGTATTTGTGGGAAGGTTCTTCCATAAAATCTTATTTTTATTCCAATGATAGAATTTTATGTTAACATTGTAATGGATTGGATTTGTCTATATAAATCCCACATCAATTATTATGTATGGGTGGTTAAATTTGTTATTCCAATACAACCTATGATTATCGATCAATGTGATTATATTTATGAACATTTGATGGATATCACTTCCATTGTGTGTGTTTTAATTCCCATTTAAAAGTGTTTTTTATATCAAATGTTGTCGTAGAAACCAGACATCAATGATATTCCTATCGTGATGGTACATGATAATGTTTTTTCAAACAAGTTTACTACCCTACCACTATAATATAATGTTGTGTTTTCAATAGAACAATTAAATTTTTCCATACCAATTTAAATTACACTCTATATAATAGACCATGTTGTGTTTTCTTTGGTGAGGAATAATTTCTAGGAAAAAATTGAAATGGGATTCATTTGGCCTAATTTTTTAAATTGGGTGGCACCATATAATTGTTTAAAAATGATATATTGAACAATGAGACTATCCATTGATCATTCAATGCTGAACAAGATTTCAACTAAGAACACATATCCTCTTCCCTTTATTAATGACTTGTTTAATCTACTATGTGGAGCATAATAATTTTATAAGATTGAACTTCTTTGTCGATATAATCATTTTGGGGGTAAAAAGTAGGTTATACCATAGACAAAAATTTTACAAGGTATGGACACCATGAATATATATTCATTCCATTTGTTATTACCAATTACCCAAATATGTTCATGGATTCAATTAATAGTGTATTTATATATTACATTGATCAGTTCATTGTATTAATTATAGATGATATTATTAGTTATTCATAGGGAATGTATGATCATGATTATTTCATAATAATCATTATAATGACCTGGATGGAGGAGAAACATTTGAATAATTAAAAATAATAATTTGTTCGCTACAATAGGATTCATTTTTGTGTCATATAATTGAAAGAATGTGTATATTAGAAGATATATCAAATAGAAAGGCTCTTGAGTATTGGACAAAACCAACCATGGGGACTGAGAAATACAAATTACTCAGTTTAGATGGATATTATCAAGGGTTTTTGGGGAATTTCTCATGATTACCTAATCCAATATCCATGTAAACTCATAAGGGGTCCAAGATGCCATCGATAGATGAATGTGGAAAAAATATCAAGGATCTTAGGAGAATATTATTTACTAAACCATCAAATCCATTTACATATATTGGTGATAGGTTTTTAATATATAATTTTGAATTCATCATTGTATTGGGATGTATTCTATTTTTGAATGACTTTTTTCAGGGTTATACAACATAAAAATATATGATTTAATGGAAAAAATACACAACCCATGAACTATGGTAACAAATGGTAATTTTCTGTTAAATACATGGAAGTAATATTTTTATGGAGAAATGATGGAGATTGTCACGACCCGCCCTCGGGGTCCGTGCCGTGACTACCCCAAGCCTGCCTTCCATAGGCTAGTATACAAACCCAAACTGAAAGTAAAGTAAAACTCGAAAGGGAAAACGTCAACTGAAAAGTAAAAGCCGCTACACCGAGCTGTCCACTGGAAATCCCACCTGAAGGGTGGGTACAGATAGCTCCACTGCTCCACGGGTCCCGCCGGCCGCTCCGAGCACGTCCCGCCTAGTGGTCCACCTCCATGCATCGTCCTGCTCTGCAAGCCTCAGCTAAGATCAACGTTGTCTGTCGTCTGCAACCAACACAACGTAGTGCGGGCAAAGCCCGTGCAGGGGTGAGTATAAGCTACTCAGTAGGGACCCCGAGACCCCTAAAGGTCTCTCAAATCCACAAAGGATAAACCACGAAGAAAGGTACAATCACGAAGTAACAACCGACACTGCTAGGTATATGCCCATACATATACATAAGTCATCAATTTCAAATACGCTCCAACCTCCGAGCCCAAGTACAACTCAGTCCACACAGGAAAGTAAACGTATTCCACACAAGAAAGCAAAACGTAATCCACACAGGATAGCACAACACAATCCACACAGGAAAGCAACTGGATTCAGCTCACACAGGTATACTTCTTCGAAAGACGATAAAGATGATCTCTGATCCATCTAAGTCGTCGGACCCACGAAGGATCGATAGGTAACTAACCCCCGCAAAGGACCCACACAGGATCGGGCCCACATAGGACCTGTAGGCGCTGGTTCACACAGGACCGCTGAGCGCAAAGACCCACACAGGATCAGACCCAAACAGGATCGGGCCCACACAGGACCTGTAGCACTGATCCACGTAGGATCGCTGAGTGCTGTAGTCGTCGTCGTCGAATCCACACAGGATCTCTGTACTGTCGTCATCGTAATCACAGTAGCAGTAGCAGTAGCAGTAGTAGTCACAGTCGCAGTCAACACTAGGGTTCCCGCACACAGCAAGCTGGTTCAGAGGGTCCGCTCCACGAGCCGAGAGGCTGATACATAAACTGTCACAATGTCCAGAGTGGATGTATCCAAAAGTTCCGTATCGTCAACAGGAACTCAACGCAAAAGACGGCGCGTCGATCAGACGCCCGGTCTGAGAGTTATTGGCATTTTCGTCCCCGGGGCCCGGTTGGTTTTTAAGGAAAAACCAACCCGACCATACTCCACCTGCGTCCAAAACTCGGGCAGAGCATTCCAAAATAACCGTCTCACTAAGAGGAACACGAAAAAGCTGACGGCACGTCATTCGGACGTCCGTAGCTCAAGATATGAGCGTTTCCGCTCCGAAGGCCCGGTTGGTTTCGTGAACGAACCAACCCGGCCGAACTCAATGTGTTCTGAAACTTTGAGTGCGATATACCGAAACGACCGTCTCGATCCAAGGATTGCGTTTCCGCAGACGGTTCATCGATCGGAGGTCCGTGGCTCATGTTATGGCCAAAAGACAGAATTTGTCTCGAAAACGGGTGGGTCCGGGTCCGGGCCGACCCGGCCCGATCCCCCTGGTCTGACCCGAACCGGGTCGACCTGACCCAGATCTGACCCGAACCGGGTCGGACCGACCCGGTCCACTGGAACCGGCCCGGCAGGTGGCGGCGCGGCCCGGCCAGCGGCGGCGCGGTCAGGGTGCCGCGCAAGCGCCACATGCGGGGGGTGAAACCCCCCCTTTGTTTTGGATCACGGCCGGCTTTTGCCTGCCGTTTTTATTAAACACACGGGACTCACGGGTCCCGCCTTCGGACCGAACCGGCGGCCGGCACAGCCGGCCGCCTTCTACCACTCCGCCGCGGCTCATCTGAACTCTGGCGGCCGGCGAAGCCGGCCGACCCTGGCTGCTCCGCCACGGCCGTAGGGCCGCGGCCCTTCTTGATCTCCGTCGCCGGCGGCTCGGCTGTCGCCGGTCTTCCCGTCTCGCCGCGGCCCGGTACCGGTCGCGGTGTTCGTCGTCCGGCGCGGTGCGACGGCACCGCGCCCCTCCGCCGCGCCTTCGATTCCCCTTGACGCGGCGCGACGGCGTCGCGTTCTTGATGATTCTTCCATGGCGTGGTGCGACGGCGCCGCGCAATATAATCGTACGATTATCCGCGTGGTGCGACGGCACCACGCCACCTTGTTTCCAGCTGCAAGATAAATCAACAAGAACGATGGAGGGGGTTCGGCCGTGTTCATGCGGTCCGGCCCCCTCACGTTAAATGATAACACAACTTAAATATCCTCACGTTAATCATGCTATAACCAAGAACAAGAATAAATAATTAAACAAAAATCAACAACCCCTACCTTGGGTTCAAGTTCGAAGATCGTCAACGACCTGCGGAATAAATCGTCGCGTAGGTCGGGGCGTCGCGGTAGTCGTTCGTCGAATCTGTTGACAAGGAGATACGTCCGAAGAGGTACGTCGTTGGCGAATCTTCGTATGCCGACGAAGGAAGTCCGAGGAGGAAGCGGTGTTTCCTTTCGTTGACACGGAAGATGAAGAAAAGTGGAGCGGCGTTCTTCGTCGGAGCTTGAGCGTTCTTCGTCAAAGCTTGAGCGTTCTTCGTCAAAGCTTGAAGAAGAAGGAAAAGCTCTCAAAAGCTCTCAAGATGTCTAAACAAAAAGTAACCAAATAAAATAAGATTGAGACTTATTTTATTCACAAACTTAACAAATGAATTTTAAAGGTTTGAAATTCAAAAAGGATAACTCCAAAATTAAATAACAATTGTCATGTCATTTAAAGAGGGGTAAAGGGAGTTTGGGAGAAGATGAAAAGTTTAGGGTTCGTGTGGGCCCCACCACACTTAATCCTCTCAAGGGAGGTTAAGTGGGTGTGGGTCCCACCCCTAACTTCCCTTGAGAGAAGTTAACTAACATGTTTAAATAAAAAATTTTAATCCACAATTTTTATTTAATTTATTCTAAACTCCCAAAAACTAAATCTCATCCCGAAATAAACGCAACCTCGGAAAAGGTCTCCTTAAGCGAATATCGGCGCTGCGAGTTCATCGGTGCCCTCGAATTTCAATTCCGAGCACCGGATCAAAAGTTAGGAAAACCCGCTCGTTCGTTCACTGAATGTACCCGAGCCAAACTTCGGAAATTGATTCCGGGCACACCGGGCCTCGGAATCAGGTGCCGTCAGAAACTGCGCTCTTGTAAAATTCCAAAGAAAATTAAGAAAAAATTTCCCTTGAATTTTATGGGTCTTTAAATTACTCCCACCTTAGGGCTTTACGTCCCCGTAAAGATACATAAAAAACTAGGGAAACAAATGAGGGTACTGAGCACACATCTGAGCCTCCCGCTCCCATGTGCTCTCCTGGAGATTCACATGCTGCCATCTGATGAGCACAAGAGGAATCGATCGCCACGTAGGACCCGCTCCTGTCGATCCTCTATCTCCACTGGGACCACCGTAAAAGTCGCCCCATCGTCAACGTCAAGCTCCCCATGGTCAATGATGTGCATCGGGTCGTGCACGTATCTCCTCAGCTGAGACACGTGGAAGACGTCGTGCACCTGGTGCAACTGAGGTGGTAGAGCCAGGCGATAAGCCACCTCACCAATCCTGCTGAGGACCTGGAAGGGTCCGATGAAGCGCGGAGATAACTTGCCGCCTCGGCCAAATCTCTGAATACCACATCGAGGTGAGACCCGCAAGAAGACGTGGTCGCCATCCTCGAACTCTAGTGGCCTCCGCCTCCTGTCAGCGTATGACTTCTGCCGGCTCTGAGCTGTCCTCATCCGCTCCTGGATGACCTGGACCTTCTCTGTCGTGACCTGGACCATCTCCGGTCCCACCAGTGCTGACTCCCCAGGGTCTGTCCAGCACAAAGGAGATCTACAAGGTCGGTCGTACAACGCCTCATACGGTGCCATCCCAATGGTGGAGTGGTAGTTGTTGTTGTACGCAAACTCCACCAAGGGTAGGTGGTCCTCCCTGCTATGACCAAAGTCGAGGACACATGCGCGGAGCATGTCCTCGAGAGTCTGAATGGTCCTCTCTGTCTGACCATCCGTCTGAGGATGAAAGGTTGTGCTCAGACGTAGCTGCGTCCCAAACGCCTCCTGTAACCCCTTCCAAAGCCGGGAAGTAAAGTGAGCATCTCGATCGGAGACGATAGATGATGGCACACAGTGGAGCCGCACAATCTCTTGAACGTAGATACGTCCCAAGCTCTCCACTGAGCCCTGCTCTCTAATGGGTAAGAAGTGTGCCGACTTGGTGAGTCGGTCAACAATCACCCAGATGGAGTCGTGACCTCTGGAAGTACGTGGTAGTCCAGTCACGAAGTCCATAGATATGTCGTACCACTTCCACTCCGGAACCTCCAAGGCCTGTACCAATCCTGCTGGTACCTAATGCTCTGCCTTCACCTGTTGGCAGATGAGGCATCAAGAAACGAACTCTGCTACAACCTTCTTCATGCCCGGCCACCAGTGCTGTCGTCTGAGGTCCTGGTACATCTTCGCCACTCTAGGATGTACCGCCAAAGGAGAAGTGTGAAACTCTCTCAGCACTTCCTCTCGCAAAGCGACTGGTACCATGGTACGTCCTCTGAAAAGGACGTCGTGCCCTGCTCCAAGGGAGAAACCATCAGGTGTCTGTCCCGAGGATATCTGTGCATGCCATGTCTCACAGTCTGCGTCCTCACGCTGTGCCTCTCTGACCCGCTACAGTAGTGGAGGAGTGACTGTGAGAGACTGAAGGAAGGCTTCTCCATCTCTATCCACGAAGGATATCTGCAAAGAGGCTAGCTGCTCTATCGCTTCCTGAAGTAGTTGTATGTCCATCCTCCTACTGAGGGCATCGGCTACTACGTTCCCCTTCCCATGAGTATAGACTATCTCGAAGTCATAGTCCTGGAGGAACTCGAGCCATCGCCGCTATCTCAGGTTCATGTCCTTCTGCGAGAAGATATACCTGAGACTCTGATGATCGGAAAAGACTGTAAAGCGCTCGCCCATCAGGTAGTGTCTCCATGTCTTTAGAGTGAAGACCACTGCCGCTAACTCCAGGTCATGGGTAGCGTAGTTCTGCTCATGCGGCCTCAACTGACGTGATCCATAGGCGATCACTGCCCGCTCCTGCATCAGAACACATCCGAGTCCGGTCTCTGATGCATCGCAGTAGACTACATACCCTACTCCCTCCTCGGGCAACCTCAAGATAGGTGCGCTAGTCAATCTCTGTCTCAGCTCCTGGAAGCTCTGCTGACATCTGTCTGACCACACGAAGGGTTTCCCCTTCTTCGTCAAAGCTGTGAGTGGTGCCACAACTCTAGATAAGTCTGGCACGAATCTCCGATAGTATCCAGCTAGTCCCAAGAAACTCCGAACCTCAGTCACGCTCCTGGGTGGCTCCCATGCTAACACAGCCTCGATCTTCGCAGGATCCACTGCAACTCCCGCCTCAGAGATAACGTGTCCCAAGAAGTGTACCTCACATATCCAGAACTGGCACTTAGAGAGCTTACCATAAAGATGGTGCTCTCGGAGTGTGTCTAGTACAACTCGCAAGTGATAGGCGTGCTCCTCCTCTGTCGTAGAGTAAATCAGAATGTCGTCGATGAAGACCACGACAAACCGATCGAGGTATGGCTGAAAGATCATGTTCATGAGAGCCATGAACACTGCTGGAGAATTGGTTACACTGAAAGGTATAACCAAGAACTCATAGTGGCCATACCGACATCTGAAGGCCGTCTTCTGCACATCCTCGTCTTTGACTTTGAGCTGATGATAGCCTGACCTGAGGTCTATCTTCGAGAACCACCATGCTCCCTTGAGCTGATCAAAGAGGTCATCAATCCTCGGTAGCGGATACTTGTTCCTCACTGTCACCTGGTTCAGGCGACGATAGTCAACACAAAGTCGCAAGCTCCCGTCCGCCTTCTTGGCGAATAATATCGGGGAAGCCCAGGGTGAAACACTGGGTCGGATGAACCCCTTGCCCTACAAGTCCTCCAACTGTACCCGGAGCTCTCGAAGCTCGGCGGGGGCCATCCGATATGCTGGAGTGGATATCGGGTCTATCCCGGGGTACAAGTCAATATAAAAGTCTACCTCTCTCGAGGAGGTAGCCCTGGTACGTCGTCGGGAAAAACGTCCGCAAACTGATCCACCACTGCAGGAAAACCAGGACTCCGCACGTCAACTGCTCCAAGGATGAGGCTAGCCAACTGATGAGTAATGGGTTGTCCTCTCCTCCGCGGAAGTCCATCCTGTGCTGCTAAGGCTCCTTTCTCGCCGGTGAAGGTGAACCTACTCCCATCGGTGAGTACACATCGCACCGTGCGCCTAAAATAGTCAATCTGTGCATGGACCGTAGATAGCCAATCCATGCCCAAGATGACGTCGTAAGGCCTCGACGCTGCTACAAGAAGATCCCAGCCGAAGCTCTCGCCTTCTAGAGTAATCTCACACTGCCGAAACCAGTGCGTAATCGTCGAGTCTGCTCCCATAGGAGTCTCTAGCCGTAAGGATCGAGCCAACGGCTCTGTCGGAATCTCCGAGCTCCGAACAAGGGCAGCGGCCATGAAAGAGTGACTCGCTCCTGTGTCTATATTAACTGCAGAAAGGGTGGAATAGACACATATAGTACCTCGAATCATCTTGGGTGCGCCGTGGTCGTAGGCCTCTGCTGCCTGGAGCTGTGCCTGTCTCTTCTCGCCAGCTCCCTGTGGTCGGGGTGGACCTCCTGGTGGTGGTGGTGGCAGAGCCTCAAAGCGTCGCCCACCACCGGCTGCTCGTCCAGCTCCTCTGCCTCGTCCACCTCCTCCCTGCGGACCGCCATGGTCGACCCTCTGCCTCTGCCTCGGTGGTCCCTCAAATGTCTGCTGCTCCTCGGCATGGCGGGTCGGGCAGTCACGAGCCATGTGGCCCTGCCCGCCGCACGAGTAGCACTGTCTGCCTCTCGAAAGACTGGCTCCTCGCTGTGTGCTCCGCACTGCTGAGCCAGTGCCCAGAGGTCGTCTGCCCGAAGGTCTGGTCTGCCTGGACCCCTGAGTCATCCGTCGACTGCCTGCTGCAGATGACTCTTCCACGTGCCGCCCTGCGGTGGGTCGCTGCGCTGGTGTAGACTCAGTAATGAAGCTCTCGATCAGAAGGGCCCGCTCCAGTACTCCTGTCTGAGTCGGTATGCTAAGGGAGATCAGCGATGCCCTGATCTCGTGTCTCAAACCCTGCTCGAAGGTCCGGGACCGAAAGAATGGGTCTCGTACCATGTCGGTCGAGTAGCGCGAGAGATCGGTAAATCTCGCCGAGTACTGATCGACCGTCATGCTGCCCTGCCGCAGCTGAAGAAGCTCCTGGATACGCACCGCACGAAGGGTGGCTGGGACGAAATCTGAGCGGAAAAGGCTCTCAAAGTCCATCCAAATTAGATATGCCTCATCGTGCACCTGGAGCATCAAGCTCCACCATCGTCCTGCTGCTGCGTGTAGTAGGCTCGCAGCGAGGATCACCATGAGGTCTGCTGGTGTCCTCACTAGCCTAAACACTCGTACCACTACCTCCAGCCAGTCCTCTGCTGCCTGGGGATCCGTCTCCCCGCGAAACCTGGGCGGTCGCTAGCATTGAAACTCATGCAGTGCGCTGAGACGATGTGCATCGTCAGCGGCTGATGCTGGAAGAATTGGGGGTTCGGCGGGTAGAGCTACCGCCGGTGCCACTGCTGACAAAGGGCCCCGCACCGAGGCCTTGTCGCTCGGTGGGCTGTCGTCACACTCGACTCTCGGAACCCTAGCTGGCTGCCATCGTGAGGCCATCCTGAAAAGGGAACAGGTGCGCCACGGTCAGAACAGTATACCTGGTGAGCTGATATAAGTAATCACAAAGAAAACACGAAACACACACGCAATCAATGTTTTCGTGCATTAAGTCGGAAATCAGAAGTCAGGGTGCTGGTGTACGGATACGTAGGCCGCCGCACCAACACTGGACTCCCTGGACTGAGAACCACACTCAATACGCTAAACATTATTGCTTCACATAGATAGGATCAGAGTTTGTGGTAGAACCGAACTCCTCTGATACCAATTTGTCACGACCCGCCCTCGGGGTCCGTGCTGTGACTACCCCAAGCCCGCCTTCCATAGGCTAGTATACAAACCCAAACTGAAAGTAAAGTACAACTCGAAAGGGAAAACAACAACTGAAAAGTAAAAGCTGCTACACCGAGCTGTCCACTGGAAATCCCACCTGAAGGGTGGGTACAGATAGCTCCACTGCTCCACGGGTCCCGCCGTCCGCTCCGAGCACGTCCCGCCCAGTGGTCCACCTCCAGGCACCGTCCTGCTCTGCAAGCCTCAGCTAAGATCAACGATGTCCGTCGTCTGCAACCAACACAACGTAGTGCGGGCAATGCCCGTGCAGGGGTGAGTATAAGCTACTCAGTAGGGACCCCGAGACCCCTGAAGGTCTCTCAAATCCACAAAGGATAAACCATGAAGAAAGGTACAATCACGAAGTAACAACAGACACTGCTTAGGTATATGCCCATACATATACCTAAGTCATCAATTTCAAATACGCTCCAACCTCCGAGCCCAAGTACAACTCAGTACACACATGAAAGTAAACGTATTCCACACAAGAAAGCAAAACGTAATCCACACAGGATAGCACAACACAATCCACACAGGAAAGCAACTGGATTCAGCTCACACAGGTATACTTCTTCGAAAGACGATAAAGATGATCTCTGATCCATCTAAGTCGTCGGACCCACGAAGGATCGATAGGTAACTAACCACCGCAAAGGACCCACACAGGATCGGGCCCACATAGGACCTGTAGGCGCTGGTTCACACAGGACCGCTGAGCGCAAAGACCCACACAGGATCAGACCCACACAGGATCGGGCCCACACAGGACCTGTAGCACTGATCCACGTAGGATCACTGAGTGTTGTAGTCTTCGTCGTCGAATCCACACAGGATCTCTGTACTGTCGTCATCGTAGTCACAGTAGCAGTAGCAGTAGTAGTCACAGTCGCAGTCAGCACTAGGGTTCCCGCACACAGCAAACTCATTCGGAGGGTCCGCTCCACGAGCCGATAGGCTGATACATAAACTGTCACAAAGTCCAGAGTTGATGTATCCAAAAGTTCCGTATCGTCAATAGGAACTCAACGCAACAGACGACGCGTCGATCGGACGCCCGGTCTGAGAGTTATTGGCATTTTCGTCCCCGGGGCCCGGTTGGTTTTTAAGGCAAAACCAACCCGACCGTACTCCACCTGCGTCCAAACCTCGGGCGGAGCATGCCAAAAGAACCATCTTACTAAGAGGAACACAACAAAGCTGACGGCACATCATTCGGACGTCCGTAGCTCAAGATATGAGCGTTTCCGCTCCGAAGGCCCGGTTGGTTTCGTGAACGAACCAACCCGGCCGATCTCAATGTGTTCCGAAACTTTGAGTGCGATATACCGAAACGACCGTCTCGATCCAAGGATTGCGTTGCTGTAGACGGTTCGTTGATCGGAGGTCTGTGGCTCATGTTATGGCCAAATGACCGAATTTGTCTCGAAAACGGGGGGTCCGGGTCCGGGCCAACCCGGCCCGATCCCCCTTGCCTGACCCGAGCCGGGTCGACCCGTTCCAGGGCGACCTGACCCGGATCCGACCCGAACCGGGTCGGACCGACCCGGTCCGCTAGAAACAGCCCAGCCGGTGGCGGCGCGGCGGCGCGGCCCGGCCAGCGGCAGCGCGGTCAGGGTGCCGCGCATGCGCCGCACGCGGGGGGTGAAACACCCCCTTTTTTTCGGATCACGGCCGGCTTTTGCCGACCGTTTTTATTAAACACACGGGACCCGCGGGTCCCGCCTTCTGACCGAACCGGCGGCCGGTACAGCCGACCGCCTTCCCCCTCTCCGCCGCGGCCATAGCCGTGGCTCATCTGAACTCCGGCGGCCGGCGAGGCCGGCCGCCCCTGGCTGCTCCGCCACAGCCGTAGGGCCACCGCCCTTCTTGATCTCCGGATCCGGCGGCTCGGCTGCCGTCGGTCGTCCGGTCTTGCCGCGGCCCTGTACCGGCTGCGGTGTTCGTCGTCCGGCGCGGTGCGACGACACCCCGCCCCTCCGCCGCGCCTTCGATTCCCCTTGACGCAGCGCGACGGCGTCGCGTTCTTGATGACTCTTCCACGGCGCGGTGCGACGGCGCCGCGCAATATAATCGTACGATTATCCGCGTGGTGCGACGGCACCACGCCACCTTGTTTCCACCCGTAAGATAAATCAACAAGAACGATGGAGGGGGTTCGGCCGTGTTCATGAGGTCCGGCCCCCTCACGTTAAATGATAACACAACTTAAATATCCTCACGTTAATCATGCTAGAACCACGAACAAGAATAAATAATTAAACAAAAATCAACAACCCCTACCTTGGGTTCAAGTTCGAAGATCGTCAACGACCTGCGGAAGAAATCGTCGCGGAGGTCGGGGCGTCGCGGTAGTCATTCGTCGAATCCGTTGACAAAGAGATACGTCCGAAGAGGTACATCGTTGGCGAATCTTCGCATGCCGATGAAGGAAGTCCGAGGAGGAAGCGGTGTTTCCTTTCGTTTACATGGAAGACGAAGAAAAGAGGAGCAGCGTTCTTCGTCGGAGCTTGAGCGTTATTCGTCAAAGCTTGAGCGTTCTTCTTCAAAGCTTGAAGAAGAAGGAAAAGCTCTCAAAAGCTCCCAAGATGTCTAAACAAAAACTAACCAAATAAAATTAGATTGAGACTTATTTTATTCACAAACATAACAAATGAATTTCAAAGGTTTGAAATTCAAAAAGGATAACTCCAAAATTAATTAACAATTGTCATGTCATTTAAAGAGGGGTTAAGGGAGTTTGGGAGAAGATGAAAAGTTCAGGGTTCGTGTGGGCCCCACCACACTTAATCCTCTAAAGGGAGGTTAAGTGGGTGTGGGTCCCACCCCTAACTTATTTTGAGAGATGTTAACTAACAAGTTTAAGTAAAAATTTGTAATCCACAATTTTTATTTAACTTATTCGAAACTCCCAAAAACTAACTCTCATCCCGAAATAAATGCAACCTCGGAAAATGTATCCTTAAGCGAATATCGGCGCTACGAGTTCATCGGTGCCCTCGGATTTCAATTCCGAGCACCGGATAAAAAGTTAGGAAAACCCGCTCGTTCGTTCACTGAACGTAACCGAGCCAAACTTCGGAAATTGATTCCGGGCACACCGGGCCTCGGAATCAGGTGCCGTCAGAAACTGAGCTCTTGTAAAATTCCAAAGAAAATTAAGAAAAAATTTCCATTGAATTTTACGGGTCTTTACAGATATCTATACCAATCATAGAATATTATGGTTTATATTCACAAATGAGGATATTAATATTCACCCATGAAAATATAAGATAATATTAAATATTGTGACTTGTCAATACATTACTTCCTCGGGAAAGATAACAAGGTGGATGATGATTTGATTAATAAGAATAATTCCATATTATCTATGATGAGTATTGAAGAAGATCAAATATATATGGAATTATAAATGATAGATATAGAAATCCTATACTAAGTCAAAAAATTTATCTTTTGCAATTTAATTTTCCACCAACTATCCATGAAAATGTTACTGAGATATAGAAGAAAGATGTACAACTTCAAAAGAAGAATAGAATTATTGATCATTTTAACCATGATCATGATGTAATGATAATGATCAATTACTGTGTATGTATTCGCTCATGAACCTCATCCCAGTTGGTGGGTATCTTTAAGTGCATCCACAAGACCCAAGTTCAAAAACCTGGTTGAGGCATATTTCTGGTACAGTAGCAGTACTGTAGCATGTATTGTAATAGGTAATGTAGGGGAACTTTAGACTATGTGGGTACTATAGCAGACTTGTACACTGTATAGGTACTGTAGCATATTGTACACTGTACAGGTACTGTCGCAGAACTGTACATTGTGCGGGTACTATAGCAGGCATTGTAGCAGGTATTGTTCGGTACTGTAGCAGCTGGAACTATTCACCTTGGGCCACAGGTTTGGGCTTGGAGTCCTTATGGATTTCAGGCCACCCATAACTTCAAGTCAGTAGGGATTTCTGGCCACCATTATGGCCTTTGGCCTACCTCAAGGCCTTCGAACCGCATGCAGTTTCCCCAGACACTCTACAAAAAAAAAGGAGCAGCCCATAATAGGATTCAGAGTAGGTGAACTCACTAGAGTAGAGCCAAATGGATTTTTCTAAATGAGAGGGTATGGCTATGTCATCGGGACAAGACTGTTCTTGCACAGGAAGCCTAGCTAGACGACCATGCAAAGGTGGAGAAACTATCATGATGCAGATGCTTGGGAGAGGTTGTTCCTTGTATATATTGTGGATGAATTTCCTAAGTCCATCGGGTCATGTAATCTCCTAAGCATATGGGCCATGTAATATTTGAGACTATGAGCCTTGTAAGGGTTCCCACTCATCCCTTGAAAGGTGGGTTATCAAAAATCAATAAAAATGAAGGACTTTGGGCCATTTGGGTTTGGGTATTCCAACCATACCAATTTCTAAAAAGCAGGTATTATAGGAATCACAATGTTCTGCATTCTCAATTAATCTGGGATGTTTTATTAGGTATTGATATTTGAATGTATATTTCATGTTTTATTTCATAAAGGGTGAAATTTTATAGTTTTATATCTTAGTTCATGGTATGTCAAGATTTTACGGATAAGGGGATGTTACATCCCTTAATCGAACGAAAATTGAAATGGGAATAAAATTACTATAGATTTATTTCATTATACTCCCCAAATGATTTAGTGATCATAGTCCTATATTAGTTGTAGTCATTTTATTATTAGCATATAAATATTTATTAATTTCAGATAAAAAATATATTTGGTTTATTATTCGATGATATAGATCAATGATGTTATTAGTGTCACTGGACTAACCAATTAAACTAAGTGTGATTAGGATTCGAGTTTTTCTTCAATGTTTTTGTGAATTCTTTGACATGTTCTTGATACAGATTTGAGTTTCAGTAATATGTATCATCCACAGATATATGTCCTTTATGGGACCATACATCATACGCTATATGATTTTTTGAGATAACATTTTCTGATTTCAATTGTAGTTGAGATAAATTCCTTATTCTAGTTGATGTTTTTTAAAATAATATATTTCATGAAAGCATTCATACTGATCCTTATGAATCAATTTGTGGAATGAATTTGAGTGATCCAACAAAACACAGTTAATTTGGAGAATGGATCCTATTGGAACAACAAATAGATGATGAAATGGAAGGGAATATTAGATCCCTTAATTAACACATTACAGGTTCTCAGATAGAGTAGAAATGTTTTTCTTAGAAGATCATGTAAGGTCAAGATTTTTAAATTAGTGATATGGTGCTTCTAACAATTTATCATTAGAATTAGGTTATAATATTTATGAAGAAATGTAATTTGAGCCCTAGTTATACCATTCCTTTTGATATTCTTGACCATATTGGGATCAAAGATATTTAATTGGAACTTCCACCAGACCATTAACATGTCTATTATAATGTTTATGTATCTCCCATTATGACATACATACCTGACACTTCACATGTATATAGCACCAATGAAATAGATTTAGAGAAAATTTATTTCCATTGATGAACAACCCATTGAGATTATGGATAATACAATGAAGTTTATAGCATATTAGAACACTCACATTTTCAAATTTATTTAGTGAAAAAACATGTTGGAGGAAACTACATAAGAACATGAGGTTTTGATATGGCAGAGGTATACAAATTTTTTTTGTACTGGAGAGATGAATTTTGAGGTGTAAATACATTTTATATTTGTTAAATGCAAAACACCATGTATTTTTGAATTTTTTTTAAAAGTAAAATTACATTTTTTTTACAAAAAACTCCATGTAAATATTGAATACATTCATTATTTGGATAACATGAGTGTCACATGACGCAAAGTTCTTATATAAACATAATATATTATTAATATAATTTTTTAAATGAAACTATTATATCATTTCAATTATAAATAGTAATATGGATAGTAATAAATTATTTCAAAATAATAATTATAATGGTTTTATAAAAGGAAACCTATTGATAAAAAAATAACTTAAATTTCAATAAATTCATTATATGTTTTGAAAACATTATTTTCTCAAAAAATTTATTTTTATTTCATTTTTTAACAATAAAAATTAAAATTTTAAATTTTTAGAAAATTAATTTTATAAAATAATCTTCTTATTTTAAATCATAAATTAATAATTATATTAGGTTGAGTTTTTCATATTTTTCTATATAGTATCATTTTTCATAATTTGGGAAAATTATATAATTTTAATTAAAAATTACCTACCATTTAATTTATTTATAATGTAAAATTATATTTTAAATTGTTTTTCATAAATAATTTGTGCTATTGTAAATCCCATAATCAATTTTAGTTAATTTTAATCATTACGTTGAAATTTTTTTATAAAATAGATTAGTAATATATTATCATTTTTTATTAAAAACCCAACTTTCTCATCATGTCTATAAGGTTAATTTTATAATAGAACAATCCAATAAAATGAATGGAATTTAGAAAAATTATTTCCATATTTCGAATTATAAACAATTATATTATATAATAATTTGAACATAATTTTTGACCAAAAGGTATAGTAAAAACATTAAAAAAATTATTGTGGTTAAGGTAAAAATAGATTTACCAGTGGTAGGGGATAAAAAATACAAGGGTAAAAATTAATTAAATGATTTTCATATAACAATTTTATGGATATTTTTTTACCTTATCACTTATACATACTAGAATGATCTTTTATTGGATCCCTATGACATAAATTTATTTTAGGTCGAATTCTATCTTTTAAAAAATTACATGTTTTCCATTAACCTAACATAAAAAAGTCCACACATTATCCTCTCCACATAAAACCATAAAACCCATTTAATTTGGAAAATATCTAACCAAACACCTTATAAAATCACTTATCTTATCTTCTAAGATATATTTTTGAAAAATAAAAATAAAACCTATAAAGGCTTTTAGTGTAAACATAAGGATTGTACCTGAAGAAGAGGTAGTGTTTTTTAATGAGAGCTTTTGTTTTATTTATTCTTTGACCTCCTTATGTTTTTATTATACTATTATTATTTTATTATATTTGTATAATACATATATTTATAATTCCTCTATTATGGTAATTACTTATAACAATCTCCACTTCAGTCAAATGTGTTACAAAATCATCCTTCGAGTGCATGGGGGACTGCCACCTCAGGAATATATGTCATTTTTTTATGTTAACACCTCAAGGGATAGAAATAATGATGGATTTATTATTTTTATATATTATTTATGATATTCTTATACTTTTGGAATCATTATTTCAAACAGATTATCATACTCTCAGTTTTATGGGAATATGATAATATAGTTTGCGTGTACCACAAATTACCACATTGGAAGCCAATTTGATTCATACGAAGATTACATGGAAGGTAATATTGACAGGTATAAACATAATATGTTATATATATGAAATAAAATATATTATATAATGATAATATATCATTTACATTTCATTCATTCAAAGTAATAATAAAAGAGAAGCAACGTTACTATCTACATAAAGACTACCATCTCCATGAGTGGTGCAATTATTATTATATCACAAAATTTTATATATTATTCTAAATATATATGTAATTAATATTTTTGATATTTACGACTCGTTTAAAATTCTCTACATGATCATATCATGATATAATTAAGCGGCACAAATAAAAAATCATAATTTATATGTGAAATAAAGTGGTTATTACCTAAAACATTACTTTAACATAGAATTGTTAATAAACATGTAATAATAAGTCATAATAAAACCATATATTTTATGACATCAATAATTATTTTTCATTAATATATTTATTATAAACATGTAATTTAATAAAAGAGGTTTTAAAATATATGATGGATGTCACTTTTAAAAGTAAGATATTTTGGTATCAAATAACCTTCTTTCAGATATACATTATGTTATGAACAAGTGTTCTTTCACAAGGATTATATAAAACCCATAGGAAAATTTAATATCATGAATTTATTTACCCTCATGAAATTTAAGGTTCATGTTTATGTGATTCTATCATGGGTACAATGACTCAATGATTCCAAGTTAATAATCATTTTATGATACTATCTCATCATTTTCCAAGCTTGTATTTGTTTATGTTTTAGATGATAAAATATTATGAACCATACCTATAGAAACATGTAAATTATATTATCTTATATTTATTCATAATATTTTTACATAATTTTTCAATTTTCTACTCTAATTTAATTAAAATAAAAGCGAAAATGATTGTATGAAAATATGACTTTATTTCTCTCTTCGATACAAAAATAATCATTCTTCTAAAACCATTTTTTAATATAAATGAATTCAATTTTTTTCTATTATCATCGGAGTTTTAATATAAAATTTTAAAATTTTATTAATTTTTCAATTTTTTTGAAATTATTATTTATTTAATTATCCAAAAAATTCCCAATTGTTTTTTTCCGATAATGTGAATGGAAGCACTATATTAACATTTACGACATGAATAAAACTACATATTATCCTAATAATTATTTAACATTATTCTTATATTTTTTTAATGGTTAATATGACTGGAAAATATTTCAATAATTCTCAATGTTCTAAAATGTTTTTTTCAATGGGAATAGTATATTTTCCCCAAAAAATATTTTAGTTGATCAATAGAAATAATTTATCATCTAACATTAATTCTACAATTGATTCCTATGACATAATGGGATTATAATTCCTAGATACTATTCATTTTATTTCATCAAATATATTATTATTATTTTGTATTTGCGTTTATAAAACAATTTTTTCTTCAATGGTTTATACCATGTAAAATTTCTATGAAATACCCCTCTGTTCTACGTTTTATTCAATGAATAAATATTGAAATTATTATAAAACATATCCCATTTCTACAGGTTATGATATAATAAAATTATTATTAATACTATTTAATTTATGGTTGAGGATTTGATAAAGGTCTTATACTATTTTGGAAGACATAAATATTGTGTACACTATTATAATATAGGGTTCAATATCTCCATACAATGTAGTGGGTAATGATTTATATATTATGTGATATATATTATTGGAACAGGGATTGAAAATATTTTATTCGGTGACTTTTTAATCTACGATGGTGATTAGAGTTTATATTAATTACTGTTGTGGTTTGTTAAGTGAACCCATTATAATATGATAGCTGTGGAAATGATCATTTAACACTATGTAAGAGATTCTATATAATTATGTGTATTCCATAAATCATTGTCTTTTTCAAATGTTATGTCCTAAAAGATCATCAACTATGATCAAATTATTATTAAAGGCTTATGAGCTGCCAATATTTATTCCATGACTTAATATTATGATCTTTCATATGAAGGGTCGGTATTACATATTTTATTTTCATTTTCTTATAATATTATATTTAGGTTAGTATTATGTATCTCCCATGTTTATAATTTTTGAGCTTCTGATATCACCCCTTCCTATGTTTCCTTTCCTTATCCAATAATGAAATGTATTATGCATAATCTTTTTATTAAGGGTTCTAGTTATGAAGATCATAGTGGGAGATGATGTGTCATATCTATTGACCTTTAGTTTGTGTTTCTATGTCTAAAATGACACTTATATATTATGGTCCATAGGTATGTGTTCTGGTTATTTAATAAATATTCCAAAAAAATGATGCAATATATATGTATTATTAGATTGAGTTACTATAGGATACCCATGATTGAATAACCTAAATTTTTAGGAAGGATTTTCACCATTTCACATGAACATTGTAAAAATCATGGACGAGTCTTTACATGAAGATAAATAATGGAAATTGAAGGGAAATCAGTATTCATAAATAACAAAATAAAAATTTCAAACTATGTAGTCCATTCACACATGGTTATGTGAAATTATTTGGGATAAACCAAATGATCCTTGAATAATGAAAAAAAAATATAATGAATAATATTCAATAAATGTGTTTTATTTTATTACATGAAAAGAACAAGAAATAATTCATGAAATATACATGAAGAATATTGTGATTATATATTTTATATATTGAATAATTTATTGAAAAAGCATGTGCTCTATTTTAACACATGTATGGGATGTTAATAAATCAACAGATTAATGAATTAACATATGATTTTTTGCACTGAAGTGACTAATTAATACCGGTGATCATAACTCATTGAACAAGATGACATATAAATAAGAGGCTGTTGAAGACTCTTAAATTTTTCAAGAGTATTTGAGATGATAATTTATTATGTAAGATGATTAAAGATTCTACTATTATGGATAAATACATAATTAAACGTGAAGTCTTCCTATTTGTTCAGGGAGAATATCAATTCTTCTTGTTGGATCCTTGTGTAGTAGGATTATATCAGATGGAGCTAGATTCGATGTCATTTTTTCATAGATGAATTGATTGAACTTTGTCATGTTGGGTACAAAAAAAATATTCTATTTGTTGGAGGAGGATTATTTTCCCCACTAGTTTGATAGATATGAATACCGAACAGAGGGGGATAACTCGTTATGCATGGATTTGGATTTTGGAGAATATTTTAAATCCTCAATTATGTGTGCTCTCTAACTCAATTATTAATACTGATCACAATGTTAGACTAATGGATAATATTAAGTGGACTAAGATCCTTATAATGTTTTAGGGGATGAATTTTATGGGATAGGAATTCTTATAAAAATCAATTATTTACCCGACCCTACCAACGGGAAAATATAACCAGGGGAACTACATTATTCAATAATAAAATCTCCACATTCTATATCCACTATTATAAAGAAATAAATTTGAAAACCCAGCCATATCCTGGAGACACAAAATAGACATATAATATCATATTTTTTTAATAAAAAAACCATGTATGTATCCTACTCTACTACATGCATAAATATTAAGGATAATAAAATCTAATGCTAGTCTGAAAAATATTTAATGAAAAAAAATAAAATTACCCTTATAAATAGAATCAGAATAAATTTATTTTTTAAACTAAATAGTCCTTGTCAAAATTAAATTTACTTTCATATTTTGAATAATTTTATGAAAATTTTTTTTATAATAGGCAACGTTTTAACAATAAAGTAAAATAGTCTGATGAATTATTGTAAAAATAAGAAAAACTATAGGTGAATAATCGAAACCAATTTACTAAAAAAATTAATGAATCTACATATAATTGAGGAATAGAATCGAACACACCCACATATATGAATAGAAAATATTACCGTAATGTTATCTTATATTCCCTATGGATGACCATGAAAAATTCATAAATAATCACCATGTATGTATACTCTCACTAGATATCCACATTCTACCTAGGCAATTCGTTTGACCGTACAATGAAAAGAATATGTGAAACTACCAACATAGAGAAACTATCCCATTATAGAAACTATAATGATAAATTTTTAGACACTATAATTAAATAATTCCCTAAGACAATATTCTAGCTACCCATAGTCTCCTATGAAATGAAAATATATTTGATCGAATCAACCCTGATGTATTAGAGAATCATATCAATAATAATATATACCAGGATATCACCTCTGAACATCATTCATTAAAAAACCACTAATTCCGGTATGATTTTTATTAAAAAAATATAAAAAACCCCTAATGATTCATCTATCACATGAAATAGCTATTTTAAAATTTCATTATTTTGTTTAGAAAAAAGTAGATTCTTGTTTCCAGGGACCAAATAATTAAAAAAATAGAAATAAATTAATGTTGTTATAGTACATCCATTATAACCAAAGTTTATATAAAAAATTTCAGAAATGTATATCATATAAACAACATAGAGTAATAGGTAATTTTATATTGTTTAACACTTATTTAGAATCCTAAGGCAACATCCACCATGAATTTATAATTATTAGAAATTGTCTTAATTACTAAGAAATTCATAAAATGGAATAATTCTTTTAATACTTCCAAATGTAAATTTATCGAATTCTGTGTTTGAATGTTTTTTTAAAATGGATTAAATAATTAACAACTAATAGAAGTATGATTTATTGTTTCATGGAATCTAATAAAAATATATCATTACATAGAAAGAATCATTAAATATACATAATAAAATTTTGATGTACTAAAAATAAATCTAGAAACCCTATATGAAATCATGATTATAAATTTAGAGTATTTGAAAAAATTAAAATGACCTTTAATATCATTGTTTTACTGGAGTTTATGATAATCCACCACAATAATGGAATAAGAGCATATGGAATACAATAAGTACCCTTTCATCAAAAAATATTGTAATTAAAAATTGATTAATGAGAAACCCATTATCTACCAAATCTTGTTAGTGTAAAAATATTAAATAAGGAATAATACTGGGAAATGAATCATTTATGAGATTATTACCTTGAGGAGTAGACCTCCAGGAAGGATGGAAAGACATGAAATCACTATTTGAGGAAGGGATACCCATATGGAGAGTTATAAGGTCCAATAGGTTTAAAATGGAGAAATAAAGAGATAGTTTGGAATAAAAAACATTTAGGGATTAATCAGTGATTCCCAATTTTTAATGACCTTTATAGGTTGTACAATTCTCCCATCAGATTTTAAAAATCATGTACCAACATTATGAGAAGATCTAGATCGACCTGGGATTTATTTACTATTTTTCATATTTCTAGAAGAAAACATGTTCCAAGAGTGATAAATATATATACTAAAATCATAAACCTACATGGGATGTTTTTATACTGCTTCTCCTAATAATATGATAATTTTATGAAATTATAATCTCAAAATCTAACAATATATTCAAATGGTGGAACCAAAAAAAAGTTAAAATTTAAAACCAATAACTTTATAAAAAATTTTGGAAATTAATATTCCTTTCATGAAACATGTCCATTCCATAAAACTTTTAACCCTTAAAAATATCAAAACAAATAAGTTGAAAATGGAAAAAGATTTGGTTCAATATTCTTTTAGAGGCATAACATGGAAAATAACAATTAGAGAGTAAATAAGGTTACACTAGAAATCCCCACACAACACCATAAAAATGAAATTTGAGTATATCACAGATACCCCTATTATTGAAATAAAATAAAGGATTAAATATTGCATTTTAGATATTTTTGGAACCCAAAACATTTTAGAAAACTACCAACAGAAGAGGGAAAATTAGTTTCTTATTATATGATCCTTGCAACGAGGAACGTCTGATCTGAATCATAAAAAAAGGTGTTATAATGAGGTTCTTTAGAAATCCTAATAAGTATCTGTAATTTTTTTAATGATAAAAATACCAATATCCATATGAGGTATAGTTTGGGTTAGTGAATACAACATTCAATCGATGATATATTATGACACATTCATCAATTCAATACAGAGAAATCTGTCATCAATTATCACCGCACCAACCCAAGAATTAAAATCCAACCTCAATCATAAAAACAAGAAATCATTATCAAGTATACGAAGTAATCTATGATCTTAAATAAAATAATTGATATAAAAACCATTATTTACCATAATAGAGATTCATTATCCTCAAAAATAATTTTTTCATCCTTAATAGATTCATATCAATCCATAAAAATAATAAATTATATAGTATACAACTATAACTAGAAATAAGAGACTGTGTAATAATATTTGGAAAAAAACAAGTAATAACTTAAGAAACCTCTACATAAACAATTTGATCATTCGATTTAACCAGGGGATCTAAAAAATGGGTTTATCTGACTCTACTTCTATGTTGAGTAACTCCTTTAAAATTTGACTATAACATTACTAGGATGATATAAATATGATAGATATTAGTTTTTTTTGGACATTATGTATTATAATAAAATTTTATTACACACTACTAGAACACTAATGGATTTATTAGAGATTACTTCAATATGTAAATGAATGACTCCATTTTAATTTTTCAACCCAACTTATTGGACTTATATGACATCCCATTTCCCCTTATTGTTCTTTCTATGCTATCTCTTGGAACATGGTATAGAAAATTAATAATGATAGTACTCAAATTTTTTATTTTTAAATCCTTCCTAAAAAAGTTTTCTTCGGGTTCAAAAACAATAAACGAAAACTGTAGACAAGGGATATTGTTAAATCACTACAAACAATTTTTAGAGAATATTACCAATTATAGATGGGATTATATGATCCAATTTTTTAAAATAAAGAATTATACTCTAAGATTTATTCACTACCACGATGAGGTCCATAAGTATAAGTCCCCACCCTTAAAAAATAATAAATATTGATTTAATTCAATAATTTGACTTTCATTCACATGGAGTATCATTTCATGTTTAGATAATTAAATAATTAGTCCATTACTCATACATAAAATCTCAAAAATTACATATTAGAGACTTCTACTCAATATCAATTGTTTTCATAATTTTTTTTAAAAATATGTATGTTTTTGTTTCATTTTTAATCTTCGTAACATTTCCATATTCTAATCCTTATCTCTATTTTTCATTACATCATGTGAAGAATAATTCTAAACACGGGATGAGCATAAAAATCATAGTGAGGGATTCATAATAAATCATGTAATCCATGAATATATTATCGTAAATTAATAATTTTCATCATTAAAAAGTAGTAAATACACATTATTGAGTATAAACACTTTTCTTACCCTATTTTGTAATCAAAACATTACCTCATAACCCATTTTAATAAACATATAACACATAATAGTAATAGGGAACATAATCCTACTTAAATAGAATAGCTATATGATTGACTTCGACACATATCCCTCTTACAAATGAAATATCCAAATGACGGGATACCATACCTAATGCATTGGAGGTTATAAAATAATACCCATCCACGGTTGATCATGTAACCTCCCATATGATGTTTATAATGTGACCATTTGTCTTTGATTTATCATATAACCATTCATCATATGTATAAGAACCATTATATATAATAACACATAATATATTTCAATTATCAATAGTTCACTCAAAAAAATTAATTTCAATCATAATAAATTATTTCAAAATATTGAAATCGTAAATACCCATTAAAAAAAAATTTCAATACCTAAAAACCAAAAAATGGAAGAATAGACTTATTTTCCCATTAAAAACATTACGGTTTATATAAGAATCCATATATTAAATAACGTTTTGGGAGTGGGGGAGTCATTTTTACTACATAGGTGAAAAAAAATTCCATTTGTCATTATGTAAGGAAATTAAAATATTTCTTATCAAAATATTCATTTTAAAACACTATTAATGAATTAAAATTCAATGGAGATTACTATATAACTTATAAAGGAAGGTGGTGTATAAAATCAAAATTTGACTTAATAAAAGGACATTGAGACGAATTCCCTCACTGTGAGTATGAATCATATCAGAACATATTTTTCATCATGAATAATTATAATTTGATAATGTATACATATATAGGATCTTTTTTTTAATTTATCATTTTAAATTTCTTATTACTTTTTTATTACAACTATATAATGATTTAAGTTCACGTCACACATTTTGTTGACATTTGATACTTGAGTGAAAAATAATCTTGGTACAATGTCAATATATCGAGTGGTCATACGTGTTTAATCACCAAAATATTATTAATGAAATTATAATCATTTTTATACATAAATTAAACCATTAAATCAAACCACAATGTGTTGGTATGAAAAATTAACAATGTTGTAATCCTATAGACGGTAAGTCGTACTTAGGTGTGAGTAACACTTTCCATTTCTAATTTATATTTAGGAAAAATAATTTATGTATTATTACATATTTCTACATTTATAATAACATCATTAAAATCATATAAACCACTTAAATATCTTTACATATATAAAAAATGTATATAACGAACAAATACATGACACATTTCTTCGTGGATGTGATAGTTCACACGTACGCACGAACGATGAGTCCATTTTTATGCGCATGGAATGTAAAAAAATAATTGATATATTATTATATTTGATTAACTAATATTTAATTAATATCACCTATGATCATTATTTCCATTATTAAAACCAATCATGAGAGACAATTATAAAAAATGAATTATATTGGTTCGTGGATGTAATAGTTTTCTCGTACATTGTAACAATTAATTCCATTCCCATTTAATGGAACTGTAATGGATATTAGTGATTATATTCTCATGAAAAAATTTCATTATATTTTGGATACTTGAGTTATTATTAAATCTTGGAAGGATAATATTTGAAGGAAGTGGAAGAAGAATTAAAATAGAAATACTTAATGAAAATTTTACCTCTTCTTCGATTAATCAAATTTGAAGAACATCATAACAGAACAATGGATGGTTTTATCCCTAAAATAAGTCCTCAAGAATGTGGTGAGATATTATTTGAATGGGTTTGAGAAGATCATGGTAGAATCAAAAGGTTTTGGATGTGTTAGTAATAGAGAAAAATGGATTCCTTTTTATACGTGAGGGGATGGTCACCCATAGAATTATTAAAATTATTAAATTAATATGAATTCAATTTTGATTCAAAATGTGTCAACGATAATTTAGATATAATATATGATTATTATGGGTCTAAATAAAATCATAAAATTAAAATTTTAAATGTTTTTGTTGTTTTTAATTCTTATATTTTTGTTTTAACCCCTTTTAACTCTTACCATTTTATCATGTAATTTATACTTATATTGTTAAAATATTTACTAAATCAAGAATTTTTTAAATTAATTAGTGATTAATAACCCTTTTATAGTTATATAATCTTTTTTTAAATATTTTTTTTAATTTTATATAATTTAATTAACAATTTTATATTTTTAAAAATGAATAATGCTAATTTTGATAGTAATCATTATATGATTTTTTTAAAATATCATAACAAGTGGATTACTTAGAAAAACCTATATTAAATATGTACTAAAATGTCATAGAAATATATATAATTCATGGATGGCATCAAATATTGTAAATTTTTTCATTTTATATTATTATTCTCATTTATTAGATACGTTCTTTAACAAATTCATTACCTCATCATCTTTGTATCCTAATAAAATAAAATTATTTAATTCCTAAAAATTATAAATAAATTTCCATGTTGGAAGTAATTTTTTAAAATTTATAATGATTATTCATCAACTATGATATCGCTTTAATATCCTAATATCAACATTATTTTAGTAGGAAGAGACATATATATACCATATTTGACTATACATTAAAATAAATGTTATAAATTCCATAATCACTCCCAAGAGGCTTCCAAAGGTCACAATTTCGTCAATATTATGGTAATTGATGATAAAAACACATTAAACAGGATTAAGAAATGTTTTAGGATAATTTTATAATATTATAATATTAATTTTACTTTTAATAAACTTATTTACATTTAACCATGGGAAATAAAATAAAGTTATTGTTCAGAAAAAAAATATTTAGATCCTATCTAACAACATTTTTCATACTGATTACTACCATATATGTCCATTTTTGAATATTAAATTCATATAATGTTTTTATATTTGGTTTAACACTAATCTCATTCATGTATTGATAATTCAAATAAAATGTTCAAAAGATGACATTGTTTTTCTATTTAATATTAATTTGAAAATTAATAAAATTAAAATAGGATTGAATGATATAAAATTTATATAAATGTACCATAAAACCAGGTAAAGGTATAATATAACAATATAAATAAAATAGATGAAAAATCATTTTAAAATTAAAATGTAGTATTTTTTTACTATTCATTAAAATATGAATGTCATAATTAAAATACCAAAAATTTATCCACACTAAATTTGAATGTCCCCATTATGTATAAGAAGATTAATTTTTCAAATAGAACATATAATATTTTAAAAAATCTATATTTAAAGTGGGTTCCCAATAAAATGGTGGAAAAACTACAATTTTTTAAATACATATTGCTTCCAAAAAAATGATTTTTTTATATCATGTCTAGAGAGAATATATGATAAATTTCAAAAAATAAATTGAGTATTTCAAATATATATTTCATTAATAAAATCCATCAAGATTTATTTTATTATTTTATAAACTCACTTATTTTCATTTAAATCATTCGTTTAGAAAGACGCATCCTTTATTTTCAATTGGTATTTATTTAATTTCCAAATTAATTTGGTAACCAGTGAATAATTATATAAACATGTGTAAACAATATTTTTATAATTTATTTAATCCTTTTAATTCCCACCATTCTAATGGATATGTGATTACTATTAATTTAAATAATATTATTTTGATCATTAAATCTAAATATTTTTTATAATGTATGATTTTGAACAAAGTTTTTCCTTTTACTAAAAATGGGATGCTATAGCAAAACTCCCTATACTTATGTATTTTTACAAAATTTATAAATAAAAACTAAATGAACAATGTGTGAAAGTGTTCCAAAGATCGGTAGTTCAATGGTTTAGTCTGAATAATGGAATTCAACCACTTTTTACTAATATAATCCAACATAATAGTCGAAAATATATTCTTAAGAGGATCGAGAAATTCATTCCATAATAGAATATCATTAACCATAAACAAAATTTCTTAAAAATTCTTATATTTTGGTTTCCTAAGGAAATGAAGAATGTTCATATTCTTGATTTCATTTCTGAAATCTCACAACAAAGCTTGACATAGAAGAATTACATCATCAATAACTACTATTTCATGATTTATCTTCTTGTAAAGGGAAATTGAAAATGAGAGGGTTTGTATTATGTGAATCACCCCTAAACCCCTCTTAATAAACGACCCAAACTAAGATGGTCCATACTCTAAAATATTATTAAAAATAACAATCCATTATCAAAATTGGAAAATAATATTAAATTTTATTTCAACTATCCAAATTATACAACATAATAAAATTTTCATACAATTTAACAAAATCTCATTAACTCCCATTCTGAAAAAATTACACAATTACAACACTCAATTTAATTCATACATGATATTAAATTCACTATGTAAATTTTTTAGAAAAATTAAAACATTTCAAATTGTCAATATATCCTAAAGATTATTCTATAAACCAACATATTAAAATTCAAAAAAAAATCACCTTGTCATCCTTTTAATCGAACAATATAAGTACATAAAACCATTATCTATTTCAATATACAAATATTAAATATTTCCTCTATTTTCATATGTTCTAGATCATTTATTTATAAAAATAAAACATGGTTTTTTATTATAAAAAATTAAGAATAACTAAAATACCATATATAATCTTTAATTAATATTTGAATTATTTTTAAAATAATTATAGGTGTGAACAAAAACTAAATCCATATAATATCAAAAATAAGAAAAATTATTAGATATTAAAATTATTCATGATTTAAATTTTTGGTTTAGAGTATATTTGACTGAGCATGTGAATCCCACTAAAGGATTATTAAGATTAGCATTTATGGTCTACACATGATTTTCCATATTGGGCAAAGTAACTACATTACCTAGTATTCAATTCCAATTTCTACTTTTATAAACAATAATTATAAAATAATATACCATGTATAATAATAATAAAATAGAACACCCAAATGTAAAATAAAAACATGGCCTAAAATACGAAATCTATGTAAAAGATCTATATATACATATCCTATAAAACCATAGTATCTTATATCACCCCAAGAGGAGGTGGTTATTTGGAACCCACCCATGATCATCCTCTTAATATCCATTTATTGAATCTCATACATACCATAAAAAATATATAACAAACCAGGGATTTGATACATTTTTTCCCAAACCAACATGGGCTACCAATCATCTAGATCCTTAGTGAGTGCATGGAATGGCTTGAATGGTGTTCCCAATCCCCCCACCCATGATGAAAATTTCTTTTTAGGAAACATAAATTCTCAATTTAGAATAAATATGGATTATTAATAAATAAATAATCAAGAAATCCTACCTAGTAATTTTTTATGACCCTCCCAAAAAATGTTGATCGAGTACTAATGAAATAAGAAATAATTAAATTATATGGAAATAGAATAAGATATATTTAAGAAAAATATATAATGTATTAATTAACTATAAACTAATACATTCCCATAATAATAAATATGATTCAATTCCATATAAGAGGTGTAAATGGTAGGTACATAACTGATAGAAGACTAAGTATGTATGAGAAAAACCTAATTAACATACATTCACATGAAAGAGTATCATTTTCACATTCCATCATTTCCAAAATGATCCATGACACAAATAAAAACATCCATATCAATGAGGAATCAATAATCCATATAATATGATATTTTTTATCAATATTCCTATTTAGTTTGGCCCTAATAATATCATAAATAACATTTATTTAGAATGTAATTTCATGCAAGAATAAAAACAAATTTATATAATAAGCTTTGATTCCACATTAAAACAATAACTAATTAAATATCATTTGAAAACTTCATTGATAATATTTTTGCAATATTTCTTTACAATTTTGGATAGTTTAATATAATACATTTTATTGGATAAAATGATTCAAAAAAATAAAATGATTCCATAAATTTGTTTTGATGAAAGAAAATTTTTATATATATTATTGAAAAACATTACATTAAAATATTTAGTGGAATAACAAATATTTACATCATAAATATTGACTTATCAATATATATAAAGAAATATATTGAATCAATGGAAAGAAGAATCCATAGGGATGAGCTTGAACCATGAAATTATTATCACTATTCTAAAATATATGAAAAAATGATGAATAATTTTCTCTAAATCCTAGTTTTATGCAACATATAATAACCAAGTGGAAACTCGTTAAGAAGATATATTCGTATATTTTTACCAATACCCAACTAATATATCATACAAAAATGTCATAAATTTTCATATTTCTCTTAAATATCTTCATAATATTTTCCTATGACATTAAAATTGTGGTGATCCAAACAACCATATTATATAAAATATCATATATATCAGAAAACAAAAACCTCACCTATGAACACCTTTCATTGAAATAACACAATTTTCAGGTTTAATAAATCAATATAAAAATACCATAAGGGTCCATCCATTACATAACATGGAAATATCACATTTTTAATAATATAATTTGAAAATAACTAAGGGCATGTATCATGTGCCAACATCTTTCTAAATTCACATTTCAAAAGGTTCTTGTAAATCCTTATGATATCACATCTATAGTAAATACAATTAATGAAAATCATATAAACATAACAGTATATTAATCATTTTTAAATATTTAAACACTCAATTAATAAACCAAAAACACCATTATCCGGGTATTAATCCTTCATATTTGTTTTATTAATTACTAAATACATCGTCAAATGGAGTAATTTAGTTAAAATAATAATTTTTTATTTATAAAATAGTAGGTGTGAATGGAATTTGAAAATATACCATGTATTTTAGAATAAAAAAATTGAATCCCCTCAAATTTTAATTAAATTCATTAAAATCTTTATATTTTTAAGAAACAATCCTTTGATATAGAAAATATCATTTTAAAAAGTCAAATAAGACATGTAAAAGGCCTCACATTGATGTATTTCTAGGATATGGTTGTAAGGGTTTGAAATATACTCATCCAATAGGAATTTTACATGTTTAAGTTATAGTTTTATCATTATCTTTTCATTTTATTTAAATCCTTTATTAATGAGGTAATCGATAGATCATCATGATGTCATAAATAATTTAATTTATTTAATGTATAAAAATTATAAAAAAATATCATGATGTAGGAAATATTTTTATATTTCTAATGAATATTTATAGTTAAAGATATGACTTGAATAACCCCATTTAAAAATTGTTTTAGTGAAACATCTCATGCTTGTGACATTTTTATTTTAACTTTAAATAAAAATATATTTATGTCATTTTCCAACCAAAGTGGCTCCAGGGGCTCCCCAAGTTGACCCATGGATTGTCTTGGTCATACACGACACATCCAATGAGGGTAGTACATGTGTCTAGGTCATTTCATATTATTAAAACATTATTTTTACCATAAAATACACTAATTACCTCTGATCGTGATTAAGAACATAAAAGTTACTATTCACCAAAAAAATCATTTTAATCCCATTGAACCACATTTTACATCCTAATGAAAAAAATGTATGTCAGATTTTTGAAATTCAAAACACAGAGTTGGCAATGATTCATTTAAAGGAAAAATTAGTTTCTTTAACTACCACTTAGTGGTTTCACTATTCATCAAAAATTGACGTTTTTCAGAAAAATATCAAAAATTCACCCTAAGCTATATTTGATATTCCAAACTAAAAAATGATGTCTATTTTAAAAAATTCAAAACATATAAGTTGCAATAATTAATTAAATAATTAATTCCCGATGTCAAAACAAATAGCGTGTTTTTAAGAAACAATATCTATTAAATGATTGACACTAGTTTAAGTCCAATATCAAAGTGAAATTAATTCCAATGACCACTATTTGATTAAATGGTAAAAATATATTCTTTTTTACTTTAAAAACAATTCAAAATATAATATAATCATATAAATAAATAATATTAAAAAGAGTTTTTGAATTAAAATACAATATTTTTCACTATTCATTAAAAAATAAACATTATCGGAAAGATACCAAAAATTTACACAAAGTAAATTTTGATGTCTCGATTCTAAAGAAGAATTTTATTTTGTCATATATAACACATAAAATTGTCAAAAAGTGGATTTAAAAGAGGGTATCCATCAAAAGGCGGTTAATCGACCTTCTAAATAATATTAGATTGTTTACGCATAAAATTGAATTCATTCACATTTTTAATCCTCTAACATTTATTGTAAAAAGTAAAAATATTTTACAAACATATAGAATAATTTTGTAGTTAGTTCTATTCATTCCCTCTTTTACAATGGTTAGGCGTTAACTACCATTTAAAATAATATAATTTTATTGTTATAGTGCAACGTATGATTTCAAAGGAACTCATTGTTGTGTATTGGGTAAGCCATCAAACATAGTGTTCCCATTAAATTAATTTTAACATTTTATTCAAAAAAAGGGATAAATATAAAAATTTTATATTCTTTATTTACCTGGGGTGTTACATCCTTCCCCCCTTTTGGGAATTACGTCCTTGCAATTTTAAAATTGGTCTCAGAAACATCTTTGAAAGTCCCACATCGGAACAGGAGTCGGTAAAACAATCAATTTAAAATAAAGAAAGAGAAGTACAGAGGTCACCTGAGTTAACCCACACTAGGATTCCATGTAGGAAAACATGGACATTGAGGAGAAAACATAGGGTCATGTTCTGATGGAGAGTGATAGAAAACATGTTTAAGAGAAAGTTAACCACAAGAAAATCACAAACTTGTGATGGGTTAAACGGTATTCGATTCCCCAGTAGGAAACGTTAATAGACAACATTTTTGTTTTAATTTAATTTTTATTGATGAATTTATACATAAGGAAACATAATTACATATCATGTTTACTTTCATCCTTTATTAGATTTCTTACAAAAACTCATATTTTCACCAAAAGACGATTATTTAGGAAGACTTGTTCACCTTAAGAGTACTATAATCAACTTCTAGAGAATCACCTAATCCACAAATGAGAACTATATACTTCCCATGTATTTATACTTTATCCAAAACCAAAACCATAAAGGTTAGTACAAGATCAGATAATCCAGAAAAGGATAACCCTTTATAAAAAGAAAATTTATTCTTACTCTACAAAATTTGTCCAACAAAACCCAAAGTTCAACGAGGACCATTCAATAAAAAATTTGTCCATAAAATTTTTCAAGTTAAACTAAATAATATTGAAACCCGAATATTTGAAGGATTGAGTCACATAGTCTTCCAAGGTACAAATTAACTTTTATCTCCAAATAACATCAGTTTCTCTTAAATTTTCATATTGAAATGTAATTAACCTAATCACATATCCTCAATGATAGGTTAATCATTTCCATAGATAACCCAAAATAAACTTACTATTGATTCCTAAAATCATCTATCAAAAATGAATTAGTCAAACTAACAAGGGACTTCACGTAGTCCAGTGGTTGGCGATAAATACCAGTCGCAATTTGGTTGTGGGATCGATTCCCCCATCTTTGTCTGACACGACGGGTTGTCACACGGTCTGCATGTTGTCCTTTTTCCAAAACGATATAATTCATAAAACATTCCCCAAAATTAGATTAAATCTTCAAAAATAATCATAACATATTTTAACCTCATTTTTATCTCATTCCTTTCATTTTCCATCATAACATATAATAACCCATAATTACCTCAAAAGTAAGGATCATATAAACTCTAATGGTTACCTTTATAATTATTACATGAACTTCCACATTGATTGGTTATCTCGCACAAGATGCATTACAGAACATACCAAGATTCAAGTGGTAGATCATAACTCCTTGATAGTTGGCTTAGAAAAACCACGAGTTTCCTCATTGAATCCCCCATTTTATCTAGTATCTTAATCATAGAACCACCACAGTTTCCTTCAAACCTGTTGTCTCTTTAGTGCCTGCTAGATCCATCCATTCACTAAAAACAGAAATGTCAGTGTGAGTATATCAACAAAACCATCATGTAATAATGAGGAAGGTAAACAATAATATATACTTACTCATTCACTTTATCTAAAACTAGGACTCTTTATGAAATCATAACGATTATGGCAATGTCACTTATGCTTAGATAATACCCTAACCTCTAAAGTTATCTAAACCGTCCTCTGATACCAACTATAAGGCCCCAACCTTAAACCTTACTTAATCATGAGTTATTACAAGATTAAACATTGGGGATCTTTTCAGGTTTAGAGTTTTAGAGAATTAGATCATAAAACTTTCACTACATTCCAGATTTAAACAAAGTTGTTACATAAAATATAGTATTAATTTTTCCCATCAACGGAAACGTATTTAAAATTAAACATGGTTTCTTTCTTGACACTTCCTTGACACTATCATCATCTCATGTACCATTCCCTTGACCTATGAAAACCATATAAAAAACATGGGATGAGCATAAAAATCTCATTAAGGGTCATTGAAATTATGTAAAGGAAACATGAGTACATATAAACATAAGAATGAAATCATATTTTACCCATAAAACATATTCACTTTAACATACCTCAAAAAATCAAGAATAAATCAAATAAATCATAATACATAAAGGTAAATTTAGGCATTCATAACATTATTACATAGGGATTAACCCTCCTGGTTATGTTTGGAATACCCATCAAAGTATATTCCCTAAATCTCTTCAGAGAAACCTTAACGCTTAACTCCGTCACGTTACCCAATGCATTGGAGAGCTATATCGGGCTCACCCACCCTATGTTTATCACGGAACCAACCATCTTCATAACAATACCCAAGAACCATAACATAATCATAGCACATAACTTAAGCATAAAGGAAATATAACATTCCCACATTGAAAAAACAATATAACATTTTAAGATATTGAAATAATTATTCCATTCTAAAAACCATTTTCAAAACCATTTAAAATATTTAATAAAGCGATTTTTGAATCAAAGTGTCCCATGCCACTTTGAATCTTTTAACATTTTACACCATAAATATCCATATAAATAAATCCTTAAAACCATTTTGAAAACATGGATATTAATGAGAAATATTTATAATATTAAATCATTAAAACATTTAAAATGATATTTTAGTTAAAGGGGTTTTAACAAAATGAGAGACAGTTGAATACAATAATTGAGGAATAAAATTTAATAAAAACTTTATAATATCATGAAAATAAAGGGATTCATTATATAATATTCAAAATGATAGTATATAAACCATATAAGAGTGAATTGGTGCATAACAACAATGATGACTCAATGGAAATGTAAATTGAGATAAAATCCATTATAATGATGGTATCCTTAAATTAAGGATAAATAAATCTCATAATTATGTGCGAAAAATATAAATACACCCAATATAAGTGGATATTACGTGTAAAATAATCAAATCTCATTCACACAAATTCCAAGGATACATATTCAATAACTACATGTTGAACCCAAAGAAATCGAAATTGGGTTAAGAAGTTCCCTTAACAGCCTAACGACGTCACATCAAATTTTAGAAAAATAATTGATGAGAGAGATAAAGGGTATCTCATCACTTGGACATAAAATTTACGGAAATAAGGATATATAAGAACATATCCCCACATAATTAGATCAAAATTATAAGACATAACAAAAGAAGTCTTTTAAAAATAGGAGGGTGAAAGGTTCCCTTACCGATTTGGGTAACATTCGAGACGTACACCCCATGAAAGAAGGACTATACAACATTGATGTAAATACTCATATAATAAAGTATGTTACAAAAAGAGTAGAATAATGGATAGTAATACACTACCCAAAAGGAAATATTGGAAAATGTAGCATGCATCTCACGAAAACAGAATGTGAGATAAAAATCCCCTTATGAAATTTTTGGCAGCCTAACCGCGCCAATTAAAACATCCAAAAATGGATTGATGAGATCAAATAGGGTCTCTCATAATATGAACATAAAAATTACAGAATGAATAATATAAAATAACATCCCCAAACATATTAATGGCGTGCTTAAAGGAAATGACATAAAAGAGAGTACTTAAAAAGGAAGAGAGAGGTAGGATCCCTTACCTCAGGTCCGACTTGATTCAATCGTTCTTTAACGTCATGAATAATAAACATGAGTAAATTTATACTTGCTTTAGATCCTTTTTCAAGTTAATTATTCATTTTCAATCTCTTATTTCCATGTTATAAACATTATGTAATCATTTCAGTTAATAATTTTTTTTGTCGATAATTGGTTCTTAAGTCGAAAGTGGACTTCATACAATTACATGTTATTTGTGTGGTCAAAGGTTCATTATATACAGAATGATAGTCATGATTTGGATATCATATATATCATATATATCCACAATATATAGGTATTTATAATATTACATAATCATTTAGAGGTACGAAATGAAATGCACCGTTCATGGAGGCGGTAAGCCGTACGTACGCATGAACGCTACTTTCATTTCTATGTCATATTAATGGAATTAAAAATAAATGAGAGGTATGTATATTTTAATTACAGAATTATATTCATCATTTATATGTAACATACATCATATATAATAACTTTAAATCCATCCTTTATACATCCCACATATGTCATTAACGAATCAAATCACTTTGAGGGGGCGGTAGTCCGCACATCCTAAAATGAAATTATCGTGTTTACCCACAATGGAAACCATAAAGGTATGCAACAAAAGAAAAATACAGAATCATAAGTAAAACATAAACATTTTATATATCATATATAAATATAGTGACATCTTACTGGACACCTTTGAAGGTGTTATATGAGTGTTGAACTATCATCGTTTCGTGAGGCAGAAATTCTCCATCCACAGAAACAGTATGTTATTTAACCATTACATGTAGGTTTGTGTAAGTGTATCTCTAATTATTCTTATAATCACATCTTATTATATTTAAGATACTGGATTTGTTACAAAAGAAATGAATAAAAAGAGTTTAGGGGGTTGGGGAAGCAAAATAATACAAAATAACACAAGTGAAGACATTACCTTAAAATCGGGTAACTCTCTTTGATTTGAGCTCAAAGGCTTCTTTGGGAAGACTTCTGCCCAATGTGTTGATTCTAGGAGAAATAGAGGGATGTGGAGACACAAAATGAGTAGGGTTTGGCCGAGAAAAAGGCTTGAGAGGTTTGGGTAAGGTGGTAGAGGTGGGGGCCTTTTATAAGAGGAGAGGAGGGGCACTCTTGGAATGTTACAAAATGCTACTTTATTTTCAAATGAGTTTCGGATTATAAAGGACCTGCATTGATGTATTTCTAGGATAAGGGGGTAAAGGTTCGAAATATACTCATCCAATAGGTCTTTGACAAGTGTAAGTTATAGTTTTAACATTATCTTTTCATTTTATTTAAATCCTTTATTAATGAGGTAATCGATGTATCATCATGATGTCATAAATAATTTAATTTATTTAATGTCTATAAATTATAAAAAATATCATGATGTAGGAAATCTTTTTAGTTTTCTAATGAATATTTATATTCAAAGATATGACTTGTATAACCCCATTTAAAAATTGTTTTTATTTAAACATCTCATGCTTGTGACATGTTTATTTTAACTTTCAATAAAAAGTTATTTATGTCATTTTCCAACCAAAGTGGCACCATGGGGTCCCCAAATTGACCCATGGATTTTCTGGTCAGCCATGACACAACCAACGAGGGTAGGACATGTGTCTAGGACATTTCATTTTATTAAGACATTATTTTTACAATAAATTACACTAATTACCTCTAATTGTGATTAAGAACATAAAAGTTACTATTCAACAAAAAATTATTTTAATCCCACTGAACCAAATTTTACTTCATAATGACAACCATGTATGTCAGATTTTTTAAATTCAAAACAGAGAGGAGTCAATGTTTCATTTAAACGAAAAATTCAGTTTCTTTAACTACCACTTAGTGGTTTCACTATTCATTAAAAATTGAGGTTTTTCAGAAAAATATCAAAAATTCACCCTAAGTTCTATTTGATATTCCGAACTCAAAAAATTATGTATATTTTAAAAAATTCAAAACATATTAGTTGCATTAAATAATTTAATAATTAATTCCCACTGTCAAAACAAATAGCGTGATTTTAAGAAACAGTATCTATTAAAGGATTGACACTAGTTTAAGTCCAGTTTGAAAGTGAAATTAATTCCAAGGACCAATATTGGATTAAATGGTAAAAATATATTTTAATTTTACTTTAAAAAATATTCAAAAGATAATCTAATAATATAAATAAATTAGATTAAAAAGTTGATTTGAATTAAAATACAACATTTTTCACTATTCATTAAAAATGAACTTTATCAGAAAGATACCAAAAATTTACACAAAGTAAATTTTGATTTCTCAATTCTAAAGAAGAATCTTATTATGTCAAATATAACACATAAAATTTTCAAAAATTGGATTTAAAAGAGGTTCGCCATCAAAAGGTGGTTAATCGACCTTCTAAATAATATTAGATTGTTTATGCTTAAAATGGAATTCATTCACATTTTTAATCCTCTAACATTTATTGTAAAAAATAAAAACATTTTACAAACATATATAATAATTTTATACTTAGTTCTGTTCATTCCCTCCATTACAATGGCTAGGTGTTAACTACCATTTGAAATAATATTATTTTATTGTTATAGTGCAATGTAAGATTTAAAAGGAACTCATTGTTGTGTATTGGGTAAGCCATCAAGCATAGTATTCCCTTTAAATTAATATTAACATTTTATTCACAAAAAGGGATAAATATAAAAATTTCATATTCTTTATTTACCTGGGGTGTTACATCCTTCCCCCCTTTTGGGAATTACGTCCTCGCAATTTTAAAATTGTGCTCAGAAACATCCTTGAAAGTCCCACATCGGAACAAGAGTCAGTAAAACAATCACTTTAAAATAAAGAAAGAGAAGTACAGAGGACACCAGAGTTAACCCATACTAGGATTCCATATAGGAAAACATGGACATGGAGGAGAAAACATAGGGTCATGTTCTGATGGAGAGTGATAGAAAACATGTTTACGAGAACATTAACCATAAGAAAATCACAAACATGTGATGGGTTAAATAGTATTCGATTCGCCAGTAGGAAATGTTAATAGACAAAATTTTTGTTTTAAGTTACTTTTTATTGATGAATTTATTCATAAGGAAACATAATTACATATCACGTTGACTTTCAACCTTTATTAGATTTCTTACAAAAACTCATATTTTCTCCAAAAGACGAGTATTTAGGAAGACTTGTTCACTTTATGAGTACTATAATCAACTTCTAGAGAATCACCTAATCCACAAAAGAGAACTATATACTTCCCATGACTTGAGACATTAACAAAAACCAAAACCATAAAGGTTATTACATGATCAGATAATCCAGAAAAGGATAACCCTTTATAAAAAAAAATCTATTCTTACTCTCCAAAATTTGTCCAACAAAACCCAAAGTTCAACGAGGAACATTTGATAAAAAAAATTTCCATAAAATTCTTCAAGGTAAACCAAACTAAGATTGAAACCCAAATATTTGAAGGATTTAGTCCCATAGTCTTCCAAGGTACAAATTAACTTTTATCTCCAAATAAAATTAGTTGCTCTTTAATTCTCATATTGGAAAATAATTAACCTAATCACATGTATCCTCAATGATCTGTTAATCATTTCTATAGATTACCCAAAATAAACTTACTCTTGATTCCTAAAATCATCTAACAAAAATGAATTAGTCAATCTAACCAGGGACTTCACGTAGTCCAGTGGTAGGCGATAAATACCTGTCACACATTGGTTGTGGGTTCGATTCCCCCATCTTTGTCCAACACGACGGGTTGTCACACGGTCTGCGTGTTGTCCTTTTTTGAAAACAATATAATTCTTAAAAAATTCCCCAAAACGAGGTAAAATCTTCAAAAATAATAATAAAATATTTTAACCTCAAGTTTATCTCATGCCTTTCATTTTCCATCATAACATATAATAACCCATAATTACCTCAAAAGTAAGGATCATATAAACAGTAATGGTTACCTTTATAATTATTACCTGAACTTCAACATCGATTAGTCATCTCGTACATGATGCATTACAGAACATACCAAGGTTCATGTGGTTGATCATGACTCCTGGATAGTTGGTTTAGAACAACCACGAGTTTCCTCATTGAATCCTCCATTTTATCTAGTATCTTAATCAGAGAACCACCACAGTTTCCTTCAAACCTATTGTCTCTTTGGTGCCTTATAGATCCATCCATTCACTAAAAACAGAAATTTCAGTGTGAGTATATCAAAAAAACCATCATGTACTAATGAGGAAGGTAAACAATAAGATATACTTACTCATTCACATTATCTAAAACTAGGACTCTTTCTGAAATCCTAACCATTATGGTAATGTCACTTATGCTTAGAGAATACCCTAACCTCTAAAGTTATCTAAACCGACCTCTGATACCAACTTTAAAGCCCCAACCTTAAACATTACATAATCTTGAGTTATTATAAGATTACACATTGGGGATTTTTTCAGGTTTAGAGTTTTAGAGAATGAGATCATAAAACATGAATTACATTCCACATTTAAACAAAGTGGTTACATATAATATAGTATTCATTTTTTCTATCAACAGAAACATTTTTAAAATAAGACATGGATTCTTTTTTGACACTTCTTTGACACTATCATCATATCATGTACCCTTCCCTTAACCTGTGAAAAACATTTCAAAAACATGGGATGAGCATAAAAAGCTCAGTAAGGGTTATAAAAAATATGGAACAGAAACATGAGTGCATATATATATAATAATGAAATCATATTTTACCCATAAAACATATGCACATTAACATACCTCATAAAATCATGAATAAATCATAGAAATCATAATACATAAATGTAAAATGAGGAATTCATAACATTATTACATAGGGATTAACCCTCGTGGTTACGTTTAGAATACCCATCATAGTATATTCCCTAAATCTCTTCTGATAAACCTTAACTCGTAACTCTGTCACGTTACTCAATGCATTGGAGAGCTATATCAGGCTCACCTGCCCTATGTTTATCACGAAACCACCCGTCTTCATAACAATGCCCAAGAACAATAACATAATCATAGCACATAACTTAAGCATAAAGGAAATATAACATTCCCACATTGCAAAAACAATATAACATTTTAAGATATTGAAATAATGAATCCATTCTAAAAACCATTTTCAAAACCATTTAAAACATTTAATAAAGTGATTTTTGAATCAAAGTGTCCCATGTCACTTTGAAGCTTTTAACATTTTAAACCATTAATATCCATATAAATAAATCCTTAAAACCATTTTGAAAACATGGATATTAAAGAGAAATATTTATAATATTAAATCCTTAAAACATTTAAAATGATATTTTCGTTAAAGGGGTTTTAATAAAATGAGAGACACTTTAATACAATAATTGAGGAATAACATTTAATAAAAACTGTATAATATCATGGGAATAAAGGGATTCATGATATAATATTACAAATTATAGTATATAAACCATATAAGAGTGAATTGGTGCATAACAACAACGAAGTCTCAATGGAAATGTAAATTGAGATGAAATATATTATAAAGATGGTATCCTTAAATTGAGGATAAATCAATCTCATAATTATGTGATAAAAATATAAATACACCCAATATAAGTGAATATTACGTGTAAAATAATCAAAGGTCATTCACACATATTCAAAGGATTACATATTCAATATCTACATGTTAAACCCCAAGAAATCGAAATTGGGTTAAGAAGTTCCCTTGACAGCCTAACGACATCACATCAAATTTTAGAAATATAATTGATGAGAGAGATAAAGGGTATCTCATCACTTGGACATATAATTTATGGCAATAACGATATATAAGAACATATCCCCAACATAATAAGATGAAAATTAAAAGACATAAGAAAAGAAGTCTTTTAAAAAGAGGAGGGTGAAAGGTTCCCTAACCGATTTGGGTAACATTCGAAAGGTACACCCCTTGAATGAATGACTATAAAACATTGATGTAAATACTCATATACGAAAGTATGTTACACAAAGAGTAGAATAATGGATAGTAAATACACCACACAAAAGGAAATATTGGAATATGTAGCATGAATCTCACAAAAACACAAAGTGAGATAAAAATCCCCTTACGGAATTTCTACAGCCTCACAGCGCCAATTAAAACATCCAAAAATGGATTGATGAGATCAAATAGGGTATCTCATAATATGGAAATAAAAATTAAAGAATGAATAATATAATATAACATCCCAAAACATAAGAATGATGGGCTTAAAAGAAATTACATAAAAGAGAGTACTTAAAAAGGAAGAGAGAGGTAGGATCCCTTACCTCAGGTCCGGCTTGACTCAATCGTTCTTTAATGTCATGAATAATAAACTTGAGTAAATTTCTACTTGCTTAAGAAACTTTTTCAAGTTAATTATTCCTTTTATATAACTTATTTAAATGTTATAAACATTATGTAATCATTTAAGTTAATAATGTTTGTTTTGTCGATATTTGGTTCTTATGTCGAAAGTGGACTTCTTACAATTACATGTTGTTCGTGTGGTCAAAGTTTCATTATATACAGAATGATATTAATGATTTGGATATCATATATATCATATATATCCAGAATATACATGTATTTATAATATTATATAATCATTTAGAGGTAATAAATGAAATGCACCGTTTATGGAGATGGTAAGCCGTACGTACACATGGGCGCTACATTCATTTCTATGTCATATTAATGGAATTAAAACTAAATGAGAGGTATGTATTTTTTTAATTACAGAATTATATTAATCATTTATATGTAACATAAATAATATATAATAACTTTAAATCCATCCTTTATACATCCCACATATGGCATTAACGAATCAAATCACTTTGAGGCGGCAGTAGTCCGCACTTCCTAAAATGAAATTATCGTGTTTACCCACAATGGAAACCATAATGGTATGCCACAAAAGAAAAATACAGAATCTTAAGTAAAACCGAAACATATTATATATCATATATAAATATAGTGACATCTTAATGGCCACCTTTGAAGGTGTTATATGAGTGTTGAACAATCATCAGTTCATGAGGCAGAAATTCGCCATCCATAGAAACAGTATGTTATTTAACCATTACATGTAGGTGTGTGTAAGTGTAGCTATAATTATTCTTATAAAAACATCATATTATATTTAAGATACTGGATTTGTTACAAAAGTAATGAATAAAAAGAGTTTAGGGGGTTGGAGAAGCAAAATAATATAAAAGAACACAAGTGAAGACATTACCTTAAAATCAGGTAACTCTCTTTGATTTGAGCTCAAAGGCTTCCATGGTAAGACTTCTGCCCAATATGATGCTTCTAAGAGAAATAGAGGGATTTGGAGAAGCAAAATGAGCCGTGTTTGGCCTATAAAAAGGCTTGAGAGGTGAGGGTAAGGTGGTAGAGGTGGGGGCCTTTTATAAAGGAGAGGAGGGGCACTCATGGAATGTTACAAAATGTTACTTCATTTTTAAATGAGTTTCGGATTTTAAAGATCCCAAATTGATGTATTTAGAGGATAAGGTGGAAATGGTTCTAAATATACTCATACAATAGGTCTTTGACAAGTGTATGTTAGAGTTTTAACATTATCTTTTTATTTTATTTAAATCCTTTGTTAATGAGGTAATCGCTACATCATCATGATGTCATAAATAATATAATTTATCTAATGTCTGAAAATTATACAAAAAATATCATGATGTATGAAATATTTTTAGCTTTCTAATGAATATTTATAGTCAAAGATATGACTTTTATAACCCCATTTAAATATTATTTTAGTGAAACATCTCTTGCTTGTGACTTTTTTATTTCAACTTTAAATAAAAAGTTTTTTATTTCATTTTCCAACCAATGTGGATCCATGGGGTCTCCAAGTTTTCCCATGGATTTTATTGATCTTCAATGACATATCCAATGATGGTAGGACATTTTTATAGGTCATTTCATATTATTAAATCATTATTTTTACCTTGAATTACACTAATTACCTCTAATCACGATTAAGAACATAAAAGTTACTATTCACCAAAAAATTAATTTAATCCCATTGAACCACATTTTACTTCCTAATGACAACCATGTATGTCAGATTTTTGATATTCAAAACATATATGTGGCAAAGTTTCATTTAAACAAAAAATCAGTTTCTTTAACTACCACTTAGTGGTTTAACTATTCATCAAAAATTGATGTTTTTCAGAAAAGTACCAAAAATTCACCCTAAGCTATATTGGATATTCCAAACTCAGAAATGATGTCTATTTTACAAAATTAAAAATATATAAGTTTTATTAATTAATTTAATAATTAATTCCCGCTGTCAAAACAAATAGCTTGTTTTTAAGAAACAATATCTATTAAAAGATTGACACTAGTTTAAGTCCAATTTCAAAGTGAAATTAATTCCAATGACCAATATTGGACTAAATGGTAAAAATATATTCTATTATTACTTTAAAAACAGTTAAAAATGTAATCTAATCATATAAATAAATTAGATTAAAAATAGGTTTTGAATTAAAATACAACATTTTTCACTATTCATTAAAAAATGAAGTTTATCGGAAAGATACCAAAAATTTACACAAAGTAAATTTTGATGTCTCAATTCTAAAGAAGAATTTTATTTTGTCAAATATAACACATAAAATTTTCAAAAAGTTTATTTAAAAGAGGTTTTCCATCAAAAGGTGGTTAATCGACCTTCTAAAGAATATAAGAATGTTTACACTTAAAATTGAATTCATTCACATTTTTAATCCTCTAAAATTTATTTTAAAAAGTAAACATATTTGAGAAACATATATAATAATTTGGTAGTTATTTCTGTTCATTCCCTCCATTACAACGGCTAGGCATTAACTACCATTTAAAATAATATTATTTTATTGTTATAGTGCAACGTAAGATTTCAAAGGAACTCATTGTTGTGTATTGGGTAAGCCATCAAGCATAGTGTTCCCTTTAAATTAATATTAACATTTTATTAAAAAAATGGATAAATATAAAAATGTCATATTATTTATTTACCTGGGGTGTTACATTAATGGGGGACCCAAAACACTATTATAAATATAATAAAAAATAATAAATCAATTAATGAATTAGGATACTAAATTAAGGGGTATGTCACAACAAGGTAATAGAGAATCATGTTTTTTTCATTCATGGAATAACAGAAATATATGAAATTCAACATGGATATTTTTTTTTATTTTATATACTTTATTAATTATTATATCATTTTATTAATAAATATTGATTATATTAGAATTATAAAATAATAATATCATATGATCTATCATATATAATTGCAATTATCAATATATTTTTTTAAATTAAGGATCTTGGTGAATTGAAAAATTTTCATCGGATGATGATCATATGAAATGATGTAACAGGAACCATAAACCTATCATAAATATCCTAAGTGGACATGGTTTTGATCATCATCAACACGAAATAGGGAAAAAACGTTTTAATACCACCTTTGATTCATTACAAATTATCGTGAGACTGTTCCCCAACGATTGGAAAACTATTTAGAGTCCCTAGAAAAAACCCCTTATGAATCAGTAGCATGGTGTATGCTGTAGGTCATGGTTTTCACTCCACAATGCCAAGAACATCTAGTGAGTGTTTTTATAAAGTACATGGATAATCCAAGAAGATCCTATTGTGATGTTATGATGTGGGTGTTGAGATATTCCAGTGGATGAATGACATGAATATGTTTTTTATTTAATTTTTTCTCTATGGTGATATGTCAAAGTAGACATTAGATGTATTCATGATAATATAATTAGTATAATAAGTTATTTTTGTATAGGGTGTTCCCCAACAATTAAAAGGCTGACACCATTATATAATATTGTGGAATCGTCTACTATAGAGGGAGAATGTGTTTTTATTATAGTATAAATTGGGGAGATGATATATCATTGTAGTTTAGTGTATGTGTTGAATATTAAAAAATTAGATAATGATTCATATTCAGAAATGAATAGTGTGATACATGTTATAATAAATTTATTATTACATTCTTGGAAAAACATATTCCACTAAATAGTATTTCATTAAAGAATTATTAAAATATGTATTATGGTAATTGGAGAAGATTAATGGAATGGTAAATAAAACTAACTTGATGTCTATGGTGATGGAAATGGAGAAACAGAGATATTTTCTACAACAATTATACATTACAGATGATGAATGGGTGAATTAAGTGATACAAAAATGATTATTGATAAAGAAAAATATAAAATGAGAATATTGTTAAAATCATTCTCTTTAGTGGGAGAATTCTGAGATATGTGGGGCATGATTTGATGTCATACCAAATATATATAGATCCCCAAATATGGGGTTGACATAGACAAAATGTTAAAAACAAATAGTTTACATTTTCTTCCCATAAGTAAACTGAATTAAATGTTTCACATGGGATTCACTAAGACATATAGAGGTAAAAGTTTCACATTTATTATTATATAGTCGATCAAAAAATATATATCATACATAAGGATGTTTCTAATAATAAATTTGTGATACAATTATTTTCCATATCTAAAATGTACTTGGCCATTGGAATCTGATTGGGAATCTATTGTGCAGAATAATTGTATCGTTCCTAGAACAAATAGTGTACATTTTCTCCCATCCATTTATATAGGTTATTTTAGAGACTATATACTTTTACTTATAACATTACATGATTCTATGAATAATTAAACATTAGATTACACTCCATCGATCATGAAATCAAGCGTCTATAAAGACTAGGTACATAAAACATAAAACCTGAGGCCAGAAAAACATTTTTATTTAATCTCCATAAAGATATCCAAACTTCTTTTGAGACCTTACATCTTCATAGGGTGCCCTAGTGAACACATGAACAACGGGATGATATAAAAACCCTAGTATGGGAATGAACATAATAATAATGATTAATAACATTATTTTGGAGACATTAGAAAATGATATCAAAATAATGGAACATATGAAATCATATCATATAAACACGGGATCATATAAACATGGAATCATAAAAATGTTGAAAAATCAATAAAATTTCTTCATTATGGGTAAAGTATAACTATCAATCCCATTTCCCATTTTAGTACTGGTTAAGGCTGAACACCAATCTCGTTTCCCATTTTGTTACGGGTCACAGGAAACCACCAATCCCATTTCACATTGCATCCCATGAGCTTTAACTTTACCCAATGTATTGGACCACTATTTGGGTGTACCCATATCAACATTTTTGTGAATATTATTTCCACCTAAATAATCATACATAATCAACCACTCAAAAATATAAGGGTACCCATGGAAAGTATTTGGTATCACAATCATGACATAAATCATGTCCAATGGGTGTATCATGAAAGTATCCATAAAAGAATTGTGTTAGAACATTCATGGACATTAATAACATAAAAAAGGAATATTTCATGGTAAGTGCAGTCAAACATAACTGAGTGAATATTATATATGTATTTGAGAAACCTTATCAATAAAAAAATTTTGTGCCGTTTTAGGAAAAATACTATAGATATTATAAAATTGAAAATAGGAAAATCATTAATATATAACCATAATTTAATGAAGATGGTTTTCAGAATAAAAATATATTTTTTATATAGATTATGAAGGCTTAAAACAGAGTATAGAGTGCACTTGAAATTGGGTAAACATTCTGGAAGTTCCTTAAAACAGGTTCTCTTATCAGAAAGTTCTATGGAGTGAATGATTTAAAAAAAATATCCCCAAAAAATAGTGATGAAAGGGTCCTCATAAATTAATTTTTTTAAAACAAAACTTAATTTATTATATGTACATAAATAGATAAGATAACTCCAATTTGATATAATGAAAGATAAATCATCCCAAAAGAACAAAGAATGTTGGGGCAGAATTCATTACGGTTTATCGTCTTGGTGTCTGGTGTAACTTAGAGGGGTTGATGTGAGAGAGAAAAGGGGTATCTCTTCACTTATAAATCATTAGGAAAGTATGGGTAGGTTCATAATAATACCCCATCACTATGAATAATATATAAAATGGAATAACAAAGAGGACAGTCATGAATAAAATAGAAATGGAGGGGATCCCTTAAGTTATGTTCTGTGCTGTTTTCCACTTGTTATTAATGACCTGAATAAAATATTATTTGTATTAATTAATAATTCCGAAACCTCTTCTATATTTAATTGAGTTAGTATAACATTTTTATGTTAAATATTTACCCTTTGATGTGTTATGATGTTCAATTTTATTATTCATGTCTATTTGTTTACTTCATATTCATTATCATTTTACATATGATCATATAATCATATAAAATGATAAATGTTTTCAAGGGGTGAAATAATTGGACATTAGTGAAAAAATAGAAGATTACATGGTTCTAAAAATCCATTCAGTTATTTGGAGTGGAGATAAATTATAATATAATACCATAATGATAATTGTTTAGGTTAATCGGTGGGTTTAATTACAGTGAACATGTTTTCTTCAATAACACAATACACATTGTAAAAAAGTATTAAGAATCCTTAATTAGTATATATAATAATCTGGTTCAACAATATCATAAATGGTTTCATGACTATAATTAACGAGGATAATAGAAATTGAGAAATTGGTGTCCTTGAATATGTAAAATTTACACATCTCAAATGATTTTTTTGTTTCATTCAAATACAATATAGGGAAAGGATATGTGAAAATGAAATATCACATTAGCATAAAATATTACATTACATGTATTTTTATTGTGTTATCATACTATTTGGGTTAAGGGAGGTGAGGAATGAAATAAGAATAGAAAAGAACATACAAGAAATAACAGAATTTGAAATAGGAATTTACCTCTTTAGATTATCTCCTTTGAGAACCTCTTAAAAAGAGTGGTTTTTGTAATTTGAAGAGACTAAGAGATTTTAGATGTGGGGAAGGAGATTGGGGTGATATTTGGGCAGAATATTGGAAAAGCACAAGGCTTGTGATGAGTGATGAGAAAATGGAGTGAGGGGGGTTTATATTGGAGGAGAGGAGGGTTTTCATAATTTCTTAATCATTAGTTTGTTAATTTACCTCAATACCATAAATTGTGATGATTTCATGACCAACCATAGTAATAAATGCATGTGAGTTCTAACCAATGGCCACTAACATCATCCATGAATCATGAATGGTGCAAAAATTCTGTTTTTAGTATTTATTGTGAATTATCAGATTTTATAATTCATAAAAAAATCAATTATTTTAAAAAAATTCACAAAAATTCATCCTAACAATTTTTCAACATGTTGAATTCAATAATGAAGTCCATTTTTCATAAGTAATTTTACATATATGATTATTTTAAAATTTAATTATAATAAAATATTATTATTAAAAAATGTTTTAAAACATTCATTTACTTAATTGAAAATATCGGTATATAATACAATCACTTGAGTATTATTTTCACACTACCATAGGTATGTTTACTATTAATTAGGGTATATAACTATTCATAATGGTATGTTTTTGTTATTAAGGTTATGTAACTATTATCCAAACATATATTTTCCTGTATCTGTTTCCAAATAACATTCTGATCGCAACTCTGTTTGTCATATTTTCGAAATATCAATAACAGAAGTTGAAAACTTATGTTTAAAGGACTCATAGAACATAATAGTTCATTATTTTATGATTTCATGAGATTATATGATGTAATTATAAGACAGTAATTTCTATTAAAATCATTCGGTCGTTAAATTCTTCCCCCATTATGAAATATCACCCTCAACATTTTTCATTACATTCTAGGACATAAACAGGTGTGGGTACTTTTCCTTGATTTCCTCCTCTAGTTCCATTGTTGCCTATTTGTACTTGCGGTTCTACCATAGTACATTGAACAGGGGGTAGTCTTGCTACATAGAACATTATCTCTATGATAAAATATCTACACTGGCGGCTCCTCATATGAATAATCATCCACCAACTATACCACCTCTGACGAGAGTAAATTTGAATGGTCTTGTATATACTTCTTTAAGAGGGATACATGAAAGACATCATGTAATTTGGTCATGGTAGGAGGATGTGATATTTGATAGGCCATAGCCCCGATACGATAACGAATCTTGAAGGGCCCAATTTACCTTGGACATAATATTCCACTCATTCCAAATATCATGAACTACTTCTAGGGATATATGAAATGAAATAACAAGTCTCCAATTTTGAAATCATGGTCTCATTGAATATTATTTTCAAAAAACTTATATCAAATTTGGGATACCTTGATATGTTGCTTAATTTTTTGCACTTTCTCCACCATTTCATAGACCACTGCATGTCCTTGCAGCTTACGCTCTCTGACTGCATCCCAAGACACTGTTGTTATACACCTTTTCCCATTAGGGGATTCATATGGTTCAATTCATATTCTTGAGTGGAAACTATTGTTGTAGGAGATTTAAACTATTGGAAAATGTTGGTCCCGTATTCTATTGATTTACATAAAAGATTCTCTCAACATATCTTCTTATGTCAGAATAGTGCACACAAATTGGCAATCAGTTTGATGATTATAGGCCATACTGAAGTTTAGTTAAGTACATATATCATGTTGGAGAATTTTCTGAAACATCGAGGAGAATCTACGATCACTCACTACAACATAAACTGCATTTAGCGGCGGTTTTGTGGCGGCGGTTCTCAAAACCCCCGCTAAACATTTTTCTAAAATGGTTTCGTGTTGGTTTTTAATAAATCATGGTGAAACCCATTATTTTTTTAAAACTCCCGACAATTCCCTACCCCGACACCCGTTCCCCCCCCCCCCCCCCGCCCGTGACCCTGTGCCCCTCCCTTCTACCCCCAAACCCCCGGTGACCCCACAACCAGCATCTCCGGTGACGCCACAACCTGCGTCTCTAGCAGACCCTGTGACCGGCGACCCCGTGACCCATGATCCTGATGACCCGCGACCCCCTTCTCCCGACGACCCCTTCTCATGGTGACTTTAGGTTCTTCCCCCGTGACCATAACTTCTCCCCCGACCCCCGCAACCCCAGCTTCTGCCCCAGACTTTGGTGAGCCATTACCCTAGTTCCGGCACCCCACTCGTGCCGCCGGTGACTGGTTTCGTTTTTGGTGTTTATTTTCGGAGGTAGTCAGTTGCATTGATTGTTTTTTTAAATCACTTGCATTGTTGTTTATGTTGTGATAGGGGAGTCCCATATCATAGGGGTGTAGCATAATCATGGTTCACATTGTCACCTAAGTATCATTTTGTGAACTGTATTCCTATGTTTTTAAATTTTTTTGCATATCGAGTTTCACCCCTCCTTGAATTAAAAGATGTTGTTGTTCCTTCCACTTCCCTTGTAACACCCTGATCATAATTTCTATAATAATAACGGGTTTAATTATTACTCTTGACATGATTTCTTCTCTTTATGCAATGCCCGCAAATTAAGAGCACAAAACATGACATTTATTAAAAACATGATAAATGGATACATTGAAGCAAGGGTTTAAGGACAATAACTAACTAAAAATTCCCACAAGAAGGCCATTCACAACCGCCGGTACACCCCACATCACCACGAACATTCCAAGGAATATGTGGATTTATTTCGGATCTCCCACGACAAGGAACCCCAATCCCAGATCCACAACAACCATGCTAAGCACCAAGGGGATGAAGAGCACCATATTCTGTGTCTCTATGATTAGAGTTAGAATACTCTAATTGTGTTTTATAAGGCTTAAATTCCACCGTTTCCATTTAAGTAAACGTTGATTTTTCAACGACTATATTTATATCCATCGGGTATGGTGAATAAATTGACTATGAATATTAATGATTTTGACGTATTACAAGTATAAGTTTAGTCATTAACTCTTATTTATGTTTTATGGTTTCAAAAGCTAATTCAAGAACTTTTCGTAAAAGATTCAAAAATATGTAGTCATTATGATTTTGTAAGCTGGTCACTTGTATGAAAAATTATAAAAATTCCCTTCTTTTGAACATAATTTGAAATGATTCCACCATATGTAAAATCACCTTGAGAGGTATCAAGTAATTTAGTTCATTAAAATCCTGTTATTGAACATGTTTAAATTGAACATATCTTTCAAGGACAAGGCATTTGAAAATCACAATGTTTTGGAATATTTGGCCCCTTTTTTCCAAAAAAATTTATGTATAATGTTTTGAATTTTTAAAATATTTTACCTTTGATATGTAGAAGTTATATAGTTCGGATTTAATGCTTTTGAAAAAATAATTTACAAATTAAACGTCATGTGGTTTGATATATGAAAAGAAATAAATTAATTAAGATATTATGGAAGTAAAATATTCTGTTTTTTAGTATGTTTTAGAAGTTTTGGGTTAACAAAAAATTAACCCATTTTGACCATCCCTTACCAAATAATCCGAGGGAGGTGACACACACAGGGTGGCTGAGCCTAGGCCTCATCCCAGGCTATGGCTGGCCAAGCATGGGTTCCCCGAAGGGCACTACACTGGAGAACAAGAGTGCGCGCCACCGTAGGCATGAAGCCGCAGAAGAGCGTAGGTAGGCCGAGGCATGTGGTGGTGTGAGAGGGGAGCTGGAGCCCGTGTATAAGGCCCCCATTTGTGTGTGATGTGATTTCTTGAGCACTATGGGGGAGCCTCATGCCTATAAAGAAGCCCCACATGTCTTCCCGTTTCGATGTGGGAACCAAAAATTTAGGCAAAACGCAATCTGGACCGTTGGATCGCGTCGTGCGTAATTCCGACCATTGATCTGATCTCTCCCCTTTTCCACATAACCCTGAAGCGCTACATTTCCCCCCTCATCAACTGTTTGAGTCGCTTGAAAATAATCAAAGCATTTCACTCAAATTTTATGTTCTGGGCATTTCCCAGTCGTCCGATGAAGTTCCAAATGATCTTGAACACTCGTTTCTCTCCCTGGTTTTCTTTCCGTTTCGTCTTCCCTGTCACACTCAAACCAGCAGACACCCCAGGTTTTCTTTCTTCTTCTCTTTTATCTTCTCCTCCATCTTGCTTTCTTCGTTTTTTTGCCCCGTGACCTTGACTTATACCCAAGGGATCTTCCCTGATCTCTTCTGTTTCATTTTATTTATTTTAATTGGTTTTGTTTCCTCTGTTTTGTGTATATTTTTCCAAGCTTTATATATATATATATGTATTATATTCACCAGTTTCCATCTTTGTATTCTCTCATAAGAAACCTGCTGGTTTATTTTATTTCGATCAATTATTTCTTTATATTATACTCATGATGCGAAGTATATGAAATATTTCCTATATAAACCCAGTTTTCTAACACTCAAAACCACCGGTTTCCCTCCTCTTGATGTGGAAACTGTTCCTGCCCATCCTCCTTGCACATCCGAAGACAGGTAAGGGATATACATGTTTTGTTTTCATCAATTTCGTAAGACTCTTTTTCTATTATATATATATATATGTTCATACGTATATATATATATACTGTTTCATATCACTTTTAAATCAATACTCATGTTGAGTTTTTTGTTTAATTATGCAATATATACATGAGGGTGCGTGCTTTCAATATTACATGTGAAACCTTCTCCACTTATTTCTTTTCCTTATATATATACATATATATATATAATTTATCCCCATATCCGTTTTAGAATTTCAAATTAAGCATATATATGTTCATAAATATATATGTTTATACAACAACCCATTTTGGGTTATGATATTTGAAGGGCGATCTTTCTTTTTTGAGTATTGTTTTCAAAAGATAAACTGCATGAATGGGGTCTACTCCCTCATGTTTTTGTATACCCTTATTCATAATTCATGTATCTCTGGATATATAAACATGATATTATTGGGGTTTCATTAAACCATTTCTTATTTTAAGTCATTCCATGGTTGGAATAATTTATTAAAACCTCTTTTTGGGGCATGCAGATCCCCTATACACACACTCTAAGTGAACATAAACCTTTTTCTTATCACTTAAGATAAATTTATTTGCATTTGAAATTTGTTTTATCATTTAAAGGGTATGATGGTTGTATTATGTTCAAATATAAATGTACTTTTATGCATGATCTTATGGGTGTAATTATTTCTTTTTTTAGTTCTTGTTTTCTTAAGTAAAGTTTTTGCTTTTCGTGTAATTCAATCAATTATTAAGAGGCTTTTTTATCTTAATTTAACTATTAAGAGAGGTTTGTGATATTGATTGTGTCCTAAAATTTTTATTCTATATTATCATGAACACTTCAAACATAGATTTTATAGTTATATTTCATTATTGGGGAAGAATATAAGGGTTACTACATGATTAAACTTGTTTGTTGTCATGGAAGACTAGATAAATACATAAATGACATTTTAAAATGTAAGATAAAAAATGAACACATTTCAATAAAATTATTATATATTACTTTATATCCATTCTATTATATATTGATCTTTCGTAGATATAATGGGGAATGGAAAAAAGTTAAATTTGATCTCAGATTCTTAGTAACATTTAGCATACATTGGATGTTTTCAATAATTAACTATAGCATTAGTGATATAGTTTGAATAAATGAAAAATATGAATTCTTAATAAACTAAAACTAGGGGAATTATATGTCATTCACAATGAATCTATTTCTCAATTTTGTAATAACTATGTGTTTTACTTTTTTTATTATTGTGTAGGAACATTGTGAAATAAATGGATAAAATCTGGATCACATTACCGAGGAACACACCTCAATATGTTGAGGGTATGAATGAGTTATTAGATTTTGAAATTTTTAATCGATCTTTTGAAGGGAGAATAAGATTTCCATGTAATAAATGTAAAATTAGAAAATGGTTGAAGGGAGATGACATTTATGAACTTTTAATACTGAAGCAATTCCCTTGTCAATATTTGTGCTGGAATTGGCCTGGAGAATCGGACAATACAAAAAGATTGAGCACTGTTGTTAATCAACAGAATGAAATCCCAAGTTCGTCGACAATGGAAAATGAAAATCAAAACCTCATAAATGATGTATTCGGCACTACAAGACCCCACTATGATCAACAACACATATCAGAATAACCATAAGAGCATGCTACAAATTGTAACGTGACAGGTGATGTTTTTGAGACTGTAACACAAGTAGATAAAGATTGTAACATATCATTGGATCCACCTATTGATTCTATGGAGATAAATTTAAGGGAATACTTCAGGGAGGAAAATTTGTTTCATGATTAATTTGATGATTGAAATCAAGAGTTTTATAGTGGGTGTTTGAAATATTAAATGTTTCTATTTAAACTAAATTTGTACCATATCAAATGTCTTTGTGTAATTAAAAATAAGTAAATGTCCATCTTATTGGAATTGGTTGGTGATTCATTTCCTAATGTAAAAATCCTAGAATCTTTTTATGATAAATTTTGTTAACATGCTTGGTCTTAATTATACAAAAATATGTGCATGTCCCAATGATTGTATGCTTTATTGGGGATAGGATTCAAGAAGAAAAAATTGGAAGAAATTTTCTTTTTCCAGATGGCAGTCAAAGGGTGATGTTGGAAGTCTGACTGAACATAATTTCATGGAGAGGACGAAAAGGAACACACCTGCAAAAGTTTTGCGTTACTTTCCCTTGAAGCCTCGATTGCAAAGATTATTCAAGTCATCAAATACTGACGAACACATGAAGTGGAATTATTTATATATTATTAATGATGGGATAATGATATATCCAAGATATTATCAATCATGGAAGACATTTGATTCATTACATCCAAGTTTCTCACCTGATCCTAGGAATGTTCGATTGGGATTGGCTTCCAATAGATTCAACCCATTTGGGACTTTGAGTACCAGTTATAGCATTTGGTTTTTTTGATCCCTTATAATATGCCTCCATGGATGTGTATGAAACAAACATATTTTGTCATTTCTATGATTATTCCTAGAAAACAAATTCCTGGAAATGATATTGATGTTTACATGCAGCCTTTGATTGAAGAATTGCCGGAGTTATGGAGGAACGGTGTTGAGACATTTTATGTTAATTTTAAAAAAATGTTCAAAATGCAGGCTGCTTTAATGTGGACCATTAGTGACTTTCCATGGCATGGGAATTTATCTGGTTGGAACACTTATATGGGTTTGTCTTGTACCATTTGTAACATTGATTTTGAGCCCAAACTGCTTCCCACCAGTATAAAATGGTGCTTCTTGTGTCATCAAAGATTTCATGACGCATCTCATAGATGTCAGTTGAACAAATCTGAATTTAATGGTTCCATTGATCGTAGACCAACTCCAATGTTTTTAACCAGTTTTGAAATATTGACATATCATGAAAATGTTGAAACAGAATTTGGGAAGGTTCATCATTTGAATTATAGCGGAAAACAAGTTTGAAGTGCATCATCATGTGAAATCAGAATGCAACAATGGAAGAAAAAAAAATATATTTCTTCAAACTTTCGTATTGGGAATTTAATTTGTTGCATCACAATCATGATGTGATGCATATTGAGAAGAATGTATGTGACAATTTGATTTTCACATTACGTAATGAGAATGGAAGGTTGAAGGATTATCTCCATGATCACAAATACTTACAAGTAATTAACATAAAATGTGATCTTTGGCCAGATGATAATGAAATGTATGCTCCCGACATTTTTGCAATGAAAAATAGGGATAAAGATACGTTCCTTCTAATTTTATAGAATTTGAAGGTATCTGATGGGTATTCGAGTAACATCTTGAGGTTTGTTGACATGGAGCAGCATAAGTTATATGGATTTAAAAGTCACAATTCACATATTTTGTTACAACAGTTTCAACCATTGACATTGTGTACATTACTACCTTAAAAAGTTACTGTTGTTGTACACTAATTATGCATAGTTTTAGTAAATTATGTTGGAATTATCTACATCCATTTCATCTTGAAACCTCCAGGACAGGTTTGTATTGACCCTTTGTGCAATTGAGATGATCTTTCATCCATCATTTTTACTGTCATGGTGCATTTAATTGTGAATTTGGTTGAAGAAGCTAAATTAGGAGGCCCCATTCATTATCGATGGATGTATCCAATTGAGAGCTATTTTATTTATATGTTTCTATTTATGTAAACAATTTTTGGAATTTAAATAAATGCATAATATTATTATTTTATTTCACAGTTATCTTGGGCATTTGAAAGCATACGTGAGAAATAAAGATCAAACAGAAGGCTCAATTGCTGAAGGCTATTTGGAAGAGGAGTGTCTCACCTTTTGTTCCAGATATTTGGATGATATTGAGACAAGATTTATTTGAGTTGGACCTGTTGACGACACATCATCTCAATGTTAAATGCATCAAAAATAAAAAATACTTCTTGCTATTGGATGATCAGTGGGGAAGACCTCATATGTGAAACTGACAAAATTAGAATTATTACAGGAACATAGATATGTGCTGCTGAATAGTGAAATTGCAGATCCATTTATTGATGATTTGATGATACAAACAATGAGACGAATGGGAGGCCGAACACAAAATGGTAATGATATAATGAAAGATGTGAATAAAGAGCTGGTAAAATTGTTTTCACGACGTGTAAGTTTATAAATATTACAATAAATACGAATATTAGTTTGACACATAGAATTTGTAAATATATTAAATTTTATTTCTTTTTTCAGATCATGAATACTGATAGTCGAGAAGACTTGTCAGAAGCTTTGACGTTTCTTGCTAGAGTTCCTATAAAACAATTTATAAAGTTCGACACTTATAATGTGAATGGATTTAGATTTTGTACAGTCGATCAAGAAGTGGGATTTAAAACACAGAATAGTGGTATATTTACATTTGATGAAGTGGGATACTATAGAAAACTACATGATATTAATGAATTAAACTAAGACGGGAATTTTTCCGTTTTTTTATTCAAATGGAAATGGGTTGATTTGATTATACGTTTTAAAAGAGATTCCTTACAATTTACTTCAGTAAACTTCTATCGCTTGATGGATGTTGGTGATCGTGAACTGCATGATCCATATATCTTATTATCTCAAGATAAAATAGTATATTATGTTAATGATGTTGTGGATGATGGTTGGAGTGTAGTTACTCACGTAATAAAAAGATATTTGTATGATATGGGTGATGAAGTGGAAGATTTGACCTCTGCAATTGAATTTCATCAACAACAGGAAGCAGAATTATTTGTCCCTCATGATATTGAAAATATTATTCTTGCAAGGGTGAATGAAGTTGATGAAGCAATAGAGAAGGAAACTGAAATGATTGAAGGAGAAAATGATTGTATGTACAATTATTTATTCATTCAGCAACCACTTCTTTCATTTCTACAGTTATTCATTATCATTGATATATATATATTGTTTGTTAGTATTGGGCATCTATTATCATTTATAAATTTTTTATTCAACATAAATCTTTTGAAATATATATTTTATACTTAATTTTATTTGATTAAATGATAGGAATTCCAAGGAGGAAGTGGTACACTATTTCATCTAATTCTACGACATATGATGATCCTTCTATCCCCACGGCATCTGAGGAACCCATAGCCTACACCCTTGCACCATCTCCCCCTACACCATCATTGACACCATCTGTGGATGTCTCATTATAGGATGAGTCCTTGACTCCCCCTACAGGATCCTCGGCAGTGGAGCGGCAACACGCCCCATGTAGTTCATCACAAGCATTTTGGAGGGTCACAGTCATTGGTACAAATTTAAATTAAATAAATTTATTTCATTTTGTTTATACTAATTGTTTACTCAATGCAAATGAAAAAAATGAAACCGTGGAAAAATACATAAAAAGTTCAGATGTTTGGAACATGAATGATGAGAAGATAGTCATGACATTTTATTCTTATAGGGTCCTAACAGATGATGTCACGGGGTTACATGGCCAAATTATAGGTCAGCTGGCAGCAGAGCCCATTTCCCTGCCTATTTCATATGATGATTGGAGGTATATGCCTCCAAACTGGAAAAATGAAGTTTATGATTCTCAAAAAAGGTAACTTTATTACGTTATGGATTAATTGAATGTAATGTTACTAATATGTTCAAAATTAATTTCTTTATACAGACGTTCTTCCACTTTACTGTTGTTTATGTGATAGCATGGAAGTTGACATTGAAAAATCTTGGTAAAAAATTGAATGATTTCAAAAGGAGGTTGGGGTGTGATGTCAACGATAATTCATTGACCATGTAGAAAATGTATGAGAACCTACCCAGGGATGTACCGAAAGAATAGTGGAATGTTTTTGTTGATTGAAATCATGATGAGATGCAGATGGTATTGAAATATATATTATTATATAATCCACATTTTACATTTATACATGTATATGAAGAGGAGATGACATTGAATAAGTTTCTGTTAAATTGAATTTTATTTATTTCATGATATATCAGGATAGAATGCATCAAACTGGGCAAAGCATGTCATCCCGCACACTGCAGGCTCAAAAATCTTTTCTATATGCCGAATGTCATTTGTAATATTTTAATTAGTTTAAATATTTATAATAAAATATTATCTATTTAACATATTGAATTGTTTATTTATATTTTTTTAATAAAGTCACAGTGTTTAGGGAATTAAGCAACCTGAACTAAACTGTGGCTGGATGTTCACAAAAAAACAGATGAATGTTTTGTTAATGAGCCTACAAAATATGTTGGGGGTATGAAGTAATTTTTTTATTATAATAACTTATTATCAGTTTTTACTGTGTTAATTTATATTGATATTTTATTTATAGGTAAAAAATAAAGAAATATTGGATGCCAATCTAGGGCAGTCCTACTCAGTCTCCCAGGATGACCTGGTTGCAAACGTCCCTGGGAAGGTGCATCCTGGTAGAGTGTGCAGGATGGGTTTGGGACCTGTACCATCTGATGTTTTTAGCAGGCCATTGGGGATGGCAGCAACATCTTCTCCTGGATTTAGTCAGCCCAAACCCGGAGATTCTCAGAAAGTGATTTTTTCTCTACGAAACATAGTTCACCAGCAGGGGGATCAGATATCTGGTTTTCAGAATGAGTTGATTGAAATACGTCAGCATATGAGCAGATGTGCCCCCAGTGGTAGTGCATCGGCTAGTTGTGAGCAGGTAAATCACAAAAAATAAAAATCATTTAGTTTGAAAACATTTATTGGTTTTATGTTTAATTATAAATATTCAACCATATTTAATTTTCAATATATTGTTCTTACAGGTGGCATCAGGTAGTGGATATGGAGGTGGAGTGGGTGACGATGCATCATCAGACTATGAGTAGTAGTATTGTTGATGTGTTGAACAAATATGAGAATGGTTGTTTTGTATATGTAGCAAGTATGGAACATAGATTCCACCAAACATTTCCATGTCGTTACATTTCCTTGATTACTCGTGTTTCCTTCTATGAATTTTTTTTATTTATGATGATTCATTTTATGTATTGATTTCTCATGTGTGGTATACATCATTCCATTTAGGCCTGTGTTTGAATTGGTTGTCTAGATTTTGGATGACTAAAGAGTTATCCTTTTGTTATTTTGTTCTGGTTATATATATTGGAATTTAGTAGGCAGTATAGAGACCAAACATAATAGTATTATTGGAATGTCGTTTAGCCTAATCATGTGATACGAATCATATACCCACCAATAAAAGTAGCTGGACACAAAAATGGTGAACCTAACATGGAACCTAAAATAAAATTCATGTGTCACCCACATCTTAAGATCTTTTTCTCTCTCAAAATATGAAATGTGGAAAATCATGGATCTGATACAATTGATTATACATGTGTTTATTTATTAATATGCTGATTTCATGAGGATTTATTGTAAATTTTTCAAATCCGTATTCTGACACTTTAAACTAGAACCCCTTTTGATCCAAATGTCATTTTACTACATTAAGAACACATATGCTTTGACAACTGCACAAGTTGGATCCCCATTTAAAACTAGGGATCTATTATTAACCTTGAACCCTTAACATTGGGTCTCAAATTTATTGGTTAGAGAGCCACACCTAATTGGTACCTTTATATCTTTAGAGGAAGTTAAAAAATCCATTCATTTCAAAAATCCCTACTACAAGTCTACTCGACAATGACTAGTGGAACATAATTTGTTGTAAATAGTTTCCATCTCAAACCATTTCATGATCATATCCATGGAATGAAATAACATGTTTCTCCTTTATCTAGGGAGGATGATCAAGAGGTCACTGATGGACTCATCTATATATCATGAGGGACCCTCCAAAGGGCTCCTTCTATAAATCTCCATCGTCAATGCTACAAAGCTATACAACCTCTATATGATGTGTGTGTTTACCTCGAGAGCCTGACCTAAGTCTCCTAAACCTTGGTAGTCAGGAAAACCCAATGAGGGTAGTGAACAATCATCCAAGAACAAAGAACTACATCTATACCCTCCAAAGAATCCCACTAACTAAATATAGTGATAAATATGAATAATATGCCACATTTTCCCACATTTTGTAAGCTTGTCGTTATAATCTGGTATTATTGAAAGAAATCACCAAGAATATTTTGGTAAAAAATATAGGGAATACACATATAATTTCCCACTGACTTGATTAACATCAGTATATACCTATATGAAATGGAGGAAAATATCAGGCCCATACACATTCTCCAACAATAGAATAAGAAAATATGCATGTTCTGGTCGCTGAAATCACCTAGAATATTCTAAAATGATTAAAGGGAAGACACACTACTATTATACCATAAATTGGGCGACTCATTAAAACAATATGAGGACATTTAGAGAAGAACCACTTCTTTTCTCCAATTACAGAGGGTCATGGGCCAAATCCCATGTTATATGGACAACCAGATCATGACCATACCCCCGTTCCAACTAAAGGTCATCAGTATACCCTGGTGGGAACTACAGGGTATGAACATATCCGAACTGAAATTCCATAGACCAATCATAAAATTATCATAGTGACATGAGAGATAATCCCATAAGATTAAGTATTTGTAAGATGATATCCATAGAGGGAAAACTCTATCACCCACAAGAGAGCATCCAAAAAGGAGCAACGCCAAAGGTGATTGGAAAATGAATATATGGTCTATGATCCTGATCTACTTCATGTTGGTGTTCTCGAACCCTCATATGATTATCTATGGATGATCAGGATCCTACTCCTTTGTTACCAAATAACAAAAATAGTAGTTTCCTTTGCGAAGGTCCTCTTATCTACTCTGATGGCAGTAGCTATGGAGGTACTCCCTATACACCATTCCATTAAGGATCACTTAATTCTTATAATATTATTGATTATGAGATTCAATATCATGATCGGCAGCGAAAATATGCTATAAATGTCTGGATGATCAAAAAACAAGGATTTATTTCCATTAATATCATTCACCCAAAAGGTCTTATCTAGGGTACACATTGCAAGAATTCTTCATATGGCTTGAATTCAAGTTGTTATTATATTACCCCATCTGATGAAAATCATTATGAAGGTCATCTCTACATTGACAGTTTACTTCATCAAAGAGGTCATTCCCTTGTTGGATTGACAATGAAAAAGACCTCCTATCACAATTCACTTGGGAAAATGAGGTTCATCGTGCCCGATGCCTTAATATTTTCAACTGACATCCTTTCTCAATAGTAGGACAACCCAAGAGAATGGTAAATATCTAAACCACACATGGACCACTTTCCTTCCAATATAATAGGCTAAACCACTTCTAATCCCATTGTTTATAATAAAGAAGTGGGGAAAGAACCACTTTGGTCAGACCATGTTGAGGAGTCTCTTGAAAAATATAAAGAACCATTTTTCTAAAGACAATATACTAGTCCTGTTATAGCCATTATCCACTCCAAAATATAACAATCAATAGGTGTTATTGGAATATTTTGTGGATGAAATCTACCTAATTATATGGTCCAATATTCATCACCTAAAAACAAAAGTATTTACAATTATTGAGATATCAACAAGGCACTTACAATTACTGAGATATAAACAAGGCCCTTATACATCAACAAGGCCCAACGTACAGTGTATCTAGTTGTATGCAGAGGCTATAAGAGTTTGGGTCATATCTTGCACATATTCAAAACTTTTCCACCAGTTCTTCCAAGGGGGATAAGATCTTTAAATATTCCACATTATTATGTGGGTCATCATAATTTTTAGTTGGGATGTAGCTATAATACCACATACTGCTGAGGCCAAGGAGGTAGTCGACATAGTTTATACTACACTCAGGAATTAATGTGCATGAAATGTGATCCCACTCAGAATAGTCAGGTTGTAGTATAGAGTCATGGTATGGGAAATCTAAATTATGTTAAACATATGATAGGGATCGTAATTCAAATTCATTTAATGTTTGAGGTACTAATCTAGTAACCTCTAATATAGATTCTACATTATTTGACACAAGTGCATCATACAATGTTATATTTGATATATTTCTAGAGATTCTGGTCCTTGATATAGTGTATTTATGTGTCGTTATGAATATGTAAACCTCATTGGTTATTCGCTCAATGATTGTTCGCCGATGGAATTATTTTCCCCATCATATAGGAATTTTTTTTAATATATAAATCTTTCTTTCCCATCATGTATCTGTATGATGAAATTATTGGAATGGATTCCATGCATTCCTATAGATCCATTATTGATTATTATCACTATTGAATTATGGTCGATTGTTTTTATGATGTCTCATGTTTCATCATGTTGAGGATACCAAGTTAGAAATACCGTTTTATTTGATTGTATGATATCTCCTGTTCCATTTTTTGGTTTGATTTATTTTTCAGGGCAGTGGGGTAGTTGAAGCAAAACTGCATTTTTGTTCTGGTCAGCATATCGCAACAGTTTTAACGACCGTTAATGCTTTACTGGTCAGCATTTCACGGTGGTTATAACATCCGCTAATGATTTACGTTTAAAAAATTAGATATGGTTAAAACTGCCACGAAATGTAATCGGATTATATTTAGCGGCGGTTATATCCACCGCTACATAGCGGCGGTTTTAACCGTCGTGAAAGAGATGCATCAAACACCAGAATATCGCGACGGTTAAAACCACCGCGAATAAAAAAATATCTGGCACCTTTCAAAACTACCGCTAAAGTCACGAAAACCACCGTGAAATGAGGAATATATGATGCTTCCCTTAAACCGCCACGAAAAGGAAAAAGTAGCCACTAATAGATTGCTGACACCCAGTTTAGCGGCATTTTATGTAATCCTCTTCCAAGGCATATAGTCGTGGTTTAAACCGTCCCTATATGAAAAAAAACCACCGTTAATAGACAGTTTTTTTATAGTGACTATCGGATAAAATAGAGAGTGGTATTTTGTGCTTCCTTACAACTTCATTGATGTAAATATGATCATGTTGATCCAATGGAAAGTCCTCTTGGATTATGATAAAGTGATCTATTTTCGAAAGATAATCCACGACGAACCATATAACATTGTTTCTTCTGGACATTCTTGGATGTACTATGACAAAGTCCTTGGTAATGTTCTGCCCCATCTATGTTGGTACAGGTAGTGGTTGCATCATACCACATGACTTTTACATCTCAACTTTCACATGTGGACATTTCAGACATTTTTATGTATATTATGCAATCTCATTTTTCATATTATCTCACCAAATGTTTTCTAGGAGATCTTAATACATCTTTGTGATCCCTGGAAGGATATAAACAGTTGAGCTATGTGCATCATACAGAAGATCCTTCTTTATCTTTGGATCAAATGGTACACATAATCAGGATCCAAATCATACAAATCCTTCTTCATAAATCATAATATCGGGGGACTTCCAATTTCTGATAGCTTCCAACCATTTAATAAGAACCATATAATTTCTTTGATCATTCTTTATTTCCCCTATGAGATATGTTTGAGAAATCATTTGAGAACAGATTTATGATGTTCCTCCCTTAATGGTTCTCTTGTCCAACCATAAAAAATCTAATAATATAAGATCCTTTTCAATTATCAACATTAATAATGATGCTTTATCCTACCAACATTGAGCATCTACCACCCTATTTTCCATTCTGTGGTGGTAGTGGATTTAGTACTCATAATCCTTGATGTGATCTATCCTTCTTTGCTGGCACATATTAATATCATTATGCATGAATATTTATTTGAGTCTCTTGTGATTAGTACACATCTCACACATCTCTCAATAGTGATAATGCCGCCGAAATATCAATGAAAGGATCATAGTCACCAACACCAGATTAGTCATGGGATATTTTTGATCATGGATTTTTATCTTCCTTGAGTCATAGGCAATCACTTTATCATTTTGAATCACTACACATCCAAAGAAATTCTTTGAAGAATCACTACACAACGCAAATATTTCTCCACATGTTGGAAATGTGAGTACTTGTGTAGGGATAAGACTCTTTCTGAACTATTTAAAACAGCCACCGCATTCTTGAGTCTAGAAAAACATTACTCCCTCCCTTGTCAGCATGGTCATTGTGTTTTATAGTTGTGAATTTTTTTTCACAAATCATAGATAAAACCCAAGTAGACACGGAATGATGTAGATCACTATTATGAAAGTTGGCATGGGACTCTATTCAATTGTCATTTTATTGGAAGGGTCCAGATATATCCCTTTAATGTTTATTACATTCCCCATGTATTATACATCCTCCATATAAAACACACATTTATTGTACTTTTCTTAAAACTTATCCCTTCGCAATGTCTTTAACATTATATTCAAATGCTCCATGTGTTTCTCCATGATCATGGAGTATACAAGAATATCATCAATAAAGACTATCACAATTTCGTCGAGGTAATACTTAAAGAATATATTCATTAAATACATGAAATTTTTTGAAGCATCAGTGAGTCTAAAGGGAATCAGTATAAACTAATAGTTTCCATACCAAATTCGAAAGGTAGTCTTGGGAATTTCTTCCTTCCTCCTCTTTAGATGGTGATATCCTGACTAATGGTCCACTTAGAAAAATAACTGGCCCCATGAAGCTGATTGAACAAGTTATCTATCCATAAAATGGGATAGTTTTTCTTTATCTTGATTTTATTGAGTTCATTATAATCAATAAATATTCACATTGATCCATCCTTCTTCTTGAAGAATAGGATTGGAGCACCCCATGTGGAAAAACTAAGGTGTATAAAACAATACTCTAGATTATCCTACAACTGTTTCTTCATCTCTTCCAGTTCTACTGTGGCCATTATGTATGTTGTATTTGATATAGGTATAGATCCAATGATAAGTTAAATTGATAACTCAACAACTTTATCATGTGGATGACCAGGAAACTACTCGAGGAATATATCAGTGTAATCCCTCGTGATAGTTATTTCTTCAAGTAAAAATCTCCCATTTGTTTAAATCGTTTGGGATTGATTTTCTTGTTTAAAAGGTAACGATATACATACATGAGAAGATTATTCCAAAGGAGATTCATCTTCCTCCATACACATATAATGAATTGGGGGATTCTTTGAGATGTGAAGAGTGATTTCCCTTTCCCAATAGTTGATATTGGTCTGGTAAAAAGATATCTAATACATGCCCATGATAGCAGAGAACTCCACTAAAATTAGAATGACGATATTCATTGGGAGGTTCACTCCCAAAACAATAACTAGGGAGGAGTTTTAATCCATCGTTGTAATAATATCCCCATTCTCTGTTCGTAGAGATAACATTTACTAAAAAAATTGAGGCGGTTTTTGAATAGTTCTACAAACCACTCAAGATATGAAAGAATGGGTAGAACCTGAATCAAATAGTATGTTCTATATTTATGAATGAATAACTAGAATAACAATCATCAGATCGTTTTCTTGATCCACCTTAGTATTAGTGATAGCAAAACCCCTTCCTTGTTTCCTTGGAGGTTGTTGTTGATTTCATCCAACAACCCTCTGATTAGGAAAATTTCTCGCATAATGACCATGCTCCTAGTAGTTATAACACTGCAACAATGGCTTAGCATTGATATAAACCTTCCTTTCATCTTCAAAATTAGTGAGATTTTTCATATCCCTTTGGTAGTTTCTATCCATATAACCAATCATTCCATATTTTATGAAATTCTTGGTTCCCTTCATTCAATTCCCTAGATGCTTCTTCCGACATATTTTACAAGGTAAATGTTAGTCTTCTTTCCATCATGGTATTTGTTTGTCGAACCACCCATAATTTTATCCATTTACCTATTTTTTTAACGTGGCCCATGAGACCACTGAGAGTCTCCAATATCCATTACAAACTTGAGGGGAAAACATACAATCTATTTATAACCATCAAACACTCTAATCACTAATTATTTTCATAGAGATGACTTTAATCTGCTAATAAAGTGATCCACCTTGCATTCGGTGTTCATGAAAAATCCAAGGATTAAATTTAAATCCTTGTGAAGTTTTCTTCATACGGCCCAATGTACTCATCTTCCAATTTATTGAGTCTGAGGAACTCTCATTCCATCATGATATGAAGGGTCAGAGGAAACTATTTATTTAAAAACATCCTCTTGAATTCCTCCAAATCCATTGAACAATTTCCTCTTGGGAATATGTATTCCTAATCAGTGTCCACCACTGATCAGCTTCTCCATCAAAACGATGGAAAACGGGTACAAAATTCTATACTTATATGAACTGGAGGATGTAGAATATATTTTAAATGGAGTTAGTCAACTTTTCCCCCAAGGAGTGGATCAGAAGATCCATTGAACATGGGAGGACTTTTCTATATGATGGATTCTAGGAAAACATTCTCTTTCCTTTTAGGAGGAGGGATTTTTACATGATTCAAGTTATTTTTCATAACATGATCCATCTGAGAAACTGCTTTCATGAATATTTGAACACCCGCATCTTCCTTATCAGGCATATCATTTGGACAATCATCACATTTCCTATAACATTTATTGTTGGAACATGTTCATCTATTTCCAGCCATTAACTAAGAAATAGAGAATAAAATTATAGGTAATGGATAAATAATTATTGAACATAAAAAGTATACTTTAGAACAAAAAAGTATAAACTTATAGTGGAGAATTATATCCTAAAATGTGATTCATTGGGATTAAATCTAGGTTATCATTGTCTTGTTTCATATCTTATATTCTATTGGATTTTTTTTTTCACTTAATAATGATTTTTACCAAGCTCATGAATTTACTAAACCATGTCCCCCCATAGTGTTGTAACCCAGAGTAAAAAAAGGCTAGTTGTGGGCACCAATTCCAATTCGAGTCTAGCTCAATGTGGTGTTTTCAGGTTTTACCACTAGATACATCTATTACAGAGCTACCTATACCTGCTCGCATCCATATTGGGATGTATTTTATTGATAAAACACATAATCAATACACACAAAAATATAGTAATGTTTTATTACACTTGGTAACATCCAAAAAGTTCACACTATGGTTCTATATTCTTAATCTCCAAAACAACTAACCAATCCTTTGATACCAACTATAGAGACCCTATCTTTTTACTTATAAAATTGCATGATTTTAAGAATAATTATAAATTAGATTACAGTCCATGTATAGTTAATTCTAGCATCTTTTATGGCTAGGTAAATAAAACATAAAAAATGGGCCTAAAAACATATTTTTTTAATCTCCATAAAGGTATCCTAACATGCTTTGAGCCCTAAAATCTGCATAGGGTACCATGGGGAACACATTAATAATGGGATGAGATAAAAAACATTCTAAGGGAAAGAACATAAGGATACAACATAAGAATATGAGTTAGGAGACATGACATAATAATATCAAAATTGTGAAACACATGAAATCATATCATATAAATAGGGTATCATATAAACATGGAATTATAAAAATGTGGAAGAATATTGAAACTTGTATTTAGTATGGGTTAAGGCTAATTGCCAATCCCGTTTCCCATTTTAGTATGTGTCAAGGCTGACTTCCAATCCAGTTACAAAACACATCTCATGAGACATCACATTACCCAATTCATTAAAATTCTATCAGGGTGTCGCCATCTAATCAATTTATTTAATATTAATTCCACAAAAATAAGCATACATAATCAAGAATACAAAAACAAAAGGGATCCCAAGAATGATTTGGAAACCACAATCCTGACATAATGTGAAACCAATGGACGTGTCATGAAAGTTCCCATGAAAAAAAGGTATTAAAACATAAATGGACTTTAATAAGGTAATATAGGAATATAAAATGGTATGTTATGTAAATAATAATTGACAAGATATAAGAAATGTATTTTAGAAACATTATCTTTAAAACATTTTTTGTTGTTTTAAGGAAAATACTATATCGATTTTAAATTATAAAATAGGAAAATATTTTATATAAAACCTGAATTTAATAAAGAAGGTTTTCATAATAATAATACCGAATTTATAATACAATTGTGGATTAAAATTGATGATAGAGAACACTTTAAATTGGGTTAAAATTCGAGATGTTCCCATTAAAACTAGTTTTCTTATCGGAAGGTTATAAGGAGGGAATATTTTAAAATTATGTATACCCAAAAAATAGAGTGATGAAAAGGTATTCATAAATGATTTTTTAAAACTAAATATAATATAGAATATTTACATTTACATATATGTTAACTCCATTTTGATATATTGAATGATAAGGCACACTGAAAGAACAAAAAAAGTTCAGGTAGAATATCTTATGATTAATCGGCATGGTGTCAGGTGTACCTAAGAGGGCTTGATGAGAGAGAAAATGGGTTTCTCAGCACATATACATCATTAGAGAAGTATGGGGGAATTGAAAAATCATACCCCAAAACTAGGGATTTCACATAAAATGGAATAACCTTTAATTCAATATTGAATAAAATATAAATAGAGAGGATCTGTTACATTAAATCTACTGTTGTTTTCCACTTGTTATTGTTGACCTGAATAAAAAAATTAGGTTTATTAATTAATAATTGCATATCCTCTTTAATATGTAATTGATTTAGTATAAACTTTTTAAGTTCAATCTTTTCCCATTGATGGGTTAATATGTTCAATTTTATTGTTTGGGTTTGTTTGTTTCCTTAACTTTCATTACTGGTATACTTATGAATGGATAATCTCATGATATGAGAATGGTTGTACAAGAATTTAATTATTAGCTCATAAGTAAAAAACAATAAGACAACAGGGTCGTAAAAATCCATTCAGTTATTTGGAGTGGAGAATAATAATTATATGAAACCTCCATGTTAACTGTTTTGGTGAATTAGTTGTTTGATTACAATGAACTTATTTTGATTTATAACATAATAAAATTCGTACAAAATAATTACAGAAACATAACGAGAATATATAATAATCTGGTTCAACCATAAATAAATGGTTTCATGACTATAAATAAAATTGATCATAGGAATTAAAAAAATGAGTGTCCTTGAATGTGTTAAATTTACACATCTCAAATGGTGTTTTCATTTCATTCACATAAATGATGGGGAAAGGATAGATGATAATGAAATATATAAATATAAAAAAAATTAGTACATGAATGTAATTGGAGTTATCATACTATTTGTGTGAAGGGAGGTGAGGAAAGAAGCAAGAAAAGAATAGATCATAAATGATATAAATGAATCAAAATGTGGATTTTACCTCTTCATATTTTCTTCTTTGAGAACCCCTTAAAGAGAGTGGTTTTAGAATTTTGAAAAGAATAGGGCCTATTGGGCATGGGAAAGGAGCTTGGAATGATATTTGGGCAGAATATTGGCAAGGAACAAGGCATGAGAAGAGTTATGATAAGTGGGACTGAGGGGGGTTTTATATATGAGGAGAGGAGAGTTTCCATAATTTTTTAATCATTATTTTATTAATTTCCCAAATGACGAGAAATATTTATTATTATATGGAATATAATAGTAATAAATGAATGTGAGTTTTAAGTAGTAGAATTTTACATCATCCATAAATAATGAATAATGCAAAAATAAAGGTTTTAGCAGTTATTTTGAATTATCATATTTTACTATTCACAAAAAATTCTTGTATTTTAGAAAAATCCCATAAATTCACCCTAACAATTTTTCAACATGTAGAATCCAAAAAAGAAGTCATTTTTTCAAAAAATACTTCTAAATATGATTATTTTAATATATCATTTGAATTATAATTTATTATTAAAAAAATTTTAAATATTCATTTAATTATTCGAAAATCTAGGTACATCATACTTTCACTTGAATATTATTTTTATACTAGGACAGGTAAGATTACTATTCCTTAGAGAATATCACTATTCATAAGTGTATGTTACTATTAATAAGGGTGGTTTAATAATCAGAAAAATTTATGTTTCCCTTATCGGACTCCAAATAACATAATGATCGCAAACGTTTATGTCAGATTTTAGAAATTGTAAAAACCGAGATGAAAAAAAAATGTTTAATGGTTACATAGAAAATAGCAGTTCATTATGTTGGGATTCCATTTGATTATATGAAAAAAATTATAGTAATGGAATTTGCATTAAAAATGTTGAGCCATTATAGTTATTCGTTTGAAAACATATAAATCATTAGGTTTAATTTTATTACTATTTAAATATTTTTTCCTCTACTTTAGAAAAACCTATATAACTGGAATATATATATTTTTTAAAATCACCATACAAATCTTCTTTCTCAATAAATCATCTAAAATACCTTATTCCATAAATTAGAAATGTTATTTATTTAAATGGATTTAATGTTATATAAATAATTTTCCAACATTATTAATTATAACATGTAAATATTAATATAAACATTCATGTTTTAGAGAATAACAGAAAGTATTCCTTATTTAAATTATCCACTTTCACATTCAATAATTTAAACAATATGAATATTTATTACATAAATTATGATATTATTAATTAATTATAATATTCATGTTATATTTTATAACTAGCCATTGGACCACTATAATTGTAATGTTACAATACTAAATGTAAAATTACTATTCAAACATCCACTTAAATATTTCTATATTCATATTTCATTTATACTTCATATAAAAACCTCATATTTCCTTTATTCATAATTCTCCAGGTTATATTTTACATTATTAAATTACATTTATAAAATATGTATAATATATGAAACATTTTATTTTATTTTTATTTATTTCTCTAGGTTATAATATTTCAAAAATAATACGACCTAATGGATTTCTAGTTTCATCTAAAGATGTTTTCTTATTATCACCTTGTTCTCTTGTTATTTTTGAAAACATAATATATATATACTTATAAAATGTTCTATACTGATGTAATAATGTTTTTTATGTTGTGCATATGATTTGAAATATAATTTTACCTATATATAAATGAAATATATGTTAAGAAGCTAATTATTCATTTTGGAAAGTCTAGTTACTTTTATTATTCTACCATTTAGAAAATTTTCCCTCATTATTTTTAGTCTAATAAATTATTCAGAATTAATGTTGTGATTTTGTTTCATTTCTTCCTTAGGTTCCTATGTTTCCACTTTTTACATACTGTTTTTCTAATGTAATGTAAAACGGTGTGTTCAATTTTATTTTAAAATTTAATATCTTCATTCAAGTATCATTACTAGATGATCCTTATAAGAGATATCATTCTTCAATTATCCCACGTATTGATATAGTACATGTGAGGGATTAGATATATAGTTCCCTAGGAGAAACACATGGAATTTGTTATTCATGTTCCATTAGGATCATTATGAACTCATTGAGAGGGGGATGAATAGGGTGGGGGATTCTTTTCCAATTAAAATATTTTCATCCCTTATGTATACCCAAATTCATTGGATAGACCTCATATACTATTCTGATCTTTTTTCATTATTGTAATATAATCATGGAATAAGAAAACAACTCACCCAATGATTTTTTAGGTTTACTCACAATCTGTGAGCTATACTTTGGTGTATATTGGTTATTACCATTCATAGTCATGGATGATATTTTATTATAATGATTCAACCAAGGTAATAGGAATTTACCCCAATCCATTCTTATTTGAAATAAAAAAGAGAACATAGAAGAACCATCATGATATATTCTAAGGGTATGACACCCTCTGATACTTTGTCATATTCTACCATCAATTGGACCAACAAAACTTATGTTCAATACGTAGAAAAAATATCTCCTAAAAAATTATGGTGATATCAATTATAATTTTTGTTACATTTTTCATTCCTTACACATATATTAATAATTAATTTATCTTAATTCAGATGCAATAAAAATGGGTACTTCTCTTATTCTTCAGTTATTAATACATGATGAATTCATAGAATGGACCTATAACTTTTATTAAATGATTTTGATATTTATTTTTAATCACATTATATTTATAATTCCCACCATCAAATTCTACATTAATTATAAATATTATGCCTTTAATATATTTTTTGGATTATATTTTGATTTACACACATGATTTTATTCGTATTATAAGTATGGAGTCTCATTTTTTCACATTCTTCAAAACATAATATATTTAGTATTTTTTAGTGTATGGATTCTCTTTCTTTATTATTTTTTCACTCTCGTTGAATTGTATATTTCACCTCTCTTAATATCATGTTAATATTATTTCCATATATGATTATCGAAACTGTCCTCTAATCATAATTTTATGATATCTCATTCACTATTCCATTATTTTTTTCAAGTCTCTACAATATTATTGTTAATTTTAAATTCATGAAAAATTTTAAAAGATTAACACATGATATATCCATGCAAGTCATACATTAAATATATATTTTCATCGAATGGATTATATTTAATTATCTTTATAACCCCAATATTTTAATTGTTAAATCATTCAGCCGCATGGTCCAAAAATCATTAATAAACACCATGTAATATTCTCCCATTAAATTGTCTAGAATAAAAAATCATAACAAAAAAAATATTATTGTTTTCTAGAAATTATAAAAACATTTCGTGTTTTATATCGTATTTTGAATTCTCCTTTAAATAAATAATCATATAAAACTCCATGTGAACTTCTGAAACAAATCAAACATACGTAAATAAAAAACAGGTTTACTCTATTTTATTTACTATATTTCACTTACAAATGACAATTTTTTAAAATAACTAGCTATAAATTCGACAGAATCTTATGTATGAGAATACTACTCTTATATATATTCTAGGAAACTCTTATGTATTCCAGAGTGGGACACTTTTCTATCTCTGTGCATCTCAAATTTTTTCCAAATTCTCAACTTCTTATATTTACTATTAGGTGTTTCCTTTGGAGTACCCTTATATATTTCCATTAATATAGAGAATACAATTTATATTTATTTATGTACCACTATAAATGTGTTTAATAATAATAAAATACCATCCCAAAAATACTTAATCAATTTAAATTTTTTTAGGGAATATATCCTACCGATCTATTCACATATATGAGTTGTAAACCTTGAAACTTTTTGTAAAATCATGATCATTTCATTCTGTTTTGTTATTTGGTTCTTGATATTATCGTTCATTTTTGGATGTGTATGGGGGATATCAATTCCCATTGGAAGGCCTTCTAGTTTTATTATATGAATCATTCAAATGGAAATTTAAGAATTATTAATTTAATTTTTCCCCAAACGTAGAGCATGTGGTTTCCATAATGGTAAAGACCATTTTCCTATATTCATGGGGTATTTCAAAAATGAAAACCAAAAATTATATAGGTTACATAATGATAAATATTCCCCTACATTATTTTAGGGTTCAAATATGATGTTTTGTGTGAGTAGAGATTTTTTTATTTGAGTTTAATAATTTTAAATGTCTTTTTCTATACACTACATAAGGGTAATTACATATTAATTTTTCTTGTAAGGGTATTACATAACTACATATGGGTAACCATTGTGTTGCAAAAATGGTATATGGAATATATAATGCATTCATAAGTGTATGTTTTGGATTCTGCAACTCATCTAAACGAAACTCATGGCTTGCATAAGGGTTTATGCAAGATTCATTTACCAACATTGGGGTTAGAGATGCCTCATGTGAGGATAAACTGTTGTGTTCAATATTTTTCTATAGAAGTTCAATGACCTATGTAGGGGTATCCTATGTGGGTGTCCTATGTAGTGATAAAACACCTCACCCTTACAAAACCTTAATGAGTTGTGTATGGATAAATGATGATATGTTTACATGACACCATTTTTAGGTTATTTTTTTTATTTTTTATGATTCCCTATCTACCAAATATAATGTGCTATGATGAAATTAATGATATAACAATATGTGAATCACATTGTTAACTATTTTAAATTTAGTAACTAAAAATTTATATTATTTTAAAACTGTAATATTAATGATTTAGTTGTAAATGGAAAATTAAAAAGTATTTTATTTTGGGGTTTTCTTCCTACAAAGAACCATATTTCCTATGTTTTTAAATTTAAGAAATTATATGTCTATTTAAATTTTCTATATCCTCAAGAGGAGTTTTTGGCCATCCCGCTTATTCAGATGGATGTAAGTTCATTAATTCTGGCAGACCTATGAAGAGATAGTGGTTATTTACATTAATCACATTATACAAATCATAGTTGTAGTTATTATCTTCTTCCAACTTCATATATAAGGATTTTTATCTTCTGTTTAAGGGATCCTTTTTATATCATATAATTACTCATCCTAATCAATTGGGGTTCCCTCATTATATATTGTAACTCTCTACTCCTATGGTCAAGTGATCTCATAAGGTAGGTTTTAATCAATTGAAAACCTTGATTCATGTCTATTTTGAAGTGGGTTTATAAACTGATTTATAATTATTACTATTAGAATATTGAAAAACATATGAAATGTAATAGAGTGTCTTCCATTATTTTTGATTAAAAATGGATTTTTAAATAAATCAATTTTTTTGGAAAATGCTATTAATATTAAATATATGATTTTAATAATGATTTTGATGAAATAAAAGGAATGCAATATTTTTGGATTGATGTTTGATGGATTGATTTGAATGGAATGACTGTTTTTTTAAAACATTTGATATGTTATTTTGAAATTAAAGGAATTATTTTTATACAAATACATTTTTACAATGGAAAATATGATTTGGAATTATTTATGAATTATTAAAACGAAAATATAACCCCTACATTATTATGATCAAACTGATGCACATGGGAGCCTGATTTTTTATGAAGGGGATAAACAAGTCAGAAACCATTAGATGATTTCAACAAAATTAAAATATATGAGTTAAATGAGTCCTTATTTTTGGATGGATTGAACTTACTCCATGAAAGGAGGCTAGGGATGAGTGTGCACGCCTAAAGCATTACATATCAATGTTTTTTAGACCCTGTAACATGAATTTACAAACAAAAACTCAAGGATTAAATCCGTGGTAATTTTAAAAATGATTACACTGCAATGAATAAATTATATTGGCTTACCCATTTATGAATGATAAAATTTTTATTCATTACTTTTTTGTTAAAGATACCTATGTATAAAAAGTTTTTATTGAAAATCACATTGAAAATAATCTATTTTTGACCATTTATTTTTTTATAAAAAATATTATTTTTTAAGATTTCCTGAAGAGATTAAACTCAATGTTTTAAATTATATTATGCATATTTTTTATTTGTTATAATATTTATTATAAAATTTTTTCATATACCCTATAGGGATTTTTTCTCAAACCCTACAATTGACAATTATAATTTCTAGATTTTAATATTCAATTATTACATAAATGGAAGGAACCATGTTGAGGTTGGTATGACCCTAACTTGAACGATAATAGGTATTTAGAAGAATAATATAGGGTATGTTAAATGATTGGCATATATTTTTGGGGATGTGAACCTGGTTTTTTGTGGAACCATTGCTCCCATGGAATATTTTTAATACAAAATGTTTCACTATTTTTTATAAAATATATTATTTGTTATCACTTATAGTGAAATAATTCCCACTCCATCTTATTGATTCTATGTTGCTAATATCAAACCCATGAGTATCAATAATTCCCTTTAAATTATATTATGATTTGTTTTGGTGTTGTTTATGTGGCATATCTGGTTCGAAATAAGGAAAATTAGTATCAATTTTGGTTGTATATCATCATCAATGTTAGTATGGAGTTTGGGATTTAATTATTGATTGGATTCACTATTTTTTGGGAAATATGGAGTAGGTTATGAGTTTATATACATCCATATCTCATCATAATGAGAAATAAGTTACCATGGGTTTAGGATAACAGTGTTATTGAAGAAATTTTATAATATTATTCTTTAAATTTACACATTATGATTCAATTTTTTTGTATCTTTTTTGAGTTTCTTCTATTGGAGGTTATGCTATTGGATTTTTTAGCTGATGTTTCACTTGATATCTGTTGATGATATTTAGTATCATGCCCCCAAGAATTTATTTTAATATACCTCCAGAGGGATCTCTTAATGAACCTCAAAAAATTTACCTTGTGATTGGTAATAATGTTTTTTATGTTCACATTCTTTTATGATATTATTTTAGATATGTAGTTTCACATAATCCTTTTATGACTATTAAGGTTGTAACATCGAGGTATGATAATATATATAATTACTTGTACATTCTTTTTCTGAAGTCACTATCTCTCTAGGGAACCAATGATACTCATGTGGTGGAAGAATAGTTAGGTAATTTTTACAACCTATATTAGTTCATGAATATTCCTAACCATTTTACGGTGAAATATGATACTATCAAGATTGATGTGATAAGAAGGGGTGGTGGGACTCGATAGTTCTGATGGGGAAGAATGTGGGACTATAAGGGAATGTCTTTAGGTATCTTTCCATAGAAAAATTATATCCTAAAATGAAAGTATTAGATAAATGAACACTGTTCATAAAACTCATGAATTAGGATAGAAAAGGGGCATGGCATGCAAACTAGTTTTTTGATCTTGTTCATTTAGCACCTTAAGTGGTATCAAGTGTGAATTAAAAACACCGAATATTGTAGATGTGTATTTGACCATATATTTGATATTAGGATTTCTTACAAATTTTAAAATAATAAATATTTGCTCTACATGGATCCATGATGGTATAACATGATATTGGTGCTAATTCTAGGCTAATGGGAGTGCTTTACACATTTAGATGATGTTTAATATGTTCTTTTAAAGGGACATGAAATGGGAGTATGTTTAATAGTTAAACCTTGATTGGTTGATCTTTATGTAAGACCTCCACTAAATCATATACCATGTCTATAAAATAATTTATAACATTAATTTACTATTGGAATGCTATGAACCTAAATGATTCTTTCCCAAAGGAATAAAATAATTTTAGCCCTTTTTAATGTTCAAGAAACATATAGATGTTTTTTCATGTTATTAGGCTCTACATAGTGGTATGAGCCCGTTACTATTGGGATTATCTAAAATGAAATTAGGTGACTCATTAACAAAGAGGTTCCTACCAAATCCATTAGAAACATAGATAATTTACATATTTTCAATATCTCTCATAGATATTGATGAGAGTCCTGTAATAGTGAGACATAACATTATCATCTCATCATATTTAGTGATCAATTTATTTGACTTAGGTTCCTTAATTACATCTTATCTAGTATTATTATTATAGAAATAATTAATATTTCAACAAATATAACTCATTATGTTATTGATATTTCTATGCCCTTTAGGATAAAAAATAACCGGGTCTCAAAATACCTTATTCTACATTCTATTTATTAAAATAAGAATTTTATTTTGACTTTTGGATTTGGATAAGAATCATTGGGATCTCATTATCATGTTGGATTCGGTGATCACTTATAAAAAATACAATAAATTTTTATCGCCAATAGATTTCCATTAATTATCTATAAGGGTTGTGTCATTTCTATTGGGAAGAATTATACTATTTTTTATTTAAAACATACATCATACCATGGATTTGTTCATTTTGATATCGATGTTTATTATTGAACTGATGTTCAATCATTTATATGATGAACTTAATATAGTTTTTCATGAGTTTCCTGACATATTTCCATCTGAATTTTTTGTTTTCACACTGGTGAGGCAGGTTTAATTTTCTATAGACATGAAACTATATACAACACCTATTTTTATTTATTTTATGCATTTGGAACCATCTAAATAATGTAGTTGAATACTAAATAGGATGATAAGTTTTTTGAAGGATTTATCTGAACTATTGTGCCTCTATCTCTAGCACCCATTGTTTTGATAATGAAAGGTTATCATTCCCTTAAAATTGTTGAGGACTACATTAATATCATTTTTTCAATATAATTAATAAATATCCATTACCCCAAATTATTGAAATTTTGACCAATTGAAATCAGTGATATTTTTATAAAATATTGGCCTTTGGATTCATTATCACTATCTTAGGATCTAGGGGTATAATATCAACAATACGCCCATTAGGATCGGGATTTTCCAATATGAATACACTGTCTTTCATTTTTGGTCTAACCAATGATCAAATACTGTTCATGGAACTGATGAACACTATCATCCATTAAAAAAACATTTATTTTGTTGTGGAATTTATGGATGAAATCCTAGTTTACTCTAACATTGAGAAAAACCATGTGAAACATTTGAGTGTAGTGATCGAATTATTAAAAAATAAAATCCTTTATTCCAGTATTTCTAAATACATATTTTTAGTGTGGGAATTTAAATTCATCTGATATATGATTTATGAAAATTATATTTTGTCTGATCTAGAGGGGTTAATTTTGTTAAGTCATTGGAGGATCCACAAAATGGTTTTATGATTTAGTGATTCTTGGATTTGGTATATTGTATCGTTATTTTTTGAGTGATTTATGTAAATTTTCTTTTATTATTACATATATTACTTTGATGGATGTAATAATTGTTTGGTGTTTGAAATTTTAGGCATCCATTGATGAGTTAATGTAATGGTTGAGATTAGCTCATGTTTTGACTCTTCTAGAAGATGGTTTGTGATTTTTCTTTCTTATGTGATGGATAATGATTGGGTTTGGGTTTCATTATTATGGATTCTTATCGTCTTTTTTGTTTTGGTTCTCATTAACTTTTACCCCTAAGAAGAACTATCCAACACATGCTAATTTACTCGTAACATCAATTCATTCAATGATGATTTACCATTATTACCTTTTCAACAAAATTTTACTTTCTATTACGATCATAAAATCATGTGTTATTTCATCTAGTAATTTGATTTGATACTTTTATAGATTTGTTGGGTGTATTACCTAGAATCGTATAATTTCAAAATTACCTACACTCTTGGAAAGGGTATTTTCATAAATGATTATCTGTAAAGGAAAATTCCATCCCATTCCCTTATATAATATTCTATAGATTGGTATTTGATGGACCATTTTCTTTTTATGTATTTGGGAGTCCATAAATATGGGATTGGGTTTTTATTATAGAGTGTTCTATTGTTATCCTGAATTCCTGAGACGATTATTTTGGTGTGACATCTCAATGATGAGTTTTGACGAATTAAAGATTCAATATATTGTTTGGAGACCATTGTTTAGTGGTCAATGTCCTCAGATGTTATCCAATGATTCCAAATCTAGTTTTCATTTCTATAACATTTAGGAAGTATAAGATTGTTTAATTATATAAATTTAATTCAGTGTTACCCCATAGATCTAAAATAATTTGTTATGATATGACATAACATTACTGGTGGCCAGGTATAAAATGGGAGACACCAGATTTTGTTTCTTATTGATATAAATATCACAAGGATAATACAGAACATCAATGGTATTTGGGTTTTCATCCACCACTTCGAGTGCCGAAATGGTACTGGTATGAAATATAAATGGACATTATGGTAGGAATTCCATATTCCTATCATTTTAAGACTTTGATATGTGTGGCGATTAAAAATTTTACTAAATCGACACACATTATTCTAATTCTAGATATAACCAAAGCTGATTAAATGGGAAATATATATGTCCATGGATTATTAAGATATCATGGAATTTGATCTTCTATAATTTTAGAATGGAATCCTTATTTCCAATCCCTTTTGGATGTGATCTCCAGTAGTTAATGGGATCCCAATTAGTGTTCATCATTGGAAACCATCCCCATACATGTGGTCAAAGGGAATGAGTTATATAAATTCTAGATGATATGAATTTAGATTATGTTTTTTACATTTTGGGTTCTTAGATAGTATTTTCATACTTTTCATTTTTTTAATATAATATCATCCATCAATCATCCTTCATTATAGAAACTTTTGAGGTAATGTATGCCAACCCATTTAAATCATATATTTTTTGGTCAGAGGATTGTGAAACATCCCTAATAGGTACTAGTTTCTTCAAGGAGAAAACAAAAATGATTTAGATTATTCATTATATAATGGTATGGGAACATACCTATTAAAAATCCAATGATGATCTCCTTCGATGTTCATTGTTGATTGGAGTTGGTTACATGTTGTTCTAAATTTATTCACGAAGGATTAGTCATTTATGGATCTAAAACCAAGGAAGGTTGGCACCAACATACATGTTTAAATTAGAGGTTTTAAATTAAAATGTAATGTTGTATACCATTTATCCCTTCAACCAAAAAATACATCAATCCAAAATGTGATACAAGAGTCATGACATAGAATGTATCTCTTTGATCCTTCTCATGTATAGGGTTGGGATGATCATGATGTGGAATCAGATTTATCAATTATTGAAAATTTTGTTCATATTTACTCTAATAAAATTTCTCATCATGGGATGTTTATATACATTGTTAGGGTTTCAGGGAAACAAGGTTTTCATTTACATTATAAACAGGGGTATGAGTTAGTGAATAAAATATTGTGGACTTATTTCATTGATACAGAGTGTTCATGCCATGATTTTTTATGGAAAAATCTCATTATGTTGATACGAATTGTAACATCATGATCTTTTATTTAAATTCCATTCTTTTTTCATGATATTTTCATTCAATTTTTGATGTGTAATAGAAAATCTAGTCTCTTTAGGAAATTTTTTTTAATATTTATTTATTTTTCTTAAATAAATATTTAACAGTTGTAAAAATAATTTTTAATCTTTTGTGTAGCATGTGTTTTTTCATTATAGTATGGAAATTGTATCAATATTCAGGGGGTGTTATATAATGACAATTGAATAATTATAAGGGTTATTTATGGGTAAAATACTTACTCTATAATGGTCAGGTGAAAATCATATATTTTGCATACTGATATAATGATTTTAAAATGAGTTTTATAAGTGTAGTTGACATTTTAAATATTTTTTATAAGTTTAAGGACCTATACAGAGTCATTTTGAAAAGGTAGTACTATGATGCATATTGGTAACTATAGTTGTACATTCAGGTGTTTAGACATTTCAACTTCTTGTGAAAATATAATTCATGGATTGTGATCCTCATTTAAGTGTATCTCACTATTTGTGTAAGGCTTTATGCACGTTTCATCTACTTTTGAATGTATAAATAGGTCTCCATATAAGTGTAACAAAGTGTTTTGAAAGGTTATATAATGGTAATACATGATCATGCTATGTGTTTTCTTGGTAGCTGGAATTTGTAGGGGTAACACCCTTTACCATTACATGATATCCATGAGTTGTGAAATGCTATACCATCATACCCTTACACAATTATCTTTCTTAGTAAAACATCATTTCCATTACATCTTATCCAGCACACCCCTATAATATTTTTTTTGAAATAAATGAAATAAAATTATGTGAATCATTTATTTAACACATTTAAATGTTGTAAGTGTTATTTTATATGATTAAAACCATTGTTTTTAAAAATTTCGTTTAAAATGAAAAATTATACAGTTATTTAATTTGGTGTTTTTTAATCAGAAGAAAATGTCTCATGTTTTTTCAATGTTACCCAAATCATTTTTACATTTTATTTTTTAGATCCTCTTTAGGAGTTATGGGTTATCAATCTACTTTATTCTGATCCATGGAAATTCATGTTGGGAGATAAGGTAAGGGATGACAGATTTTTAATTCCCATGATCACTTTATATGAAACATGGTGATTTGTAGTCTCTCATATCTTCTTTAGATTTGAGGATATGTTACTTTAGTTTAGTAACATCTTTTTATGTTTTTGGGTTCCTCCTCCATTTATATTGTGGTTCCATCATTTATTGTTGTAATTTTCTGCTTTGATGGTAGTTGAATTTTAATTTAAGTATTCAATATATGAATCCCTTAATGAATGCTTATTTTGATTTATGTTTATAAAATAATTTTTAATGGTTTATTTGAAAATCAGGAAAAATTATTTCTAATTTCCTGGTGTGTTTGTGGAAAAGTGAAATTGAAAATCCATTTAACAATAATTTTTGATTTCCAAAAAAACTGAACAAAATGAAACGTATTACTAGAGGCATTATGTTTATGAAATTAAAAGGAATAAAATGTTTATAAATTGAAATTTTAATGTTTAATTTAAAATTAATTAGTTTTTTAATTAAAACATTATGATTATTATTTTTTAACATGGATGGAATGTTTTTGAAACCAAAACTCATGGCCAACTGAAATGTTGAATCAGATGAATTTATGAATGATTGAAATGAAATTATAACCCCACTCATTAAATTATTAATCAGATACACATGAGATTGTTATATGTTATGAAGGGGTTATACATGATGGAAATGATAAAATAATGAATAAAACATTAAAATATAATATTTCATGGAGTTAATATTTCATTAAGGATTCCTTTTCCCAATGAGGATGAACATATGGATGTGTTTCGAAACATAGATACATAACTCACCATGCTTATTTGAAACTCATAAATTGAATTTACCAACAATCCATTAAATATTATCTACCCATTTATGTGTTTCAAAATTATTATATATCATTGGTTAAAAGAATTAGTTTACTAAAGTTTATTTGAAACAAAAAATATAAATTATTTTTATGGAGATTCATATGTCTACACAATTTGATTGCAATACACTTTTAAACATTTTCATTTTTATCCATTTATATATTTTTAAAATATCATGATTATTTTGATTCAGTTAAATGATTCCATAATGTATTTTAACATAGGATTTTCATATTTTGATCGTTGGATTCGATAATTGTTTTGAAATACATGGTGACATCCTACATGGAATTTTTTCTCACACCATGCCAACAGAATTTTCCATTTTTAAATTTCCATTTGTCATTTATGTTGAAAGGGATGGCAAAACTTGGAGGTGGTTGGTGTACTTTACTTATAGGAAATTATGTAGTTTAAGGAAAACAATGCAGTTCATGAAAGTTTTGAATTTATATTATTGACAATTGTACATTATTTTTTATGGGATATTTTCTTCAATGGATTGTTTTTCAAAAGTAATGTTTTACTAATTACTATCTATTATGTTACATAGTAATCATTATGGTGAAATTTTTCCCTCTTGGCCTTATTGATTCAATTTATTTAGTCTCCACCCAGTAGTGATTGAGAAATATCATTTTTTCATTCTAGGAATGGCTTAGGTTCCATTTATACAGGCCATCTAATTTATATCTTGACACAAGTACTATAGAACCCTTATGTACATAAGTGAAGTTTAAAAGCCTTCCAATATTCATGTTTACAATTTATGAACAACTATTACATATCCTTTAGAGAATCTCTTACATATAAAGTACATTTTAATATTATTGATAACCAACATCCCATTTTTTATGGTATTTCCCAAATTTCATCAATAATCAGAAACACATAAAATTATTATCGAATAAAATCAAATCAATTTTAATCATTACGAAAATAATTAAAAATAATATATAGAATGTAAATTCTCCCTTGATGATTTCAAGGAATCATTTAATGCTTCAAGATACTTCCAGTCATCTATATGAATCATCAAATTATTATTCTTTATATAACATAAATAGTGGCCATATAATAATATTAAGGATGGATATTTATTAAAAAAATTACCGTCCCGTTATTCTATGATAATTTTATCCACCATTTCAACTTATTCAAAGTGATTTAAAATCCATCAAACAACATACTGTATTGAAAACTTATATTTTTTTAATATTTTAAAAAAATCGAATTATATAAACTTCCTTATTTTTTATTCACTATGATATTATCTAATTTAAAATTATTTTAAATAGTAACCTCAACATCAGATTAAATTATATTTTTCAATCTATAGTACACAAATCGCGATTTATGTTATATTATTAGAAAATTAATCTCATTTCTATAAATTTCAATATTTTAAAGGATCTCTATAAATTTAAAATGAACTATCGTCGTTTATTATATAAATAATTAACATAATCACTTCTATTATATGATGTGTTCCTTCAATCCATATACCTTTTTTACCTCTTATCATATAATGTAACCTTCTATGTGATCTTCGACCTTGTTCTCATCCTAATAAATGGGTTATAAAAACTACATCATATATGTTCTCCATTAATAAATATCATCACCATTTTTATTACATTCAATCTTATTGAAAAAAAACTCAATTTGACAAAAATAGTGTCATATAATTATACACTTAATCCACATTTGGTTGATTTTCAATTTGATATTCAATATCTTCTATGTGATCAAGGATATAAAAGTAAATATTGTGCATATCTTTGATTTTTATATACATTCGAAAACTCATTACTCCCATCACATTATATATTAGAAGGATTAATTTTTCTCAACTATTATACTCTAATTCTATTTTACTAATATCAATATTGTTTTTATATCGACATTATAGTGATTTAATTTTTTAAGGAATAGATTTAACATTATTTATAATTCAATGCATATATTCCGTTCTTATCATGTTTTATTAAATAATATTTTCCATGCATATTGGATTTAAATATCTCTCCTCATATAAATCATCACATGAGTCCATCGTGATACTTTATTGGTATCTTTTTTATTTAAGAACTCAAACAATGGATGATGTGGGTCCCAAATCATTTTAATTCTATTAAAAAGGATATATTTTTATCTTAATTTGTATGAAGAGTATTTTAGTTTTTCACATAAATCATGGGATGAAAGGAAATACTAATGTTCATTTCTATGATAATCAAAAAATAAAGTCTACTTCAGAACATTTAGGTGAACATTGGACATTGATTAGATATGATTAGATGTGATTCCAATTATATCCTCACAACTTCAAGAAAATATATCATTTAATATTTATAAATAGTGAAATATTCCTCAATATAAATTAATTGAGTATTTCTAGTAATTATATCAACCATAACTCATTGGGTGTTGGATTATTTAGATGTCATTTGAAGAAAAACGATAAAATATGTCGTAATGTTCCCCCATTTTGTTTTTCATATATGTAATTTTTGCATTATTAAAATTGAATTTTATATAATATACCATTATTTAATGATATAAAAATCATATTAATGTGTTTGATTAAATATATATCTTTATTTTTTTCCATTGCGTGTGATCTCAAACAACATGGTATATGTTGGTAATTCCCGGGCGGATGGATACATATCAGTTTTGAACATAATCTAATAAAATCTGATTTATATCCATTGTGGATGGAATACATAGTATTGCACTAAATATAATGAATCAATAATTATCAATTTTTTATTACAAATATTACATTCCTTAATATATTTCTCATTATTTTGAAGATCGAAAAAAACATTTATATCAATTTATTTTCCAATAGATAGTTTGATGGGATTTCATTTTACCAATGTAGGATGTATTCTTGACCTTCTTGATTTATTTAATTATCCAATAATTATTATTAAACCCTAACAATGATATTGAAAACTTTAATTTTTTTAAGAGCACCATAAATTTGATCCTCTTTCTCTAGGTGGTAGTGTAATAAAAATTTATATTCCATGATTAAATTCAATCATCCTTATTGACACTTGTTTAATTTTATCTATGCGAGATGATTCTTAAACACTATTAATTTTTATAAATTTTACACTTGTATTCACAAAGAATATTAATCTAAATATTCATCTAAAAGATCATAAATTTAATCACTAGATCAAGTGTGGGTATTTATTTTGTTGGGTCTTCCATTTTCATGGGGCATAATCATTCAATTTATCATTAAACATAAGGATGAAAACAGAATTATTCATTAAAAAAATTATTATATCATTATCCCTTATTAACATAATAGCAATATGATTATATGTTAAGTGAATTTCCAATTCATGGTCATCTTAAATAAATATTCACAATAATCGATCAAATCATAACTTAATACCATCCACGTTTACCAAGTCAATGTGAAGGAAAACACAGAAATTTATCATGAAAAATCAGAAGTAATTACTTAATCCAAGAAATCTATTTATATCTATTATACATGTTTATTTTTCCATTTAAATAATTTTTATTATATTTTAATTATCCATACTAATTCACTTGACTATGATCACAATCCTAATGAATGGGACATGGTTCATCCGAAATCCATACAAAAATTGGTTTTTGAAAAATCATTCCAGTATGTTTTTTCACGATATCCTTTGATGTTTCTCATTTATTAATGATAATCGTGAATATGGAAATACCAGAAATAAATACCATAACATTGTTATCAAATATTACTCTAATGAATTTATTCATAATAATTATGTTGATTATTAGAGTATTTGTATGTCTAAATGAAATCACTATTAACTCATATTGTCCTTATCTTTTTCAGAATCTAATATTATGAATATATTATATATTATCCTTGTGATGATGTGATCCATAATTATGAAAAAAATTAAAAGTATTGACCTTCATGAAGATGATTAAACTAATCATCAAACCATTTCAGTAGATAATTTCTCATCTTACATACCATATTGTGATTTAGGTAATTGTTGCAAGGAAATATAAAACCATGTGTTAGCTTATCCAAGGGAACATGTTAACACAAAGGTAATGTACATGGGAATATAATTCCATTATCAATATTCTTCAATTATTGATTTATTAATTCCAAAATTCATATTGGATCCATTATTCACAATGTCATTATATAGGCATGGCCCCAGCTATATGTTCTATTGTGATAGATACCTTGAGGCCAAAGTGAGGCCATAAAAACAATATATGGGATACATCATTATATTTCTTCCTTATAAAAATTTATTATTGTTTAATAATTTTTTTTTAAAAAAAAATTAAATGATATACTTATTCAATGATTACCAATATAAATATGTTTTTCGGTATTTTATAAAGGAGATACAAAATTTTCATTTCATTTATGATTTTGAATGGGATGGTTTGAGATATGAAAAGATATTTAATTTTCTATGTAGCTAATTTCATCTCTATGTTAACAGATTAATTCCAATACTAGTTCGGTTTCTAATTCAGTAGAAGGAATTTTTTTACTATGACGGAATAATATTATATGTAACACTAATTTTGGATGATTTAAACACATTGGTTGAAAAACGTAAAACAATTGGTGTTTTCATAGATATCTCTACATAACGGTGTCAAGGATATGGTAATGTATTTAATAAAAACTAATAGGATATGGTCACATTATTTGATAAAGAATCATATAAAACTACTAGCATTATTGATCGAATAATTTTTTTTCACTTTCTCCACCTCATTTTATTTATCCACCACAATAATCATGATAGAATAATATGTTCATCTACCCCTAGTATTTTATGGTTATTGGTGTAAATTATATAAAATGATACATGGATTAGTGAAATGTATTTCACAATTCCCAATTTTTTGTTTTTGTTGAAGCTTTAAACCATGTGTTGTGCAATGAGTGAAACCTTCCAATAAAATATTACATCATGCGACATTTGTTATGTCCCTTCTAGACACATACTGTTTATTACCACCATTTTCAAAATTATATCAATTTTTAGTCCCATTAAGGTACTTCCTTGAGTGATACATACTTTATCATTAATATATGGGTAGCAGAATTTAGTTACATCCATCACTATAGACTCTTGATCATATATTGTGATACTTGACCGTTAATCTATAGTACATAGGTCCACAGGAAGATTCTATATACTAGATCTCAATATTTATGGCACAACATGATACTAATTCATATGTCATAAGGTATTGCAACATATATATATTTTATAATTATTTCTAAACAACTAAAAAACACTATATTTTTAGATCATGGTAAATGAAAAACTAGAGGGATACATATAAATCCTCATGATATTTTTCTATGTCACCAAAGTTTCAATAATTTTTTCAGGATTTTTTTAAATTATATCCACATTTTAGTTTTTTAGGATAATAAAAATACACATTATGAAATATTTTCATAAATTCGTTTGACACTAGTGATTATACATCTCCTTTAGCATTATGTTATTTAATATTGTCAATCGATAGTAACTTTCTCTTTCTTAATTGAAGGTTAACAACCCAAATATTTTGTGAAATGTTTTTTTAAATAAATTTAATATTATAAATAATATTCAGTTTAAATTTCTCTAAATAAAGCATTGTTTATAAGAACCACTGAGTTTAGATTTCATTACATGCAACAAACCTATGTTTCTTTGATATCATGGATGAAACACATCACAAAGCTTTAGAAAACCATGATATAATATTATGTAAACATCTATGATTCTCCATATCCACTAATTTTCCAATTTTTTGTGTTTGGGATGTTTGGGTGAGTTTCAAGGAGTTTCTTTGGGTGTTGGGGATCAACAAAGCTGCTACAGGGATTAAATGACTTGTGTGGAGGTTTCATGGTTTGAATCCCAAAATCGCAGATTTTCACAGCTGGTTCACATACTGAAAGACATTGGTGCTTAAGAATAAATTAAATTTAGAGGAGATTGGATTTTTAGTGTAAGTGGACATTGAGGGGCCTCACAGCATGAATGGGAATTATAGGTCATGTAATCCCAGACTACTATAAATTATTAAAACATTACAGCTACTCATGTTTTCAAAAACCCAATGGCTATAATAGTCTTTCTCATCGTAGGTTCCCTAAAAGTCCCCTATTCATAATTTTGGAGATCTCATGGATTGGAATAGATCATTAGGCTTTCATCATCAGAGAACATTGACCATCCTTCGATCCAATGTGTGTACTTCCTCTTTTTCAACGATTTCTTATGGGTCGGTCTCTCATTTTATCCTGCTCATATTTCCAGATGATGTAGGATGTTTTTCCATGTTTATAATGTGTTGTTATTCGGTCATTTATTGGTGTTATTGTGACACTGTATCCTAAGTTGGATGCATATCTTGCAGGAGAGGAAATAAAATAACCACTGAGTTATCTATTTCTGCACAAAGAACAAATGAACACATTCGAGGTATGATTTCCCTTAATTTCTCCATGTGTGTGTATCATGGTGGACAAATATGTTCTTAATTCTCTATACATAATATTCAATCCAAAAAATTTAATTATAAGAATCATTTATATGATATTTAAGGGGGTTAGGGGGTTCTGATTCATCGTTTTTACATATTTGATATTATTGTGATGTAGTGAACTATACGGGATAAATGACTCAATGAAAATCATGAAAATTGGTCGTCCATGATTGTGAACTAATATATATTCATATTGAAGAGTTCTTTTTATAAACTTGAATATGGAAATTGGTAATTTACATACACTTGGATAATAAGAAGATTCCATAGGATTAACCAATTGTTTTAATTACCTCTAAATTACATAGTAAAAATTTATTTATGGATTTCATTTAAAATCATGAATATTGTTTTTCATTGGTATTAGTGTGGTGTTTTTTGTGAAATTGTTGTACATGTGTGCGAGATTTTGGCTAGATATGAAGTGGCTATGTTGTGATGTGTGGGAATTCTATGTTTTGTGATGCGATATTTCTGGGAAGCAATGTTCTGTGCTATGGGTTGGGTTAGGTAGTGATCTAGATAAAAATATAGACAATACATCATCCTGAACCTAAAATTGAATCTAAAGTTGAGAGATTTATTGATGGTGTAATGGATGATAACTATAGTGTTGGGAGGTTGTTGGACTGGTTGTGTAGAAATGTGATGTCATATATTGTTTTGATTTGGGGTTTAGTTCCATTTGAACAAGATTTTAGTAGGATGAGATTGATGAAATATAGTTATGGTTGGCATGGGAGGATCAAATATAGTTTCTTCATGAGTATCATGTAGAAACAATAAGCTATTTTTCAAGAACAATAAATCATGAATTTGTGTTAAACATAGAGGAATGTGAATCTACATTAGTTTATCAGGAATTTCCCCTTCTATAATGATTTTTTTTATGTTTCATGTGGTGGGAAATGCATTGTAGTTTCTCAAATAGTGATGTAATGGTAAAATGATTTTTATATAAAAATGTAAGTGAAAAATGGATTTGGTTGGTAATATGAATGGGTTTGATACATTTTGTGTGTTGTGATGCATTTAATGGTCGCCACAATAAGTTGGTAGTTGTGGGTTGTTTTTTTGGTTTGGGAATTATTGGTTGGGATTGAGTGTTTGGAATCATATATGATCATATATATATATATATTTTGATTTCTATATGCAGCCCACCATTGTTATAAACTATGAGTGAACACCAGCATCATCATATAAGAGGTAACCTTTCCCAAACAACATGATGAGAGGATGGATGGTTAGAGAATCACTCTTCCCTTAGCATGCTTTCGGGTTATGATGGATTGAGATTCATTAGGCATGTTTTGGATTATGAGGCCTGTGTGTGTGCGGGTGAGTTTTTATTTAATAGGTGTTTTCATGATGATGTGTGTTATGTTTTACTTGTTGTTTTCAGGATGATATGCATTCTGATTTCCCATGTTTCATCTAGAAGAGATGTGATGTGCTTTCTAGCGCAGGTGTGTGTCTATGGTATGTGATGTGGTTTGTGGACCTGGTGTGTGCGGGTAGGATGTGATGTGGCTCATAGCCTGGGTGATGGGACGCGTTGTGGTTCTAGGACTAGTTCTGTGTGGGTCAGATGTGATGTATCTCATGGACTAATTGATGGTATGAGGAATAATTTTTGGTCAAGTAGTGCACTCTAGGGGTCTTACATGGTTCTTTCTGAAGAGGTGGGAGTGAATGTATGTTTTCTATTTAGTAGGACAAGAAAAACTAGTCAGAAGTGGTTCTCGGAACCCAAATCAGTGATGTGATTACAATATTTCATTTATTTAATTTTAGTACTAGGTTTATGTACCTTAGGGAGGTACGGATGGATAATAGGCATTAATATGGGCTTCATGGTTCTGCAATTTTCTAAAAGAGGAAAATGAATGATTCTATACATATGTGAAAGATAGACACTAGTTTTTACAATTATGTATACATGTATGCTCAACCTATATATATAAAACTACATTCAGGTTTATATGTGGTATATGTAGGCTATTTAGGGTGTTATCATCTTGGACATTGGGACTGTTGTTATGTTTCTGCATAACATTACTTTTGGTACTTACATTGGAGTTTTATTTCATTTGTTACATTTTTATTTAAAACATAAACGAGGGATGGATTTTGGCTTTCGTTTGTATATGTGTTGGATTTGTATTGACGTTTATAAATCTTATCCCAACATGTTATATTTCTTGAAACATGGAAATGACTCTCATATTGTGAGATTTATTTAACATTGGTGTTGGTCACCACCCTAGATCCTACTCGTGGGAGGACTCTGAGGGTCATTATCTCTCTTCCATCATTTCTGGCAATGAAGGGAAATCAAATGTGGTAGGGGCCATGAATTAATGGTATCATAGGGTAGTTTGAGAGATAAAATAGTGTTTGGAGTGAGGAACATGGAGGATTTTATTATTTTTTAAGGAAACGATGTCGTGTGATCATGATGCATGACATAGACTAGGGAAGTCATGCTAGAAAAGTTGGTTGTAGGTCCCCATGTGATCTAATTCATGGACAATGAGTCTACCGAATGACCATGAGTGGATACCCCACTTATAGTGAGGTGACCCTAGGAATGGTATATGCATAATAAAGACTTTATTTCTTTTTGAATTGGGTGTTTTGGTAAATTTCAAATGGATGAACAATTGAGTTAAATCTGTCAAAATGAATTTTAAATATAATTTCATACTTTTTTGGAATTGTAATTTATTTTTAACCATTATTCTATGTTACATGGTCTTTGTTTAGTTTTATTTGGGGTAGTTGAGGAATAACATGAAAATATGGTTGATCAGTTGATGGTCCGTCGAGGGGAGGAGGATGACTAGTGGTAGAGGAAATTTTGTTATTTCCAATGGTAGGACTTCGGAATGTATGAGGGAAGTGATTCAAATAATTATATAAAAATCTAGATCAAGGATCTTGACATCACATTCAGTTTGATCCGGGCTCTAATGGAGTAATTGGTTCCATTGGTAGTGAGTTATATGCGGGGAGCTATGAGTCATTGGTGGATGATATGTCTAGGGATTATGAAAGGAGGCTGACGTTCTGGGGGTAGACATTGAAAAGAAGTTTGAATAGGAATTCCTTTCATCAGCCATGAAACTTAAGAAAATGTAGGTACTACTCTCCCTCTAGTAGGGGAGTACTTTTTATGGGACAAAAGGATCATGTTCATGGATCTCATTCATTTTTTCCTAAATCTCTTCCATGAGGATGAGTCTCCTGAGAGACATCAAGAGGAGGCACTTCATCCTTCTCTCCAATATGTGGTTACCCGAGTTCATTTTTTATATAAATAGTGGTTTAGTAGAAGGTAGAGGTGATTGATGATATGAAATCGTAAGGTGGTCTACTAATAGAGAGGACAAAAAAATCAAATGGAATGGTTATAATTAGGAGGTCTCCTGTGTTAGGGCCTTTGAGGTATCTATTGATAGGGAGTGTACCTCAGCATCATCCTTTAGGACCTTCTGAGCGTGCAGTTATTGTGTCTTTCCCAAGAATTTGGGATAGAGGTGTTTCATCTATGAAGTACATGGAAATCTTCAAAATTAGTTTATAGTTGCTTCTAGAGCTTAATATGGTGGAGGTGGATAGGTTCAGTGCTAGCCTCAGTAGTAGTTTCCGGCTTGGCCATCTCAATTGTATGGAAAGAAGGTGCATGCTCCCCCAAGGTATGATAGTGATGTTTGAGGCTGACCATTGGATGTTATCCAAGTACCTTGAACCAGGTGTGTTCATAGATGTGGTCTTCTGTAGAGGGGAATGTGATTTTATCATGGTTAGTTTCATGCAGAATATGATGTATTTATGATATGACTGGTGATAGTTAGATACATGATCATCTTGTTTAGTACTGTTTCTTTTTCATTATTTTGTTATAGAGCTTCACACTCCTTTTTTTCACCCACTCTATTCCATGATCATATAATTTAAATAGAGATGATTCTTGATCCTCAGTTGTTGAGTACAGGAGTCTGAGGTCAGACCATCTTGTTTGATGTTTTCTAGGGACAAGCTGATGATGGGGCCACATGTGACCTGTGGAGAACTTTTCATGCTAAATATTCAACCATATGATGTCATCATCGGAATCTAATGGTTATATTTTATTCATGATATTACCTACTACATCCAGATAAGAGACGTGTTTTCAGATATGGAAGGTTTCCATGCATTTTGTTTTTTGAGAGAAGTTGTCATATGGGATGTCAGTGTATAAACACCATTCATTCCTTTTTCGTTGACTTTTAAGAGGAATCAGTAAGTGTTGGGATGGTGGAGGTTACCAAAATTTTTGTGGAGTTCCTAGATTTTTTCTCTAAGTAGGTAGTGACAACACCCCATCAATGTGTTGTTGAGTTCAGGGTAGACGTACAACACAGAGTGTCACTAGATTTGATGGATCCTTATTGGATTGGACCTTCATGGATGCAAGAGTTTTGGATCTAGGTAGATGATATGAAGAAAATGGGTTTCATCCAGCCCATATATTCATCATGGTGTGTTCTAATATTTCTTGCAGAGAAGGATGATGGTGGTTTGAGGTAGTTTATAGAAAACCAAAAGTTGAATTACGTTACAGTCACGAACTATTACCAAATCATCAGGATAGATGAAACATTCAACCAGATGATCGGGGAATGTTGGTTTTAAAATATCGAATTGTGGTGTGGATATCAATGGTAGACGGTGAAGGATAGTGATAACCTAAAGACAGATTTATGATGTATGTATGAACACATCTATTTTGTGGTCATTTCCATAAAAATTATAAACTCTCGTACTATGTTCACAAGACTTATGAATTCATTGTTCTTCTAGTTCATCGATATTTATTTCATCATTTTTATCTATGGAATATTTTTCTACTCATAGTCATAGGAGAAGTATCCCATGCATCTCACAACCATCTTTCAGGTTCTTCAATGCGAACAAATCTATAAAAAGTTGTCCAAGTGCATGTTTTGGACATGGGAGGTGCATTTCTGTTGTCATGTGGTGTCTCATCGGGGTTTAGCAGTGGACCCATTGAAGGTTGAGGCTAATTTTTCATTTGAAATTACTAATAATGTGGGATCAGATCTATGGTTTATTGGTCTTGCTGGTTTTTATTTTATGTTGGAATCTCATTTATAAAGAATTATATCCCCTTTTATAGACTTGAAAATGAAGGATGAAGCTTTTGTGATGAGTGATAAGTGTTAGAAAGTGTTTTTCTATCTAATGGGGATGTTTATTAGTTCTCTAGTGCTCCAGTTTCGTGAGGAGGGAGTGATATTTGAAGTGTTTTGTGATGCTTGTCATCTATTTTTGAGATGTTTCTTGATGTAGCAGAAGGTGATGATCTATTATGAGTCTAGGAAGTAATACCCCCATGAGAATAACAATGTCACCAAGGATCTGGAGCTACCAGTAGTTGTATTTGCGTTGATTTGGTGGTGACATTATCTCCTTAGGTATTCCTTTGTTGTCTTCATTGATCAAATTATTTTGAGGAATATCTTTTCCTAGTGATATTGGATATTTTGATAGCATATGTGGGTGGAGTTTCTTCAGGATTATAATTTCAAGATATCCTACACAAAAGGAAAGGTGAATTATTTTTCCATTTCTAAGAGAAAGAATTCATAGAAGGATGGTTTTCTATAATCTTTGGATTCTTCTAATGAGATGGATGAGTTGGAATCCTTGTTGTTAGATGAAATAATGGATGGTGGTTGAGGTTGTTTTTTTCTTGATGGTAGTTCAATATTCACTGATGGCGCTGGTAGATGAGTCTTATTGGGTAGACTCAGAGGAATAGGTGTTGTGTGATCATGTTGTACATAGTGATTCTATATAGGGATGGTTGGAGGATAGTTAGAATTAGATATTGTTCCCGGGAAGGGTATTTTTATCGATGTTGATGCACAAGGGATTTAATTATGAGTTTTATAACCCAAATTTAGAGGTTCATCCCTAAATATATAATATGTAATGTGAAATTAGAATCCATTTAGGGTTCCCCAAGATGAAGTGGAATTTTTTAGGGTTCATGGTAAGATTCCTGGTCTTCCAATAGGTAAATAACATGCACAATGTTCCTCATGGTTTGTTGAAGCCCATGGATTTCTCTGAGTGAAAGTGGGATGATATCTTAATGTATTTTTTCATAGGGTTACCAAATGCTCCGGAAGGCTTGGATTTTATCTATGCAATAGTGGACCAGATGATGAAATTATCTCTCTTTTAAGAGATCAGGGAGTTGGGTGTGGAGGATGCATTGGCTATGAGGTATGTGGATACAGAGTACTGTTTCACGATGTTCCAAGATCAATTTTCATGGATTGGGATACATTTTTTACCCCACAATTAAAGAGGGGATTTCATCATGCCTTTGGCACCATGTTATGGATCAGCAATACCTTCCACCCTTAGGCAGACGGGAGGAAAGAACAGACTATCTAGACTCTATAGAAAATGTTGCATGCATGCCTCTTGGATGTTGGTGGATCTTGCTTGCGCCACCATAACATGGTAGAGTTCACTAACAACAATATATATCACTCTCCCATTACAATGGCTCCATTTTGAAGTCATGTATGAAATATCATGTCGTTCACCATTGTGAAGAATATATTTTGGGATGATATCTATTATTTTCCATGAGGTTGTTAAAAGAATTATAGAGGTGTTTTAGTTTTTTCAATTTAGGATGAAAGCAGTGCTAGACTGGAAAGATTCTTATGTTGTTCGTAAGAAGAGACCCTTTCAGTTTCATGTTTGGGACTATGTATTCTTAACGGTTCCCCCTTGATGTGGGAAACAGAGGTTTGGAATATAGAGAAATATTTCTCTAATGTTTATTGGACCCATCAAGGTGTTCTGATGTTTTCGGAAAGTGGCGAAAAATTTATTGCTTCCACCATAGTTAGAGTTGATCCATGACATCTTAAACCTCTCTTAATTATCTATATCTTCTTGATTACTACCATTTCATTTTGTGAGTAGAGTTAGATATCATGGATGACATGATGTTCATGGAGTGTCCAGTAGAAATACTGGATCATCTGGTGAAGATGCATTATGGGTGGACAATTCCTTTGGTTCTAATGTTGTGGAGGCATGGTGGCCTAGAGAAGAGTACTTAAAAGAATGAAGTACACAAGTGATCCTTGTACACATAGTTTTATTTTGTTTTCCTTTGTTCTTTTTTTCCCTATGATTTAATGTTTCAACCATATTTTATGAAATGAGCTATTTCCACTTGATTTGACATATATGTGGTGAAATGGATAATAATGACCTGACATGTGGAAGGATGATTAAAAAATTTCAACTATAGACACATTAACTACTATGAGATTAAACTTGTGTGGGAGTGTAAGTGTCTCTAATAGTTGATTGTATCATGATATGGAGGATGGAATTTCCTGGATTTGCTTGTTTGGGATACCATAGTTCTTTTACTATGACAATTTTTGGCTTGGACTTTTCAGGCGTAAAGACGATTGTGTGACGGTTGGGATAAAGTCTTGTTGTGGTCGTACGGATTGGCATGATTGGTGGTTGAATTCCATGATGGGTGATGAGAGTCTTGAGAGGTAACTCATAGCGTGGTTGTGAGGAACCCTTTTTTCATTCTGGGTTTTTTTGGATTCTCATGGGCATGAATCATCTATGAGGTATCAGATGTAATGGTCCATGTTTCTCCAGTCTTGTTACATAGACATTTTTTTGTGTTGGGGATGTTCAGAAGAGGTTTCATGTGTTTTCATTGTGGTTGGGTGTGTAGAAAAGCTTCTGTAAGGATTACAAAATTTTTAAGTAGATTTCATAGTAGAAAAATTAGTTTCATGCCTTTTTCTAATTAGTTCATAGAATGAAGGTATTCAGGTCATAAAAAATAAAATAAAGTGGGATTATATGGGTTTTTGTGGAATTGGACCATGAGGGGTTTTGCGGAATGAATATGGACTACATGTCATGTAATTACACACTTTTTTATTGTTTAAAAAAAATAAATTCTCCAAATTTTTCAAAAACCCTATATATAAATCATTCTCTCTCGACCTATGTGACCCCATAGTCCACTCGTCGATGTTTTGGTGATCCCTATGAATATAATTGGTTTTCAGGCTTCAATCATCAATCCTTAGTGACCCAGCTTCGATCCAAGGTGTGTTCTTCCTCTATTTTAATGATATTATTTTAATGGGTCTCTTGTTTCCTATTTATATAAATACTATGTGATGGAATACATTCTTCATTTTTTCTAATGTATTTTTCTTTTGTTGTTTATTTTATTGATGGAGACGCTACATTCTCAGGTGGATGTAGATCTTGTTATAGAGGTAATAATAGAAAAATTATGTGATCTATTTCCCTAAAAAGAACATTTAAAACATTTTGAGGTGGGATTTCCCTTGATTTATCCTTGTTTTTTGTATCATGTTGGTGGGATATTCTCTTGGATGCCTATGGATCATAGTTATCTTGCAAAAATTAATGATAAAATCAGATAAATTAAATTGAAGACGTTTAGATGGATTTGATGCATATGTATTTACTGCATTGATATTATTGTGATGTTGTGAACTATCCGGGATAAATATGCCACTGAAATTTTTTACAATTGGTGGTACCTGTTTTATCATCTCTATGAGTTACATGATAGATTATTACAATTGAATAATTATATATGGATATTTATAAATCATGTACACATGGCTAAAAAAATTACTACCAAGTATTACACAATTTTTATGATAACATCTAATTTTACATGTGGAAATTAATTTAGGGATTCCTTGTAAATCCAACCTTGTGTTGTGGTTTGATATGTGGGGTGGTCTATTTTGTGGTATAGATTTGGTTGTGTGTGTCAGAAAAACAAGTTATGAAGTGTCTATGTTTTAATGTGTGGGTACACTCTGGATAGTGCTATCATACATTTGTGAAGTGGCGATGTGTCATGTGGGTTTCTTTGGGTAGTGTTGTGGATGAACATGTATATGATACATCATCCGGACCATTTAATAGAATCTTAGGTTGAGATATTGATAGATTGTGGAATGGACGAGAAGTGTGTTATAGTGAGGATGTAGGACTTGTTATGTTGGAATGCGTTTCTATATGGTGTAATGAGATAGGGATTGTTTTGGTAGGAACATTATTTGAGCGGTATGAGTTTGAATAATGATAGTGTTGGTTGTTATGAGAGGTTCACTAGGAGTTTATTCATGAGTGGCATGCCGATATATCCCCATATTTGAAGTGATCGATATATCATGAATCTGTATAAATCATAGTTGAATGTGTAGATACCTTAGTTTTTCTAAATTTTAACCTTATAAAATGTATTTTTTGTGTTTCTTGTTGGGTTCATTCTTATTTGTTTCAAAAATAGTGATGGAATGGTTAAATAAATTATTTAATAATGAATCCAAGTGGTTAAATGGATATGGTTAGAAATATTAATTGATTTGTTACATGTTTTGTGTTGTTCTTATTTCAGATGTAGCATCATAAAGGTGGTAGTTGAGGGTTGGTTTTTTTGTATGGGAATCATTAGTTGGTCGGGATTACTTGTTGTCTTATATATACATACTTGTGTTTTACTGGCAATTTTTATACGCACCCAACCCTATAATAGCACTATGTGTATAACATCCCCAACGTCATGAGTGACGGTGTCTTTCCCAATCATCCTTGTGGGAGGATGGATGCATAACCAAATAATCTTACCCAGTACCTTTTTTATGAAGTGATAGACCATTATTCCTCAGGCAGGTTTTTGTTTGTGATGCCTATGTGTGTGTGGGAGAGTTTTGTGTTCCCAGGTGTTTCTCAAGAGATGTGTTTTCTTCTTCCCTAGGTGTTTGGGATGAGATGTGATGTGATTTTTCATGCTTCTTCTCGATTATATGTGAATTGGTTGGTTACCAATGTGTGTTTAAGTAGTATTTGATTTTGTTTTTGGTATAGGTGTCTTTGGGAAGGATGTGATGTGGATTGTGGTCTAGGTGATGAGACAAGTTGTGGTTTATGGCCCAGGTGTGTGCGAGTGGGATGTGAAATTGATAATTCCCCAGGTGATTGGAATTGGCATGAATTGTTTCCTAGTATTCTAAGTTAGAATAGTGACGTGGTTCTCTTATAAGAGGTGGGAGATCGAGTACATTTTCATGTTAGGTAGTAGGAGCTAATCTTGTGGGATGACTTTAGTGTTACCGAAATCATCAATGTATACTATTTTATAATATGATTGGATAATTAATAGGGAAAAACGTTACCCTCAAAAGATGGAAAAAAAATTATGTTGTAGTTAGAGTATTGAATTTTTCATTGTAGACTCCTTTATGTATCTAGTTTACCTAGTCTACTAAACATATTGGTCCATTGGGATGTTATTTACATGTATCTATTCACATTTAGTAAGTTACAACACCGACTCTAGGATTTTTGGGTCATGGTATTATCGTTTGTAATAAATAATGTTTAGTAGAAATATAGGAATTTAGATATAAACAACCATTGATTAAGGAACATAACCCTAAGATATAAATTGATGATAAGTATTGAATAACATCCTAGAATATTTTTATGTTATTGATTATGTGGGTATTTCAAGTATTTCATCCCCGTCATGAGACTACAACTAAATGTTGTTCTTGAACAGATGAAACTAGAGGTAAAAAGATCGCCTTGTTTGTCAGGAATGACATGTTATAATCAAGTACACAACAATGGGACTAACTACATACTTAGTTTGGAACTATTATTGGATACACATTGGATAATAAAAATATTTTAAACAAAACAATTATAAGTATTTTAATAAAAAATGACAGTGAATATCCTAGGATAAAATCTAGACCAAGGAAGGACCTATGTCAAAATAAATGGATAAAGTAATTATGTATTAGTGTGGTATTGAAAACCATAGTTAAATATTTATTTAGTGATTAATCATATTTTTATATATTAAATCATATTTATTTTAAATTTTTAATAAAATGACTACCCACATGTTCTGTGACCACTCATCGCATTCGGCAAAATCTTACATTTTGAACCGACAACCGAAGGGAAAGAATGGTAAAATGCATACCACTAGCCTATGTGATGTATAGGTCAGAATGAAATTTTTTAATTAAAATATCAAATGGATAATGGTTATTGAGATTTTCAGTTTATTTTTCATGTCTAATATATAACCATGGGATTGGAAAATGATTTGGTGATTATGTGATTAATAATAATTCAAAACATGTTCTCGATTATGGGAATCCTATATAATAAAGGTATATATAATATTTGTTTAAATAAACGATAAATATTATTTAGTAATAAAAATAATATTAATGTGTACTAAGGGAGAATTATGATATTTATGATAATGTATATAGAATCTTTGATATTATGTGATTTATGCAATATTTTTTTATGAGATATTAAGAGGTATTGTTTTTATTTATAAGACTCACACATAATAAAATTTAATTTTGGGTTTTAAATATTAGTATAAAATATATTTGATGATGGATAGTTTTTTTATGTATGATATATTGATATATATGGTTTTACTATTGTGTTTTAGTAATTCTTTCTTTGGAATTATCTCACTTTTTTCAGAATAGTTTTAGTTTTGGTTATTGTATAAAGACAAGAGGAATATGAAGTTTTACCTTTTATGATTATATTATCTATATACGTTGATTAAAAATCATCATAAATGAAACATTCATCTTCAATAATCATTATTTTGAGAAAAATACGAATGTTTGGTGGAAATTGATTAAAGGATGAATCTCTACTTGTCACGTTTGTATGTTTCCTTATGTTCGTAGTCTATTAAGTACGCGAATTCATAAAATATAACAAAATGATCTTGAAACCAAAACTATTATCCAAGTACCTTATTTTAGGATAAATCAAATGGTCCTTTAGATCATAATAGAATTATAGCCTTTTGATTTTTAATATTCAACCGGCCATGTTCTCTTTCACACTTTCTCAGAAATTATAGGTTAGATTTTTCTTCCATATTCATTTTTTACAACATGGAACCAAATTATGTGTTATATTTGGTGAACTTTGTACTTCCCTTTGATTATTTTGAAGTGATGGTGTCATTAATCCTTTTTCTAAATTAGGAATTGAACAAATATTATAGGAAAATTCAAACCCATAGTTTTCGATCCTCAGTTTTAATTGTGTGGACACAAATTATTAAAAAAGGGGATATTATAACATGAAAATAATGTACAATAACTTCATTTCTAAAAATTCAATTTTTTATCATCTTTCATTTTACACATCACCATGTTATATTTACAATACACAGAACAATGAGCTAGCTTGCGTTACACGCATGTTCCTTTTTTAACAAACGACATGTATATTATTAAAATAATATTATTTAATAAAATAATATATATCCTAGATGTTAAGTGGATGATTATGAATATTATTAAATAACTAATGAATATATATTGTTGAATTAATTGGTTAGAATTTAATTAAAAATTAATATATCATCCAACTGAATATACAAGAAATGTTTTTTATAATGTACTATTTGGATACTCAGCAACTCAAATTATCATAACAAATAAATTTAATTACAATCAGTGAAAGATATTTATGAAATTTCGATGAGATATATTCAATCAAATATTTTTTTATTCATATGATTGATTTTATATGCATAATATAAGAATAAACCCAATATAACACTTAAAAACCATTATGTTTATAAAATATGGTACACAGCCTTTTTATGGGGAACCCATTTTAAATACAATTTTTGAAACTTGTATAAATTTAAGTTGAGAAAATTAAATTCATATTTTATTGAATAATATATTTTTTTGAATGGTTTTTATATTTATTAAAAGATTCATGTTTTGATGAATATTTATAAAATATTGCATTATTATTGAAAAAATCATTTCCTTCTAAGTATTTTATAGTGCTAAATTATATTTTAAATTGGTATTAATTTATAATTAGATTATTTTTTATCATATATTTCAATTAATTTAATATTATTCTATTTTACATTAAATTTAGATTAAAAAATAGTTTAATCATTTCAAATTTTATATTAAAAAATGTTTTCTAATTATTTAAATGAGATTAATTTTAATTTAATTTATTAAATTTCATTTTTTTTAATTTTTTAAAAATTATTAATTATTTTTAACCAGTAGGAAGAAATTATGTAAATTGGTTCCATTTACATTAGGGAATATTAATAGAAAATTGAGTATCATTTTTATTACCACTATTAGGGGTAAATTGAAATATTAATTGTGAAAATAATATTATAACGATAATAAAATTACCATTACACTTGTAATAATATCTTTGGAGGATTATTTATCAACAAAATGAATCATCGGGTCTATTTTATAACCTTTTTTCAATAGGATGATATTATGACATTTATTATGTTATAGTCAAAGGATGTTCAATTATGCCACACATTAGTTTTTAACAAAAGACATCTTTTTAATATGGGTTATATAAAATATATATTTAGATATAAATATTATTTAGATAAATAAAATGTTTACCTATATCTTGGTAATATTATATATTTTTTAGGAAAGAATTTATTAAATTAATTACGGTTTCAATGAAGATGCAGTAATTTCATACTTATGGGATGAATTAACCAAATGATATTAAAAATATTAAAATAAATAATATTTTAGAGATTTAATGTAATCCATTGTTTTCAATGATGACACTGAAATTTTATTAATGTTCTATAAGTATTTATTGGTATTTATCTTGTTGTTTTGATTTTTGAATAAGTCATAATAATGGATTATATCAAAATTACCTTTAATTGTATTTTAATTTAAATTATATTTTTTTAAATGATTTAAAAATATCTAAAAATTTAAAAATTCTCCAAAAAATAATGATATGTCTCATGATGTCATCAATTACTAATTTAACTGTCATTTGAAAAATCATTATAATTATAATATTCCTTAATGTATAAAATACAAGATATCACTGTAAGAGTTATCAAGGTTAAATAAGGGATAAAACAAAAAATATTAAATAAAAAAAATAAAAACATTCCGAATTATTATTGAATGATTATTATTATTATTATAAATGTAACTCATTAGGATCTAAATGGGTCTATTTAATGGACAAATTTCCATTAATGTAACTTATATATCACTGATTCAATGATAGTGGAAAAACTTTAACTCTATTTGTATTTAATAACTTATATGTGTCGAAATGTCAAAAAATAAAGATATTATCTTTCAAAAATGACTATTTTTATCTGAATAGATTTTTTATCGATATAAATTTTTAATTCTATTAAATTATATAATTTTTAAAAAAAATCACCAATGATAAAATAGAATTTAATTAATTAATTGAAAATTAAATGATTTATTTTACTCATGATATTTTTGTGATGTATTAAGGTGTATAATTATTTATTTATATCAATAAAACATATTATGTAAGATTTAAATCATTATTTATGAATTCTTACTTTATCCTGATGTATTTAAAGTCAAATAAATGATTAGTATCAAATTTGACAATAATGATGTATAAATGAATTAGTATATTATTTAATTATTTGAAAATCACAATAATTATAAATAATCACAAATAGGATAGTGTATGGTCTAATATTTCATTACCTATAACATTATTGTTAATTTTAAAATATCTGGCTCCATAATAGCCTTAATATATTTTATTATTTTCAGAATTTCTAAAAGTACCCCTCAGCTCAACTATAAAAGGCCACATCCTCCCTTAGTTCATGACACCGCATTGATCCTTATATATCGACCAAAACTAGACCAAATAAGATATAAAATTATATAACCATCTAGAATAATCCTCCCATTGGGATTAAATCCATCCATGTATGTATTGTTGTATAAACCAAAAGAAGTTACCAGAAAAAGAGGTAATGTTCTTTTACAATCACATCAGTTTTATTTCAATCTCTACCCATTCAATTAAATTTATTTCATGTATTTATAATAAAATAATTATCATAAATATATTTAGATGTTATTATTTTTTGGGTTTACCCACACATATAAAGAAACCTCATCTAATGGGTAACATATTTACAGTTTGTTTATGGTGAACTACCGCCTCATGGAATGATGTCATTCTTTTTTTCCATTAAAACCAATCATGGTTGGTAATAATTATATAAATAGTATTTTTTATATGATATATATATATTATCATTCTATTCTTCTAATATTCATTTATTACACATACCAATATACATTCTATTTTTGGTAAACAAGATTACGTAGTTTGAGGAAGTGTGGAAAAATGCCTCCCCAAAGTGGCGTTATTCATTCACGATATAAATCTAAAGTATAAAGATGGTTTTAATAATAATATGTGTCATATATTATATAAATAAGATAATATAAATAAAATTTTAACATATATCATTAAATTTCCATTCTTTTAATTGGAAAAAGAAATGAAATTACCATTCATGCGTACGTTCGGTCTACTTTGTACATATACAGTAAATTTCATATCATATCTGAAAATATTATGTATTATTTTAAATAAATATATACTAAATATATATGATAATTAAAACATGTTTTTAATTCATGATATGAGTAAATCCTAATATATTTAATAGTAATCATAAATAACTAGTCAAAACATACCCAAGAAAAATAACCAATTAACTCCCAATATAATGTAAATAAATAATTATTGGTAAAAAACATGTAATATAATATTATAATAAGATAATATATGATAATATAATAATCAATATATTAATGGTATAAGATATTAACATTCTTTAAACCATTATATAGGAGGTAAATGGACATTCACGCAAAAGGAAACACAAAATAATGGATCTTTGTCTCATATTTATTTCTATGGGAAACATACCTTATACACTACTAGTTTCATTTTTGTTGTTTATAAACAAGAAAATAATTTATTTTATGAGTTTTATTTAGAATTTTGTCTTATTTGAATTTAAAAATATTTTCTTATTTTGTGGGAACATGATTAAACAAATTATAATGTCATAAGGAGTTATATAACAATCTCATCATTATATTTATTGCTTCATGTCTCAATTAAATAACATTTATCTTCCATGTTAGTATTATATATTTTTTAAAAATATTTTTAATATTCTCCAATTATTTTATAAATTCATTTTTACATTTTAATTACATTAAATAATTTGTTACAATGAATCCTCCTATTGTTTTTCAAAATAATGTACTTTGTAACTTATCTTACAAAATTGAAAGTATGTTTTTTGACATATATGTTATGAAATGAATTTTATGCCTTGCAAACCCTATAGTGTTTTGAATATTATATTACAAATTTATAGAGATCCTTTCAAATAGAATATTTTTTTTATATAAATGCATGGAATTTGAATTAAATTATTAAAACTGGTAAGGGATTTCATCTATATTTCATTTTTTGGAGAAATATTGTAATGTTATGATCCATGATTATTTTTTATGGTGTATATACAATATTTTGACATTTTATATCATTAATATATTTATTTTAATGATGTTATAAGTTTCTTTAAATGTGACTCCTTCATTGGACTTATTACTCCAAAGTTTCAAAGTGCTAGGGGATAGTTTGGAATGTTTAAATATTTTTTTCCAAAAAAACATTAAATTAAATTTTAGTAATATTTCCATTCATAAAATTCAAAAAACATATTTTCAGTTATATAAGACAATGCAATTATTGGAAATATATTTTCTTTATTAAAAATAGTTATTTTATAACGAATATTATTTATTAATTAAATCGATTACTTGATACGAGGATTACATTAGACTAGAAGTGGCTGGTGGGGACCAATAATTATATTTCCCCTCATATCATATAATGCTTCTAATGAGATTAGTTAGTTGTGAAAGTTAAATAGGATTCAACCAATGGTTTTACACAATATTTTGAAAGGTCATTTTGATATCATTATTCGCGATCATCTGAGATGGTGTCCAATAATATATATTTTCCTTCAATGATATTATAGTTATTATATTTATTCTTCATGATATTTTCATATTATAAAATCAATTGATTCATTTCATTATCAGTTTATTTTTTAAATGGAATGTGTTTCATTTTTTTAATGAAAAATATTGATTATGACTTTTCTATTTATTTGAATGACCTGTGTGAATCATTAATTTACCTTTCCATGTTAATTTTTTCTAATTAATATAATATTTATTTAGTTGTACATACCCTTTCTGGGAATTTTACATCACCATTATTTCATTTAATTCAATAAGAATTCATGAATTGTACTAAAGAATTATATAAATCATAAACTAGATGGTGTAAAACAAAAATGAAATGAATTAATAAAAATATGTTTTAATTAAAGTATTAATTTATAATACAAGACTCATGTATGTATATGGTTTACCAAGACTACTAAACTTATCTACCCATTTAGAAATTACATACTTGTTTCTATGAAAAGGTAATTATGTAATGAAAAAACTTCATGATTCTATGGTTGTGACATTACATGGTTGGTAGATACACTTAGTATAGTGATTCTTCATATATACAGTTAGTTTAATGTCCCAAGAATTCAATATAATTTTTTTAATTATATGGAATTAGTTCGAGACCGCAAAATCTAACAGAGCGTAATTCCAAGTCCTCGAGTTCCCGGAATGAACTGTAAAAGAATTGTTAAACATTAAATAATGCAGGTAATTTTTTTCCTGAAAATGTGGAATAAAATTTAAACAGTTACTTCAATTGGAAATTTGAGGGCATTGTTGCGTTCAGGATGGATTGTTTACCCTATGTTGAAATTATGTTTTGTCTGTGCGGGCCTCCTGTAAGAAAACAAAAAATTGGAATAATATAAATAAAATAATTAAATAAATTATTTTATTTTTCAAATGATTATAACTCAGAAATCGTAGCTCAGATCCAATATCTGAGACCACCACTAAACTTCTGAGGGCATTAAATATTTAAGAACATACTAACTTTGTCCGGTGCGAGCCACTAGTGAATGATAGATTTTGGTTCTAAAAAAAATCATTATGTAAAAATTGTTTTATTGTAAAATCCATAACTATAAAAGGGGAACTTAGATTGAAATTTGAGTGTACATTCGGGTTCGTTGGGGCTTGTTTCACATGGGCAGATCCTAACCTTGACAGGTGTGGGTCGAGGGTGATAGTTAATAATATTTCGAAACTATTTTCGGGAACGTTCAGTAAATGAGCGTGCTGTATTTTGTAACTACTTAACCGGTACTCGGCATTGAAATATGAGGACACTGTTAAACTTGCAGTGCTGATATTCACTTAAAAAGACCTTCTCCTTATCCGTAGTGGGTCGAGGGTGGAAGATATATTTTCAGATTTTCGTGGGAGAAGAAAAAAATAAAAAATAAAAAATATTAATATTTATTTTATTTTATTTGAAACCACAATTTTGAGTGCTTGGTGGTGGGGACCACCAGAACTCCCAATGAATTGGGTGAAACACTTGGTATTCCCCTAGTTAATGTTCCATCCTCACTTAACATAACAAGATAACTTAACATATTAAATTAATGTACCAAATTTCCTAAGGTGGCACTTCTTTTTCATGAGTTTGGTTAAAGCGTTGGAAAAGAGAGAATTGGAGAGTGCTTTTGGAGGATCATCTTCTCCGAAGAAGAAAAATCTCCAATAAAGAGACTTCTTTGGAATTTCAGAATGTGTATGACGCTTGATCCTACATCAGAAATATCTTGTTGTAGTACCGAACGTCGATGTCACCATCTCATTGACTTCGTCTTCTTCCTCACGCCACCTCCAACGGAAAATAGAGGTAGGGGTTAAAAGCATGCTGAATTTTGTTCTATTGATTATCCTTATCCTAAATACACAATGACGATAGCCAAAGGAACATTGCCATTATACCACACATAAATCATGATACTCTTTCTTTTATTTCTTCACGTGTTCTTTGTTCATTCTTGAATGCCTAATATTTATTGGAAATATAAATATCATGTTTTGTTGAACGTGATATGTGGATGCAAAGCCATTGATGAAATGATCACAACTATGTGATCGTTTAATTCTTCAGGCTTAGAATGAATCCACGATGACTCACAGAAGGAGGTGGTGGTCGGCACCCGACCGACCATGAGGAAGGAAGGGTGGTGCGCGTCCGCACTTCCGGATGATGAGAAGGTTGAGGCCCATCGTCCATGAAGGAGAGAGGGCGGTGAACGGTGGATTGGCCGGCCGAGTGACAGCGGTGGCAGTTCGTGTGCACGCTACCCAGTGTGCATGGGATGTGATGACGATGGAGGGATGGCTAGCCGAGATGGCCACCAGTGGGGGCGCAGTGCATGCCTGCGATGGGATGGAGGGCTTGCCATCTGGCCAGACGCGGGCCGCCCAGCACAGGCTGCGCCGGTGGGCCAGGCTGCAATGGTTGGCCGGGAAAGATCCCGCAGGCTGGGTCTGACCTAGGACTAGAATAGGGTCATGTCTGATTGGGCCGAGTCGAGCCAACCAGGTCAGACCAGACCCAGACCAACTTCGTCTCTTTTAAGTCTTCCAGTCATATCTTGAGCAACATGCGTCAGTTTGACGAACAGTTTTTGGAACCAAAAACCTTAGATATAGAATTTCCTTTTGGTGTATCCAAAGTATGTTTTGGATAAAGTTGCGGTATGGCTGGATTGGATCGAACCCGAATCCAACCGGGCCCTCGGGACTAAAAAGACAAAAACATATAGACTGGGCATTCTATTGACACATCGTCTGTTTCATTGAGTCCCCTTTTACATGGAGGTCCATGGGGATACATTTACATGGGACTTCTTGGCATTTTAAGTATCAACATGTGGCTTGAGAAGCGGACCCTCCTGAAATCAAGCGAGCTTAGTTCAGGAACCCTAGAGCTAGTTGTAACATCAGAAATGGATCCTTTGTTGGTTTTTTCATGGGATCCTTTGTGGGTCATTGTTTGAGAGTCCCACTTAGATCGTCTATAGGAATCCACATGGGACTACTCTAGGATCCTATGTGGGTCTACTGTACAAGGATCTTGTGTGGGTCTGATGATATGCTAGGTTCATGTGTGGGTCTGTTGTACAGGGATCCTGTGTGGATATGACGATGTACTAGGATCCTGTGGGGGTCTAACGATGTACTAGGATCATGTGTGGGATTGATGATGTACTATGATCTTGTGTGGGTCTATCGTACTAGGTTCTTGTGTTGGTCTGATAATGTACTAGGATCTTGTTTGGGTTTGACGATGTACTAGGATCCTGTGTGGGTCTGATGATGTACTGGGATCCTATGTGGGTCTGTTGTACTAGGATCATGTATGGGTCTGACAATGTTTTATGATCCTGTGAGGGTCTGACGATGTACTATAATACTGTGTTGGTCTGATGATGTACTAGGATCTTGTGTGGGTCTTCTGTACTAGGACCTGTGTGGGTCTGACGATGTACTTGGATCTCAGGTGCGTCTGACGATGTAATGGGATCTTGTTTGTGTCTGATTATGTACTAGGATACTAGGTGGGTCAAATGATTTATGATCTTACATGGTTTTTCCTCTTAATAGATTAATATGATTCAGTAGTTACATCTAATCATCTCTACTACAACACCTATGTTATACCTGGTGTGAGGTTAGTCATCACCTTTGTAGTATTATTTTCTCTGGTGTACCTGTGTGTTAGTTACCTCTATGGTGATACCTTTGTGGTATTCTTATATGTGGCATACCTATGTGGTACTTTCCTTCGTGGAATCTTTCCTACATAGAACAGTTGTACATTAGCAAAGGAGTTAGGCCTTATGTTTTCTCATGAATGAGATGGGTAATATTTGATAACATATGTATATGTATATGCATATTCTTAAGTAGGGTTTTCACTTGTTTAAATCCTTTGTGATTTTTCCTTTGTGAATTTTGTGAGACCGTGAGGGTCTTGGGGTCCCTACTGACTATCATTATACTCCCCCATGGAAGGGATTCACCTTCTCCTCGTTGTGTTTGGGGCAGATGACGGACATCTCTGATTAAGGGTGAGGGTACCAGTACTGGATGGTGCCTTGAGGAGGACCATATGGTGTGTCAGTATGCAGAGGAGATGGGCGGATGTGGAGTTCGGAGAAAGAGATATGTACCTACCCTTTACGTAGGAACCTCATAGTATAACCTTGTATCTTACTTTCTATTTCGTAAGTTTTATTTTGTTTTCAGTTTTACATGTACCTTTACGGTTGGTCTTGTGTTTTCTTCGAGTCTTCTAACTAGGTATAACTTAATGACCATGGAACACCTGTTCCTTATCAGGATGCCACAACGTAGACAATCAGGTATGATTCCTGAGAGAGTACAGGATGACGTACCACCGAGCAACAAGGATCTGGTACAAGGCACTCTTTATATGTTGGCACCTTCTGGTGGTGTAGTAGCACCACCACCACCTATTGGGAAATGTTCACACCTGCCACCCTGGAAGACGGTGTACCATGACTGTGTGCATTGCATGAGTTCCAGCGTCTGAGGCCTCCGAGGTTTCTAGGTGAGACATATTTCCACGTGGCAGAGGGTTGGATGGAGGACGTTTCTTGATTTTCCCCCTTGTTGAGACACTTGTATAGCATATGAAGATCTTAAATACTAGTCATTTTCATTGAGTTACCTTGAATATGGTCAACATAGTGATGAGTCTTTGGTACGTGGAAAATTACCTGAGATAGTACCTTCAGGTATTGTGTCAACAATATCACTACCTGTTGGTCAGCAGTTTCAACCAGCGGTACCGGTAAAGGACAGATATAGGCTATGTGCCTTACACATGATTCATCATCAGATAACCCTCAGGTATCAAGGAGATACTTACTCATAGTCTTCTATGGTTTGGAATGTGGAGGTGGCAGAGATTTCTCTAGGGCTTCTATAGCTTCGGATGGACGACATGTCGGTAGCTGAATATTCATCGAGGCGTACCGATCATTCTTGGTACTCGATGAATACGATGTTATTAGTGCTTTAGTGCTTGGACCAATGAGGGAGGTGTATTTAGGGACATCCGAGATATAACTATTCCTCTATGAATTTCTACTTATGTTAGGGAGCTTGAGTGATCCTTTGTGGTTTAGTATTCATTGGATGAGAGGATGCGGCCAGTGAATGTTAGTAGTGGGAAATCCGGAAACTGGAATTGGTCATAGAGAATAGAGAGTGTAAAAATGCTTTGAGAAAAAGAAATTTTAGGGACATATGAATCAGTAGGGATACATATGTGGAAGCAGGGATTGGGGAGTCGCATGAGGTAGTTTACATTTCGACATGTTACAAACACCCACCAATTTGGTCCCCACCAGGTTTAGAGAGCTGGAGGACTGGGGAAGAGAGTAGCTGAATACGACTAAGGAGTGCAACCCAAGGGCTATAGGAATGATTTGAGCTACGGTATGTGTCCAATACTAGTTTCCATTTCAATAGACATAGGTACCAATCCTTTCTTCCATCCAAGAATCTTTTCCAAGGCCTATAGATTCTGGTTAAACCGTTGACTTGACCCTCACATCAAGAGATACCTTTTGTGGGAGACTCGATAATCACACTTATGTCGACGGTGTGATATGACCCTTGTGATGATTGTTTTGGTTGGAACCTATTTGTGGTAGTGGTGAGGCCTTACGACATTAGTTTGGCTGTAACTAGACATCCACAATTAATACTCATATTGACTTTATTAGGAAAACAGTATGTCATTTATCTACATCGTTAGGATGAGGTTTTCCTTATTCGGAGAAAATGGAAACCCAGGCTGCACGAGATAAACTCTTCCATAGGAGGGTGCAGCTGATCACTCGTGGGTCCGCTACCCTCACCCTCATGGCATCGGGAATTTTGTGTTTTCAGTTCCCAACAAGAGTTTCTAGATTTCATCCAGGGCTATGACGTTGAGATATTCTATACTTCTGGGAAGAGGAACATGGTAGCAGATTCACTCAGCAGGAGCTCTAGCGTATAGCTGCTGAGTGAGGCGATAGAGAAACTAGCTGCTTTCCATATATCCTTTGTGGATCGAGATGGACCATCTTTCCATAATTCTCTTATAGTCACTCCCCCTCCTATTCAACGAGTAAATGAGGCGCAACATGGGGACACTAATTGTGAGGCTCGATGTGTCCGGATATCCTCACGGAAGGAACCTAATTCAATTAATAATCATGGGGAGCATGTTGTCCTATTAAGAGGACGTACCATTGTACCAATAACTCTATAGAAGGAGGTGTTAAGGGAGTAATATAGATCTTATCTGGTGTTACATCCAGGAGTGGGGAAGATGTACTAGGACCTTCAATGTTGATATTGGTGTCCATGGATGAAGAAAGGAATGAAATATTTTTTATCAAAATTCCTCACCTGTGAGAAAGTTAAAACTGTAGATAGCTTGAAGAAATCTTATGCCGACAGGAGGAGGGAGACCATGCCTTCCTATGGGTCTCACCATGATGAGGTTTGCGAAGATTTTTCCGAGGGGGAAAGTTATAACCGAGTTATATCGGTCCATTTCTGATCTCCGGGATGGTAGGCAGGGTGGCATACTGCTTGGCTCATCCACCGCAGTTAGAGAGGGTGCACGACGTCTTCCACGTAACCCTGCTGAGGGGATACGTGAATGACCCATCTCACATCACTGACCACGTTGAGCTGGACTTAGACGATGGGGCGTCATTTTTGGAGGTTCCAGGGGAGATTTAGGATCAATAAGAGAGATTTCATCCTGGGTGATCGATACCTTTGTTGCATGTACATTGTCAGCACAACAACCTCTAGGAGAGAACATGGGAGTGGGAGGCTCAAATTCTTTCTTTGCACCCTCTTTTGGTTGTTTTTCCTTCGTTGTGGTATTCGGAATGTAAATCCCTAAGGTGGAGAGATTTTAATTTCCTCAAATTTCTGTATATTTTTTTAATTATATTGAATTATTTCAAGACTTCAAAATTTAATGGCGCGAGATTCTATGGTCCGGAGTTCCCAGAATGAACCATCAATGTTTTGTTAAACTTTAAAAAATGTGTGTAAGCTGTTTTCCTAAAAAACTTGAATAACTCATTAATAGTTTCTTGGATCAAAAATATGAGGGCAGCATTATGTTTAGGATGGAAGGTTTACCCTAGGCGCGACTTATGTTTAGTTAGTAGGAGCTTCCTATGAGAAAACATAAAAATGGAAAAACTCTAAATAAAAAAATTAAAAAAATTATTATTTTTTCAAATAATTATAACTCAGAAACGGTAGCTCATAATGAAAATCCACGACCACCGCTGAACATGTGAGGTAATTCTTTATATAAGTAGATATTAACTTTGGTTGGCATGGGCCACCAATAATGTAAGTTTTTGGATGTAAATAAAATAATATACTGAGAATTATTTTATTGTATATTCCATAACATTTAAACGGTATATCTGATTTCAAATCTGAGAGTACCGTTGAGTTCTCTGCAGCATGTTTCACTTGGTAATAGCAAAAAACTGACCATAACGGGTTGAGGAAAACTGTTAATAGTTTTCCATACTTTTTCGGGTACATTCAATAAACGCAAGAGTAGTGTTTTGTAACCATTGAACCAGTACTTGGAATTGAAATCCAACTACACCTTTGATCTCACTACACCGATATTCTCTTATGAAAACATTCACCTTGACCACAGTTGGTCGATTGTGGAAGTTAGTTTTTCAGATTTTCATGGGAGAAGAAGAAAAATAAAAAATAACTCTTTATTTATTTTATTTGAATACACTATTTTGAATGATTGGTGGTGGGGACCACCAAAACTCCCTATTATGTGGGTGAAACCCTTGGTATTCCCCTAGTTAATGTGCCAACCTCAATTTACTGAATGAGCCAACTCCACATGTTAAATTAATAAACATAATTTAATAAGTTGGCTCCTCTTTTTCTTGAGTTTGGGGAAATCATTGGCAAAGGGATAATTGAGAGGAGCATTTGGAGGATTATCTTCTCCAACAAAAAACTCCCCAATGAAGAGCATCCTCTGTAATCGGAGAAAAAAGATGATGCATGATCCTGGATCAGAAACATCATGTGGGGGAAACGAACGCCGACGTCCCAATGTCATCGACTTCATCTTCCACCTCGTTCCACCTCCAATGGAAAATCGAGGTAGGGGTTATAAGCATGTTGAATTATATTCTATTGTTTCTCCTTTTTTTAAATTCACAAAGATGATGGAAAACGAACATGGCCATATTCCTGCTCATAAATCATGCTCCTCTTTCATTTATTTACGCACACATTGTTCATGAAATCTTCAAAACCTAATTTTTATTTGCGCTTGAAATACAATGTTTTGATGAACACAATATATGGACAGATAGCCCTCAATTAAAGGATCACAAAAATGTGATCATTTAAATTTTCAGTCTTAGAACGAATATGCAATGACTCATGGAAGGAGGCAACGGTCGGCACCCGGCCGACCGCAAGGAAGGAAGGGTGGTGCGCGTTTGCACCGCTGGATGATGAGAAGGCTGCAAACCATTGGCCGCGGAGGAGTGAGGGTGGCGACCGGTGTTTTGGCCTTCCATGGGATGGTGGAGGTAGGTTGCGTTCGTTCCACCCTTCGTACATAGGATGTGGCGCAAGGCCGCGACAGTGATGGAGGGGAGGCCGGTCGAGCCAGCCTCCAGTGGGGGTGTGGCGTGCATCTGTTCCAAGAAGGAGGGCTGGCCATCCATCCAGTTGTGGCTTGCCACACCACACTCCACCATATTCAGGCTGCTCCACCGGCCAGGTTGGGCCATGCACAATAGGTCAGGCCGGGTCCGATCGGACCCACACCAACTTCGACCCTTTTCACTCATCTAGTAATATCTTGAACTTCAAACTTTGGTTTGACGAACCATATATGGCTCCTTAATATTAGGATCGAAGTGATCATTTTGGTATACCCCACTTGAGTTTTGGATAATTTTGGGGTATAATAGGGTTGGATCAGACATGAATCTAACATGGCCCTAAGGACTAAAATGCTAATAACATACATACAGTGTGTTCAATTGATGCATTGTCAATTTCATTGAGACCCATTTTATTTGGTGTTCCAAAGAGACATTTTTTATTTGGACTTTGGGGTAGTTTCGGTATTGACCTATGGCCTGAGGATCGAACCCTCCCGGATTAAAGTGAGTTTAGTGCGGGAACCAAGTAGATGGCTGTAACATAAGAAATGAATCTTTTGTGGGTTTGTTCTTGGAATCCTTTATGGGAATATGTTTGAGAGTATCATTTGGATCACCTCTAGGAATCTACATTGGCTACTCTAGGATCCTATGTGGGTCTTCTATACTAGGATCCTATGTGAAACTAAATATTTACTAGGATATTTTGTGAGTTAGTTGTATTAGGATCCTCTGTGGTTCCGACAATGTTCTAGGGTCCCATGTGGGTATGACGATGAATTAGGATCAATTGTGGGTCTGATGATGTACTAGGATCCTCAGTGGGTCTATTGTACTAGGATCCTGTGTGGTTCTAACGAATCTCCCAGATCCTGTGTGGGTCTGAAGATGTACCGAGATCCTGTGTGGGTCTGACGAAGTTGTAGGATCTTGTGTGGGTCTGATGATTTACTAGGACATTGTGGGTCTACATTATTAGGATCTGGTGTGGGTCTGAAGATGTACTAGGATCCTGTGTGGGTCAGATGATGTACTAGGATCCTGTGTGGGTCTAATGATGTACTATGATCCTGGGTGGGTTTGATGATTCAGCATCCTACGTGGGTCTACCTCTTAGCAGATTAAGATGATTCTGTAGTAACATCTAATCATCTCTACTAATATACCTATGTTAAACCTAGTGTGAGCTATGTCTTTACCTTTTTGGTATTCTTCTATGTGGCGTACCTTTGTGGTACTTACCTTCATGGTAAGGATTCCATCATTGAACAATTATACATTGGCTATGGATATGGGCCATCTATTTCTTCATGAATGAGATGGGTAATATTTGATAACTTAGGTATATGTATGGGAATATACCTAGGTAGGGTTTACACTGGTTTACATGCTGTGTGGTTTATCCTTTGTGGATTTTTCGAGACATTGAGGGTATCCGGGCATCTACTGAATATCATTATACACACCTCTGCATGAGCTTCACCCACACATATTTTTTTTTGGAACACATGACAAACAATGTTGATCGAGGATGAGGGTACCCGGACTAGACGGTGCTCAGTGGTGGAAAATACGGTGTGTCAGTACATAGCGGAGATGAGAGAATGTGGAGTGCTGAGGAGGTTATATGTACCTACCCTTTAGGTAGGAACCTTGGAGGACGACCCAATGGATGCCTTTCTTATTCTTTAGTTTAATTGTGTTTTCAGTTGTACTTGTACCTTTATTGTTGGTCTTGTATTTTGACCCCTCTTTATTTCACCACTATTTTTTCTATACAGTTTATATGTGTTCGTATCTTGATGTGTGCTTGGATGAGTGTGTTTTCAGGATATAAAGGCAACGACTTCCTAGTTTTAGGGAATACGCCTTTCAGAATTAGTTTCCAGCCCCTGGATTATGGAAGGAAGACTTGGGGTAGTCACAGAACGGGCCCTGGGGGATGGGTCATGATAGTTTGGAGGTATTTTTATCCAATAGAACTGTGACATAGTCAATGGGTTTTTGTAGTTGATTCCACATAAGAGGGAAAAACCAATGAACAGTGTTGAGTTACCTAAAAATTTTCATGATTTTCACTCTTTGACACATTACATACATGGAGGATGTTTCATGGATTACATAGAACACACAATCCTCAATTATATATTGACACAAAATGATTTAAATTAGTTGTACTGATGTTGGGTGGAGAACCTATATTTTCTTGAATTATTAATTTCTTATATTTCTGGAAAGGGAAATTTTGTAGATGATTTATTGTGTAGGAGGACATAGATTCATGCAGATTAGGAAGGCAATAATGAGTGGAATATTGGGGATTTATTATCTAAAATGAACTTGAAGGAGTAGGGTGGTCATAGAAATAAATTTCATTCATCCTTAGTTGTTACCTCTAAAAATCTAAATATAGCTAGGATGAAGAAGTTATCAGATTCAATCTGCCCAGTTATATGGATGATTTTGATCAATGAGAACCCACATCATGGTAAGACTATAGAAGATGATGAAATCCTATGTATAAATGTTCATGTTTTGGTATCACTAGACATTCAAAATGAGATGATATGGGAATTTGATGAATTATATTGGGCCATTCACCCTATTGTCACTAATATGTATTGTTACAATCACTATCATTACTAGTGGCTGAGTATGGAACATGAGGTAGTTAGTTTTTTTATGATATGTTCCCCCTATCAACATGTGAAGGGGGAACATCAGTGACTAAGAGTCCTCATAATTTAGTTACCCATTACGAAGTGGGAATGGGACTATGTCACGATGTATTTCATGATTATATTTCCATGGTCTCGAAAATGTAGTGATACTGTGTGAGTTATTGATGATTGGATCATGAAGGTTTCTCTATTTCAATAATTCAAGGAAACCTTCTTTGTAGATATTATTGGGAGGTTTTATATTTATGACATATTATAACTTCATTGGGACACAAAGTATATAATTTTATATTTGGAATGTTGGTTTATGTTTCATTTCACATAGTGTTTATGGAGTCAATTGGGTAAATAAGTTCTTATGAGCATGAAAACCTATACATAGATCGATGTTCCATTATAGTATATGATATAAGTTTTTGAGGTCATGATTGAGCCATGCTTCTTGTATATTGGGGGATCCTTGGAGAAGTATATTACCCTATTGATTTCCATAAAAATAATAGTTATACAAAAATTATTGCTATGGATCCTTATGATAATATATATTGTCGGTCATGTTGATAACCATTTTTCTTCTTAAAGACATGTGAGAGAGCTTTACTTTCATTACCAATAATGCATGAGAATTTAATGTAGGTCAAGGTGATCATGATTCAGGTGTGTACTGTACATTCATGATATAAATCATGATCTGATTACCATCGATGTCCCCTAGAGTTTGAGGTCAGGGATAAAGTCTTTTTAATCTCTCACTACGGCTAGGACCCATATAGATGAGGGGAAATTGTAAGGATTTAGAGCAATTAGTTGAGTTATTCATGATTCTGGAGAGAGTTGAGCTGTAGAATATCAGTTGCAGTTACTTCAGAGGTACCGGGACATTAGTGATGTCATCCATGTATCTCCACTATGATGTTACCACTCTGTTGCATCCCAAAGTCTACAACTATATGTAGAGAATTTACATGCAGATTCATCCTTTTAAGAGCATCCTATTGGTATCATTGAAAGTAGAAAAATGGTTTTAAGGGGCAGGTCAATTCACCTAGAATGGGTGCTATAGATGCATGAAAGATTTTAGGATAATTAAAGGTATAGGGAGTGTAACACACTGATAATTTATAAATTAATAATTTTTAAAAATAATTTAATCTTTTTGATATTTTTCTTTTCACGGTATCCTAAATATAGTTTTTTCTAATTATATATAACTGAGTTTATTTTTTGTGCACTACACACATGAAATATTTTGGCTAGTGGTATGTGTAACAATTCTTCTAGCTTTGTAACCCAAAATGATGAGTCCCATTAATTTCTTATGTAACAATCAAGGAAGTGATTTTACTGAATCGCAAATATTTTTAATAATATTAGTAGAAAATTATTATAGCTTCTACATAGCCATTAAAATTGAATTTAAAAATATTATTACTAGAATTTTGAAACATTATTTACACAGGTATATAATATTCATCCATTGGTTATACATTTTTAGAGGTAAATATAATAAATATTGAAAAATAAATAAATAATTTTAAAAAAAACATATATTTTATATACAAATATAATTTTATCTAAATAAAATAAAAAAATCATTATTTATGAATTATTGATAATATTTATATGTTATATATTAAATAATGTTTTGTACACTTATCCAATTTACTTTACAAGAATATGATAAGATAAAATCCAATTATATGTATAAAAATAATTATTTAATAAAGGAAATTTTACCACTTTATAATGGAGAATTTTTTTTAAGTTTAATTGTTGAAACTACAATAATTTCAATTTTATAGATTAATATTTTTTAATGAAATACAAATATCAAAATTTACATTGGGTGAGTTATTTTCAATATTTATATAAGATTCATATTTCAACGAATTGTGAGAAATACTGAATTTTAATTCATAATAGCTTTTTAATATGATTTTTATATGGATTGTTTATATTTTAAAAAATTTATCACGTAAAATTTACAAATATATATTTTTATTAATTCAATATATGTTATTTGAATCAATTACAATTGAAAAAATGATATAAAAAATGAGATATCTTTTGAATTTTATTATGTTAAAAACATATATTTTCATCCCCCTATGTGATTAAATTGAAATACATTTATGCCCCAAATGGGAATGGAATTTTTAAAAATGGATTCCATATAAGAATTTATAATAATATAATATATATCATAGTGTCAAAATCGTATTTTAAGTCAATGATTATAGAAATAAATTAAAATTAATTAGCTCGATTAAGAGGAAAATTAATATTAAAATGGACTAAACCATAAAAATTAGGATGAAAATTAACATGAAACTTGTCAAAAATACATTCCATATTAATTATTTTACCCTTAAATCCATTTACTTATATTTTTTTGTTATTGGACCCTGTCAAGGTCGAAACATGGATGGAATTCCCTTTTCCCAAATTAACAATAATGTCACTTCTGTCCAAATATAAAAGTTTACACAACCTTCACTCTTAACCACTAAAAAATACATTTGAATCCATCATAATCAGGTTAAATATTCTCCCAACATTGATACATTATTCATTTAGGCATACCTTTAGACCTAATTACAACCTTGTAATCCATTTTTTCCACTGACAAATGAGTTACCTAGTGTAGAGGTAATGTCCTTCCCCAAGATAATTTTTTTTAATTTTCATTCTCCAAAAGATAAATTATTTTTATTAAACAATTATATAAATAAACCAGTATCCTAAATATACAAAAAAAATTTATATGGGATATACTTTCACTTAAACTTACTTCCATTTAACATGAAATGAACTTACCATTCTTGTGTATGGTGAACTACAACCTCATAAAACTATGTTGTTCATTTTTCTTTTACCACCTCTCATGTTTAGGAATTATAAATACAAATATATTTTTATTTGATATATATATTTATATTATAATAATTTATTATATATTATTTTTAAATATTATATTACAAATACCTTCGGGCATTCCATTTTGTACTGATAAGTTAATTTCTCTTGAGGAAGTGTAAACTACAACCTCCTCAAAACAATGTGATTCATTCACACCATACCCGGAATAAATTAATTATGTGTTCAGTGAAAGTATATGATATATATATATAACATAATTGTACTGGAATTATAATTTTTATATATACACATATTTCAATTACTTTCATTCTTTCAATACAACAATAAAATGGACACAATGTTCATGCTGACCTAAGACCTACTATATACAATAAAAATGTATTCCAATTCATACATATATCTTATATAGATTATCATAAATACATATTCAATGAATAATTATGATATTAATAACATTTATTAAATCCATAAATTACTAAAACCTTATATAAGTGACAGTATCAAGTATAACAAGTTAAAAAATATTAGCTAAAATTAATGGGATTATTACCTGATACCTAACATTAAAATGTAGTTGTTAATAAATGGGTAATATAAATATATACAAAAATATTATATGGTATTATATTTAATAATATTATTCTACCATAGATTTATAATAAACTTATATTTATATAAAAAGACGGTCAAACAAGTATAATGAATGTCAAGATTGAAGGAAAGTTAATTTCATATCACATTTAATTTCTGTGAGTTACATGAGAAATTCACCAATCTCATCATTTGTGGGGTTTATATAATTATATATTCCATGTCATATAATTAATTATTATTATATAATAGCATTGAAATATTAAAATGATGTTATTCTTTCATGGGAATCACGATTCTAATGTTACTCATGTAGTAAGGTGTTTCTCGTCAGACATTAATTTTATGTTAGACACAAACCATGTTCGCTTCCCATTTCATATATGTTGTGTATATAATGGACATGAAAATATTATATGAGTAATATAATGAAAATTATGGGTATTTAAATATCCATTTTATTACCATTGTTTCATGATGTTTATGTTTCAAAAAATAACAAATAAGTAATGTAATTTCATCACAATTTTTTTATTTGTAACATATGTTATCTTTTACACCTTTATTATTCTATTAGTTGTTTGTAAATTTTTTTTTTATTTTTTATCATTATTATACGTAATTTAATGATATTATAACAATTATTAAATTTTATTTTTCCCATTCTAATATGATTCAATGTTACACTAGTGGTATCACCTTATTTTTATAATCACATCGTTTATCAAGATTGTTTTTATTATGATTTCATTGACGAAATATTGACATCCATTTAAAAACCCCATGAAGTTTATTATATGATTTTTTATATGATATATTAGACTATTAGAATAATTTTACCACTATTTTTTGTATAATATGATTAAGAATAAGAGTTTATGAAAAACTGAATATTTATCTTTATTTTATGAAAATTCAGTTCTTTCAAAAAACAAGTTTTATAAAATATTTTTCTGAAACATTTTAATATTATGCTATAATATCATGAGGTTATTTTTACCCTTTTTTAAATTCTAAAATATTTATTTTAAAAAGGAATATCATTTTCATTTTTCTATCAATAATAATTTCTAAACATCTAATGTGAAAAAGAAATGTATGGCATGTATGTAAATACCCACCATTATGTCCACTATTTCATTGACAAATACATTGTATCATGATATGGATATTCTTAATGAAATTTTTTCAAAATATTATAGAAGTTTTTGAATATAACATAAGTTTCAAAGATATATTTTTTAAATCTTTTATGGTAAAAATCAATTTTAAATGACTTTCCTAGATTCCTTAATATGTTTTAAAAATTGGTATTTAGGGAAAATGATTTCAATGATGTATTGTTTTCTTTATCTTCTTCAAATACATATTTCTAGAAAATGGCTTCCAAAAATATTTTGATAATTAAATTTTATGTTTTTTTTGTGGTTGGAATGAATAATATATTGGAAAATTATTTATGTTTTTACATGGTTTTTTAAATAGGAAAATGTATTATAAAAAAAATTTAAATGAAATTGTAAATCCTTATTTATATTAATTGTATTTTTATAGTTTTAATAAAAATGATTTTCTACTAATGACTAATTTTTTATGAAATGGTCCATGTGGAATATCAAAATTATCCTCCATATAAGATGACATAATTATATTGATTTTGAATACCATTCATATTTCTTCTTCAATTGTTTATGATTTAATGGAAAGATTTTGATGATACCCATTTATCTTTAATGTGATATATTATTCTGACACCATCTTATTTTCATATGGTATGGTTTGATGAATATATTATAAAACATATCCATTTTTTGGGTTATGATGTAATTAAATTTTAAAGATAACGAATTATTTTCATTATTTTTTTAATAATGAATGTATTTTTCCATCTTTTGGAATATGCATGTTTGAAATTTAATGTGATTGGTGGGACCTATATCTCCATATAATGAATGAGGTAATGATAAATAATTTATAAGATCAATATGGTACATGGAATGGAATAAAAATAATAAAACAAGAGAGAATATAATCCCCAATCAAGAGGTTACATGATAGGGAATCCCATTCCTATGACTATAGGGTGCATGGGAGGAAATCTGACCCCCGAAACAGGAGGATGCACCCGAGGGAATCCTAGGACCCAATCAAGAGGGAACACATGAGGGATTCCCAATCCACAAATAATAGGGTACATGGGAGGGAATCCCAATTCCAAAGTAGGTAGACATGTTATTATCCCAATCCTAAAAGTTCATTATAGTCTTGGTAGGAATCCTTATCACAATCATTTCCATGCTTAAGTGTATGCAAAAAATTCAATGTCTTATTACTCTGTTATGTTTTAATGTATCATGATCTTGATCCATTATGATTCATGTCATATGAAGTCCCAATATTTTTTCCATGACTCAAATATATATGATCATTTTTACGTAGGGTATCATATTCAAATTTTAATCTCATGTTCTATTAACATTTTTGTCATCTAATGATTATATGTCTCCTTTATTTACCCTTATTAAGAATCTGAGCACACCTATTTTTGATGTTTCCATTCCCCGTGTTATTATGAATGGTTTTATATAGAAGTTCATAATGGGATGATCCATCATGATAATAACGATGATTTCCATGAGTTTGATGATTTTGTTTCTTATTTTAATATTCATTAATCTATTATGGTGCTCAACCTGGTATTTTTTGCAATAATCAGAATTTTCATCAAAATGATTTAATACCCATGTAAGTTAAACCATTGTTCTGTTAGATGGTATCCAATGAATAGTTTCTTAAAACATTGAAACATAGGATAAGAATAATTATTGAGATACCTAGTAATATTTTGAAGGATATTTATATGGATGTCTCTAAGGATAATTTTAAGGATGAGGAAATGAATAGGAATGTTTCTGAGAATTTTGATAAAGGATCGACCAAGTTGTTTTTTAGAATTAAATTTTTATCTGGATACTAAAAGTAGATATGTATCTATTAAAGAAGAATATAGGGGGTGAAAAATTGAATAATTTGTGTCTTGATTCACTCAAGCATATCCTGGTACACACAAGAGGCCTCATAGCATGACTGATTTAACACTCCTAGGGGATATGATTTGGGAATTCACAAACGCATTATAAACCATAAATATTGATTTAAATGGAATATGATTATTATTAAAATAGGAAAATATTTAGTTTTCATTGATTAATGTATTATGTGATATTATTAATACATAATGTAAGTATTTTATTCATGATTATATGGTTTTCAGCTATGACAATTGTTTTTCACCCCACGATCTCTGGTTTTATTCAAGAGTGGAAACATTGAGGAAGATGATTAACATTGAATGTTTCAGATGTTTAAATTATGGGAATTTTGAAAATCAATATTCTAAGAGTAAATCTCATGAAAATAACCAGGCATGTTGAGGAGTATTGGTTATACTATTGAAGATAAAGAGACAGAATATGGCATGTGAATGTTATGGAATTTTCTTATAGTAATATTCAGATTAAATGTAAGAATCTTTATTGGATTGATCATTAGTTTTTTTAATACATGAATCATTTTTAATATTCATGGAAACATGTACTAAGGAATATATGATAAATATTTTATAGTGGTTTAAGAATATAATTGGTTGACTGAACTATATATGTACGGGAATTATATAAATACATTATATGAATCAGGAAGTACATGTTTTACATTAGTTATTTTTAAATAATATATTGAATGATATTTATGAACAAGAAAAAGGATTTCATGGAATGGTAATATTTTTTTAACGGATGATAAACATTAATGTGTCCTTGGTGTTGAGAATGTTGTGTTTAGATTTAATATAGAGATTATTGAAATTAATAATGTAAATTGGATAGTACAAATTACCCAAGAATAAATTATTGATTTGTTAAAAAAGTAATTCATATACTCATAAATGATGAGTAAAATATATTTTATTTATGGTATATATCTAGTAATCATTAGAATTATTAAGAAAGCATGTTTTCAATGATAAATTATCACAATTCATGTTATAACTATGATCAAGAGAATATAATATGAGGGCTTCCCATTTTTTGAATGTGAAAACCAATATATACTTTTTGATATATGTGGGCAGTCAATGTAAAGTTGACATCATGACCTTTTTTATATGGTTTTCGATTTCCATATTTTTGAAGGGTTATAAGGTTAACCATTTAGGGAATTTCTATGATAAACCTAAAATTATATTATTAAGAATTATGTGTTATCTCCCCACATGAGGATTTATGAACATTGGATGACTTGTTTAAATAAATTTTGGTTCATCATAACTGAAAATATATGGTATGGAATATCATGGATCTCGTCATATTTTAGTGCTTCATGAATAAAAAAATTAACATTAATTTTAGTTGAACAATGTGAAGAGGAAGATGATAAAGGAACAAAAAAAGATGATGTTTTCATAACATCATTCATGTAAATCCTTACCCTAAAATTAATCAACTTTAATAAAATTATCTAGAAAATAATGTTGTTTTAATACATCATGTTTATTCAAACCAATGTATTTTAAATAATCACGTATTTATTACTTTTATGTACACAATGTACCATTGACAATTCCCATGTTTTTTTTGATGACCTTAATCAATCCCTATTAATATTTACACATGAACTAAAAGTATATTTTTTCACTTCCCATATATGTTATCTTCTGTGAAAAATTATTTATATGTTACTTTGGAAAATGTTATGATTCCAACCTTAATTTTAAAATAATGTTTTTGTATATATTTTTAAAATGTGGGTTTTTTTGAAATCATAATTCATGTATTAAACATTTGATATACAAGATGATTTTTTTTGGAGAAATTCATTTTTATTTTGGTATAATGTAACAACCCTAGATTTTTTGAATTTTTTTAGAATCAATTTAATAATTTAGATATTTATAATTTTAATAAACACCAAATGTAGTTTTTATATAATATTAAATAACAATGTTTTTCTTGGGTGAAATACACTCAAGAGTAATATTATATTTTTAAACATGTATCACTATGTCTATATGTTGATAAACACAATGCAGAGTTCCTTCGGTCGCTTATGCAACATGCAAGATAGTGTTTTTACCAAACTACAATGTACTTTTAATAATATTATTAAAACATTCATTTAGCTTCCACCTAGAGGTTGGGATCGTTGGTACAAATATAAATAACTAAATTGTAAAAATATTATTTTAAAAAGTATTTAAAATAAATCCTTAAGTAATAAATTAGTATAACTACATGTAAGAACCAATTGAAAATAACGAAATTACTTTTCAATGAAAACTATTTGTCTATAAAAACACAAACTTTTATAACTAAATTAATCAAACCACTATTGGTGAATGTTTTTAATTTAATTTATATGATAAATATTAAATAAAATTCTTAAAAACTTATCCAATAGACAATATAGGCATAATATAAGAGTAAATACATTTTTATGATATAAAAAAATTATTTTTCTAAAAGATAATTTTACAACCTTCTAATGGAGAAACCATTTCAATTTTTTTTGTAAAATTCTATGATTTTTTGTTTATAAATTATAATTTTTTAAATATAAGTCGAAATATTTATTTTTGGTGAAATTTTTGTACATTTAATATAAGTTTCACATTTCAACAAATCTTGATTAAAAATGACTTTTAATTAAAAACTACATTTTCATTTGATTTATTTACAAGTTATGTTTTAATTTATGTTAGTTTTAATCTCAAATTAGAATTAATTTACATCAAATAAATATATTTATGTCATTATAATCATATTCATATTGAAACTCGATATAAAAATTGAAATCTTTTGATCATCTATACTTGAAAAACCGACTTTCTCGTCCTATCTATGAAATTATATTTAAATTAATTTCTCTAAATTTTGTTGTTGTAATTTGTAAAACTGGATTACATATTTAGAATCATAATAATTTATCATTTCAAATATGTTCATTATTGTTTTTAAAAAATGTCTCAGTGAGTGTAATTAAAATTAATTACAAGGATTAAGGGGAATTACATTTTCCAAAAATTACGAGAATGTGACTCCTCCTACACTACAAAAGGAAATAACCCCTGTCACATATTAAAAATTATAAATCCATTTTTCGTGAAAAATTTATTCTCAAATAATATTAAAAAATGTCTAACATCCACATTGATGCATCAAGTTATGCCAAATTCCAAACAAGGAAGCCTTCTTTTGTAATAAAAAGGAGTTATCTTAGGAAGAGGTAACAATATTCTGTAAGCGCATTTATTTTATTTTCATTCTACAACTGCTCAATTAATCTTTGTACAAAATTATATAAAATCAAAAATATCATAAAAATATTGTAATTTATTTATTCTAAGGTTTCTAACATCACTTACATGTCATCCTGACCTAGGTTACGATCAAAATCGGTAGCAAGACTGGTCACTAAATGACTTCAAGCACATCTTCTTGAATTCCATAGGATGTCGACAAGTATTGAACTCCTAGGGCGTGTCTTTGGAAAAATTATTCCATTATATATCAAAGTGTAAAAATGTTATAATAATAATGAATATCAGACAGTATAAAGAACATAATAAACAAAAATATAAAACAATAGAAGAATAATATAACCCAAATACGGAAGATGACTAATACCAATTTACACATTGTATGTATAAATTTTTATGTTTAATGAATATGTATATATAAATAAAATATAAATATAATGTAATAAAGAAAAACAATCGAAAGACTAGTTCCACGGTAATCTTGAAAATTAGCTCGATCCCATACTCTTAACTCCCACGTATAAGAAAACTATCACAAAAAAATAAAAGAATCCAAACACCTGTAAGAATGTATGTGAAATGGAAGCCCATGTAGGGTGTGGGAAATAATTACCAGTAGGTAATAACCACCGGTTTCTATCCCAATCTAGATAGTGAAAAATAAATTAATACAATATTCAATACATAGTAAGAATAGTGAAATAATAAGTAAAATAAAAACACCTTGGTTCAGGGTCCAAAAAGGTCCCTCATTCAATAGAAATTTCATCAACCTATTTTAGATAACATAAAGGATGTAAATATTATAGTCAAAATACATATAACATGGTCAATTTTAAACATTAAAAACAACAATAACATGACCATATGTTTTTTTTCTAGCTTGGGGTCTCATATCCATGGTGACGCCTAAGAAATGAAAACATTAATAAATTAGCATCAATTGATAGAAAAATAGGGTCTACATAAATATAAATAGTTTATATCATAAGAGAAAATAATGAATCTTTCAAATCTACAAAATCTCGTGGTGGATTCTCATGCTTGTCCACATATATATTAAAAATACCTACTATAACAATGAGAACATCCAAAAATACAATTCAAGCTCATCCATATAAGGAGAAACAAATTAATCACATTTATCACTATAGTAAGGGTGACTCTATGTCCGTCCAATTTATCACACATATGGGACCCAGTTTCACTTATTTCATGGTGTAGTGATTTTTTTAATGGTTACATCTTCCATTTCTCACCTATGGAACCTACCTCAATCAAGACTATAATAAACCACCCAAGAATCCCTTTCTATGAAAGATAAGTCATGACCCCCAACGTATCGGGACATAACCCAAATGAGAATAGTGAGTCAAACCATGAGTCCATAATAAATAATTCTGGATCCCTTCCAGCCCATGATTGGTGATCGAATCAATAAGGGAAAATATCACAAAGCACGAATTTATAAATGAAATCAATCAATTAAAAATATCAATCCATGAAGGGAATAGAAATATCCCATGTTACCTTGATATCCAAAAGAATAAAATAAACCCATAAACATGGAATAAATAATTTACAAGAAAAAAATGCTTGTAATAATTACATGTCATCGTTAGCATTTTAAATTATCATTCTAACAAACATACAAAATTGTATAAAATAAAAAATGACACATGTTCATGGAATAAGTATTGTTAACTAAAATAATTAATATAATAAACAAATGAACATGTAATCATCATTCCACAAGTCACATGGTTTCAATATAATATTGAAATCCCAAGCCATAATTACTAGAAATTGAAACATTCCTTTCTTACCAATCATATGGTCTAATATATAAGAACCAAAGAGGTAAGGCACAAAGGGTCACATAATGTGCCAAGAATAAATAATGAATCATGGTTTTTAATACAATAAACACATGGGGTTAAACAATTAAAATAAAACATATTCATTTTCTAGGTATCCAACTTACGGTACATTACTCATTAAAAATATAGTTATCAAATTTTTGTCATTAAACAAATGTTAAACACATCTTAAGGAATGAGGAAATATAGTGAATTTAGGTTAGAACACCCCAATAATAAGGTAATTTTGGAAAAATAATATGGATCCCCAAAAGAGGTGGCCAACGTCTAGGTTAACACCACTTGGATAGATTTATTCTTAAGAGATGCCCACTACAGACCTAGAAAATCTTTCGGGGGATTTTAATATTCTTAAGAAAGTTTTAGGAAGAGTTATGGGAATGTGAAATTAAAAGTATAGTTAGTTATTATAATATTGATGGCATAACCATTTGATGACATCAATATGTTCAAATCCCAAATATTACATTTAAAATAATTGATCATGATAATTAAATTAATTTTTTTCAATGGGGGGAAAATCTATATTGATAAAAAACAAGAACCACTAGAAGGAATATATGACACAATACACATAACTAAGGAGGATATCAATAACTACAATTAATTTTTGGTTTAGAAGACAACATACCTCCATTATAGGGGTTTTATTATAAAATCATAACATTGTTCTTTACACAATTCATTAATCAGATAAGAAAAAAAAATATAGATAGTGAAAATTTTGAAACATTAATATGTTTTTTTTGAAGAAAACCTATGTTGTAGAGGTTTTATTATAAGACTATGACATTGTTTATCAAAAAAAATTCATTTATCACAATTTAAACATTAATTCTATAATTCAAGTTAAATTAAATAAACAAAATTAAATCCCCTATATCATTAAAAAAATGAAAACATTAATTTAATGTGAAAAATGTTCATATCCCTAAAAAAGAATAAAAAATGGAATGGTTTGAGTCTTGAATATTTTAATGGTTACCACTCGAAGCTTCTCTGTCTCTCCTCTAGGTATATGCATCGATTTCATATACATAAGTACCCATATATCCTATGTAATATTCTCATGGCCTTGAACACATACCATGGGACCGTTACATAAATATTTTATCCATATACCCATTAGAAGTCACCTGAGTATGTATTTTTCATATTATATATAAGAAGAACTAGCCCGATATATATAATCATGCTCTCATGGGATGATATATATAATAGGGGAATTGATATATATATATATATATATATTCTTTCTAATTCATAGACAAATAAATCTCCATTGACTATAGCAACTTGAAACTTCTTAATGGTGAAAAAACAAGTTATAAATATATTAGTAACTTGTAATCCCTACGGTAGGGTATGACGTAAACAATGAAAATTATGGGGAACTCAAAATCACCCATTGGGGAAAATTTCAAATTCATATAACTAATGTAAATCCTAACCTAATATGGAAATAATGTCCAAAATTTTTCCAAAACTACTAGAATTTGGAAATGAACATCAATACCTAGAAAAAAGGGTCACAAGAGACACAGAACATGCCCTAAAATAGGATGAAACGTAAGAATGATATTCACCCTACCCCTAGGGCTTCTTCTGAACCCCACTAGGTGAAGGAGATACCAAAAAATTACTTGAAAATGTGTGGATATGTGGTTGGTGTAATAACATGGAGGATCAAAATAGACCCTAGAGGAAAACAAGTTTAAATTGGCACACAAGAATGGTTATAAATAGGGGGTATCTCTCCCAACCTATAAGATGAAATGTGGATTCACTGTAAGTGAGGAGAGGGGGGAAGAACGTTTCATACACCACGTGTAAGGGGATGATATAAAAAATTTTGTGTCTCTTAAACAAAACTAATATTATTTATATCATAAAAAATATTAATAATTTTTTTATTATTCATAAATAATTTAATTATATTAAATATATTTTATTTAATTTCTTAAACGAAACACATCACAGAGTCCCCCACTCTAGGAACTATGTTCCTAATCATGGTTTTAAAAATTATGTGTCTAGTAAATATAATATGTTCTAATTAGTTTTAAATTTTAATCAATCTAGAAAATACACAATGTCACAACATACACAAACTTCCTTGAAATGGGTAATGAACATACCATTCATGTGTATGGAAAACTACTGCCTAAAAAATGATGTTGTTCGTTTTTTCCATTACCCCCTCTCATTGATGGGAATTATGATGAAAAATATAATTTTATATTTTATATATGTTATTTAAGATGTATGTTTTCTTCTGAAATTATTATATAACTCAAACCTTCATGATTTCCATTTTCCTAAGTAAGATAATTGCATTTGGATATGTGTGCACTACTGCCTCCACAAAGCGAGGTAATTCATTCACACATTACGTCATATGTATTAAAGAGGTTTTTAGTGAATGAATATGATATATAGTAAATACTAATTCAAGTTCATGTATAATATTTTTTTATGTAAATATAGTTCATTTACTTTCATTCATTCATTATGAAATATAAAACGGAACCATCATTCATGCATTTGTATGGAAAACCGTTATCATGAACCGTGTCTTCCATTTCATACATTCATGTTATATAAATTAAAATAAATACATATATATATATATAATTTTTATGATATTTATACCATGTTTTAATTTTATGAAAAATATAAATCACGATCTAATGAATATGGTCAAGTATAAAATGTCAAAAAATATATGAAAAATAAAGTAGATATTACCTGAAATGTAACATTAAAATATTGTTATTAAGTAATGGTTAATATAATTCATAACCAGATAATATATTTCATTACTGATAATTATATTGTTCTATATTAGACATATATATGAATTATATTTTTTATACATGAGGGTTGAACGTGTATAGTGAAATTCAAGACTTAAGAAAAGGTATCTTCATCTAACTTTTTATTTTTGTGAAATATATTCCATATTTACTACTCTCATCTTTTTTTTCTATATATACTACCAAATGATATTTTATAAAATTTATTTAATTTATTTAATTAAATTTAATTTTAAATTATTCTATTATATATTCTGATTCTGATTCTATGGTTACTCATGTAATGAGGGTTTCCTCGTCTAGCTTTACATATCTGTGATACACAATCCATGTTCACCATCTATTTCATATATGTGGTATATATACTACCTATGAACGTATTATATGATTAAAATACATAATTTAATGGTAATTTACATAATCATTTTATGATATTTCATTCATTGGATATGTGGCTCAAACGGTACCAAAATGGTAAACTAATTTGGTCTCAATTTTCCTTCTTTGAGACACATGTCATATAATGAAACTGTTTTTTTCTATAACATTTAAATACATACCATAGAAATTTTGAATCGTTAATTTAATTATTTTAATGATATTTTATCTTCATATAATTTTATTATTTCAATAGTATAAATATTGAATCATACCATGGTGGTAACAATGTTTTTCCACAATATCATCATTTGTCGATATTGTTTATGATTATCATTCCAATGATGAAATATTATGATCCATATGATATTAAAATACATAAATTTACATATAATCTGATTATCCAGGATATATTCATGTGTAAATAACCTTTTAAAACTCATTTATGTGTATGATTTTTGATATGATGATTTAATGAAAATAAGACTTTATTTCAACTTTTCTGTTGAAAAAATGTGTTCTTTAAAAATAGACTTTTCTAAACTATTCTTACATAATGTTATTCTATTATCATTAGATTTTTAAAAATATTTTGACCCATGATTAACCTTTTTAAAAAAAAAATTAAAAAACAATATTCTTTTTGTTTTCCCGTCACGGAATTTTTCAATTCTTTTAAGGTGGAAAAGGAATTTTCTGCACATACAAACATACTAGACATCATGATAGTCAATTACGTGATGATTACATTATTATTTAACAATTTTATTCATAAATAATTTACTTATATAAGATTTTATGGTGAGTGATTCTATATAAGGATGATAAAATGGTTCCCAGTAAACTGCCAGTCATACCACGGTCAGTTAACCGTGGTTTGTGAACCAGGTGCCATCACCCCCACTTCGGCCTCCTAAAATAAGAACCAAAACGGGGAAGCTGTGTTTGCCATTCCACCACCCATTTGAATCAGATGTGTTCTAAAAAACTTTTTTATGTTTTCCTCTCTTCCCCGAGGGTTTTCTCTTCTCTTCCTCGATCTGGAAATTTAATTACATAATATTATTTATTTTTTTGAATTTAATGTGGTTTTCTAAGAAAATGGTATTTATAATATTATGTACAAATAGTGTAATATGTTTTTTTAAAATCATCATTTATATGTTTAAAAAAAGTAATTTTCAATAAAATGGTTTTAAATTATTTTAGTTCTTATTTATACTATTTAAAAAATATTTCTAGAAAATGGAATCCAAAATTATATTATGATTTTTTTTTATTTTTTTCATGTTTTTTTCAAAGAAAACGTTTTTTAAAATGCTTTATGTCTTTAAAATTCATTTTTTCAAAGAGGAAAAGATATTCTCCTCAAGAAATGTTATAAATAAAATTGAATATCCTTATTTATATGAAATGTATTTATGAAATGGTTCTGTAAAAACTGATTTTCGAGGAATGTATATTTTCATTATGAAATGTTCCATGTCTGCATTTTAAAATCCTTCTCCATTTATGTTGACATTGTTGTTACAGTTTGTTAAAACCACTAATATTATTTATAGAAAGGATTTTTTTTGATTGAATGAAAGCAATGATTTCCATTTCCATTCAAAATTTTATATTATTTTCAGACCTTCTTCTATTCATGTGTTATGTTTTTATGAAATGATTATTAAATATATAATATTTATATTGGTTATGATGTGGTGAAATGTTAATTATACCAATTTCTATTCATCGGTTATGATATGATGAATGTCTTTTCATCTTGTTGCACATTAATGTAAGATTTATCTCTGTGATTGGTGGGGCATATATATCCTTAAAATGCATTGGTTAATAATAACAGTTAATGTGAATATGAGGTTACATGGTATTTCATCCCATGCCCAAAAATTGAAGGGTTCATTAGCATGCAGGGGGGGGGGACATGGGTGGTAATCCCAACATCAAAACAAGAGGGTACATGGGTGGGCATCCTAACCAAAATTTTGAGGGTACATAGAGGGGAATCCCAAAACATAAACTAGAGGGTACATGGGATGTCATCACAAGACCAAAAAAGGAGGGTACATGGGGGGGAATCCCATACTTGTTATAGGTATACATGTTCTTATCCCAATGAAGAAATGTTATGAAGGTCATCATTTGTATCGTAGACATAGTATTTTCGATGATTATGTTTATTCCACAAATTTAATAAATTATTATTATGTATTGTTTTCATGGATCATGCCCCAATTTCCCTTATTATTCACGTCTTATCAAGTGCCAACATTTTTCCATTACTCATGTATAAGATCATTAATATTTATGATATGATCATTAAATGTTATTCTCTTGTTATTATACCCTTATTCTCATCTTATGATTATGCATCTCCTCTATTTACCCTTATTGAGCATCTGATCTCGCCTAATTTCAATGTTTTCTTTCCTCGGGTTATGAAGAAAAATTATATATATATATATACTAAATAGTAAGATCATTGTTGGAAACATTAATGATCTTTCACTATGTTTGAATTTTTTCTTCAATGATTCTAAAGACACTAAACTATTACAACCCTTTAGTATTTATTTTTACAATGTTCTGAGTACGAATATATAGTGATTTAATATTCATGCATGATATGATTGGTTCACTAAATAGAGGCCACAACTTTTTCTTAGTAGAGAAATATATTCATAGACAATTCTTTATCACACGTGGAATGGAAATTCAAGAAAAATTATCATTAAGGGGGGAAATTTGTATGATCACATGTTTTCATGATGTATATATAATTTTATTTACAATTAATACCTATTATGTTTATATTTATTCCTTGGACCCTAATATTGGATGTGGGATGGCTAGGATGGTTTTTAAAAGATGGAGGTAGGTGTGATTTAGGATGCCTGAATGTCAATTTCACGATGTGTAATTGGAATACAAAATGTGTATTCAAAAAATGATTTCTAATAACTTGGGAAGACCATTTCACATCATTATAGGGTTTTAAAAAGTTAATAAGACCTTTAGATTTACGCGACCTGAATATCAATTACACACTATGTAAATTACTGAGGGATGTTTTTAATATAAGTTCTAAGGACCTTTATTCATTATATAGAGGCATTTCCCCCCTATTCTGTTATACATGAGCACCCAAAGAGAACTAAATCTATTCAGCATTTTTTAATTTTATATCCATAAAACCCTTCATACACCATTCGTCTTGTTGGATATCTACTGGTAAGATATCAATTCCACTTATGTCATTATTTGTTTTTCATGGTATCAGTTGCACAATTTTTGTTTGAGAAAGTATGCCATATATTCATGTTCTCATCTATTATAACATTTCTAATAATCTAGACTAAATTATAGGATGATATTATATGAGTGTCCAACCATGTGTATATGGTAGGTGTTATATTCCATTACCTCTATGTTGAGTACATTGTAGTCATAGTTTCTATTATTTCACATGCCATAGAATCCGATGTTTCCCCTTAAATCGATTTAATTCCATGAATAAATTAATTAGAACATGTTAGGGATTGAAACAAGTTTCATTTATTTTATTGGGTTTTTTTCATTTCTATGAAACACATGGTGTGTTCATTTATTTAATTCCTTACTTTATACCACCAATGTGGTGTTTTTATTTACTTTACTAAATAGAGGAATTCCATAATTAATTCAATTTAATTTTTTTAAGATGATTAGGAGATGGCTTTCCTCCTTTTCCATGTTATAAAAAAATGTGAATTAATTAAAAATTAAAATGTGATTAGTTATATGAGATGGTTGAACTTATGGAAATGTTATGAAATTTTAAATGATGAATGAATGTGAGGAATTGAAATGGTAGACGATTCCTTTGTTGGTATACCATGTATATTTATTCCATTATATTATATAAAAAATTATCCCATATATCATGATTGTGGTAGTGTATATGGTGGATGATATTTCTCCTTTGTTATCGATTATGTAGGATACCTTAGGCCTTGTAACCCCCTGGATCCACCTTTCATGGACTCACATGGGGAATCGTCCATTTACATGATCTATAGTGTCTACCGAGGTATTTATTAAGTATCCAGAGAGATTATCCTTTTTCTCAACATGGATTCATTGGCCTTTTATATCATGTGTTCATAACCTCAGGGTATGACATTTTTGATTACATGACATGACCATTCTGGATAAATTTTTTAGATGGTACGGTTGTGATGTTTTTTATATACATGATTATAATAAAATACACTGGTAGTGGATTAAACTGTGTTATACCTTGAGGCCATTGGGGATAACATTATTTTTTATAGATATCCTTGATATGGGTATCGTACTACAGTTGTTACACTGGACAATGTGATTTTTGGTTAATATTTGACTACCACCCATGTTATAGGTGCCAAAATATCATTTAAATTTTTCCTTTTCTAGATAGATAGTATACCATGTATTTAATACATTTTACAATATATATCTAATATACTACTGTCATTTCTATTATACATCTGATACTTTTTATTTTATTATTCCCAACTACATTTTTATAGACACATTTGGTGGTTCCAGACATTGTATTATCTCACAACTTGTTCAGGCCAATATTTGGTACCTTGAAAAACTATATTGATGGAATTATGGCTATGAAAAACTACCCAAATTTAAATTCATTTTTACTGGTGTACTTAGAACTAGTGGATCACATGATCTAGTCGAGTCTTTTGATGAAATATGGGATAGAGCATTTAGAATTTTTTTGTTGGTACATGTATTATACTAATGGATAATAACTATTTTGGATGAATTATAGAGACATAAAATGACACATTATTTAATGTTATATTACAGTATCAATTTCCTATATATTACTACGTTGATTTTTTTCTTATGTGTTGTTATTTATACTCTTCTACTAATGATTTTAGGATTTCTACAGATTTGTTACACTCTAACATGAGGTCACAGTCTCCTGATAGACATAACCTAATCCCTTATTTCTTGTATGAATCTTCATGAAATAAGGTATATGTGCTTAAGGTTATGTGTCCTGCCAGATCAAGACACTATTTAGTGGAATTTGGGATGGGACTTTACAATACAACCTTTCAATAAACCTAGTTTGACACTCCTAAAGGATAATCTTTGGAAATTCACAAACTCTATATAATAAATCATAATGAATTTAAATTGACAGTGATTATGAATTATCTGGGATAGTCCTAGGATTTCAGATATTTAAAATAATGTTCTATTTTTTATAAATATTACTTGGGATTTTTCTAGATAATGTTGCTTTTTGACACTGATTATGGTGGTTCAAATAATGTATTTTTGGTTTTAGTAAATGGATAGAACAAGAAGAAATCATGTTAATATTGACTCTGATGGAACCATTTTTTAGTATGAGAAACCAAATTGGATGATGACAGGATAGATAGATATTGTGATAATTCCTAATAATCTATCGGGATTTATGATTAATAACATGTTCTTCAGTGGGATTCGTAAAGCATTAAATAAGAGTAATATGACCTTTTGTGAAAGTTATTTTATAAAAGAAGATATATTAATGGATATTCTGCTTAATATATTACTATACAGTAAGAATAAGAAACATGGAGAATCTATAAAATGGAGTGTATGATATTAATTATTGGGAATAAATGGTCATAGAGAGAAAATTCATTACTGAATTAAATTTATTATGTTCGGGGAACAAGGGTATTATTCAACTCAATGCCATATCCCAAAAATTAACATGTAGAATAAATAATTTACTATTACATGATAACAATTGAAGTAAAAATAATGAAGTATTTATGTATTTGGATTCAAGGATTATGTTGTAGATGTATTTAATAAATAGTATTTGGGTTGTAATAATCCCGGAACTCCTAAATTTTTTTTAGAATAATATATTTCTCCAAATATGATTCACTGAAGATATACAGATTCCATCATGAGTTCATTGGGCTAAGATATATAATAGGTTCGATATATTTGAAACCCTTCTCTAGGTTTTATGGGATGGTAGTTTATTAAGATGAAGTATATTTGGGGATACATTTATTGAAATACAACCCTTTTGTTTTCAGTATGAATGCCTTCTTGTCCACTTATGATGAAAAGAATTACTGACCCTTAGGGTTCATATAATCATTTATGTCATGGTTGTTGAGGTTTATTTAATTTTTAGAATGATTTATTAAAAATAAATTTGAAAAAGGATAACACTCATGTATAGAGACTGGAAATTGAATTTGTTAAATATGTAGTTCTTGAACCTAATCCAAAAGGTAATAAATTATACCGTACATAACACTTGCCTATATAAAAGATTAATTATGATAAGATACTATAAAGAACGATTTTTTTAGTATGTATCTTGATTCACAGTAATTAAAAAATCCAACTCTAGGGGAAAATGTCTAAGATTATTCTAAGACCATTATCCATAACATATAAAAATGGGAAAACATCATCATGGGTTTTTTCAATATACACCATAAAAATATATAAGTTGAATAATTATACAAGGTTTGTAGTTGATAATATTATTAATTCATAACTCTTCATCTATATCATATAATACGTCACTCAAAATATGTTTATAGTATATAAATTAATTAAGTGGTTCTATTGAATAGATTACCACACATAATTTTATATGATTGAGATCCAAATATTAACTTGAGGTATTGGTAAATTCATTAGAAATATCATGATATAGTGTCTAGTTTCCTGAATACATATAATCCTAGGGTAGATGGTCTGTTTGTGACCACAATTCAAACCATATATGATATTCCAAAATTGTATTCAATGTATTCCAATGGTGGTTGGGATCCCACATTACTCTAGTTGAGTTTTCATAATACAATAGCTTTCGTCTACGAATATATATATAATAGTGAATTCTTTTATATAATCAAGAATGATGTTTAGAAATAAATATACTGATACATAATATACATAATCAAATGTAAGAGATGATTGGAGCCCTTCATAAATATATAAACACTACACAATGTTTTAATAAATGTTGTGATGATGTCGTCATTGCGGTCTTGAATTCTAAGTTGTTGAGAATGTGTTTGTATGAATTTCTCAAGGGAATAGATTATGGAAAACTATTACCCTTATATATTGATCAAAATAAAATACACGATCATATCATCATTGATTTTAGGGTTTAAAGATTCCCCAAAACTTCACTTAGGTTCATGATGTGTTCTATGTATCACTCCAAAGGAAGTACTTACTTGATCCATTATAGTTACTAAAATCAAAGATCTTAATTCCAGATTCGTATTTTTTATATGTGGAATAAACAGTAGATATTGATGATAAATAAATAATGTTCTATAAAAAATGACGACCTACCTAGTCAATGTTGTGTGGTGAAATTACTAGCGTGTTGAAGCTAGGAGAGAACATGAGGATTCAATAAGTTTAAGGCCCCAGCCTTAAACCTTACATAATCTTGAGTTATTACAAGATTTAACATATAGCATCTTTTCAGGTTTATAGTTTTAGAGAATTAGATCATAAAACATTCATTACATTCCACATTTAAACAAAGTGGTTACATAAAAGATAGTATTCATTTTTCCCATCAACGGAAACATATTTAAAATAAAACATGGATTATTTCTTGACACTTCCTTGACACTATCATCATATCATGTACCATTCTCTTGACCAATGAAAAACATTTCAAAAACATGGTATGAGCATAAAAAGCTCTGTAAGGGTTATGAAAAGTATGGAAAGGAAACATGAGTAGATATATATAAGAATGAAATCATACTTTACCCATAAAACATAAGAACATTAACATACCTCATAAAATCATGAATAAATCATAGAAATCATAAGACATAAAGGTAACATGAGGAATTCATAACATTCTTACGTAGTGAGTAACTGTCTTGGTTATGTTTGGAATACCCACCATAGTATATTACCTAAATCTTTTCGGAGAAACCTTAATGTTTAACTCCTTTGCGTTACCCAAGGCATTGGAGAGCTATATCGGGCTCACCCATCCTTAGTTTATCACGGAACCACCCGTCTTCATAACAATGCCCAAGAACCATAACATAATCATATCACATAACTTAATCATAAAGGTAAGAGAAAATTACCACATTTCAAAAACAATATATCATTTTAAAATATTGAAATAATGAATCCATTCTAAAAACCATTTTCAAAACCATTTAAAACCTTTAATAAATATATTTTTAAATCAAAGTGTCCCATAACACATTTAATCTTTTAACATTTTAAACAATTAATATCCATATAAATAAATCCTTAAAACCATTTTGAAAACATGGATATTGATGAGAAATATTTATAAGAATAAATCATTAAAACATTTAAAACAATATTTTAGTTAAATGATTTTAAACAAAATGAGAGACAATTGAATACAAGAATTGAGGAATAACATTTAATAAAACCATTATAATATCATGGTAATAATGGGATTCATGATATAATATTCCAAAGTATAGTATATACACCATATACGGGTGAATTGTTTCATAACAACAATGAAGTCTCAATGGAAATGTAAATTGAGATGAAATCTATTATAAAGATGGTATCCTTAAATTAAGGATAAATCAATCTAATAATTATGTGTGAAAAATATAAATAAACCCAATATAATTGGATATTATGTGTAAAATAATAAAAGTTCGTTCACACATATTCAATGGATAAAATATTCAATAACTACATGTTGAACCCAAAGAAATCGAAATGGGGTTAAGACGTTCCCTTGACATCCTAACGACATCAAATAAAATTTCAGAAAAACAATTGATTAGAGAGATAAAGGGTATCTCATCACATAGACATAAAATTTATGGAAATAATAACATATTCCCACATAATAAGATGAAAATTAAAAGACATAACAAACTAAGTCTTTTAAAAAGAGGATGGTGAATGATTCCCTTACCGATTTGGGTAACTTTCGAAACATACACCCAATGAAAGAAGGACTATGCAACATTGATGTAATTACCTATAAAAAAATGTATGTTACACAAAGAGTAGAATAATGGACAGTACATACACCACTCAAAAGGAAATATTGGAAAATATAGCATGAATCTCACGAAAACACAAAGTGAGATAAAAAGCCCCTTACGAAATTTCGGTAGCTTAACAGCGCCAATTAAAACATCCAAAATGGATTGATGAGAGAAAATAGGGTCTCTCATCATATGAACGTAAAACTTACAGTATGATTAATATAATAGAACATCCCAATCATAAGAAAGATGAGCTTAAATGGAATGACGTTAAAGAGTGTACTTAAAAAGAAAGAGAGGGGTAGGATCCCTTACCTCGGGTGTGACTGGACTCGATCGTTCTTTAAACTCCTGAATAATAAAATTGTGTTAGTTCATAATTTCTTATGAACATTTTTCATGTTCATTATTCCATTTATATCACTTACTACCACACTATGAAAACTATGTAATTATTTAAGTTAATAATTGTTGTTTTGTAGATCATTACTACTTGAGTCAAAAATAAACACTTTATAATTACAAGTTGTTCATGTGGAAATATATATATTATATCCAAAATTATATTCATTATGTAGATATTATATTTATAATATATATCCATTATATATATGAATTCATAATATTACATAACATTTAGAGGTAAGAAATGAAATGCACTGTTCATGGAGACTATAAGCCATACGTACGCATGAACGCTGCTTCAATTTCAACTTCATATTTAATGGAATTAAAAAATAATGATACATAATAATATTAAAATTCTAGTATGGTATCATATATAATATAATTAAATCTATCCTTTATACGTACCACATATGGTAATGAATCAAATCACTTTGAGTGGGCGGTAGTCCACACTTCCTAAAATGAAGATATCTCGTTTAATCATAATGGAAACCATAAAGGTATGCCATAAATGAAAAAAATGCAGAAGCTTAAGTAAAACGTAAACATATTATATATCATATATAAATATAGTGACATCTTAATGGCCACCTTTGAGGGTGTTAAAAGAATATTAAACAATCATTGTTTCGTGAGGCAGAAATTCACCATCCATAGAAATAGTATATTCTTTATCCATTAGATGTAGGTTTGTGTATGTGTAGCTCGAATAATTCTTATAAAAACATACTAGTATATTTAAGATACTGGATTTGTTACAAAATAAATTAAAAAAAAGAGTTTATGTGGTTGGAGAAGCAAAATAAAACAAAAGAACACAAGTGATGACATTACCTTAAAATCGGGTATCTCTTTTTGATTTGAGCTCAAAGGATTCTTTGGGAAGTCTTCTGCCCAAATTGAGGATTTTAGGAGTAAGAGAGGTATGTGTAGAGACAAAATGAGCAGGGTTTGGCCTAGCCAAAGGCTTGAGAGGTGTGGGTATGGTGGTAGAGGTGGGGGCCTTTTATAAGAGGAGAGGAGGGCCACTCTTGGAAAGTTACAAATTGTTACTTTATTTTCAAATGAGTTTCGGATTATAAAGGTCCCACATTGATGTATTTCAAAGATAAGTTGGTAAGGGTTCGAAATATAATCATCCAATATGTCTTTTAAAAGTCTAATTTATAGTTTTAACATTCTCTTTTCATTTTATTTAAATCCTTTATTAATGAGGTAATCGTTTCATCATCATGATGTCATAAATAATTTAATTTATTTAATGTCTAATAATTTTTAAAAAAAAATCATGATGTAGGAAATATTTTTATATTTATAATGAATACTTATAGTCAAAATATTACTTGTATAACCCCATTTAAATTTTTTTTATTAAAACAACTCATGCTTGTGACATTTTTATTTTAACTATAAATAAAGAGTTATTTATGTCATTTTCAAACCAAAGTGGCTACATGGGGTCCCCAAGTTGACCCATGGATGTATTGGTCGGCCATGACACATACAATGAGGGTAGGACATGTGTTTAGGTCATTTCATATTATTAAAACATTATTTTTACCTTAAATTACACTAATTACCTCTAATCGCGATTAAAAACATAAAAGGTTCTATTCACCAAAAAATTATTCTAATCCCATTGAACCAAATTTTACATACTAATGACAACCATGTATGTCGTATTTTTGAAATTCAAATCACAGAAGTGGTAAAGTTTCATTTAGCTGAAAAATTAGTTTTTAAACTACCACTTAGTGGTTTCACTATTCATCAAAAATTGATGTTTTTCAGAAAAATAACAAAAAATCACCCTAATCTATAATTGGTATTCCAAATTCAAAAATGATGTCTATTTTAAAAAATTCAAAACATATATGTTGCATTAATAAATTTAATAATTAATTCTCGCTGTCCAAACAAATAGCGTGTTTTTAAGAAACAATATCTATTAAGAGATTGACACTAGTTTAAGTCCAATTTAAATGTGAAATTAATTACAATGAACAACATTAGATTAAATGGTAAAAATATATTCTAAACACACTATAATATAAATTAAAAATATAATCTATCCATATAAATAAATCATAATAAATGAGGTTTTGAATTAAATTGCATCATTTTCAATAAAAATGATCTTTATCGGAAAAATAACAAAATTTTACACAAAGTAAATTTTGATGTCTAGATTCTAAAGAATGATTTTATTTTGTCAAATACAACATATAAGATTTTAAAAAGTATATTTTAAAAGGGTTCACCATCAAAAGGCGGTTAATCGACCTTTTAAAGAATATTAGAAGATTTATTCTTAAAATTGGATTCATTTTCATTTGAAGCCTCCAACATTTATTGTATAAAAGTAAAATTATTTGACAAACATATATAATAATTTTGTAGTTAGTTACGTTTATTCCCACCATTACAACATCTAGGCGTTAACTACCTTTTAAAATAATATTATTTTCTTATTAGAGTGCAACGTAAGATTTCAAATAAACTCGTTGTTGCATATTGGGTACGCCCTCGAGCATAGAATTACTTTTAAAGTAATATTAATATTTTGTCAAAAAATATGGATAAATATGAAAATTTCATATTCTTTATTTACCTGGGGTGTTACATCCTTCCTCCCTTTTTTGGAATTTCGTCCTCGCATTTTTAAAATTGTGCTTGGAAGCTTCATTGAAAATCACAAACTGGAACAAGAGTCAGTAAAACTATCACTTTAAAAGAATGGGAGAGAAGTAAAAATGTCCCGCGAGTTAACCCATACAAGGATTCCAAGTATGAAAATATATATATGGAGGAAAAAACAAAGGGTCATGTTCTGATGGAGAGTGATCGTAAACATGTCTAAGAGAAAGTTAACAACAAGATAATCACAAACTTGTGATGGGTTAAACATTATTTGATTCCCCAGTAGGAAAAAATTAACAGAAAACATTTTTTTAAGTTAATTTTCATTGAGGAATTTATTTATGATATTAACTAAAACATAAGGAAGCATAGTTTATTGTCATGTTGACTTTCAAATTTTACTAGATTTCTAACACGAACTTATTTTTTCTCCAAAAGATGAGTATTGAGGATGACTTTTTAACATTCAGAGAGCTATTATCAACTTCCAGAGAATCACCTAATCCACAAAAGAAAACTATATACTTCCCATGTATTTAGACATTAACCAAAACTAAAACCAAAAAGGGTAGTATGAGATCAGATAATAATAAAAAAGGATAATCCTTTATAAAAAAATCTATTCTTAATCTCCAAAATTTGTCAAACAAAACCCAAAGTTCAACAAAGACCATTCAAAAAACATCTATCCATAATATTTTACAAAGTAAACCAAACTAAGATTGAAACCAAATTCACTGAAGTATTTAATCACATAGTCTCCTAAGATACATTTTTACATTTTTCTCCAAAATAACATCAGTAACTCTTACAGTCTCATTCTAATATGTAATTAACCTAATCACATATCCTCCATGATAGACTAATCATTTCCATTGATAACCAAAAATCAACTTACTATTAATTCATAAAATCATCTAATTGAAAAGAATCATTCAAACTAACTGGGGACTTCACGTAGTCCAGTGGTAGGTGATAAATACCAGTTGCACTTTGGTTGTGGGTTCGATTCCCACAGCTTCGTCCGACGCAACGGGTTGTGACACGGTCTGCGTGTTGTCCCTTTTCAAAAACTATATAATTTTATAACATTCTTCAAAGTGATAACTTCATCAAAAATAACCATAACATATTTTAACCAAAAAGGTTATCTGATAACTTCCATTTTGCAACTGAAAATGTATTAAGCAGTAATTGCCTCAAATTCAAGGATCATATAAACCCAAATGGTTCTTTATAACTATATCCACAAAAGAAGGTATAATTATTCCTTGAATAAAATTTTCATATATCAAACATCAGAGTTCCTATAAAAAGTCTTCTAATGTAACCACATCATCAAAAGAGACTTAATACATCTACGAATTTCACCATCCTAAAATCTACCACAACTCTTGAATCCCTTATATGATGACTTCTTACTCATTCAAAATTATTCATGATCCATTAGCCATTCATTTCCAACTTATTCTGAAATACTTATTTCCTACAAAGAAAATCTTGAATTATATCTTAAGATTCCAATAATAGGAAAACATATGTTAATATATAATCCATACCTTTCATTCATCATTGTTAGTTTCTTAATTCTCAATCGGAATGGAATTAGGTATTGGTAAATAAATATTTGTACGATCTTGGTGACCCCATTCCTGAAAATTCTTCGTAGGACATGTGTTTTCATAATGACCATGCACACCACATTTAAAACATTCAATTGATCCTTCAGAAGTAACTTCTTTCCTTTTCCTAGAGTCAACTAGATGCTTCCTTTTTCTATGGCAGGTTCTTGCATTATGACCTTAATTTCCACATATATAGCATCTTTCTGTCACTTTGAATCATTTTCTTATGTGTTTCTTTCCAAATACTTGACACAGAGGTTTTTGAAAATACTTACCTTTATGATTATTACCTGAACATTCGTAGGTATTTGTTTCTCGCATATACGATGGATTATAAAAATCACTATGGTTTAGGTGGTCAATCATGACTCCAGATAGTTGGTTGAGGATAACTACAAGTGGTTTCATTGAAGCTCCCTTATCATTCAGTTGTTCTTTCATAAAACCCTCACAGTTTTCTTCAAATCCACTGTTACTTCGGTGCCTACTAGATCCAGCCATTAACTAAAACCAAAGAGGTCAGTGTGAGTATATCAGTAAAATCATTAAATAAAAAGAGGAAGATAAACACAAAGATATACTTATCCATGTTATCTCAAACTCATTATAACTTAAAAAAAACGATAACTCCATTTAATATACTAACCATTGTTGTTATACACAACTTGTCACTTTTTATTAAACAACACTCTATCCTCTAATTCATCTAAACCGACCTTTGATACCAACTATAAGGCCCCAGCCTTAAACCTTACTTAATATTGAGTTATTACAATATTACACATTGAGGATCTTTTCAGGTTTAGAGTTTTAGTGAATTATATCATAAAACGTTCATTACATTCCACATTTAAAGAAATTGGTTACATAAAATATAGTATTCATTTTTCCCATCAACAGAATCATATTTAAAATAAAACATGGATTCTTTCTTGACACTTCCTTGACATTATAATCATATCCTATACCATTCCCCTGACATGTGAATAAAATTTCAAAAACATGGGATGAGCATAAAAACCTCAGTAAGGGTTATAAAATGTATTTAATGGAAACATGAGTACATATATACATAATAATGAAATCATACTTTACCCATAAAACATAAGCACTTTAACATACCTCATAAAATCATGAATAAATCAAAAAAAATCATAAAACATAAAGTTAACTTGAGGCATTCATAACATTCTTATGTAGTGAGTAACCCTCTTGGTTATTATTGGAATAACCATCATAGTATATTCACTAAATATTTTTGGAGAAACCATAATGTTTAACTCCTTTGCGTTACCCAATGCATTGAAGAGCGATATCGGGCTCACCCACCCTTAGTTTATCATAGAAGAACCCATCTACATAACAATGCCCAAGAACCATCACATAATAATAGCACATAACTTTAGAAAAAAGGAAAGAGAACATTCCCACATTGCAATAAAAATATAAAATTTTATGATATTGAAATAGTTAATCCATTCTAAAAACCATTTTCAAAACAATTTAAAACATTTAATAAAGATATTTTTAAATCAATGTGTCCCATAACACATTGAAACTTTTAAAATTTTAAACCATTAATATCCATATAAAGAAATCATTAAAAACATTTTGAAAACATGGATATTAATGATAAATATTTATAAGAATAAATCATTAAAACATTTAAAACAATATTTTAGTTAAATGCTTTTTAACAAAATGAGAGACACTTGAATACAATAATTGAGGAATAACATTTAATCAAAACTTTATAATATCATGATAATAATGGGATTCATGATATAATATTCCAAAGGACAGTATATACACCATAAAAGAGTGAATTGGTGCATAACAACAATGAAGTCTCAATGGAAATGTAAATTGAGATGAAATCCATTATAAAGATTGTATGATAAAATTAAGGATAAATAAATCTCATAATTATGTGTGAAAAATATAAATACACCAAATATAAGTGGATATTAAGTGTAAAATAATAAAAGTTCATTCCCACATATTCAAAGGATGACATATTCAATAACTACATGTTGAACCCAAAGAAATCAAAATTGGGTTAGGAAGTTCCCTTGACAACGTAACGACATCACATAAAATTTTAGAAAAAGAGTTGATGAGAGAGATAATGGGTATATCATCACTTAGACATAAAATTTACGGCAATAAGAACATATACTCACATAATAAGATGAAAATTAAAAGACATAACAAAAGAAGTCTTTTAAAAAGAGGAGGTTGAATGGTTCCCTTACCGATTTGGGTAACATTCGATATAGACACCCCATGAAAGAAAGACTATAAAAAATTGATGTAAATAGTCATAAACTAAAGTATGTTACGCAAAGAGTAGAATAATGGATAGTACATACACCACTCAAAAGGAAATATTTTCAAATGTTGCATGAATCTCAAGAAAACACAAAGTGAGATAAAAAGCCCCTTACGAAATTTCGGCAGCCTAACAGTGCCAATTAAAACATCCAAAATGGATTGATGAGAGAAAATAGGGTCTCTCATCATTTGAGAATAAAAATTACAGTAAGAGTAATATAAAATAACATCCCAATCATAATAAAGATGAGCTTAAAAGGAATGACATAAAAGAGTGTACTTAAAAAGAAAGAGAGGGGTAGGATCCCTTACCTCGGGTCCGATTGGACTCGATCATTCTTTAACCACCTGAATAGTAAACTTGATTTAATTTCTACATTCTTAAGTACACTTTTCAAGTTCATTATTACTTTTATATCACTTACTACCACACTATGAACACTATGTAATTATTTAAGTTAATAATGGTCGTTTTGTAGATCATTGCTACTTGAGTCAAAAAATAAGCAATTTATAATTACAAGTTGTTCTTGTAGTAAATTATATTTTATATCAAGAATTATATTCATTATATAGATATAATATATAAAATATATATCCATTATATATATATATATTCATTTTTAATATTACATAACATTTAGATGTTAGAAATGAAATGCGCCGTTCATGGAGACGGTAAGTCGTATGTACACATGAACGTTGCTTCCATTTATATTTCTTATTTAATGGAATTAAAACATAATGATACATAATAGTTTTATAATTATAGTATGGTATCATATATAATATCATTAAATCTATCCTTTATACATACCGCATATGGTATTAACGAATCAAATCACTTTGAGGGGGCGGTAATCCGCACTTCCTAAAATGAAGATATCACGTTTAACCATAATGGAAACCAAAAAGGTATGCCATAAATGAAAAAAAATTAAGAAGCTTAAGTAAAACATAAACATATTATATATCATATATAAATATTGTGACATCCTAATGGCCACCTTTGAGGGTGTTAAAAAAATATTGAACAATCATTGTTTCGTGTGGTAGAAATTCATCATCCACAGAAACAGTATGTTCTTTAACCATTAGATGTTGTTGTGTGTATGTGTACTGAGAATCATTATTATAGAAAAATACTAGTATATTTATGATACTAGATTTTTTACAAAATAAATTAATAAAAAGAGTTTATGGGTTTGGAGAAGCAAAATAAAACAAAAGAACACAAGTGAAGACATTACCTTAAAATCGGGTATCTCTCATTGATTTGAGCTCAAAGGCTTCATTAGGATGTCTTCTGCCCAAAGTGAGGATTCTAAGTGTAGGAGACGGATGTGGAGAGACAAAATGAGCAGGGGTTGGCTGATCCAAAGGCTTGAGAGGTGTGGGTAAGGTGGTAGAGGTGGGGGCCTTTTATAAGAGGAAAGGAGGGGCACTCTTGGAAAGTTACAAAATGTTACTTTATTTTCAAATGATTTTCGGTTTATAAAGGTCCCACATTGATTTATTTCAAGGATAAGGTGGTAAGGGTTCGAAATATACTGATCCAATATGTATTTGAAAAGTTTATGTTATAGTTTTAACAATATCTTTTCTTTTTATTAAAATCATTTATTAATGAGGTAATCGCTGCATCATCATGATGTCATAAATTATTTAATTTATTTAATGTATGAAAATTATAAAAATAATATCATGATGTAGGAAATATTTTTATATTTCTAATGAAAATTTATAGTCAAACATATGACTTGTATAACCCCATTTTAAAATTGTTTTAGTAAAACAACTCATGCTTGTGACATTTTTATTTTAACTATAAATAAAAAGTTATTTATGTCATTTTCCAACCAAAGTGGCTCCATGGGGTCCCCAAGTTGACCCATGGATTTTCTTGGTCGGCCATGACACATCCAATGAGGGTAGGACATGTGTATAGCTCATTTAATATTATTAAAACATTATTTTTACCCTAAATTACATTAATTACCTCTAATCGCGATTAAATACTTAATAATTAGTATTCACCGAAAAATTATTTTAATCCCATTGAACCAAATTTTACATCCTAATGAAAACCATGTATGTATTATTTTTGTAATTCAAATCACAGAAGTGGTAAAGTTTCATTTAAACAAAAAATCAATTTTTAAACTACCACTTAGTGGTTTAACTATTCATCAAAATTGATGTTTTTCAGAAAAATACCAAAAATTCACCCTAAGCTATATTTGATATTCTGAATTCAAAAATGATTCCAATTTTAAAAAATTCAAAACATATATGTTGCATTGATTAATTTAATAATTAATTTCCACTGTCCAAACAAATAGCGTGTTTTTAAGAAACAATATCTATTAAAAGATTGACACTAGTTTAAGTCCAATTTCAAAGTGAAATTAATTCCAATGAACACCAGTAGATTAAATTGTATAAATATATTCTAAATACACTTTAATCTAAATTAAAAATATAATATATCCATATAAATAAATCAGATTAAAAAAAGGTTTTGATTTAAAATGAAACATTTTCAATAAAAAAGATCTTTATCCGAAAAATAACAAAATTTTACACAAAGTAAATTTTGATGTCTATATTTTAAAGAAGGATTTTATTTTGTCAAATAAAACATAAAAATTGTTAAAAGTATATTTAAAAAGGGTTCACCATCAAAAGGTGGTTAATCGACCTTTTAAAGAATACTAGAAGATTTATGCTTAAAATTGGATTCATTTTCATTTTAAGCCTCCAACAATTATTGTATAAAAGTAAAAATATTTGACAAACATATATAATCATTTTGTAGTTAGATCCATTTATTCTAGCCATTACGATGTCTAGGAGTTAACTACAATTTAAAATTATATTATTTTATTATTAGAGTGCAACGTATTATTTCAAAGAAACTCATTGTTGCGGATTGGGTACGCCCTCGAGCATAGCATTCCTTTTAAAGTAATATTAATATTTTATTCAAAAATATGGATAAATATGAAAATTTCATATTCATTATTTACCTGGGGTGTTACAATAAGTCATCTTTATACTAATTTGTTTGTACTATAGATATAAATCATGATGGATAATTCCATTTTTATATGGGTTGAAAGAACCACATAAAGTTTTTTGTAATATTATTTTCAAATTAATTTAATCAATTTGGTAATTTTTATTACATTTCACAATGAATGTATCATTCAATATAATAACAAAAATTTCTATTTTGTGTTACATTCATCAATTATGAGTTTCATTGATAGCATGTATAACATGGTACAACAAACCTCAACAAACCATAGAATAATATTACATGATTATTACAACCATGCTTTTAAATAGAAAGGTAACGGTAGACATAACTAATTTAGAAATAGATATATAAATTTCCTTATCAATATAAATGTATTGATAAATTGTTTTAATTATTTAATCAATTGTAGTTTTCTAATAAAAAACATCAATAATTAGTTTCCATCAAAAATTATTTTTAATAAGTTTTAATAATAAATAATATAAACAATACATAGGAATTTTATAAAATTTTAATAATAAAATGGAATAATTTTTTTCTTAATTCATTAAATCTGAATTATCTTAATTTGAAATTTTGAGTTATTTAAAAAATATTTATTTTCCATTAAATAGTGAAAAATACGGATTTATGTCAAAATATATTTTAATATTAACAATATATATCTATTAAATGACCCATTTTTTATGTACCCAAAGTGTTCCTTAATTATATTTAATAAAAATAAATATTTTTGAATCAACTTAAGATTATAATTTAGTATATGTTTGTTTTCATAATGGGATTTTTCAGAAATCATTTTTAAAGTGGATAATGTTTCTACATTTAAATTATTAAAATAGTACCCAATGATGTATTTTTAAATGAAATTTATTGATTATATATCAATAAATTTATACTTATATTCATATAATAAATATTATTAAATATTGATTAGATATGAAATCAGATTATGCTGGAAAAATTGATCATCTCAAAACCCTATTTTTCTTGGCATCATGGTGTTTAATTTTAAATTTAATTTTTTCTAATTTAAAAAAAATAAAACAAAAAACATATTTTATTTTATCATAATTTATTATTTATATGTGTGTTAATTATTAAAATTTAATAAAAAAATTATTTTTTGATATGCTGTAAAAAATGATATATATTAAACAAATATTTCATATTATTTTAATTTATTTATAATGTTTAATTATATATTTATTTTTTATTAATTATACTACATTTCTAATATATATCTATAAATTCAGTTTATATCATTTTAATCTATTTCGTATTGTTATTGGATACATGCACAATATAAACATTTTAATATTTTCACTTTAAAACCGCGTGTTTGAATGGCATCAGTAGGATTAATTATAAATTAAAATTTTACACGAATGTGAATTGAATTTGTCATAATTGATTCAATATTAATAATTTGATTTATTTGAATTATTGAATATAATAATTTTTATCTTTTTCAATAAATTAATATGGAAAATGATAAAATATAATTATGGTGGTTAAGGTAAATTTTTTTTCCCTATAGGTTAAAATAAAAAAGAAAAAACACAAATTATTATTGTGTTTACACCATATACCTTATATTATAGAATTTGGTCCTTTATTGGATCCCTGTGACCAAAAATTAACTAGGTGGGATTAATTCCTATAAAAATTACATTTGTGTCACTCTGGTCACTAACAAATGGACACCCCTTCTCATATACTATTTAAAAATTAAAAATATCCTAGATTATACGATAACATCCCAAATGAAGAAAATAAATCATATAATCATATATGCCATAATTTTGTCAAAAATTCAACATTGGGATTATTTTAGTGAAAACCCAAGGAGGATACCCTAAAAGTGCTTATGTTCATCAACTAGAATTTTAGTTTTAATTTTTCGTCCACCCATTAATTATTTATTATTATTTAAAGATATAATAAAAAATTATCTTCAATATATTGAACTTTTTTGTTAATGGAATGACATACATCCATCTTCACTTCAAACAAGTGTGTATCAAAATTATCATTCATGTGTACGAGGGACTATAGCCATTCAAACTGATGTCGTTAATTTTTTAATTACCACCTATCAATGCTATTTATAATTATGGATTTATTATTTAAATGTTATATTAATGATATTACTATGATTTAATAATTTTTAAATGACACATAACATTATGATTTCCATTTTTTGGAACATTAATGTGTCGCTCATTTGTATGGGAGACTACATTCTCGCAAAGCGATGTGATTTGTTTAAAAATTACATAGAAAGTAATAGGGATATTTTAAAAAAAATGATACATATATATGGATTAATAATTATTATATATTTATTATATAAAATTTACCTTCCATTATTTCATTATAATATTAAAATTTAACAAATTTTCATGCGTGTATACCACCTACAGTCTCCATTAATAATGTATTTTCATGTTTTATCACAAAATATTATATATTAAACTAAAAATATATATACTAAATATATGGTATAATTATATTTGGTAATATAAGTATTTATATGATGTATCCCTGATCTATGTGATAGGGAAAAAAGTACAAATCAAAACATACACAAAAAATAAAGAAGTTGTTGGCTAAAACATGACTTTAACACAGAATTGTTAGTATTGAAAAAATAAAATGATATAGATAAGTCACACATGGGATGATATATATATATAAAAGTTCATTTTAATGATGTAAAATATTGTTATATTTACTATACATGATGTTGGATTTTTTATAAAGGAAATCAATACTTATGGTAACCGATTTTCATCTCACTTTTATCATCTATGAGACACATGCCATATGCACCACCTATATCATTATTTTGGTGGTTATAAATCCTAGTAATTTGATTTATATATATTCTCATGAATATTATCTTCATTAAAATATCTATATCATTTTCTCTCGTTCATTTTGATTACTAGTCAGATGTCACCAAGGTGGTAAGTGATTTTAATCGAAATTTCCCTTCTTTAACAAAAATGTTATGATATACTCTTATATTCTTATACGACCATTATATAATGAACCATTGATATTTATTATCATTAATTTATTTATCCTCAAAAACTTTTTTTAATTTAATGATATTACTGGATGTTGAATATGCTTCAATGTTACTATAGTGGTAAATACTTTGTGAAACAATATCAACATTCATAGGGATTATTTATGTTCATGTTTCTGAATTTAAAATTATATAATAAATATCACAAAAAATAATTAATTTTACTCTCATATGGATATTCATGATATTTTAGTCTAATAGTATGAATTTTTTATTGTATGAGACGTAAAATAAATTATAAAATGTTTAAAATTAATTATATCCCTAATTCTCTAGTCGAATAGAAATACTTCTTCCTGAAAACCCATGTTTTCTAAAACAAATTCAATTTATTTTATAATAATGAATTTATTCAATGAAATAAATTTTTATCCATGTTTTTTTAAAATAACCTTCATTTCATATTATAAGATATTTCCATTTATATTTTACTGAAAATGAGAAATAAATATTGGTTTAAATTTATTCAGTATGAATGAATAATCCAATAGTAATTACCATTATTTTCATTAAGGATTCCATTATATGTTTTCATGTTTTTTCTCTATGAAATGGATATTAAAAATGTGTTCTACTCTAAAAATTATGATTCATAGGGGTAAATATATTTTCCACAATAAAATTTTTAGGTGACCAATAAAAATAATTTTAAATATAATATGAAATGCATTGGTGTTAACTGTTTTTTACTACATATATGATACAATGATAACATTATTATCCTATCTCTAAATGATTTATGATTAGGATTGCATGATTTTTATGAATTTTTTTCCCTTCCAGGGGATATTCCATGATAAAACTCTTTTAAAACCCACATCTTCTTCCGCTAGATATAATATGAGGAAGTGATAAAAAGTTTATAAAACATGTCATTATTCTACCAGTTATGATAAGATTAAATTATTGTGAAACCCATATCATTTACTTCGTATTTATTTAATGACATTTTTTGATCTTATAGAACACATAAATACGGTATTCATTATGATACTATTGGGACCTATATATCCCACTATTGCATTGTGTAATGACTTATATCTCATGTGATAAAAATTGTTGGATGTGGGATTGAACTCTGTTTATATGAATTTTTTTTTCTATGATGGTCTTTGGAGTGAACATTTACTAATATGATGTTCTGTGGAGAGCATGCCAATTCCACTTTGATATCCTTAGTGATGATCTATGACTAATATGGAAATTAATCTCATTGTTTATGTGTATTCCACACATCTATATCGTATCCCATTTTTATGATATCATATATCCAATTATTTGGTTCTCTTGTGATTCATGTATTATGAAATTCAAAAATTTTATCCATGAATATAGATTACGATAATTGATATTTTGGGTTGCGCTCTCAAATGTTATGCTCATGTTCTCATACCATTATGTTCATATTATGATGACATGTCATCATTATTTACAATTATTGAGAATCCGATCTCACCCTTTTTATGTTCCAATTTCCTAGTATGGGATGTAATTTGTTATGTATGATATGTCAAAAAAGCTTTTATTTATTATGATCACAGTGAGATAGGATTTAGTTCACTTATGAACCATTTTTTTTGGGTTTCATTGTGTCAAAAAAAACTAATCTATTGTGGTCTTCATGAATTTGTTAATTTAGTTTATTGAATACTCATAAATAATGATGAAATATACATAAATGATACGCTTGGTCCACTACTATAGGATACAAAATTATTTTACTATATCACAAATTTATGAGTTAGAAAAAATATTTTTCGATATATTTTAATTTTTGTTTATTTTAAGTAGATTAGAAGATAAAAAATGACGTTTATCATAGAATCATAAAGGAATCAATTTCCAATTTATCATTATTGTGTGAAGGTATACATTTAATATTGTTTTTTAATTATTAAATACATGGGTAATGTGGTTGAGTATTTCCATGATTCTTTTACCTCCTTCTCATATTGTATTTTGAAATTCATTCAGAAAATCAACCAATTATCAATCAAATGATGTATTGGATTATTTTCTCCATATTTATATTATTTTTTAAAATTTATATTGATGAAAAAAACATATTTCCAATAATTAGATATGAACAAGAAATTCATTTTATTAAACAAATATGCATGTCACAACATATAAAATCCATAAGATTAACATAGATTATATTATACAATCTAATAAAATATTCATATTAATTGATTCATTATACAATATAAATATAGATGACCATACATTATTTATATATTTTTTAAAACATTCTTATCACAATCATAAATAATATAACATGACCAAAAATAAATATGCCTTATTTATTAGTAAATAATAACTTCTATCATTAAAAAACATAAAAAATTAATATTTATTTTAACCCATTTACATAGTCATCCTATAAGATTTCATAATCTCATAAATACATGTTATCAAATGGAGATATAAATTAAGTAAAAGGTAAGCAAAAATCCTAAAAAATGGATGGATAACAAGACTGAAAAGTGGATATATGTCAACAATTAATTATGGGAGATCATAATAATCATCAACACATTATAAAAAGGATTATAATCATAAAAATAATATCAAATTGTCTTGGAATGTGTAAGACAAAAAATTTAAACAACCTATGTAATGAATAATTTCTAAGACACCATGACATAATAATAAATTATAAATTCAATATATATATTCAAAATATTTCAGGAAAAATGAACTACATCATGTATACATGTAATGAAATTATGAGATATAAATATTTACCTAATTAATTATAGGGATACATAATTTTATTCTTACCCATCACATTATATTAAGGTCAAAGTCATGTGGTCCACATAGAATGTAACAATACATCAAACATGAATATTTAATAAACCATTAAAATAAAATAATGTTATTTATCATTTCATAATATAATGATGAATAAAACTTTACATACCCAAAATAATAAATTAACACATTATATTTGTCTTTAAATGCTAGTAACACCATGTAAAAAGTGTGTAACCCATGAAGACAGGAAGAAATAACATAACAAGAATAAAAAATAGGTATTGAATATATATAATTTAACAAAAAATAGAGGTGGATAATAAGTTTTCTTATATAAATGAAGACATAAATTTCACTTGATTAATTCTCTGAAATTTTAAAAAACTTTTATGTAAATTTTATATAACCATATGAGAGATATAGATTAAAATATATTATTAAACAAAAATATAAAGAATGTGTTTTATTGTACCCATACTTTAGGTCTTGTTTTCTTTTCTCACTATTAGAATATTTTATAAAGTAATAATATTTAATAAATAATTATTCTATATGTTTACTACATTCACATATACTTTGGTTGATAATTTATTTTCTATGGAATTTATCTTTTGATATTTAGTAAAGGTAAAATAGTGCAGTGATATGTTATTTCATATTAGTTCAATTTTTTATTATTTGTATCTATTTACAATGGATTCCATGGATATAATTATTATATGAAACCATTAACCTAAAAATTTATAAAATATACATATGTTATTTATTTATGTAAATTATATAATTAAAAAAAATTAATTTTAGATTGTGAATTTTTCATTCTAATGAAATATTTTATTTAGTTGATATAAGGTAGTATCTTTTTTTATTATATAGTTAAGGTCAATTATACAATAAAATATTCTTAAATTTTATGATATATATATTATGAAGGAATATTTTAATATAGAATGTTTTAGCTTTTTGTGGACAACGGAAAAGGGTGTTAATGGTTGTATGGGAAATTTATTTCAACACACTGAAAGAATAAAGCTATGTTATTTCAATACCCATCATAAATGTTCCCATATATGTCTAGAATGTATGATTTGACCCTTTAAGGATATTTTTATTACCATTAAATCCCTAAATTTTCAACCTCAAATGATTTTTCATAGACAGAGTCTTGGATCATAGTGTCAATATTTGCTTGTGTTAATTAATTGGATATGGTATCCATTTTCGGTTTCCTTATTAAACACCCATATATATTGTGTGGTACTCATCACATTCTCAACCATCAACCTTTTTTATTCATCTCTTGGATCATATAGTTTTCCCTCAATGATATATTCAATCACTTCTGTTTTAGGATATGAAAGTTATCAATTAGTTTATGATGGAAACCCATAAACCATGAAACCATTGACACAAGATTCACATAATGTATTAGTAATAGTTTCAAATAAAAAAAATTAATCTTAAATTTTATAAGAAAAATGATTTTCATTGAAGACTCTCACTAAATATAATGTTTTTATTAAATTCTATTTGAATTTTTGTTTTCTATTATTATGTTTTCATAAAATTCCACACCTCTCAGATAGTTAAATTCCATTGATAAAGATCATAACAAATTTATTTGATCAATTTGAAACTGATAAAATTTTATACAATTTTTAGATAATTTAATTTATAACAATAAAATTCAACTTACTAATTTTTTGAAGCATCATATTTTCTTAAATAATAAATCTACACACATTTACATCCATGAGTATATATTCAAACTAGTATATCAAACCATGGTATACCCCTGAACACTAGAATCCATACAATATATTGGTTTTATTAGTTATTAAAAAATGACACAAGAAAAGTCCATTATTGTCTCTAATTACACCAAATAATTTCTATAATCAATATTCAATGACCATGGAAATTCCATTGACATTACCCATATAAATCATACCATTTATTTGATTATAATTTCATATAAAAGTAGGTATACTATGAGAAAATATCACTATCACAATATATAACTCATTAACCAATAAAATTAGGTTTCCAAACCGTAGTCTTGGATAGTACTAAAGATCGATGAAAAATAAATACATAAACAATTCACCATAAGTACGTATATGATAAACTACCAATGAATGAATGTAACAAATATTCTAATTCTATATCCCATAAATATACTAACCATGATAAAATATAATCACTAAATATTTATATGGTCAATCTATTAGAAAACATGGCCATAAATGTAAATTTAGTATATATAATCTTTATATAAAGAAAATCACATAATATATAACAATGTAGATACTAACACACACTATAGTGTATAAATAAGGAATAAATTAACACATCAAAATATCCAATCACTATAATGTATAAAAATGAACTTTAAAAATGGTTCTCATCCTTTATGATTGTTTATAAAGAACTAACAAAAGGTTTAGAAAAAATTTGTGTCAAAATATAAGAACGTATGGGTGAAACAATATTCTTACCATGAAACTAATTATGAATATCCATTAGATTCCCCTATATAGAATCCAATTATTTCACTAAATCTCATAACATAGTGTCCTAAGAAACATTATTGAAATTCTTTGTTAATTAATTTTTAAGTATAATCAAAAAATTTCCCTATAATGAAGCCATTAATGTTTCTATTATATTTTTAATCATAAATTTGACAACCTCAGTCATTATTTCCAACAGATAATATATCATTTTATATTTGTCTTATAATTTTATATTATTGAAATCTCGGGCCTTACATTTTTTAATTTTAAGATATTTTGTTTTTCACATGATCTCTACATGGTTACTCACAACATTAAGGAATAACCCTTCATAGAATTGAAATGAAATTTTGGAAATACATTCATCAGCACACAATTAATGAGAACAGTTCAATACAAAAAGTGTGGTTACCCTAACACATGTGGGTTATTAGATTAATTTTGATTGTTTATGGTTATTATTCTTTGTTAAAATATGTAACATCCCGAATCATGTTCCAAATTCTAGCCCCATGAGCATGTTGGTCATATGACCTCAATCCCACCCCCACTTGAGGTTTTTGACTAGTAGTGAGGGTCTAGTATAGATATAATAGGGAGAAGAATCCATCATTATCAAATCAGGACAAAAAAATAAAAAAATAAATAATATGAAAATGTTGTTAAAATATCCATAATAATACCACAACCAATACATTCGAGAATCACATTATAAACTAACATTGGAAAGTAATATCTAAACTAGAGAAGTACGTATTTCATTCCAAATTTGTACCATGGGTAAAACTGAGAAAACAAAATAACAAAACTAAAGGAACTGAATATTTTCTTGAAATAATGTCTTGTTATCTCATATATGATCCATGTAAATATCATCCATATAATGTTGGTATATTTCCATTGTTCTATACAAAAAAACATGTTGTCTTTTCTGGTTCCAATCTGAAATCCCATGTATGGTGTTAGTACAAATCTGTAGGTGACGACCAATTATGTCTAAAAAAATATATTATATATTATTTTATAATGGTTATAATGAATATATTATTTTACATAAATTTAAAATCATTCTAATTTAAATTATTATTTAATTAACCATATATTTTCCAAGGTTCAAGAAGATACCAGAAACAACAATACCTACATCGGTCCATGCTAGTTTCTAAACCATATATCATTGTTAATCACAATATATACTATCATTGAATTCATTATGAATTTAATTCGTGTTTCATATCAAATCCCCAAAAAACCCTAGTATGATGACAATTCCATGGGGCATATAATGTAATTATTGGAACTCTATTGGTATTTGGAGAATCTGTCCCTAATCCACACCTCATTGGGATATAATGAATCAGTCCATGAACAATATATTAACAGTAAAATGCACAATTTCGGGGATTGGACATCATTCCGGTTACGCATTTGAATTTTCAACATCATTCATAAACCACAACACAATTATCCATCGATTACACATATCACATTTAACAAATTTATTAAGATTAATAGTCATTAAAACTCATATCAATTATTCACATCATGTTTCACCAATTCAATTTTTCAAAAAAATCTTCGTTCATCAATATAATAAAATGGAATAATATTAAAATTTCACCATTAATCCATTTATCAACATTTATACAACCCCCATTAGAATGTTATGATTAGGCCAACTAACACTTTAATTCCAATTTTCAACCAATTTGATAATCCCATTAATTAAACAATATCATAATAATATTATTCTAACTATTATATAAACTAAATAATAATCATGACTATGATATTTGAAAAATAGACCACCTACCTCAAGGTTGTCAGCAGAAATTAACCAAACAGAAATCCCCAAATTAGAGTGGAATGATCATAATCCAAACAGCCTAGAATATTATGGACCAAACCCTATGATTAGGTAAACTGGAACAAAACCATCAATATAAAGATCTAAACACAATGATTATATATTAAAACTCAACCCTCTTTACTGGTAAATAGATTTAGTAGAGAAAATTAACCAATCAGGGAAGAAAACAAATATTTTACAAGAGATGAACCTAAAATATATCTTTTATATTTCACGAATGTTGATGTAAGATCCTTGGAAACCTATCGGGATATTAAAAAATTATAGTAATATGTTTAGGTTATTTTAGGGTTAATAATGGATAAAAATTTGGGGTTCGTGGAATTTTTTATTAATTTTTTGTGGATTAAAAACTCACACATATTGTTTCCTATATTGGGTACACAGTTTCAAAAACCGTGCACACTAACTGTGTTCCCCCACTATTGGGGTATACTTATACTCCATGATTGGAGAAGGGATTTAAAAACCATGTGCCAACTATGATATCCCATCTATTTGTGGCTGAAAATTTTTCTAGGTTTTTTGCGCTTTTTGGAAAAACACTCCCCCAAATATACAATACCAATGATCCCACAAAAAACATCAAAAATTCATGTGACTGGGCCCAATACAAGCCTAAACCAATTCATGATAATGAATAATGTAATAAAATACATGAAAAATCATCTGAGAAATATCCATAATGTTTAGTGTCTTACAATATCCCCAATATGTAACAATTGATCCTCAAGTTGCACTACCAAGCATCAATAATATTCCAATGTAACGCTGTCGGTCGACTAAGACTGAATATCTATCTCTCTCTCTCATGTACCTTCATGAACAAATCTATGTTTCAAAAATACTAAAAAAATATACATCTTATCTACCTACAAAACATTGTCACAACATTTCACAACATGAAATAGATTATATTCATATTCAAATGTGGAATCCATGTCAATCTAAACAACATAAACATCAATCATATGATAAGGTTAACAGTGAAACAACTGAAGATTTGACCCATGGAAAACATCATGAAGAAAAATATTCCTTTGTAAAATATCCAATCATTACACTCCTATCCCATTTTAGTCTATAACTTCAATATATGTGAAAAATCAGAACAGAAATTTTCCCTTCTTTGGAATCTAATGGTGGACCAGTCTTGGAATCTCCCAAAGGAAAAAATGATCACTAACTATAATCTCAATTGGCCATAATCATTATTCATTATATGAAATATTCATACTATTATCCATATCCATATATTTCAAAAACAGTTGAACATACACTGATTTCTCTCCCATGAGACTTAGCCCCATTAATTACGATCCACATACTCCATCCAATATAGTGGTGATATATATGTACTACCATAAATTTCATCATATTGTTCCATACTAGTATTTTCCAAATAATTGTTTTTATAGGTGAACTCAACGAGTTCAATGTTCTTATCCCAATACACAACAAATCCATGAATCCACCCCTATAACATATCCCCTAATACATATGTAGTACATTCCATATATCTGTCATTCTATGGATGGGAATTAATACTAAAGAATAAATAAGATCCAAGATCCATATACAATAATTTCTATTTGTGTGGAGTAAACATATGTCCTGGTCTAAAACTTTATTCAACAAAACCCTATAAAGAAATAAATTCTCCAGAACATATATATCCCCCAAATAATCCACCATGAAACGCTACTAAATAGACATGATTAATGCATATTTCTTCAATCGATCCACAATTACCAAAATAGTGTCATTTTTCTGAAGCATCCTAAAAAGACACATAATGAAATCCAATGTAACACCTTACCACTTCTATTCTGGAATGTGAAATGACTATAGTTAAACACCATGTCTTTGACGGTTTTACGTCACCTATTTGTAGCTGTGGCAGCAGGTCATGAATCCTACAATGTTATTTTTCATACCGAAAAATAAATTCTATTTTTGTTGGTCACTATACATTTTAGTCAAACTCTATTAAACCACCCACATTTAGGATTGAAACTCCTTTATCATATATTCATATATACATAGAATAACAAATACATGGCCCATAAGATAGTTGATATAGTCCTCATCAATATTCCAATTAGAATGTGACATCCGATCACAAGGATTTCACCTAAGAAAAAATACTCCATATCATCATACTTTATATCCCTGATTTGGATCAAATGCATTGAAGAAACTAAACCTAATAGTAGGGTCATCTACTATGGTCCCTCCCAAAATTAAACATGCATCTCAACTAGAAAGATCATCACCTTCTAATATGAAATATACTCTAAAACATCATGAGTATGGATTTTCCTTCTCAATGTTTTAGAAACATCACTCATCTTACCATGAAAATATTCCAGCTCATAGTCAATAGATTTTATATTCCAAAACCATAATCACTGTAATATCTTCTACTATCCTAGTGAAAATAAATAAAACATTCTCTTCAGATCAGTATATATAGCAAAAAACTTCTTAAAAGATAATTCCAGCCACACATCAATTAATAAACCACTATAGCTAACTTTAGATCATTTTTAGGGTAATTTCAATCATGGAGAAAAAAATTCTAAGACACGCATAAAAATAATTGATTCCCTTACGTCATCAATTCTCCTCATCATATACTGAATGAATCAAAATACATGATGTACTCCTCACCCAACATTATTAGGATTTAACTAGTGCAGCAGTCGAACACTTCTTCAACTCCTAGAAACATTCTCACATTCTTCAGATCATTAAACCTTATCTCCATTCTTGATAAATCCCAAAACTGGTTCTTGAATGTTCGAAAAGATCTTTATGGAAGTCCTATATTATAATTTTAATCCATGAATGTTATCTATATCAAAAAAACTTTTAATCTACTCCAATGAAATCACTAGCTAAAAATTATCTAGGTCCACTAACAGATCTTCCCCCATGATTATATAACCTTATAAATGTACCTCATCAATCCAAAATTGATATAGAGGGTGGTTAGTTTCTAGGTAATGAGATATTAGTGTAATCTGGATGACGTCTATATTATGGAAATGTTTTTCAAACATCTTGGTGTACACCAAGATTTCATCTAAAAAACCACCAAAACACGATCTAGATATTGGAGAAAGATTTAGTTTATCAGGTAAATGAGAACTATCTATGATTTCTCCATTTGGAATGATATCATGATGATCCATTTATAGACACACTAGCTTATAAAAGTAATCACTGGTATTTCTGAGGGTCTAACTCTAATCTGATGATTCCATGATCTTATGTTAATCATGGATAAAACAAAAGATCCTATAAAATTTTCATTGATATCAATAATATGTAGAATATGATATTGGTTATTTATATTCATTTGGTCCAACATACATTAATCAATTCATTAGTGAAATGTTATTTTATCCTTCTTACCAAACTAGGTAGAGAAAGCCATTGGTGATGTAATCGGATGAATAAGTCCCTAATACATAAACTCTTCAAGATCTGTTTTAAGATCATGATGATATATTGTTACTTCTCTATAATGTTGAATGGAAACTAAATTATCTCTAAGAATATGATCAATTATAAAAACCAAATCCCTCTTAGGTGGATGTCAGGAAATGATTTTTAGAAATACATATAGGAACATGTACACTTGGGGTGGGAAGACATCGTGCTTCATACCTTCAATATAACAAAATAGTCACATCATGTGAAGTATGCTCCCTACTTTATAATGTACAATATATGGTGGAACTAGAGGGATATCCCACTCTCCAGGATGTAAATAAATATAATCTTGATGAGAAATAATTGTATATCTCATTTGGTAACAATTAATATTTTCTTAGAACACAATAAACAAGACCATACCCAAAATCAATACAAAGCCTTAAATTTCATGCCTGTGAAGACCCCAATATAAATGATACTCCCCTTATTTATGAGAAAACATAATGAATAAATAGGTTTCCCTCATGTTTACTCCAAATCTTGTTATTATCTTTAAAACTACACTAATGAACTCCACTTCCAATCTAAAATAATTCAAATGTTTGGATGATATAAAAAACCTAACTTCCTCTTATATCTAATAATGAATATGAATGTGTAGATGATCAAATAATTTTACCTCTATAAGTTGATGTACCGACCTCTCTATATAAAAATATAGTTTTAAATTCATGAAACATTGATACATTAAATTATGATGTTATTTGAGCTCCCAAAAATACACCACTCTATAGATATAGGCACTATTTAACCTGAGTACCACGTCCAATGCCTTGACATGCTTGGACAATAGATATACAATTTCTAGATAAGTATGGGGTTGGAGACCCACATAAAAAACACTAATTTCTCCTAGATAATCTGTCATTACCCATAGATCATGTATTCCAATAGAACCAATGTATATGTTCCAAACATCCACATGTTAGTCATTCTACTAGTGGATTGGGTATTAGACTATGAAAGCAACATGTCCCACCACACTGGTGTAGAGCACTCGAGTATTGTATTAAGTATCTAATCCCCTATAACCAATCATGTTTCTATCTCCCTAGTTGACATTCCCAAAGTGAAAGTTCCTACACTAAAAATGATGTACCTTTTATGTTTGTTGTAGAAACAACCTATACTCTATTAGATGCCTCCTTCAATTTATCCTCCTATGTTAGAGCCTAATTTACCACTTCAGTGAACTTATTAAGCCTAATAATTTTAACTGAGAAATTATCTCATATTTTATACGATATGGGAAATGTTTTTTTATAGTATCCTACTCTCCTTTCATCACTAGAACAATGAAATAAGAATTATAAAAATTACCAGAATTTTTCATTATTCTCATATTACAATAATTCCACTTTATAAATTCTATGTGCCACTACTTCTTAGCATCTAATGGTTAATGTTCTCCATGAAAATTTCCTAAATGTACATCCATGGCATATTATCTCACTATCAATCAATAGTTTTTATTTTCTAACAAGGATTTTCTTGACCATTTAACATATAAGCTACCTAATTGAATATATTCTCAACAAGATCATCTAAATTGGATAGCATCATCATGATTAACACTACATAGAACTTACGTTCCTTTAGTATAACCGTTATAGGGACTATTGGTGGGTGCTATAACCACAAATAAAATGTCAAGTGATAAATTATTTTCAAAACACTCTATGGTTATTTCTCTATGATGAGAATACGAAGATAAATGTTCACACAAAACTAACATCTATATCCTTCTACTGGTACTATCAGAGGCTCGTGTTCCACTAATGGATGATCATTTATTGATATATCCTCCAAACCATCCCATCAATAAACATCATCATGGAGGAATATCTTTAAAATTACAAACACATTTTTTAGGAAACTAAAAACGTCACTAAATCAGTTATGTAATATGGATTCATATAAATAAGAAAACATATTCCTTCATACCCCGTCATAAGTTCAATGTTGAGGTTCTATCGCAACCCTCAACCATCCCTCATTAGGATCATTAGTAATAAAGGGTAAAACTTTTTAAGATTTCATGTTCTCCCTTTAGGAACCCATTTATCCATCATAATTACCATATATAGAATTAAATATATTTTTAAATTCATATTAGGATACTTTTTATTTCAATTCAAAAAATGGAATGAAATTTAGTTTAAAAAACTCACCCAAAATAAGGTATTTGTGTGGAAGACGAAAATGACGCATGTAATAATAATTCATGAATTCCCAGAATGATGAATGTATTCACAAATATCATGTACTAATATTTCATGACTAAAATATCAGAAAAAATCATCAACCATGATGTGTATCACCCTTGGGGAAATAATTTCCAAATTTAATAACAATATGTAGTAACCAAAATCCCACCCTAGGTACTTGAGTATCCACACATACATGGGTCAATAACTCCCATGAATGAACTCATATCAAAGACATGAATCCATATACTATCATTTTTATTTTTCACAATTAGTAATATAATCAAAAATAAAATAAAAAACCCTATCATTGAAACCAATTTGTAACATCCTCTACTAGGTTCCACATGATGGTGCCCTAATCAGGATGATAACATGACCCTAAGAATGCCTCCTAGTATGCTAGAGGAAACTGACTATTAGTAAGGGTATTATATAGATATACTGGGGAGACTATACCCTCTTTGTCAAAGCATCATTATTGATGAAATAACTAAAAAATATCCAACTGATGGAAAACATAACCTAAATAATGCCATTAACAATACCGACTAGTATCACATGAAAATCCAACAAAGGAAAGAATTCAAAACCAGTTAATTAAAAATGTCATTAATATTATGTCTCCAGTGTCAAATGTGAATCCCAAAATAAGACACTTATAATTACCATGTGAGTCCCAATATTATTTCTACTTCCATATCCAGTCTACAACCCAATATAAGCCATATAACTTAGTGATATTTCCCTTATCATGTATTTTAAAACTGAATTCAATTTGGGTACCGATCAAGCGTCCTGAGTAATGTGTGAGTACGAAATAGTAGGCCACCACAAACATCGTCTAAACCAACATCTAGTTTTTAAAATTATATGTTGTTGGATAATTAATAATTCAAATTACATAAATTGAAAAATGTTAACATTTAAATTATTATTTAAATAAGCACATAATTAACCAGGTTCATAAAGGAACCTAGACTAGAAATACATACTTCAGACCATGTTGGAGTGTAAACCATATATCATAGGGAATCACAATTCATTATATCATGTCTTTCATTATGAATTTAATTCCACATTAATATCACAACAAAATGGAACCCTTGTCCAAAACCATTATCATGGAGACTAGAACATCCTATTTAGCACCCTATGGGTATTTGGAAGATCAAACCTTATCCCACACCTCATGGCTATTTACAGCATCAGTCTTTGTCCCATTCATTAATATTCGCATGCATGCATTGGGGCCTAAGAGAATTAGTCTGGAACCCCTTGGGTATTTGGAGCATCAGTCCTTATCCCAAACCTCATTTATCAATCAGAAATGCATTTCCTATATATCACATCTATCAAGGTTATTCATCACTAAAACTCTTATATATTATTCACATCATATTTAAACTTTTAAATATATCAAAACAACCATGGTTCCTCACTTTAATCACTAGAAATAATATGGAATCTCAACATTAATCAATTTATCAATGATTATTTGTAACTCATTAACCCATCAAGGTTTTTTCAACCAACCCTTTAATTCCTATTGTCGCCCATGTCCATAATCACATTAATTAAAAAAAATTGTTCCCAAAATTCTACCAATTTAATACATGAAATTATAATGATGACTTTGAGATATGAAGAATAATCTACATAACTCGAGGTTGTTGATGTATTTTCACCAAATCATAACTTCTAGTATTACAAGAAACTATCAAAATCAAAATTGAATGGAAGATCATCTACCAAACCTAATGACCATGATCAAAGAAATACAAAAATCAAAACTAAGATCTTACCCGATCACAAATATATGAAACAAATCCTTCCTCATCATGAAAGAGAGATGAGGGAGAGAGAGATAACCAATTGGGGAAGAAAAAGACAGCATATTGGAGATTATCCGTCGATTAGATATTTGTTTCATTATGAATGGGGTTATAGGAGACTCAAAACCCTCCATAGGGATATAGAAAATTGTTTATTTGGTTTAGGTTCATGTGAGGGTGAATATGTGATAATAATGGGGGTGTAGGATTTTTTAGAAATTATATTTGGATAAAAAACAAGAGCTCATAGTTTCTGGTACATGGAACACTATTTGGGAAACCGGGTACCCTAACCACATGCCCAAAATATTGGGGTACACAGTTAATCTAATATGGATCCATAATTTGTAAATGAGGCAATAACCATATTACCCCACATTGTTTGAGGGTGCACATGTTATTGGGGTGGGAACATGGTTTGAGAAAACCATTTGACCACTATGAAATTCCACAAATCCCTAAAAAAACATTAACTATTAATATGAGCAAATGAAATAAAAAATTAAACCAATGTATGAAAAAAACTATGGTAAAAGAATTCATAAATACGAGTTCTAGTTATCTCACAAAGTATTAGAATATTACAAAACATGGTTTTTGGGTGAATTATGTGAGCCAAGGAAAACCATGTGGAGTACCATTAAATGTGGGTTTCAGAGAGTTTAGAATTATTTATTTTTTTAAAACCCATTCATCTACCATAAAAAGTGTTTTTAGTGAGCTCTTTCATTCTATAGAATTAGTGCATAATTTGGAAATTTATACAGTTAATCCATAGTGAAACATGAATTTCATGTTTCCCTCAATACATTTCAAAATCATTGGGCCTTACTCTCTTCCTCATATTCTATAACTAATAATAGAATATAAATGGGGATATTATACTATCCTAATATATGGATTTAAGGCCTCCATTTCAACAATTTTATATGAATCTATCAGGATAATATCTCTATTTTGTTTGTTTACTTTCTTCCTAATTAATATCTACCATTTTAATTAAATTCCCTTCCATAACCAATACCAAGGGGGTTAGAGGGTTGATTGAGGTTTTTTATTTATTATATTGTGGATTTGTTTAATGGGGATTCTAGAGAGTATAAAATAACATGTTTGATCACTCACCATTACTGGAAACACATTTTGAAATGTCATGATTTTATTCTACAATGCTTGAAGAATTATTTTCGGTTATCATTGATTATATGTTATATAGGTTCTTGATAGTAATGTATGATTTATTTACTAAATTACATAATTTTAGTAACATTATATTCAGTTATCATAGTGTCTTAACTGGGTGTTAACATGGAATAATTGTTTTAAGGTTCATTTAATTGAATTTATGGTATTAATGTTGTGATTTCTATACATGTGGTATTTATAATTTTTTTAATATATCATTATTAAAAAAACACATTTTTCAATAGCATATGTGTCATGAAACACCAATCATAAATAAAACCATGAAATATTATTATTTCACAAATGTTGTAACCAAGCTATTAAAATTTTCCCCATCAATAGGATTACCCACATTATTAAATATATTAATGTACTAATAAATAGAAATTAATTTATTAGATCAGAATAAATAAGAAAAAATATATATTAGTGTTTTAATTTTATCCATAAAAATTATTTCTCTACCAAAATTGGACTTTATTAAATTTTTTGATAGAATACAATAATTATAATTTAATGATTTTAAAAAAATTTATTTCATAAAAATGATATAATTTTGAAAATTATGATATCAAAATTATCATATGGTTAATTTTAAGTACTTCCTCTTTATTAAAAATAATCCAATTATCTTATTTTTTAATAAATTTTATACTTTAATTTGGGGAAAAAAATATAAGTATATGTAAAAACAATTTTTTATAAAAAATTGTTTTCCCTCACATTATGGGAGATTCTTTTCAAGCTAAATTATTCCACGAATTGAAATTACATTTTGATTATATATTTAGTATTTGGAATCATTATCTCAAATATTTTTAACGAGTTTTCAATTATTTTTGTTATCGACAAATTGTAACTATTGTAAATGTTCATTACCACTATAAAAGAAAAAATGTGATATTTTTGATTAAAATTAATTTTATATGGATTTAATTTAATTGAAAATTTTATCATAATTTTATATATTGAATATAAGTAATCCATTTCAATATAAACCTTTAATATATGACATTTTTTCTTCTATTTATCATTGATTTTGATCTTTTTTGTATTTATGTAAAAGATAATGTAAAACATGTCACTTTCATGCATTGAATATCAATAATATATTGTGTCAGGGGAAATGTATGTTTAGTTAAATATTTTTTGGAAATATGAATATTTTTTATGTAAATATATTTTTAATAATTATTAATTAAATAATTTACTTAAATTTGTATGCAACATAGACACAATGCATGAAGATGCTGTAAAAAATACATTAAATGATTTAAAAAAATCTAAATGCAATATATATTTCTAATATATTTTTCCCCGTTAATTTTGATGATAAATATTTAAAATAGAAAAAATCAAGTTTTTATATTCATATTATGTTATTGTAATGTTGTTTTGAAATTCAAATTATCATAATAATAATATTTTAATATAGTTGTAATTTATGTGAAATAAAACTTTTTAAATTATTAAAAAATCATAATATTATTCCAAGAGAATACGTATGATGAGAAATTTTCTAAAATTTAATCCCTTGGAAATTTATGGGACAATTTTTATATATAATGTATAATAGTAACCCATTAATCATTACGAAGTAATTAACATGGTTAAGGTGAAACAATTTTAGCCAATAGGCTAAACCAATCATATAATGTTTAAAATGATATCCAACCATAATAAAATTTTACTGGATTATTATATTAAGACCATATTACATTGATCAGACTCCAAAAGATTAGAGCCGGTTCATTATTTTATTATAGTCACATATAAAAAAAAGGAAGATGCATATGATAGACCTAATAGTTTAGTATATTTGAAAAAATAGATATATACATAAGTTCAAAATACCATTAGAAATTAAATACATCATGGAATCACTTTTTTAAATACTATTATTATACTATATTATCTTTCCAAGACTTTCATAAAAATAATCTTCATATCCTAGAGAAAATTATCTGTAGAAATGGGTGATATTAGATGATATTTATGGGTATGTAATATAGTGGAACCCTAAAAAATAAGTCATAATTAATAACTATTGAACACATGCTATTAAAAGACAATCTAGAGCATCATATTGTAGGAATAAAAGTTGAATAAATTATTACACAATAAAACAAAACAATTGATATTTTACAAGTTGAATAATCACATGAACTATCAATTACTTATTATAAAATGAGTGAATTATTTTTTTCAAAACTCATGATTTTACTATCAAGGCCTCTACCAAGACACCCTTTAAATGTGTAAAAACATAGTATAGTTTCTCTAATGAGACTGACCGATGCATCTAGTGGCTCTAGCGGGCCTTGACCATCATTTAATAAGTATAATTCATTCCTCATATGTGTTTGGATAACATATTGGCCATATATATGTAAATGTGAATAACATTCCCAAAATTGTTAACATAATCACTAACAACTCCGAATAGTATAGTGAATAGTATCATGAATTCTAATCCATATCAAAAATGATCTGAAACTATTTAATAAAATATTTTGGATGATAAACATAATAGATAAAACATAATTAAACATAATATTGTAATGATGTGTTGAAATATATTAAAATACACTAATACAGTCTTCATGGAATTCATGACTGAAATACCCATTTTACTTCACAAATAAGTCTTCTTTTGGATAATTCATTTTTATTTATCATGATTGTTTTTATAAAACCTATATATATCAAAGACAAATTTCCATGCCAAAAGTACATATTTTATCAAAATTATGGTGCCATAAAACTCATTATGGTTTTTAAGAGGCCAATATTTTGTGATGGTATGTAACTTTTTAAAAGTTTGTTTCAATAACATTTATTGGGATAATGAAATGTTTCTAGGAGTATGAGGTAATTTAATGGAATTTCATGGGTCTAGGACATGAGAAGGAAAAAACCACACCAATCGATTCAAGGCGCATGGTTGGGACATGATTAAGAAAAAAACGGAATTCTCAAGAAACCATCTAGCTTTAGATAGAACCATAACGCACGATTGGAACATGGTTGGAAACCATGAATTGTTTTCCACATAACCATGTGACCTATATTCCTTGAGACAGTGGCCTGACCGTGGTTGGAACAAGGTTTGACATGAATGGTAGGTAAACCAATTGGCTTTGTAATGTAGAAAAAATTAATAAGAATTACTCCTTGATATTTTTGTCTCCCATCTCGGATTTTTTTCCTCTCCCCCACCTAAAACACTAGATGCAATCTTGTATGACCATACCATCCCATGGGTGATTCTCCTTCAATCCTAGTCCATTTGGAGAACCATTTGTTTCAGAATGATTCCTTAACTGTGTGTAATATCCCTATTGTTTCCTTTTCTTAATTAAGGTTTATATATTTCCCTCCTCTCCTTCCAAATCACTAAAAAAACATTAACCATGAGATTTAGGTTCATGCTTCACAGGGTAATTTAATAGGGATTTATGGATTTGTCAGAGGGTGTGTCTAACAACATAATCGAGGTAGGTGATCTACATGTTATTTCCCAAAGTTTCATTGATGATTTGTCCATGCTTGGTATTTTTATTGGTCACCTCTTAATGAAACTCTCATCCCTTGGGTGAGGTTTGAAAAATGGTTGTCCAAATGATAAGTTGAATCCCCCTGGTCCACATGTGTTGAATGAAGGATGAATTGACAGATTTACGGCCATTCATGGGGTGCACAGACCTACCTAAACTTGTTTAATAGAGAATATTAATGTGAATGTGACATGTAATTAAATATATCCCAAGATGAACATTATGATGAGTTAAATTATTTATTAATAATGGAAACTGATAAGTTGTGTCTAGAAGAGGTCAATGGATAAGGGATTGTTTGACTTTCTTTGGAAATGGATTTAATGGAATTTAATTGGAATGTACCAAATTGGTTTTGATATATAATTATAATTCATATCATGGGTTAATGTTTGGGAAATTGGTGGAATTTGTTCTTGGGGATTGACATATGAAATGGGATTTGGGATAATGGATATGTTTTTAAATAAAATAATGATTATTCATTCTCTGATATTTTTGTGTTATGATTAGTATTTATGTATGATATGATATAGTTTTTCGTTTAATGGATATACTTATATATGTTTTTTCACATGTCTTGGTGGTGGGATAAAGGATTGTAAATCCTCCCACTGGTTGGGTTGAACTGATGCTCAATCCCCTCCCAAGAATTCATGGCTTGGGGAGTCAGACTGTTGTTTTCTTCACCCAATGGTTCTATTTGATGAAACTATCTAGGCTGATTCTCTCAACATAGATGGATTTATTGTTTTTTGAATGAGATTTTCCCCAGTGAGTTAGGGAACATTACTTTTTTCGCTTATGCATTGAGCATGATTATTATTCCTATTCAATTGAACACATAATGAAAGTGAATTATGTAATGTATATAGTATAAGTAATGAATTTGAGAACAATTATAGGAGTTATTCATGATATTTTTCTTCACTATTGGATCTATAATTTTACTCTATTTTACATGGAATATTTTCATAATTGAATGCACTATTTCTTTCTGGGAACTTTTTAGACATTGATTGTTGTGGTCTACTGAGTTGTACACAAAACCTATTCAAGTCCCCATTGGGTATCATAAAAGACTACATTATTGTATGTTATGAAAAGGGAAAAGGAAATAATATAGGAAGTTATGTTTGGAACAATACATCAATGGATGAGGTTATAGACACAGATTCATATCCATTTTTGGGAATCTACTATTTATCTTTTTCTTTTTTTTACACTTTATAACTATTTAGCCTCACATGCCATGTATGCCTTTAAATTTGAGTTTTACCCAGTTTTTGGAGAGATTAGTTATGAATATTTATTTTTTATAACATTTGTTTGAACCCTTTATTATTGTTATATAATTAGCATTACTCTGGAAATAGGATATACTCTCCCAATATAAGGCCCCAGCCTTAAAACTTACTTAATCTTGAGTTATTACAAGATTACACATTGAGGATCTTTTCAGGTTTAGAGTTTTAGAGAATTAGATCCTGAAACTTGCATTACATTCCACATTTAAACAAAGTGGTTACATAAAAGATAGTATCCATTCTTCCCATCAACGGAAACATATTGAAAATAAAACATGGAATCTTTCTTAACACATCCTTGACTCTATCATCTTATCATGTACCTTTCCCTTGACCTGAAAAAAACATTTCAAAAACTTGGGATGAGCATAAAAAGCTCAGTAAGGGATATAAAAATATGGAAAGTAAACATGAGTTCATATATACACAAGAATGAAATCATAATTTACCCATAAAATATAGGCACTTTAACCTACCTCATCAAATCATGAATAAATCATAGAAATCATAAGACATAAAGGTAACTTGAGGCATTCATAACATTCTTACGTAGGGAGTAACCCTCTTGGTTACGTTTGGAATACCCATCACAGTATATTCCCTAAATCTCTTCGGAGAAACCTTAACGTTTCACTCCTTCCCGTTACCCAATGCATTGGAGAGCTATAACGGGCTCACCCGCCCTTAGTTTATCACGGAACCACCCGTTTTCATAACAATGCCCAAGAACCATAACATACACGTATCACATAAAATATTCATAAAGGAAACAAAACATTTCCACATTTCAAACACAACATAACATTTTAGTATTTTGAAATAATGAATCCATATAAAAAGAAACCATTTCCAAAACCATTTAAAACATTTAATAAAGAGATTTTTGAATCAAAGTGTCCCATACCACCTTGAAGCTTAAAATTTTAAACCATTAATATCCATATAAATAAATCCTTAAAACCATTTTGAAAACATGGATATTAACAAGAACAAATAATTAAAATATTTAAAACGATATTTTGGTTAAAGGGGTTTTACCAAAAATTAGAGACACTTGAATACAATAATTGAGGAATAAAATTTAGTCAGAACTTTATAATATCATGAGAATAAATGGATTCATGATATAATACTCCAACGGACAGTATATACACCATATAAGAGTGAATTGGTGCATAACAACAATGAACCCTCAATAGAAATGTCAAATGTGATGAAATCCCTTATAAAGAAGGTATCCTTAAATTAAGGACAAATCAATCTCAAAAATATGTGTGAAAAATATAAATACACCCAATATAAGTGGATATTAAGTTTAAAACAATAAAAGGTCATTCACACATATTCAATGGATGACATATTCAATGACTACATGTTGAACCCAAAGAAATCGAAATTGGGTTAAAAAGTTCCCTTGACAGCCTAACGGCATCACATCAAAATGAGTTGATGAGAGATAAAAAGTTCATCTCATCACTTGGATATAAAATTTACATCAATAAGGATATATGAGAACATATCCCAACATAACAATATGTAAATTAAAAGACCCAACAAAAGAAGTCTTTTAAAAAAAAGAGGAGGGTGAAAGGTCCCCTTACCGACTTGGGTATCTTTCAAAACATACACCCCATGAAAGAAGGGAAATAGATCATTGATGTAAATACTCATAAAAAAAATTATATTACACAAAGAGTAGAATAATGGGCAGTACATACACCACTCAATGGAATTTGTGGCAAATGTAGCATAAATCTCACGGGAATAAAAGTGAGATGAAAAATCCCTTACGAAAACTCGGCAGCCTAACGGCAACACATAAAACTCCCGAATATGGATTGATGAGAGTGAATAGGGTCTCTCATCACATGAACATAAAAATTACAGTAGGAGTAATATAAAATAACATCCCATTCATAATAAAGATGAGCTTAAAAGAAATTACATAAAAGAGTGTACTTAAAAAGAAAGAGAGTTGTAGGATCCCTTACCTCGAGTCCGACTTGACTCGATCGTTCTTTAATCTCCTGAATAATAAACTTGAGTTAATTTATAATTCATTAAGAACCCTTTTCAAGTTAATTATTCCTTTTATATCACTTATTACCATGTCATAAACATTATGTAATCATTTAAGTCAATAATATTTGTTTTGCCGATATTTGGTTCTTAAGTCAAAAATAGACTTCTTATACTTACATGTTGTTAATTTGGTCAAAGGTTCATTATGTCCAGAATGGTATTCATTATGTAGATATCATATATGTCATATATATCCAGTACATACATTCATTTATAATATTACATCACATTTAGAGGTAAGAAATGAAATGCACCGTTCATGGAGACGGTAAGCCGTACGTACGCATGAACGCTACTTCCATTTCTATTTCATATTTTCTGGAATTGAATCATAATGATATAAGATTATATTATAATTCCAGTATAATAACATATATAATATCATTAACTTTATCCTTTACACATCCCACATATGGTATTAACGAATCAAATCACTTTTAGGGGGCGGTAGTCCGCACTTCCTAAAATGAAGATATCGTGTTTTACCCATAATGGAAACCATAAAGGTATGCCCAAAATGAAAAAACAGAAGCTTAAGGAAAACATAAACATATTATATATCATATATAAAAATAGTGACATCATAATGGCCACCTTTGAAGGTGTTAAATGAGTGTTGAACAATCATTGTTTCGGGAGGCAGAATTTCGCCATCCACGGAAACCTTATGTTCTTTAACCATTTGATGTAGTTGTGTGAGAGTGTAGCTCAAATAAATCTTATAACAACATCCTAGTATATTGAAGATACTGGTGTTGTTACAAAAAAAGTAAATAAAATGATTTTAGGGGGTTGGAGAAGCAAAATAATACAAATGAACATGAGAGAATGAATTACCTTTAAAAGTGTAACTCCTTTTGAGTTGAGCCTAAAGGCTTCCTTTGAAAGGATTCTGCCCAAAGGTAATCCTCTAGGATGAGGAGAGGTATGTGGAGAGAGCAAATGGGCAGGGTTTGGCCGATCCAAAGGCTTGAAGAGTGTGTGAAATGAGGTAGAGGTGGGGGCCTTTTATAAGAGGAGAGGAGGGTCACTTTTGGAAAGTAAGAAATATTACTTTATTTGAAAATGTGTTTCGGTTTCAAAAGGTCCCACATTCATATAATTATTGGATAAGGTGATAAGTCATCGAAATACACTCATCCAATTGGTTTTGGACATGTGTAGGTTGTAGATTTTTCATTATCTTTCCATTTTATTTTAATTGTTAAATAATGATGTCATCACTGCATCATTATGATGTCATAAATAATTTAATTTATTTAATGTTTAAAAATTATAAAAAAATTACTATTATGTAGGAAATCTTTTTATCTTTCCAATGACTATTTATAATCAAAATTTGGACTTGTATAACCCCACTTAAAAATTGTTTTTGTAAAACATATTATGTTTGTGTCATTTTCACTTTAACATTAAATAAAAAGTAATTTATGTCATTTCCCAACAAAAGTGGATCCATGGGGTCCCCAAGTTGACCCATGGCTTGTCATGGTCGGCCATGACACAACCAATGAGGTTGGGACATGTGTCATGTTCATTTCATTTTATTAAAGCATTATTTTTACCTTAAACTACACTAATTAACACTAATCGCGATTAAGAACTTAATGAGTTACTATTCACCAAAAAATTATTATAATCTCATTGAACCACATTTTACTTCTTAATGACAACCATGTATGTCGGATTTTAAAAATTCAATACACATTAGTGGTAAAATTTCATTTAACTGAAAAATCAGTTTGCTTGATTACCACTTAGTGGTTTCACTATTCATCAAAAATTGGAGTTTTTCAGAAAATTACCAAAAATTCACCCTAAGCTATATTTGATATTCCGAATTCAAAAATGAAGTCCATTTTACAAAATTCAAATCATATAAGTCACATTAATTAATTCAATAATTAATTCCCGCTGTCAGAGCAAATAGCGTTTTTTTATAAAACAATATGTATCAAAAGATTGACACTAGTTTAAGTCCGATTTCAAAGTGAAATTGATTCCAACGACCACTATTGGATTTAATGGTAAAAATATTTTCTAATTTCACTTTAAAACCAATTAAAAAGATAATCTAATCATATAAATAAATTATATTAAAAAGAGGTTTTGAATTAAAATACAACATTTTACACTATTCATTAAAAAATGAACTTTATCAGAAAAAAACCAAAAATTTACACAAAGGAAAATTTGATGTCCCGATTCTTAATAAGAGTTTTATTTGGTCCAAAAGAATGTATAAGAGTGATCAAAACTATATTTAATGACAGTTCTCCATTAAAAGGCGATAAGTGAACCTTTAGTGAAAATTAGGGCATATACGCCTAAAATTGAATTCTTTCTGTATTTTAGGCCTTTAGCTTTTATTGGATAAATGTAAAAACATTTAAAAACATATATAATCATATTTTAGTTATTTCTATCCATTCTCGCCATTACAACGGCTACATGTTAACTACCATTTAAAATAATATTATTTTATTATTAGAGTGCAACGTAAGATTCCCAAAAACTCGTTGTTGCGTGTTGGGTACGCCATTGTGCATAGCATCCCCTTTTAAAGTAATATTAATATTTTATTTACAAATATGGATAAATATAAAGATGTCATATTCTTTATTTACCCTGGGTGTTACATCCTTCCCCCCTTTTGGGAATTGCGTCCTCGCAATTTTAAAATTGGGCTTGGAAACATCCTTGAAAGTCCCACATCGGAACAAGAGTCGGTAAAACAATAACTTTAAAATAAAGAAAGATTAGCACAAAGGTCACCCGAGTTAACCCATACTAGGATTCCAAGTATGAAAATATGGACATGGAGGAAAAAACAAAGGGTCATGTTCTGATGGAGAGTGATAGAAAACATGTTTAGGAGAAAGTTAACCACGAGAAAATCACAAACTTGTGATGGGTTAAACGGTATTCGATTCCCCAGTAGGAAAAGTTAATAGACAACATTTTTGTTTTAAGTTACTTTTTATTGAGGAATTTATTCATAAGGAAACATAATCACTTATCATTTTGACATTCAACTTTTACTAGATTTCTTAATCAAACTCATATTTTTTCCAAAAGACGAGTATTTAGGGAGACTTGTTTGCATTAAGAGTACTATAATAAGCTTCTAGAGAATCACCTAATCCACAAAAGAGAACTATATGCATCCCATGTCTTTAGACTTTAACCAAATCCAAAACCAAAAAAGGCTAGTACAAGATCAGATAATCTAGAAAAGGATAACCCCTTATAAAAAAGAAAATCTATTCTTAATCTCCAAAATTTGTCCAACAAAACCCAAAGTTCAACGAGGACCATCCGATAAGTAATTTGTCCATAAAATTCTTCAAAGTAAACCAATATAAGATTGAAACCCAAATATTTGAAGGATTTAGTCACATAGTCTTCCAAGTTAAATCGTAACATTTATCTCCAAACAAAATCAGTTGCTCTTAAAGTCTCGCATTGAAAGTAATTAACCTAATCACATATCCTCCATGATAGGTTAATCATTTTCATTAATAACCCAAAATCAAATTACTCTTAATTCATAAAATCATATAACTGAAAAGAATCAGTCAAACTAACCAGGGACTTCACGTAGTCCAGTGGTAGGCGATAAATAACAGTCGCACTTTGGTTGTGGGTTCGATTCCCGCAGCTTTGTCCGATGCGACGGGTAGTCACACGGTCTGCGTGTTGTCCTTTTTCCAAAACTATATAATTCTTAAAACATTCCCCAAAATGAGATAAAATCTTCAAAGATGATCATAACATATTTTAACCTCATGTTTATCTCATGCCTTTCATTTTCCATCAGAACATATAATAACCCATAATTACCTCAAAAGTAAGGATCATATAAACCCTAATGGTTCTTTATAACTATGTCCACAAAAGAAAAAGATAACTATTCCTTGGATAAAATTTGCCTATATTAAACATCAGGGTTACACATAATATAAAAAGTCTTCTAATGTAACCCCATCATCAAAAGAGACTTAACACTCTTAAGAATTTCACCCTAACTCTTGAAGCCCTTATATGTTGACATCTTACTCATTCAACATTCTTCATGATCCATTATCCATTCCTTTCCAACTTATTCCGAAATACCTCTTTCCTACAAACAAAATCATGAATCATATCCTAAGATTCCAAAATAAGAAAACAATAGTCACGAAATAGTACATACCTTTGATTGGTCATTGTCAGTTTCTTCATCCTCAATAGGAATGGCATTAGGTATTGGTAAACAAACATTGGTACGCTCTTGGTGACCCCATTCACGAAACTTCTTCATAGAACATGTGTTTGCATAATGACCATGCACACCACATTTAAAACATTCAATTGATCCCTCAGAAAGAACTTCTTTCCCTTTCCTCGAGTCAACTGGATGCTTCCTTTTTCCATGGAAGGTTCTTGCTTTATGACCTTCATTTCCACATCTATAGCATATTTCTGTCCCTTTGAAACATTTTCCAAGGTGTTTCTTTCCACATCTTTGACACATAGGTTTTTGAACACACATACCTTTATGATTATTACCTGTACTTCTGTAGGGATTTGTTTCTTGCATATATGATGCCTTAGAGAACACTCCAAGGTTTATGTGGTCAATCATGACTCCAGATAGTTGGTTGAGGATAATCAGAAGAGTTCTCATTGCATCTCCCATATCATTCAGTTTCTTGCTCAAAAAACTGTTACAGTTTCCTTCACATCCACTGTTACTTTGGTGCCTGCTAGATCTATCCATTTACTAAAACCAAAAAGGTCAGTGTGAGTATATCAACAAAACAATCATGTATTAATGAGGAAGATAAACACTATGATACACTTACTCATTCACTTTATCTAAAACTACGACTCTTTCTGAAATCCTAACCATTATGGTAATTTCACTTATGCCTAAAGAGTACCCTATCCTCTAAAGTTATCTAAACCTCCCTCTGATACCAACTATAAGGCCCCAGCCTTAAAACTTACTTAATCTTGAGTTATTACAAGATTACACATTGAGGATCTTTTCAGGTTTATAGTTTTAGAGAATTAGATCATGAAACTTGCATTACATTCCACATTTAAACAAATTGGTTACATAAAAGATAGTATCCATTCTTCCCATCAACGGAAACATATTGAAAATAAAACATGGAATCTTTCTTAACACATCCTTGACTCTATCATCTTATCATGTACCTTTCCCTTGACCTGAAAAAAACATTTCAAAAACTTGGGATGAGCATAAAAAGCTCAGTAAGGGATATAAAAATATGGAAAGGAAACATGAGTTCATATATACACAAGAATGAAATCATAATTTACCCATAAAATATAGGCACTTTAACCTACCTCATCAAATCATGAATAAATCATAGAAATCATAAGACATAAAGGTAACTTGAGGCATTCATAACATTCTTACGTAGGGAGTAACCCTCTTGGTTACGTTTGGAATACCCATCACAGTATATTCCCTAAATCTCTTCGGAGAAACCTTAACGTTTCACTCCTTCGCGTTACCCAATGCATTGGAGAGCTATAACGGGCTCACCCGCCCTTAGTTTATCACGGAACCACCCGTTTTCATAACAATGCCCAAGAACCATAACATACACGTATCACATAAAATATTCATAAAGGAAACAAAACATTTCCACATTTCAAACACAACATAACATTTCAGTATTTTGAAATAATGAATCCATATAAAAAGAAACCATTTCCAAAACCATTTAAAACATTTAATAAAGAGATTTTTGAATCAAAGTGTCCCATACCACCTTGAAGCTTAAAATTTTAAACCATTAATATCCATATAAATAAATCCTTAAAACCATTTTGAAAACATGGATATTAACAAGAACAAATAATTAAAATATTTAAAACGATATTTTGGTTAAAGGGGTTTTACCAAAAATTAGAGACACTTGAATACAATAATTGAGGAATAAAATTTAGTCATGACTTTATAATATCATGAGAATAAATGGATTCATGATATAATACTCCAACGGACAGTATATACACCATATAAGAGTGAATTGGTGCATAACAAAAATGAACCCTCAATAGAAATGTCAAATGTGATGAAATCCCTTATAAAGAAGGTATCCTTAAATTAAGGACATATCAATCTCAAAAATATGTGTGTCAAATATAAATACACCCAATATAAGTGGATATTAAGTTTAAAACAATAAAAGGTCATTCACACATATTCAATGGATGACATATTCAATGACTACATGTTGAACCCAAAGAAATCGAAATTGGGTTAAAAAGTTCCCTTGACAGCCTAACGGCATCACATCAAAATGAGTTGATGAGAGATAAAAAGTTCATCTCATCACTTGGATATAAAATTTACATCAATAAGGATATATGAGAACATATCCCAACATAACAATATGTAAATTAAAAGACCCAACAAAAGAAGTCTTTTAAAAAAAAGAGGAGGGTGAAAGGTCCCCTTACCGACTTGGGTATCTTTCAAAACATACACCCCATGAATGAAGGGCAATAGATCATTGATGTAAATACTCATAAACAAAATTATATTACACAAAGAGTAGAATAATGGGCAGTACATACACCACTCAATGGAATTTGTGGCAAATGTAGCATAAATCTCACGGGAATAAAAGTGAGATGAAAAATCCCTTACGAAAACTCGGCAGCCTAACGGCAACACATAAAACTCCCGAATATGGATTGATGAGAGTGAATATGGTCTCTCATCACATGAACATAAAAATTACAGTAGGAGTAATATAAAATAACATCCCATTCATAATAAAGATGAGCTTAAAAGAAATTACATAAAAGAGTGTACTTAAAAAGAAAGAGAGTTGTAGGATCCCTTACCTCGAGTCCGACTTGACTCGATCATTCTTTAATCTCCTGAATAATAAACTTGAGTTAATTTATACTGCATTAAGAACCCTTTTCAAGTTAATTATTCCTTTTATATCACTTATTACCATGTCATAAACATTATGTAATCATTTAAGTCAATAATATTTGTTTTGCCGATATTTGGTTCTTAAGTCAAAAATAGACTTCTTATACTTACATGTTGTTATTTGGTCAAAGGTTCATTATGTCCAGAATGGTATTCATGATGTAGATATCATATATTTCATATATATCCAGTACATACATTCATTTATAATATTACATCACATTTAGAGGTAAGAAATGAAATGCACCGTTCATGGAGACGGTAAGCCGTACGTACGCATGAACGCTACTTCCATTTCTATTTCATATTTTCTGGAATGGAATCATAATGATATAAGATTATATTATAATTACAGTATAATAACATATATAATATGATTAACTTTATCCTTTACACATCCCACATATGGTATTAACGAATCAAATCACTTTTAGGGGGCGGTAGTCCGCACTTCCTAAAATGAAGATATCGTGTTTTACCCATAATGGAAACCATAAAGGTATGCCCAAAATGAAAAAAAACAGAAGCTTAAGGAAAACATAAACATATTATATATCATATATAAAAATAGTGACATCATAATGGCCACCTTTGAAGGTGTTAAATGAGTGTTGAACAATCATCGTTTCGGGAGGCAGAATTTCTCCATCCACGGAAACCTTATGTTCTTTAACCATTTGATGTAGTTGTGTGAGAGTGTAGCTCAAATAAATCTTATAACAACATCCTAGTATATTTACGATACTGGTGTTGTTACAAAAAAAGTAAATAAAAAGAGTTTAGGGGGTTGGAGAAGCAAAATAAAACAAATGAACATGAGAGAATGAATTACCTTTAAAAGTGTAACTCCTTTTGAGTTGAGCCTAAAGGCTTCCTTTGAAAGGATTCTGCCCAAAGGTAATCCTCTAGGATGAGGAGAGTGATGTGGAGAGAGCAAATGGGCAGGGTTTGGCCGAGCCAAAGGCTTGAAGAGTGTGTGAAATGAGGTATAGGTGGGGGCCTTTTATAAGTGGAGAGGAGGGTCACTTTTGGAAAGTAAGAAATATTACTTTATTTGAAAATGTGTTTCGGTTTCAAAAGGTCCCACATTCATATAATTATTGGATAAGGTGATAAGGCATCGAAATACACTCATCCAATTGGTTTTGTCCATGTGTAGGTTGTAGATTTTTCATTATCTTTCCATTTTATTTTAATCGTTAAATAATGATGTCATCACTGCATCATTATGATGTCATAAATAATTTAATTTATTTAATGTTTAAAAATTATAAAAAAATTACTATGATGTAGGAAATCTTTTTATCTTTCCAATGACTATTTATAATCAAAATTTGGACTTGTATAACTCCACATAAAAATTGTTTTCGTAAAACATATTATGTTTGTGTCATTTTCACTTTAACATTAAATAAAAAGTAATTTATGTCATTTCCCAACAAAAGTGGATCCATGGGGTCCCCAAGTTGACCCATGGCTTGTCATGGTCGGCCATGACACAACCAATGAGGTTGGGACATGTGTCATGTTCATTTCATTTTATTAAAGCATTATTTTTACCTTAAACTACACTAATTACCACTAATCGCGATTAAGAACTTAATGAGTTACTATTCACCAAAAAATTATTATAATCTCATTGAACCACATTTTACTTCTTAATGACAACCATGTATGTCGGATTTTAAAAATTCAATACACATTAGTGGTAAAATTTCATTTACCTGAAAAATCAGTTTGCTTGATTACCACTTAGTGGTTTCACTATTCATCAAAAATTGGAGTTTTTCAGAAAATTACCAAAAATTCACCCTAAGATATATTTGATATTCCGAATTCAAAAATGAAGTCCATTTTACAAAATTCAAATCATATAAGTCACATTAATTAATTCAATAATTAATTCCCGCTGTCAGAGCAAATAGCGTGTTTTTATAAAACAATAAGTATCAAAAGATTGACACTAGTTTAAGTCCGATTTCAAAGTGAAATTGATTCCAACGACCACTATTGGATTTAATGGTAAAAATATTTTCTAATTTCACTTTAAAACCAATTAAAAAGATAATATAATCATATAAATATATTATATTAAAAAGAGGTTTTGAATTAAAATACAACATTTTACACTATTCATTAAAAAATGAACTTTATCAGAAAAAAACCAAAAATTTACACAAAGTAAAATTTGATGTCCCGATTCTTAATAAGAGTTTTATTTGGTCCAAAAGAATGTATAAGAGTGATCAAAACTATATTTAATGACAGTTCTCCATTAAAAGGCGATAAGTGAACCTTTAGTGAAAATTAGGGCATATACGCCTAAAATTGAATTCTTTCTGTATTTTAAGCCTTTAGATTTTATTGGATAAATGTAAAAACATTTAAAAACATATATAATCATATTTTAGTTATTTCTATCCATTCTCGCCATTACAACGGCTACATGTTAACTACCATTTAAAATAATATTATTTTATTATTAGAGTGCAACGTAAGATTCCCAAAAACTCGTTGTTGCGTGTTGGGTACGCCATTGTGCATAGCATCCCCTTTAAATTAATATTAATATTTGATTTAAAAATATGGATAAATATAACGATGTCATATTCTTTATTTACCCTGGGTGTTACACCCAATGTTAAAAATATAGAAACATGATACTAGTCGGTAACCTCGGTTGTCTGGGGAGGTGCATTTAGGTCATCTAGTGACATAGCATGGGGGCCGTTTAGGGGATTCTGGGATGGGGATGTTACATATTAGTATAAGAGAAGGCCTTTTCTATGAATTAATTTTTAGGGAACTTAGACAAAGGGATATGAAGTTCATGGGTCTCGGTAATGAGATCATGCATTGGTGTCTCTAAACCAACTACGGGGGAATAACCACGTCACCCTGGGTGGGAATTTTTATTCTTGTTGTCTGTTATTACATTTCATGATATTTCACCATAGGGTGATGCAATTGATGTGTGATGTGATAGTTTTATGGTAATTTTTTATGGATAGAATGTCATGATGTTGTGAATTTATGAATCATTATAGGAACAATCATATATAAGTGACATTTGTCATAGTAGGAATACACACACCAGATGGGTGTGTGGGTATATAGGGTAGAATGAATTTTATTTTCATGAAAGTGATAAAAATTGTGTCTATGAAAATAATAAAATTTAGTAAAATGGGATGTAAATGTAAAATAATAATTAAGGGAATATTGATTATAAATCATTGTCAAACAATTAAAATGTAATTTAAATAAGTTGTGATATGGGAATAGATTTTTTTGGTTTATAATGTGAGTCTTAAAACTATGTGAGTTATTTATTCTATGTTTACCAATGTCCATGGTAGAGATGGAAAATGGTAGTATGTCATGTATGATAAGGCTTGTTGGGTGGTTTATATGAAACTGTTTTCTAGGGATATGAATGATCCTTAATGTATATTATTTGATTGTTTTATGGTTTTTGTTTTCAGACAATTATTTGGAATTGATGAGGAATTCCAGTATGAAGATGAGTGATAATTGGGTGATAAAAGAATGTTGCTGAGAATGATCCCCACATAGCATAGAAAGAAGATCTAGTGGGTGAAGATAACATGGAAGGGAATTTATTTGAGAACATTTCTTGTTTTATGCATTTGATGGAATGATACCCAGGTCGGGTTTCACCAAGTATGTTCGAGCTAATCTGGAAGTTTTAGTTTCATCACCCTCAGAAAATTACAAGATAGCATGGGTCAATGGAAATTCAGTTCTCGTTATAGTATATCATACAAAATATTTATCATCAAGAGACTCCTATAGAGAGGTGAGTCATATTAGTAGCCTATATTTTGAGGGGCATGAATATTGTTGGTGGGATATTCTAGTTCAGACTGAATAGGTTGAGGGAATGTAGTGGAACCATTTTCTAGAAATGATTCTGTAACATTAGTATTCAAAAAAAATTATGGTAGGAAAAGGCTGCAAATTTTATGATATTGATTCAAGGAATAATGATAGTGGGGAATGCAGTTCAGTTCAAAAAAATGAGACATTTTTCATTCTTTTTGTTGGAGAGTGGGGAAGATATAGAAATATTTTTTCTGGATATATATTGGCATGAGAACAGTTCCAAAGTAAATATATTTCGGTTGAGGAGTTTTGTTGATGTGATGGATCTAGAGCTTATTTCAGTAAGAAACCTCAAAGAGGCTACTAGAAGGATACATTCTGTTCTAGTGGGGAAAACCAGTTGTGAAACTTATGATACATGTAATCGAATCTTCTAGAGTTACACCAGGGAAGTGGTGGATGTCACTCCAAAAATGATAAATTAGTCCCCGATTTATGTGATCATGTTTTTTGATATCAGCATGGTATGTTGGGACACATTAGAATTCAGTGTTCTAATCAACCAGAAGAGTATTGAGAATGAAAAACATTGGTCCATGTGCATTGGTATTTATTGAACCCATAGATAGTTAGCAAAGTGAAGTAGGATAGATAAATGTTCACAGAACATTTAGGGGGTGGGTTACCATATATAATGAGGGAAGCTAGAGCTCCACTGGCTGTACTAGTATGGGTGGAAAACATGGTACCCCCAGGACGAGAGCATCCTCCCCTACAGGGTTGGGTGAAGATGTCCACAAAGGTCGGAGCCCATTTTAGAGGGACAAGACAACATCATGCATTTCAATATACACATGGATTTGATGAGGCTGAAATATATACCAAATTACATTCAATTCTAGTAGCTGAAACACATTCTAGAGAATTATTTGACACAATTTCCACACAATCTTTTATCAATAATCAGTTCATATATATTTGTGTTGATCCTTTATATAGGATGAGTTTGTCGGTTTATATTCATTAATATTCTATTAAGGGTACAAGGTGAGGATATCCGATAGTAAAAATGTTTCCCCTTGGAGGTTGGTGGGTATCATTTCCTATGGAATCTTTTTATCTTTATGAATATGTTTTTTATCCTCTTTTGGGTAATGATTGGTTGGTTCTATGTAAATATCATATCAAATGTTACTGAAATCATGTAACATTCACATCTCTCAATTAATGAATTTATGTCCTCCATGGTAAATGGGATGTCCGGGTATGCTGTACAGGGAGTATTTTCCTACAGTTGGGGGAACTCACAACCCATGTGGAATGCATTAATCTTGATAATGGTAGAGTGAAAAAAAACACAATTCCTACTATGGTGGTTTGGTTTCAGGATGTGTTTCCATATGATTTATTAGGAATTCCACCGGTAAGGGATATGTACAAAACTACGTATTAGCTAGTAGGGGTAGAATCAATTTCTATACAACAATAACAAATGGAACTGAAAATAATCTAATAACTCAAGGATTTAATAGAATAATAGTAAATAATGGGGTTTATGTTCCCAAGAACATCTCCATGGGAATCTCCCATTCTATTTTCCATGAAGGAAGACTGATCAAGGATGTTACATGTTGACTATTGAAAGATAATCCAGATGAAGGGTGAGAACTGGTACCCTCTTAATAGAATTTATGACATTTTTTACAACCTGGTGGGTTCCTCAGTGTTTTCCAAGATCGATCATAGATCAGGATACCATCAGTTGAGTGTGAGACCCTTTGATAATCCACATAATGCTTTTTGTAGTAGGATTGGGTTGTATAAGTTTTTGGTGATTCCATTTGGATTTTCCAAAGCACCAGATATGTTCATAGATTTAATGAACCAAATATTTTAATCATATTAAGATTAGTTCATAATTTTATTTCTCGATAACACCTTGGTGTAGTCAAAAAACCTTGACGATAGTTCCAAACATATTGACGTCATCCAGAGTACATTGAGAAAGAAGAGGATTTATGCCAAGAATTGAAAATGTTGGTTATGGATTGATTAAGTTCATTCCCTAGGACACATTGGTTTTTTAGGTATGTGTGATAGTGGATCCAGTTAAGGTGAAGGTTGGGGTGTCTTGGGAGCAGTCGAAGAAAATTTTTAGTTTTCATCTTTTTCTAGGTTTTCAGGTCATCAATGATTTTTCAGGAATAATTTATCTCATTTTGGTATCACCACTCTCAAGCATAACCAAGTAGGAGGTTATATTTTTGCGGTCCGAGGAATGAGATTTTTCATTCAAGATATGATGAAGAGGATGACTACAACACAGAATTTGATAGGTCATGAATCTTCTAAGAGGTACACAATGTTATGTGATGCATAAAGTGATGGACTCAAGGGTGTTTTAATGTATGATGGTCAGATTGTAGCACATGGGTCATGAAAATTGAGATCACAAGAAATAAATAACCATACCCAAGATATATACCTTGCAGTAATGGTTTATGTCTTATTTTATTAGAGGCATTACTTGTTGGTAGAGTGATTCACAGGGTTTACGAATCATAAATACCTTAGTTAATTCTTCTCAAAATTGGATTTGAATCAATGACAGATGAGGTTGGTTGAGCACATTCAATTTATTGATTTTAAGATAGTTTTCTCATGAGGTAAATTGAATAGGGTTGGGGATGCTCAGTGATAGAAGCATTAGAATCATGTGGTCCAAGAATCCTACTATGAATGGAAAATGATGGGATTTTTTACTTTGATAAACATGGAAGTACAATATGGGAATGGGAAGACAACCCTTACCTCTATAGAAGTCGGTTCTATTGTTTTTAACTGGGACATGCCAAGTAAGTTGATCTATCCTGATTATTTGGATATGAAGTAAAGTCTTTAATGTGGTAGCCTTCTTTTAGTTGTGCTTTTTTTCTGATGTAATTTTCAATGATTAGGGATGTATTTTGGAGATGAAAGGTGTGCATGAAACGTTGATGCATGAGTTCTATGCATTGATGTAATAATCAAATCATGGTTTGACTAAAATGTGACATGATCTTCATTAGCAGAACCGATGTCCAAGAAATGGGAAAGTGGTTATGGGTTTAGTGGTGCGATTTGTAACATATCCATAGGTAAATGTTGACCACCATCACCCAATTAGATTGTTACAGTAATTTATAATTTCAGAGAGTGTGTGGAAAGATGAGATTTGTAATTCTTGTAGGGACTTCCTAGGATGCCATGGGAAAATGATGTAGTTTTGGTATTTGTGGATCGATTTAAAAAAGTGTCTCATTCCATTCCATTCCAAGAAACTGATATAGCTTATCATTTGGGTGAGTTATATGTTAAATAGATAGTTTGTCTTCACAGTGTAAAAATAACCACTATTTTGGATCATGATATATGTTTCACATTTCATTTCTAGCAGGGATTACATAAAGAGATCCATTCCATGTTTTTTTTGAGTAAAACCCGTCACTCGAAGACAAAAAAGTAGTAAAAGCATACAATTCAAATATTCGAGGATATGTTTTGAGCATGTGATCAAGATTTTATTGGTTAGTGAAAATAATCATTTCACATGTTGAGTTTCCAAAACAACTTTTTTAAAGCTATTATTCATATGGATCATTTTAGGGAACACTATAATAGAACATATAGATATCATTTGTTTTGTTTTTAAGGTGGGGAGGATAATATATTATGACTGAGTATCCTTCATGAGTTTTTGGGAATGGTTTAGTTGATCTAAAATTCATGCCAGTGGATTGGAGTAGGTAGAAGTTATATGTAGATCTATTTCATAGAACAAAATATTTAATTGACAGTAATAATGGTTTACTTCGGTTATCAGTAAGGTTGGTTCACAATTGAATATGGAAATATGGAGAGTTGGATCCTAGGAATGTTGGGATGTTTGAAAATGCGGTGAGGATCCTACTAGTGGATTATTATTTAGGACTTACATAATGGTATAATGTGATATATTATGTCTATAATTTTTCACTACTCTAACAGAATCACCCTGATCTATCTTGTGTGATTGATTTTGAAAATATTTATGTCATGGTTTATGTGTCCTTTGAGGAGAATCCATTTTGTATTTTGGGATGTATTCAAAAGGTGTTGAGAGGCTAGATTGTCCCCTTGGATTTAATTTAATGGAAGCATGTGAAGGTCTATGAAGTGAATTAGGTGTGAATGTTTCACATGTGGGCCTAGTGTACCAATCTATTTTCATTGTAAACTCAATAATTCTCAGGGAGTGTAGCACGAGGATGTGCTGTTATATGGTGGCGAGGTTGTAATGCAATGATCATTATAATTTTATGTCCCTATTTAAACATTAGTTTCAATATCATTTTTGGGTTAATGATTTTTTTGGGAATATAAGGATCCTCATGGCATTCCAAAGGTCCGAGACATGAGAATGGGGAAAACTAGGAAAATCAGTGTAAGGGGCATAGTTGGATCATGATTATGAAAATAGTGTTGAATTCCCAGGTAAACATGAAGCATTTGAAAAATGCTTATGACATGGTTGCATCATGGTTGGAAAACTATGCATATTTTTTTTGGGAAACCAAGAGACCCACCTTTTTTGGGACAATGTCTCAAGAATTTTTGGCACACATTTTGACAAACCATACTAGTAAACTATCTGGCCCTATAATGATAGAAAAGATACAAAATTTCCACCGCAGTATTTTTTATGTCTACCTTATAATTTTTTTTCATCCTACAACACTAGATGTCACCTTGAATGATTCAACCATCCCAGGTATGATTCACCATTGATACAATTCCATTTACAGCATCGTTTTTTGTGGATCAAAACCTCAGTTGAGTCTAGTCTTCCCCTTTCATCATTTTCTCAACAAGAAGTTCTATATTTCCCTCTTCTCCTTTCAAAATAGCTAACCGCTATATTTATATGAGATATATGTTGAACATTCAAGGGGGTCAATTAATTTGGATATAGGGCTTCAATTAAGGATGTGTCTAAAATAGATTCGATTCAGTTTTTCGGCATGTTTTATCCTAGAGTTTTGTCCTAGATTTTTTTATGCTTTGTCTTGTTCATGCTAACCTCTTGGTATTCCTATGATCCTTTTGGTGAGGTTTGGAAAAATGGTTTTTCAAATGATAAGTGTGAATCCCCATGATCCCCATGGGATGCATAGAGGATGAATTGACAAATTTACGTCCACCCATGGGGTGCACCATCCTAACCAAACATGGTTAATTGAAATGATTAATTCAAAAGTGAATTGAAATTAAATAGTCCCCATGATGAACATGTTCTGGGGTAAAATTGATGATTATTAAGTGAAAATGTACATTTGTTTCTATAAGAAGACAATGGATAATGGATTTTTTCACTTCTCATTAAAAATGTGTAAATGGAATTTAATTGAAATTTTCCAATTGGGTTGTGATATATATTTGGAATTCGTAAATGTTGTTAATGCTTAGGAATCTTGTTAAATTACTCCCTGAGGTTAGGCTTATGGAATTAGATTTGGGCAGAATGGAAGTGTTAAATAAATATAATAATGTGGATTACCTTGTTGATCATTCTAGTTTATGAGTAGTAATTTTTTTGGATATGATATTCTTCTATAGTTAATGGATACACCTATATAAGCATGTCAACAAGACATGGTGGTGTGGGGAAAGGACTGAGGCCCCAACCACATGTTGGGTTGGGCTAATAGTGTAACCCCACCTAGGAATTCATGGTTTGGGGGTCATACTAATGATTTATGACTATAATGGTTGTATTCAATAAAACTACCTGGAATGAGGTTCCCAGGTAAGCTTGATTTATTGATTGTGAAATATGTTTATCCCTTGTGATTTATGTAACATGGCATGATTACCTTATGAATTTATCATGTTGATTATACATATTCCATTGAAAACACAGTGAGATTGAATTATTTAATAAAGATAGTATGTATAATGATGTTGGAAAAAATTCTAGGAATGGTTTAAGAGTACCTTTTCGATGATTGGGTCTAGTAATAACCTATATTTTAAATTCCCTTTGTTCATAATGGCATTGAATATTTGTTTCTTTGATATTTTTTTAGACACCATTAGAGGTGGTCTACTGAGTTGTACTCACACCCTTCTCAGGCCACCATTAGGTACCCCATTAGACTTCATGCATGATGGTCAGGATATGGTAAAGGTCTATATTCATGTTATTTGAGTTGGGAACGATACATGCATGGAAGAGGTTCCTAACATGGTGGAAATTCCATTTTGGAGACTTTACTATTTATCATTATTTTAGGTTTTTTCAATTTATAATTGTTTATCCTAACATACATTGTTTACCTTTGACCGTGGTTTCTATCGTGTTTTGGGAAATGTTAGCTATGAAAATTTTATTGTATGGTGGAACAAGTTTCTGCTATTTATTCTTGGTTCCTAGTATTTCTTACCATGTTAAGAGGGTATAGTCTCCCCAAATAACTAATTTTTATCGGGTTTTCTAGTCGAAAACCACTAGAATACATTGAGGAATTCATGAGGTCAAGTGCAGAATCTTCCTGGTTGACCATTTAGTTTCTCCAATTATGGGTATGTTTCATGTTTGGTAAATGAAAATTGTTAAAAAAATAGAGACATTCACTATAATCAGACATGAATATAAAGAATAATTTATAAGGTAACCTTTTTAAGACATTTATATATAACAAATGAAAGAGTAAATGATATGGATATATGATGATGGATTGTATAAACATAAAATAATTAATGTATATAAATGTAAAGAGGATTGGCATTTGTGTATAGGGGAAAATCATAACTCGAATAAAAATGAAGGTTCGAGAAGAAACCCCTTACCTGATGTATGACTGTGTTCTGCACTTGACCATAACATCATGGATAATAAAATAAAATAAACAAATTAATTATTTCATAATCCTCTATAAATTTTTTATTATAATTTTATTAAGGTAATTTATGGCCCTTTTAATGACTTGAAATATACAATTTTATCACTCATGAGCTTTCATTTCCTTGGTTTCCCTGATCATTATACTTATAAATGAGTATAGAAGTTCATGTGGAATGGGTATAATAATCCATAATATATTTTATATGATATTAGTGAAAAATGATATGTTTAATTTTATTATATATTATTTTCTTCTCTATATGGGGATTAAGCATTAATCCTAATGGGTTTTCAAAGTGTAGTGGTTTTTTGACCACAATGAAGTAGCCTTGTTAATATAATTAATGAAATATATATAAATAGGATCTAGAACCCAACATAACATATAATTAATATTTTATAATCTGATTTATAAAAAATTATAACCAGCCTTAATGAAGAAATTAATGAGTGAATGTTCATACCAAGGTTGTAAATTTTCACCTCTGGATTGATGTTTTCGATTTTAAAATAAGTGAGAGAGAGGGTAAGACGAATGATGATGGATAATCCATTAACAAGAAATCATTCATGTATATAGACTTTACTATAGTTGTCATGGTCATATTGATAGAGGATGTACGTAATGGATATGAAAAAATAATAATTTAAAATGAAATTAAAATAAAAAGGAAGAGGGTTTACATCTTGAATTGTCCTCTTTGAGAACAACCATAGAGAAATGGGTTTTGTAATTTTAGAAAGACCAAGAGCTCCTAGAAATGGGTGAGAAAATAGGGAAGTAAAGTTTCATATAATTTTTATAATATTAAAGGCATAGACATATGATGATAAAAGGGTGTGAGGGTGGTTTTTATTGTGGTGGAGTGGGGTGATTTCACATTATCTTATTCCTTATTTTTTTATTTTTCTCATGACTAGAAATTGTATTGACTATCGGGACTATACACACAAATGAGTGCATGTGAGTTCTAACCAATTATTCTAACATTATCAAAACATCACCCTTGACTATATAATTCTTGAACTTGGCATTTATCATACATTATCATGTTTTACTATTCACAAAAAAATCAAGTAATTTATAAAAATATCAAAAAAATCAACATAACCATTTTCCAAAATGTGGAATTAAAAAAGGAACTCAATTTTGTGATAATGATTTTCTAAATATAAGAATACTAATTTATAATTAAATTTATAATTTAAACAAAAATTATTGTTTTTTTAATTAAAACTGATTTTTTTGCACACTAAATTATGAAACACGGTATTTTAAATTATCCTAAAAAATATTATATAAAATATTGATTAATTAATATCATATATGAAAATTAATATTCATTTAAATAAATTATTAATTGTAAAATTTTAATTTATATTTATTACTTACAAAAAATATCAACACTTAATTATTAATATTTATAAAAATTTAATTAAAAATTCAATTATATTATACATTAAATTATAATTATCCTAAATTATATATATACATTCATGGGTGAGATTACCATTAATCGTCATAATTTTATTCATAAGGGTAACATTACAATACAAAAGAGGCACGTTATTATTCATTGAATATTTATGTTGAGCCTATTAGAATCATAATATCTTACTTATCACAACCATATATTTCATTTTTTTGAAATTATAATCACACAAGTAAATAAATTAGGTTTCATGGAAGGTTTATAACTATCTTGTATAAATAATTATTATAAAAATGACTTTTCTCATAGAGACTCAGTGTTGTATGCACTACATTCTACATTAAATTTATTTGTAAATACTTTTTATGTTACAATATCCCCTCCTCCATAACATTATTCCTTGAAATTAAATCTTGTTACCTCATTATAATATTTTGGTAGTTCGTCATCATATGTTCTTTAGGATCCCAGGTCCCCTCATAAATTTTATGATTCTTCCTAAGTAGCTTCACAAGATGAGTCTTATGATTCCTTAACAACTATTTTTTAGTGTCAAATATTTGGATAGGCGCTTTGAAATAAGATCAAACCAGTTCCAGGTCTATTCCTTCATAAGTGAGGACATGCATTGGGTTGTCCATGTAATTACATTGCAATGAGACATGGAACACATTCTGTACTTTAGAAATCCTATGAGGCATAACCCAACGTTAAGCCACAACTCCAACTCTCTCCAATGTTTAAAAAGGACTAATATATCTAGGGATCAATTTACCTTTCTTCTAAAATCAAATAACACCCATTCATAGAGACACTATCAAGGATTTGTGATCTACCACTTGAAATTTGAAATCCTTCCTTCAATTATCTACATAGAACTTTTATCTTTCATGGGGATGATTTGATATGGGATTGAATATTCTTTACCTCCATCATTTTTTCCTCTAAAAACTCTCAGTATACAATTTTCCATTAACAAATATCATCTAAACATGTTGGTGTACAACATCTCTTTATGTACAATACTGCATATGTTGCCATTGGAATACAATAATGGAATCTATTTTTGTAGAAAAACTCTACTACAGGTAAATACTGAACCCACATACCTTGAAAATAAACTGATCATGATTTCAACATGTCATGTAATGTTTGGATCGTCCTCTCTAACTTCCATAACCTTTTATTCAGTTGGATTTATTTTTTATATGATGATAGAATTCAATCTTTTATAATCTATATTTATCTCACATATTTCACCACCGAGATAATGTCTCCATATATTTAGTTAAAAGATAACAGCTGCTAACTATAGATAATGCATTGGATATTTATGGTCATGATTTTATAAATTCCAAGATGAGTAGTCAATAAATCTATAATTATGCATAAAAACACAACCAAGTCCATTCATTAACGCATTATTATATATCTCAAATCCACCATTTATCTATGGTAGAGTCAATATCAGAGAAGTAAGTAATATTCTCTTTAATTCATTACTCTATTAACTGTATTGTTTTTTCATATAAATTTAAGCCACATACACATAAGCATGGTCAACAGGATTGATAATCAAGAAAATTTAGGAATGAAACATAGATAATAACACACTATTCCAATAAAACTCATATCGTGGTTATACTTATTAGAGTAGTTTGTTCATGATCTAAATTTTCCGTCACATAATCAATAACAATTCCATCATTATAGATAATATAGACATGAAGAGAAACTATTTTATTCCATAAATCACACTTTCCAAACAACCCATATAACGTGATTCGTCTAAGAGTCTTCAAAAAATGTGAAAGTGATTCTCATGGTCCTTGTTGATTTTTTGTATACAAAAATATAATCAATAAATTTGAAAACAAATCCATCATGATATATCCTGAAAAAATTATTCATTAGTTCCATTAAAATATTTAGTGCATTAGTTAGTCCACAAGGAATTTTTGTAATCTCGTAATGCCCATATGTGTTTGAAAATGATTTTTTTTGAATACCTTCTTTCGTCTTACGAAACTAATAATATATGCATCGAGGTTTAGTCTTCAAAATGTATTTACCTATTCTATGTTTATAAAATAAATAATCAATTTTAAGAAGGGGATACTTGTTCTTTATTGTAATAACATTTATTTCGCTATAATTAATGCACATCCTCATGGATCCATCTTCCTTGTTGACAATGATAACAGGGGCTCCCAGTGGAGAAAACCAAGGGTTAGAAATTATTTTATAACATAATTACTAAATTTTTTTATTCAGTTAAAATAAATCTAAAATGTTCATTATATAAGTATTCATTAATATAGGTCTTAAACCATGACATAAATCAATAGAGAACTCAAATTCCCCCTCTGGAGGATGTTGTTGAAAAACCAATGGATATATATTGATATATTCTTTCACAGTAGATACATCCTAAATTTTAATAATTCTTTCCCCATATAGATATATTTTATTCTCATCCTATACCAGATTTCCATTCAACAAAAATAACAGAGGTAGACTAGATAAGAATCAAATAGTGAGGTTTCTTCAAAAAGAATAATGGATTCTATATCATTCAAAAAAATTGTAACTTCATTTTTCCAATAATATATGTTTAAATAATAGTTAGAAACAAAATACATAGAGATTATTATATCAATATCAATCATGGGTATAATGATATGTTTAATAGCTAAATCACATTTATGTATCATAAAGGGGACATCCGAATACATCTTTATTTAAATGATACATCCCTTTGGATTTTTGACTGAAAACTCCATTATTAATTCAAAATGGAAATGTATATTTTTCATGGAAAACTAAGAAGATATATAATAATGAGATAATATATAATCCTATAAATAATTATTTATTTTTGACTAAATGATTAATCTACCTACAACCACATCATTATAAACATCAACCTCATCAGTTTTGTCTATATAATCATGGGCTTAATACTGTGGAAATATTTAGGGAAATTGTTTTTAATTATAATGATATTCATTTTAATAATTTCCCATATCTTTTAAAATGAAGAATATGACATTGGTAGCTTATTTTATTCTATTACATTAATGGGGTTGGTGGACGTTTCAACCACACTAGTAACAACACTCATACCCCTTAGCCAAGTACCAGGGCGTTTCATCTAATAATTAACACATTATAAAAAAAATTCTTCCCATCTTCCCTTTTTAATTATTTATTTTTTTAGTGTTTTTAAAATCAATTTTTTTCTACTTCATTCCATTTATGTAATAATAGTTAGAGATTATTTTTCTATCTTGGTATAACATGATACTATATATTCTTATGATGAGAAATTTTGGGAGAAAAGTGGTTTTCAGAGGAATTGATTATAACATTAACAAATAGAACATTCATTCCCCATGGATTTATTATATATCACAAGTCATTACTTTTTAATCTTATAATGTTGGTTTCACAAAATGAAAGATTTTCTTCATCTTTCTCTCTTAGACTCAATAATTACCCCTCTATATCCACTCACTGTAATGAAGTAAATTGGTTTAGGAAATTTTACTTAAAATCATTCCACTCAGTATTTTATATTTTTTCCCCCTCCATTTTTTTTGAATTAACGAAAAACATTGATCTACGGTTCTAGGGAGACAAAAAACAACCATTATAACCATATATCATTAATTACATCCCAAAGAGAGAAATGTATTACCCATGGAGCATATCCACTTATCCACTATTAATGGGTTTGTAGTCCCATTCGTGGATGCATGTTGTTTACACATAAAGCAGGATAACATCTCTCCTACACAATGTTGATCAGGATTATCTATAATGGTAATGTTATTGTTTATAACCAGCGTAATCTATCCTACTATAGTAATAAGATTCTCAACACTAGTGTAGTTCCAAAACTGTTATCATTTCTTTCATATGGGGGAATTCCCTATATGGGATACACTCATTCATGTGGCTTCCATTCCTTTCACTATTCTCCATTTCTTAATATTTTCATACACTAAATTATCTTATGAATAATAATTTACAATGTAAACTATTCAATACACCAAACATTAATTGAAATTTTATGCATGTCTAATCTCATAACCATAATCATTAATACATTGCGGATAAATTTAAATTAAAATCATTCATAATGGTTGGTAAAGATAATGTGAATTACCCTAGGAATATACCCTATTAGTGTCAAACATGGCATGAAGTAAGGACCGTTTTCGTGTACCAGGTTAAAGCAAGTTAGTCCTGAGACACTTTTTTAGAGTTACTATCCTGAGGTACATCTATTCATTAACCAAATCCTCTGGTACTATCCAGAAAGGGATGTATTCCTGGTAAGATTCATCTAATATCTTTCTTATGAAAATTCTAGGATGTTCTGGAATGTGTGTCATCAAATTCAATCTTAGTGTTTTTCCTTAATCTAAATTTTTTAAATCTAGTTTCCATGGTTTCTACTAATATTCCTCTAATACCAACTATAACTCCCTATCCACTGATTCCAAGAGCAAATAAATTATTTTATTACATTGTGAAATAAATATTAAATGTGATTCTCATATGACATAATAGTTTAGTATCCTTGGAAATGACATACATACATAAGTTCGACATTACAACATGAAATTAAACACTTCACAGAAAATCCAAAAAAAAATAAAATTATTCTTCTAAATTATCTTTCAATGTCATTTAAAAAATTCAACTCAGAGTACATGGGAAAATAAATAATTGAAAGGGGTGAGCTCAGATTCACATTTAGGGTATGTAAAATAGCTGGAGCCTGAATATTAAGGAATGATGAATAACTAAAGACCACATTACACTACAACATAATCTTGTTTATAATATGGATGGAAAAATAACTGAATAATTAATTACACAGTAAAACATAACCGTGGATATTTTAATTGTTTAATAATTAGGACAATATATTATAAGTTTCATAATGAGGAAATCCATCATACCAAACATCATAATAATACCATCAAGGTCTTGGCCAAGAAACTATACATAATCGGTAAAACCATAGGCCAGTTTCTCTAATGAGACCTTTCGATGCATTGATGGGATATAGTGGGCCCCAAACATCACATAAGAAGTCCAATTAATTCCTCATATTAACATGGATAACATAGAAAAATATACATGTGAAATTAGAATATCTATCCCCAAAATCTAATCATAATCCTTAAACATTGTAATTTGTATGGTGAATAGTGTCAATACACCTCATCCACTGCCAAACATCTCATAAAAATTTTAATAAAATTTGGTGTATGATAACCATAATAGATAAAACTCAATAAAACATAAAATTTAGTACTGTTAGTGAAATATATTATAATACTCTAATAAAATAATCAAGGAATTAATGATATAAATTCCATTTTAACATTGAAAATAAGAATTCATTTTTAAGATTCATTTTTATTTGTAATGATTGTTTTCATAAAACTACTATTAAAAAAATATAATTTTTAATTTAAAAATAAATTATTATGTAAAAATAACTCTCTCTTGAAAAAATTATATTGGATAATTTAAAATGGGTAAGAAATTGAGAAATTCCCTTTCAAGTTGGATTTAATATCTAGATGAATTGTGAAGGGTACCTTTGTAAAATGTGTATTTATCATAAAAAATATGTTATGATAAATATTTATTAGTTTTCAATGTATACACATAATTTAGAAGAATTATATAAAAACAAAAAATAATCAAATTTTTTTATTGAGGAAGAAATCATAACCTGAATGAAAATGCAGGTTCGGTAAGAAAACTCATACCATATGTACAAATATTTTCAGAACATGACCATAACATCATGAATAATATATATATATATTTATTTATTTAATTCAGAACCTTATATAAATTTATTTTAATTATTATATGTTTCATATGTCCATTTATGTCATTTTCATGTGTTTTTAGATAAAATTTAATCTCTTGGTAGCATTTGATTCCTTGTTTTTCATGATATGTATACTTATATATGAGTATTGATGTTCATATGGAATGCTTAAAATTCTCCTTAATTTAATTTATATGTTATAATTGAACAAATATAAGTTTAATTGTTATTAATTTTTTATTTTTTCACATATATGTAGATGAATCATAATTGATAATCATTTAGCTTAGTTATAATAGTTTTTCAATCATAGTAAACTAGTTTTGTTCTATTATTTAATATCATATATATATATAATGGTACCATTACCATTAATATGATATGATAGATATTTTATAATATTATTCCTCCATAAATATTTTTTCATGACTATTTATAAATGTGAAAATAAAGAATGAATAATTTTTGTTCAAAATTTTTGTAAGTCGGTACCTCCTGAATGAAGTTTTTGTTTTCTAAATATGAGAGATATAGAGAGTGAAGAGATTGATGATGGATCGTACATTAAAATTTTATCATTATAGTAAATATATGTTATTGGGGTTACTGTGATCATTTTTATAGGGTATGTGGGGAGGGGATAAGAAAAGAAAATAAATTCGGAACAATATTAAAAGAAAAAGGTAGAGAGTTTAACTCTTGAAATTTCCTGCTTGAGAACCTCCTTTGGGTTATGGGTTTTTTGACTTCTGAATATCCCAAGAGATCATGGATGTGGATGTGATACTATGGAATATTATTTGGGTAAAATTTTGACAAGCTTTAAGGTATATTGATTTGAGGAGGGGAGTGGTGATTTTTTGTTTTTTTAGTGGTGGAGAGGGGTGGTTTCTCACTATTTTATTCATTTATTTTTCACTAGCTCAGAATTAGTATAAATTACTAAAATATTATGTAATGAGTGTATGTGAGTTCTAACAAATGCTGCTTAAATTATAATAACAACATATGTGACAATATAATTTATGCATTCAGCATTTATCATAAATTATCATTTTTTACTATTCACAAAATTCTAGTATTTTAAAAAAATCCCCATAATCCATGCAAATAATTTTTTGAAGATTTGAATTCAAAAATGAATTCAATTTTGTTAAAATAAATTTCTAAATATAAGAAATTTTATTTTTAATAAAAAACATCAATTACAAAAAGAATACAGTTTTTAAAATTAAAACTGATTTTTTAACACCATGAAGAATTTACTAAGGATTTATTAAATTATCCTACGAATAATAAGACAACAAATTATATATTTGTGAATAAATTTTATGAAAAAAAATTTTCTTTTAAATAATTTTATTAATCATAATTTTTTAAATATATATTTAATACTCGAAAAAATAACTACACGTAATTATTAATTTTTTTAATATTCACGTACATATACCATTTATCATATATTCATTTATAAGGTGACTAATGTTTATTTATACATTAATCGATGATGTTACTATCAATATGGGTCATAATATTATTCATAAGGGTTACATTACTATTCAATATTGTAATGTTACTAATCACCAAAAAATTAAGATGATCTTACCAGAAACAAATATCTTACATAACCCATATCCATATGTATTTTATTCAAAATTTAAATCATATATGATCTAAAATTATGTATCGTGGATTTGATATAACTATCTTGTATAAATAATTATAAAAACAATGTTTCTTTCATAGATACTCAGTGTTGTGTTTGATAAATTATATATTAAATTTATTTTTAAATCATTTCTCTGTTACCCATATAATAAATATCATTAAATAAGATCTATTTTGGAAAAAATTTAAAAAATTTAGACACATAATTTGAATATATATTTTGTGTATTTCAAAAAATTACACGAGCAACACATTAGAATACATAAAAATTTCCAAACTGATTTAAAATTCATTAAATTTAATTATTCAGTCTAATTAATGGGAATTTTTTTTATATTATCCATGGTTCATTTAATATTCACATTCCTTTTTATTTTATCTATCACGACCCCTATGATGTAAAAAACGATGATATTAGAGTAATTGTTAAAAGGTTTACAGAAGGGTTATAAAATAAGGAAAACATTATCCATATTTCATTAGAAGAGATACTTTCAACTCATCATCATATTATCTTTTAGTTATATAAATTTGGAAATATTATTTCAATCATATTTAATTTATAATAATTTAATACATTAATAACATCCTTTAGTGCCACTCCCCTAACATATAAAAACGATCCTCATATCCCCTTTTCTTCGCAATTCATAGAAAAATATATCAGACAATTACGTACTAAAATGAATTCCTAATATACCACAACACATTTTAGAAGTATAATTTTTGGATTAATATCATACTTTTAGGGATAAAGGCATAATGAAGATGAGATTCTCCAAGGAAGAGGTGTAATGTTTAACCAAATATTTTTATTTCATTTCTTATTATACATCCTTAATATATGATTAAAATAAGAATAGATAATAACACAATTGTCATACACATAATGATTTTAATTTATTTAAATTTAAAAACCAATATTCATCTTCTTCATTTCCCAAATAGGGAAGAAATAAATAGTTTTTATGTACGTTAGAGTAACATATCACAAAAAGATGATTTTATTTTCATTCACCACCAATAATGGAATGTAATAATGATGGATTTAATATATATATGTATATATATATATATGATATTAATGAAATAATCATAATTAAGAAAAAATAATATATTATTTTTTTTCCTACAAATCCATCCAATGAAAAATTATTATGTTGAACTTCCATACATATTGATTAACACCAACAAGAAGACATATTTTCCCTTTTTCATAAAAATTATCACGGATGGTATATATAATGTATTAAAATAGATAATAAAATATGTTTTATCTAATATAAATTTGTAATTAAAAATAATGTGTACCTTCATTCAGTCAAATTTGATAAAAAGTGGAAACCCTACTCATGCATATGTTTGACCTACCATCTCTGTGATTGTAAAATGATTCATTTTTCCTAACCATCATTCAAGGTATGTTTGAAATTTTTTATTAAAATATAATTATTATAATTATTTAATGATGATTAATATATAGTTTACAGAAATAATTACTTATGTGACCATGACCAATATACCTTTTTATACATTATAAACTGAAAATTCTCTGAATACATGATATGGACTTAATAGATTATGTAACTAAATATGTTATTGAAATAAATGAAACATATTACATAATTATAAATTAATAAAATTATATAATTTCATTAAACTATAAAATATGTGATATTGATGAATTATATTGGAGTTAATGGATTTTCATGGAATGTCTGGAATATATGTAATTGATTTCACCTAATTTTCACATCATTGAGGCATATTTTAATGTTGTATAACTATATTATATTATCTATTATATATATTAGAATTTTTCTTTTTATATCATGAACCATTGAAACATAATGTTATATTAAACTATTTTAACAAAGGGGGTCCGACATGATAGTTTACATATGATAAATACCCCCTTAACTCAATTTTTTCCATTTGGGTTTTAACACTTCATCATGGAATATTTTATGACCTGATTATATATTAATTGATCTCTAAATTATTTTATTATATATTTTTAATATCTGGGTTATTGATTTTTTTAACCATTATAAGTATATTGATTTATTCTAAATTCAATAATATGATCTTTTCAAGGTTATTCATCTACAAAAATTTTTATTTTGGTCATTAGAAAATGTTATGCACTTATATTTTTTATGTGAGGTATGCACAACCACATTTTAATTTTTTAACATGTGTATATTTATTTTCATGATATTTTGTACTAATTTAAATTTATTCATTATTGTTTTTTTTTCAAATTTTATCAAATTTTTAGGGGATTAATGTTTCAATTTAATTTTAATAATAAGTTTTTTTCTTTAACTTCCCTTAATAATTTATATAATCCTTATATAATAAATTCATTTTAATTTTATTATCCTCAATTTTTTCCTATAATTTTTTTATTACATTATTTATGATTATGTAATAAAAATTATTCATAAAATTTTTTTATGAAAAATATAGCTTATTTCTCATGTTTCAATTAGAAAAATAAATTAATTTTTATTGATATTTTAGGAAATGTTTTTATTTTTTTTAAAATAATATATAATTCATTTTAAAACAGATTTTTATCTATATCTAATATTTCTAAACAAATAAATCTATTTATTCTTGTTATTTTTTGATTAAATAATTTTTTTTCAAATGTTTTAATAATATAACTATTTTAATGATTACTACATGAACTAAATTTCCCACCATCACGACCACTCAGTTATTTTATGATTCCATTAAAAGTTCTTATAGTTATTATCAGTAATTTTTTTCTGAATATTCCTTAAATATTTATTATTTAAATTTGATTTTCATTTTTGAATTTTTTTTATTTCCAAAAGACTATTTTCAATAACCTTGGAAGTTATTTCTTATCCTCATTGGCTCCATGTTGTTAAAACCTTGATGGCTTCATTTACATGAAATGTAATTTAACTTTAATATCTTGTTTGTTTCAAATTCCTTTTTTCATGTCTGGGATAATCTTCATGGACTCCAATGCATCTTTTGGAATTCTAAGATATCACATGAAATTGGCACGACATTTGGAACTCCTTTATTCCCTGAAAATGAGATGGAAGATGTTTGGATCAGACACGATTCTAGGATGCTGGTTGAGATTTATCAAAAATTTACACAGACTGACATGATAACCCTTTTGATTCTCTCTTATAATATCCAAATTCACTTTGATAATGAAACAAATCCCATTTTATCTATTGAATATATGGTTTATGTGTCTCTTTGGAGCTATGTCAGAAAAATGTTTCAATAAAGGGAGTTGTCATATGATACCAATCAACAAAAATTTTCTGAAGGAAGTCAAATAAGAAAATTTGTGATATTAAAAACATTTTTTTCATGATTTAGATTCTCTTAAGGAAATAGTTTCCAAATGTGGTGAATGTGATCATTCCAGACTCTCAAGAGCCTAATAGAAAGGTTCTACTGTTGGAGTCTCTGATGATGTAGAAATCATGGGAATCCATTTACTATGAAGAGGAAAATTTCAATGATTCTAGTACTTATATGAATGAATTTTTTTTTGACTTGGAGATAATATTAATTTTGGATACAACCCAAACTACAAGAATTGAAAACGACATTAATGATCAAGTAAATGGTGAATAAATACAAAATATGCCTCCTCATTAGCTACAATTGGAGAGGATCTCTATTTCAAGTAACTGAACGGTTATGTAAATCATCGAAATTTATTCTCCAGGATCCTCTAAGACGTTCCCTAATTATTAAAAATTCATCATAAATAATATGGGTTTTCAACTTGTTTCCAATATGAATACAACATCCTTAGTGGTTCCCCAAGTTGTGTTTGAGAAAACTCGTAAAATTTCACCCTCTCATGAAAAAAAATATTTTCATATTAGAAATATGATATCAGAGAAAAAACCAATATATTATTTATCAATATGGATCAATGGTTGTATGTGGTTTTATGAATTCAATTTCAAGGGACACATCTCCTGAAATATCAAAGGGAAGATGGTGGACACCGCTGACTCTGAAAGCTATGATGTCGATACCCTACACGAGTTGATTAAATTTCTTCCATCACATATGGGAAGACATATAGGTAGGGTAAAGTACCTGGAGGTGTTGACTAGTATTAAATTTGAGAATAAAATAGAAATCAAGGTGAATAATTTAGAGAAAATATAGGTTTTTAGCCTATGCGTTTGGATGTTTTTTTCTCATTCCCTGTTTGGATCCTTTGTTTTATTTCTTAATTACAATAAAAGTGGAATTTCATTTACCTTTTTTTTAATTGACCAGAACCTTGATACTACTAATGGTTTCAATATTTCAGTTGTCACATGTCCTTAAGCGCATATCCCAAACTACCAGAGGGAGCTGACTAGATGTGAGATCATATGGTGTGTATTTGGGGATAGTACTCCCTCATCACTAGAGTGTAGTAAAATGGGTATAAAATTTGAGTTATGTATAAGATGAAATAAATAAATTATATAATAGATGAACAATATGAATAAATATATACTAAAACTACTAGTATGTAATTTAATATATAGATGATGATCGCACATTTCATTTCTACAAAAACATCGAAAATATGTATACATGGTATTTTTACAATACATGAAATAAAATATAAAATCCCAAAAACAATACCATGAAGAATCACAATCCTCATGTTGTTTTTATTCTCCATTTATCCTAAGGAATAGTAAAAAACCTATAGATGTTTACTTTCCATTATCCATGCTCGTAATCATATAGTTTGTTTGGGTACTGTTGGAGACTCAAATAGGGTGTGAGATATAATATGAGTAGGAATGAAACCAATGGTATAGTTCAATCAAATCATTTAATATATAATGATATTAATGTATATGTATTTATAGAAATGTTAAGGATGCATTGAATGTAAAAAACCTATAATTGTTCTTGTTCACATGGACACTCGTCCTCTTCTACCTACATAGATCTAGATAGAATGTCATTGAAATGGCTGTCAGGACTGTAAAAAATTATATTAACATTCAATTAATGATTATATATCATTTAAATATTTAATTCAAGAGACTTGGAAAATAGAAAAACATATCCTATGAGGACTTTTTATCAAGATTAGATTAAACAGTCCCACTAATATGTGTAAGGCATTTTTCATTTCCAAACAAGTTCAAGGGATTTTTAAATGTATCATATAATTCATTTTATTAATTAACTATTTAAGTACCATTTCTTATCATTGGAATTTCTTATTTGTAATCCAGTTATTTCTCCCAATGTAACATGGACCAACAAATTACAATCCTATCCTTTTAAAACCTCATGGAAATAATAGTGTTACTCTAGGTGTGTTATAATGTCTTGGCATTTTGGCTATATCCATAAAGGTCTACCATGGGAGCCCAATTGTCACCTATATAATATATGATCAACATCCCCTTGAGTTCATCCTTGGAAACATATAAAAAATATATGTATCACTGGGACATATAACAGTTATCTCCTCCCGAGTTAATATGTGGAATTCTATATATGGATTAAGAGTGTAATTCGGGCATATGAAATTTAAAAGAAAAATATTTCATTAAATAGATTTCATATATAAACACATATGTCTCCCATGGAATATATATAGATATATATATCATGGATGGAAAAAATAGAATTTAAATAAATCAACGTTTATAAACTAATTTAATTCAATTTCAACCAACCATCGAATGTGGCTTAAGGAATGGAAAATATTAATAGACATTACTCTTAATAAATCATGTTCTCATCTCATAATATATGGGTAACTCAATATTAATAAGGCATCACATGGAATGGGCCATGGATCATTGTCATTCAACCCCCTATTGGTAATCACATCCTTCAAAATTTAAACAAAAATTCAATTTAAAATTTACAATTCAATAGTTAACATCCCATGGAAATGGGTAAAAACACACCATGATGGTGATTTCATGTTCTATCCAACCATGGTGGTCAAATTAGTTAACAAGTCTCCCAGAAAGTGGTTCCAATTCAAAGATCATGACCTTAAAACAATTATAAACATTCTCATTTATTACATAAGTCTCACCTATTCATTTATTAAATGATTTTAATCCCTTTACGGTGTGTTTCTCCAATAATATGTTTCATAACCTGATAAAATATTTATAAAAACATCAACATTGAAGGAAAATATTTAGACTGTGTACCATTGGTTGGTAATGGATAGCTTCACCAATAATAACACCTAATTTGACCCCGATCATGAGTAAATTAAGAAAAATATGAAGAGAATATAAATATAGAATATTATGTTTGTTAAATACAATTTTCAATACCAAACCAAACAATGAAATTCACAAAATAATTTACATGTAATTGATGATGATTTAATGAGAGGAACACATCTCAATTTTGTGCTCGGATGGACTAGAATACTCAATTCCTAGAATTCGAATCATGATGGAGCTATCAAAGATCAACTGCTATTGAACTTGAAAACTAATAAAATTAGGTTTAAAGATAAATTTAAATAGGTGTAAATGGATAAATTAAATTAATTTATAGGTTGCAGGATTTGGATACATGGTAGGACAAATCAAGTTAAAACCATTATTCATTTGTTGTAGAAAAAGAGGAACACCTCATGGTATACATTCACTATTTTGACATACTATTCCAATATCATGTCTCAATAAAGTATCAAAATTACAGACATTATCACAATTCCACAAACCAATAATCAAACGACTTGTCAATCTATTCATCTTTTAGGACCACATTGTCCAGCCTTGTATGGTTATAAGTAACGGTGAGTCCTTCCCGCACACTATTTTTTCTAACCACGTCCCACTACTTTATCATCCCAAAAAGTGGGATTGATGCTCCAAACCGTCCCCATTAATCTTTAATACACTATTGAAATCAATGGGTAGTCACAATATGACTTTTTTAGATATATAAATTGGCATCTGATGGAAATTAAAAAAAAAATTACCTCCAGAATGAAGCATGTTCTCATAGAATTCCCGTTTAACAAAATCATCCTCGAATTTTCCATAAATGGGTGGGCAAAATTCATATGTCAATACTATGGCCAATATACTCATACATTGGCCGATCAATCCTAGATCATGTCATATATATATGAATGTGATACCATTTCAGCCATACTGGCAGTGAATTTTTTTATTAGGATCTTCAATAATAATAGGATGATCCTCAAATGAAGCATCCATCTGTAACTAAACATCATCAATCTAAAAAAAAGATATGGTTTGAAATGATAACGTCGTATATGAGATATATTGAAGATGTCATGCTGGACCCAATACCACTATGGTTAATATAATCGACATGACACCAGACTAACTCACTCTAGAATGTGAAAAGGATTAACATATCATGGTGAAAGTGTACCCTATCTCTCGATCTTCCTATGTCCCAAACTATGTGAGATATGTGAAATTATGTGATCCCTGACTATGTATTCTTGGGGTTTTCTATGGAAATCATCATATAATTTTGGTTGGGAGCACACACTAGCTGTCTACATCCAAATCTACTAAACCTAAAATATGATATATTAAAAAAGTTGAATTTCCAACATAGTTTCATCTCCTATGTATAAAAAACATATTAGTGATTTGCATGGCCTACCCTAGAAAACATTATAAGTCTCTATCTACACAGTTTCCAAAAAGATATTGTCATTGAAGAATTCAACTAGGGGTATATAACTCTCAAAAGAGCCCCCAAAATCTAGGACGCATGCTTGTATCTTGTCCTCAAGATTTATAATCCTGAGCTCTAAAAATCCATCGATCTGGGGGTGGTATTCTATGATTAGAATCCCATATGTACCAAATTTCCAATATAGTCATTTCTAGAACCGTGATGTAAATCATGTGTCCCTATATGAAACAGTTGTATTGGGGAGTCGGTGAAGTTTTGTTATCTGAAGGATATACGACCTTCTAAGATCATCAACTGAAAAGGGATTCTAGATAGTTTTGAAATGAGAATCATTTCTTACCCAATGAATAAGAACACAAAACACATCAATAACTTGAGGTAACCAAGGTAAAACTTTCATGTATTCTATCACACCATCATTACATTTGTACTCAGGAATAGGAAGCTAAAATAAAATTAAATCCAGTCACCTGTGTTCTTCCATCACCTACTGAAAGGAGGAATATATCATGACGAAAAAAGATACATCACTATTCTTATCCAACTAGTAGTATTGGGAATGTAAATTTAGATAAATATAGGTTATGTAAGTATGTACTACCAAAGATAAAGAATAAAATTATACCATTATATCCATTCACATGTCTATTGGAACCCATACATGAACTTGTATTCGTAGAATTTCATTATATCCTACGGTCCAACTAGGATCATGGTTATCACATGCCACACTCACCTGTATGACTTGTCCCACATGATCCAATAGCTTTCTCATCAACAATCCATCCATATGGGTATAGTTTTCTAATAAAGTTGATAGAAATGACTTTCCATGACCATCCTGCACCTCCATGTGAATTTTAGGGATCAAATCCATATGATTTCACATTCTACTATACTACTAAACATCATGTATATGATTCCTCATTCTCATTTAATCAGCCACTACCATGCTCTTCCCAGGAATGTTGGTAAGCTCGATGTTAAAATACTATAGGTATTCAATAAACCATCACTACTTCAAGAATTGATCATCTTGTATAAATATTTAGTTGAATATTTTTTGGATTGTGAAAATTATAAAATTATCGCCATGTATTTACTGTCTTTATAAAAGAAATGTATACAAAACTACAGATAACTCGAGATCATGCACTGGGTAATTACTCTAATATCTCCTCAACTATAGAGACCCGTTAAATATGACTCATTCTACATATATATGACCTAAACCTAGCTTTATATTAAATGCATCATATAAATTAGAGTAACTCATTCCTACATCACGAAAAATTAGTATCATCCCTTAAGTTAATATCCATTTAAAACCATTAAATTACGAATCATAAGAATATGACCATACAAACATCACTCCTTTCTTTATCAATCTAGTGATTGGAACTACAAGGTGTAATAAGTCCAATATGAAACATATACAATAACAATATATCCATAAGAAACACCATACCCAATTAATTTTATAGGATGATCCAAAGAAACTGTATCTCTTACATTCTATGGGTCAACTGATACTCTTATCCATGATATAATGTAACCTAGGAAGGGAATCTGATTCATTTATAAGTTTAACATTGTAATATTTACATATAATGGATTCTACCTATGTGTATTAAATATAATTTCATGATGTTTGTAATGGTCATGATTATTAGTTAAATACACAACCATTTTTTCTTTGAATCCATAAAAATTGAATTAATAGAAGGATGGAAGACCTGGTTCGTGAGTTACATGAATAATACTATCACTTTCATGAGATAGAAAAACATTACCAAACACTTGAACTGACTATACCTTATATGAAAATATCTGTGGGGTATATTTGATGGTATAACATTGAAATGATGAAATCCAAATATCAAAAAAATCTTTTAGAAAACCAGCTCTCCTTATAGCCGCTCAATGATATCTTCTATATTTGGTATATGAAACCAATTTGTAAATCCTCTTTATTAATATTCCATTATTCCACTTATATACTAAGTGTTTAATCCTCATTTTATAAAAAAAATTGGAATACCTCATGTGGAAAATTCCATCTTATAATACCCTAATCCTCTACATCCTCCAGGATCCATTAGAGATCCTTCATCTCAGTAGTAGTAATCATATAAGGTGGGATGGATACTAGTGTAACCACATCAACATCCTCATTATATATATATATCTATTTCACATAAAGTAATCAAGAATATCTTCCAAGAAAACAACCTTGAAACTATAAACAATTAGAGGGAAATCTACCGTAAGCCTTCTATGTCCATATTGGTATAATCCCATAGATAGGGATGCCATCCCATCAATCCCATCATGATCTGGTCCAGTTTAGCACTCCAACACATCTAAATCACCCTTTAAAATAATCCCTTCACCCCCAGGCTATATGAATGTCACTATACAGTGATAGAAATCAATCAATGAATGAATGGTAACCAGACATTCAATCACAATACTGATTTCAAAACCTATCCTTATGAGGTTAAATATATCCCATAGTAACTTACAAACACCATTGTGAAGGGGGTACTCCCTAAAATGGAATAAATAATTTTTTCTAATCACCATTGGAGTGTCAAGTATCAAAACCCCTTCAGAAGTCTGACACATATGCCCAATGTTCGGCACAACATTCATATATATAAATCTATGAGAAGGGCCTTTATTGAGAAGAGATGAAAATAATGTAAATGATATGAGAATAAAACCTCAAACATTAGAGGGTTTGGGATCATTCTCCTCAGGTGTCAGTCACACTACATATATCTAGCCTAATTCATGGACTAGTGATCCTACTTGACTACACTGGATTGATTCTCACAACTAATTCTACAAAACTCAAGTCTGAGTTCCAAAACAAAGACCACATCATTGTCCTGATCATCTAACTATGTTATGTTGGAATGGTGATAATGAAATAAGATTCCCTATTTGGGTGAAATGTGTCATTCAAATAAATTTTTAGATTTATAACTCCTCTCTTGTTATACTATGATCATTTCCTTACCTATTTAATATGGGTGAGAAATATAAATAAATAATAACAAAGGACATGATGATGTGTAGGGAATCAGGGAAAACAATTTTGTTAGTCCACTCCAACAATTCTCCACTCCATGAGTTTGGTGATTTTAACAACCATTTCATCATATCCAATGACAAAACAATTTATTGTAGGTAGTTGACACCATAAACGGATTTTATAATTCCCTATCATTCTTTTATATGGAACAAAAAATCCACAGTTTATTATAAGAAGCTCACACTTCACCAAGACTGAGTATGAGTTGTCAAAACTCCACCAAATATAGAAAGATTGATTCTATTGACAAGAGTGTTTAAACTAAACAGTTAATGCCGCAACTGATTTTTGGAATTGATCTTCATTAACATATACCAGCTGATATAACATCAGCCTTAAGCATGATTTATTCAAGTAGAGAAAGATAAAACAATAAACAGTATAAAAATCATGAATGTATCCAATTTTTATCTATGAAAAATTCTTCATTGATCTTTCAAAATAAAATATGAAAATAAAGGTAGTATCAGAAACAACATCAGTAGTGAGTCAATTAGACAAATCAAAATATCTATGCCTCCAATGGGTATCTCTTGAATCAATTACACACTTGTTCAATTTCATGAAAATATTTTCAATTATCTCATATCTCCTCAATAATAGTATATATATATATATCAATTATTAATGAATTTATATTTATAAAATAGCTCAAATATATCTAGGTAAATCCAACTTCTAAAATATCACCCAATAAATCATGAATATTTGAATTTTAAAAACATTTAATCCATTCATAACATTCCATAAAAATAGTAATTTTCTAATACATTGAATATGATCTTTTAAATAAACCATAGAAATCCATTAAATCTGATATAAAAATGTTTTAATAGATATTTACATCCATTGGATCCATTTTATAAATCTTGTATAACATCATATATTTAAATCATTATCATTGAATGGTCAAACAACGAGTTACATTATGTGATGAAAAAACTCCAACATGGGGTTGAAATCATACCATTGATTACAAAAAAAATCTTTGATGTACCAAATTTTTTCTTCCTCAAATGTATGGTTGATCCCAAACATAGGGTTGATTACACATACTTTTCCAATAGCATAGGGTATATGATCTATAAGCACTACATTAAACGTATTGTAGGAACAAGGTTTCAATAATATGTTTACACACATCCAAAATATTTCAAAAAATATTTCAATCAGATCCATGAATTTAGTTTATCACCAAAATATATATTTCAATTAATATTAATTTCATCAAATTAAAATAAACGATAATTCATTATTAACAAAAATGCAAGAATTTATGAGCATAAAAAAAGAAATTATAAAAATTGTTTAATAAAAATAATGACAACAAATATCCCGAATTTCTATGATAGCATAACAAATGAAATAAATATATATTATTTAAAAAAAATTGAAAAAAAATTCTCACCCATTTTCATTTTAAATTATTTTATAATTTATTTTTAAAAGAAATTGTATTCCCTATTATTTATTTATCAATTTTTTTAAAATCTTCTCCCAATTTTATAAGGGTAAAATATACTACCCTATAGTAATTATATATTTCAACAAATTCACCAACATTATAATAATATTAAAACTATAACCCCCCTATTTTTGACTTCAAACATATAATTGAATTACAATTATTTCCCCCAATGAATTATGCTTCATTAAAAAGATATAAATTTTTATATAAAGACTATAATTAAATATGTAATAACTAAAATTATTATTTCATTATAATTAATCATATGTTATATCAAAAAGAATATAAAATGAATTAATTTTCCCCCAACTAATAAAAAACGGTTACTATTACAATTACATATACGTACAAATCTAAACATATTTATGATATAATCAAACATAAAGTGCATTAAATTTTAAAATAACATAATTTTTTAAAATGATATCATCAAATAACTTTTATAACATATTTTCACTATGAAACAAAAAATTTGAAATTTGAAATTAAATAAAGAGAAAAATAAAATCAATGGTTTATGTAGTAGAAGATTCTCCCGAGCATTCAAAACATAAATTTTTTTCACCAACTGCAGCTAAAACTCTCGAAATAGCCTTGATTATGTGTTTTTCATCTACTGTTTATTGATATGAATGAAGAAAACATTGTTCATGATAAAAACATCATCCTATTAATATATAGCATTGTAAAAACTTCTCTACTAAGTAAATCCAATTGAATATTCATGTATAATATAAAACATGAATTTATTCTTTTCATATTGAACTATATTTTACAATATAAAATTCCCTTTATAACAACTCAAAAACAATATTTTATATAGATTATGTTTTTATTTCTTCATATATATTTCTAGACGCATCAATAAAAGCTTATATCCAAAAAAATTTAATTCCAGTTTTCAATTTTATAATAAACCGTTCATAATACATTTCACATGAAGAGACTACTAGTTATACAGTACTATGAACTTTCTTATTTGTTTTAAAATACATTAGAAAATTATCTTATTCATATTAAACAGAATATTCTTTTAATATATCAACAATATTTGTGACTAATTTTCAAGAAGATTTTTAATAAGTTGTTCTAATGAATTTGATGGATAAATAATAAATTAGGAATAATATTATATTTTTTTATGACATAATGAATATGACTTTCATATACATTAAAAAAAATATAGAATAATAATCAAAAAATTTAATTTTTTAAAATACATATTATGTAGGTAAGGTGACTAAGACATGTAAATGAAAGTAATTATTCATAAATAAAGTATAATGATTTCAAATAGGTTTGAAGAAGATAAATATAAACATTTCATATAATAATAAAAACAATATTATATATGGATTAAAACAATATTTTAGAGATATTTATAGTTTTTATAAAATAAAAAATTTAAAGAATAATATGAATTTGAATAAATGAATAAAGATGAGTTTTTATCAAATTCGAGAGATATCCAATTTTATACCTAGTATAAAATAGTTTATTTAGAAGAAAAATATAAATTTAAAAATGAAATAATTCCTAGATGAGTGATTTTAGTACTCTGTTTTTTTATAATGAACTAATTTCATGCATCTCATGCTTTCTGTAGATACATTAATATATCATAAATATCAACCTCTCATATATTTAATGATAAATCATAGTGGTGTACTCATATGAAACATAAAATATAAGTCTTTTGTAGTCATATGATTTTTGGGTCCAATAATGTTAGAATATAAATTCTTATCTAATCAATTATGTTTATTTTTTGCAGGAATTATACTATTCTTATTGAATAATTATTTGAAGCAACAAAAACTTTTAACACTATAATTTCATGGTTTTATAAAATTGAAATAATTTTCATGTTGAACATTAATACCGCAATTAATAAAATTATAGTATATATGTTTTTGTTATTTAGTCATGGAACAAAATAATTTTAATATATTTTTTGGTCTTTCACCCTTAAATATTATAATATGTTTTCTTTTCTAGATATTGATTCTGTAAATGATTTGATAAATATATTTTTCCCTTTTTATCAGCATAATTGATGCTTGTTTTAAATAACAAACATCATCCTATAATTAATTCATCTTAGTGTAATTAAAATTAGAACCCATTTTAAAATTATTACACAGTAAATATATAATTGTTTTGTTTATTTAAATTATATAATTGAACAATATCTTAATAAATTCTGTTTTTTTTACTTTATGACTAATATATAACTTGTAGAATAATGAGATACTTAATTATTTCATTATAATAATGTTCTTAAAAACTAGTGTTCAGAGAGTAAAACAATCATACCTAATCTGTATAGTGAAAAATATGTACCATTTTTTATTTCTGCTCATCCATAGAAAATATAGAAGATTTATTGTGTGAACAAGAAGTTTTAATCAATCTAGATTTTATAATTTTCATTCCATTTTTATTGTGATAATATTTTCTTTTAGCTTTGAGAAAAGAAAAATTATCCTTTTTATAGCCTTTTATGTTATATTCGTAGCATCTATTTACATCAGTCCCATTATTTGTTGTTCTATTCATTTTATAGATTTTGCTTGCATGATATTATTAATATTTATCTAAATCATGATGGCATGAATTAGATGAATCAACTTAGGTTATTTTGATATAATCTTATTCATTAAATATATTTTGTTCTTCTTCAACCTACATATCAACAACATATATAATTAATGTTCCAAAAAAATCCATCAAATCTAAATTTTATATGACAATAGATTAACGTATGTTTACATATATAGATTCCATTTATAGGGTATAACTATGCGTAATTTGGAGGATTGATCACATTGTGAAAATGTATATCCCAAATCCGCAACTTTTTTTCAATATCTATCAATCTTACATTCATTTGGGTCATAGTTTCAATCTCATATATTCTAAAAGTTTAATAATTTACCTTCATAGTAGTGTACATTAATTGTGATGTATTTTAAATTCTTTTAAAGGAAACTACCATAGTATAAAAAGTCTCTTTTACAATCATAAATTGAGATAATTGTTCAAATTGAACAGTTCATAAACCACACAGAATTTAATTCATAGACATTAAGTTGTGATCATATTATCATTCTTAATAATCATTCCAGTCTTCCAAATCATATTTTGGAATTTTATATGACTTTATAATATTAAAATAAACCCTTATTCACATATTCTTTATAGATAAACACACATGTATTGTAGAATCCATAATTTTCACAATTCAAATAAAGTGCATAGAACCTTGATATACGATCTTTGGAATCATCTATATCAAGATTTCATCATCTGAATATTTAGTGAATACGTTTTAAATATCGTAAATTGTTTAGTAGACCATTATGATATTACATGTGGATATCAGATAGGAAAAATAATTTGATGAAAATATATATAATATGGAACCCTACCTCTGATACCAATTGCAAGACATAATATAGATGATGAATGTAAAGACACAAGTGGGGGTGTATTTTTTTCTTTAAAAAAATTGATAGATTAAGAACTCCTCTCTAATTACACAGTGAAACTGTCATTCCCTTTTAAGGATGAGTGTACAATGAACAAAAATAATGAAAGAAGAACACAATTATATATATTATTATTTGGAACAAAGACCTCTTAGTCCAATCCACTGATTCCCAAATCCATGTGATGAGTGATTTTAACTAACATTTAATATTAATATAATACCATAACAAATTCTTGAAATTAATTGAAAACATAAAAGTCTATTATAGGTCCTTTTGATTCATTTATATTGAGATAAAAAAAATAAAATTATACAAAAAGATGACAGTTTCCCATGACTGAGCCTGAGTAGTTGAAATACCCAAAATACAATAGAGATATATTGTTTTTTGAATACAGGTTAAACATCATTGTTTTATCATCAATAAAAAATGTAATTTACAATCAATAAAAAACATCAATTTATAAATCATCAATATTTCACATTATGTCTTCAAATGTAAATTGATAATAAACATGAAAGATGAAAAAACCTAAATGAGACCCATGTGCATCTCTAGAAAATGATTGTTCGACCATGAAGTAGATGATGTAACAAAAAAATACACAGTAGTAACCTCAAGAATAGTGAGTCGATCAAAAAGAAAAAAATATATGTCTTAAATGTGTATCTCTAATTGAAATAAAATAGTTTTTGTATTTCAATAATATAATTTTATTTTCAATATATATCACCTCTTATAATATTTATACTAATGAAGAATGTATCTATAATTATAAATTATGTAAAACTACTCTTAGTCTAACCAAATCTATCTATATCACATAATAAATATTGAATATTGCTATTTCAATAACATATATGAGATTTGAAACATATCATAATAATTGTAATGATTTACTCCATTAAAAAGGTTCCTTCTAAACAATCATTATGAGACCTTGAATTGGATTTACAATATATATATGTATATCTTTATGTGTGTTGAAGCTGTTGAATAAATCTTGGATAAAATTTGAGATTTAACACTCCAGCTTAGAATTGTAAAATTTATAGTTCCTTCATGTTGATCAAAACTACAACATAGGGATGGAAACATAAAGTTTTGTTACAAAAGTAGGGTTTATGCACCATACATTTACTTCCTCAATGATAATAACGATTCTAAATATAGGGGTGATTATTTGTAAATTTTCAATAGGGTAGTACATGATTCATATGTAATATTTCAATCATATTGTATCAATATTGTCTCCAAAATAAATGTAAACATATTGAGAATATTTAAAAAAATGTTTTCCATGGACCGATGAATTAAATTTATTTCATGTGTAAAAATATCAATTATTATAAATATAATGAAATTTAATTAAAATAATATTCATTAGATACATAAATATGGGTGCTTGGAAGAATAAAAAAAATTAATTAAATTTTTGAATCAACATTATCTCCATAGGATGTAATCTAACTCCATTCAAAATGAGATTTTTCTGAACCTTCTCTTGTTTGTGGAGTTGTTGCAGATAATCTCTCGCTAGATGAGGGAGGAATGGTAGTGAAAAATAATTTTAGATACTCCATCATGCTACAATATTATAAATCGATTGGGTCTCCCAACCACTAGGGCCTTATATATCCTTCTCTATGAAAATGGTGGAACCTCACCTTACTATATGAGTATTTTATCTACAAAATAATGTCACCTAATCGATTATTTAGATGATGACTCCTACAACTAGTAGATTTAGCACATTTTATGTATGTTGAACTACCTTGGCTTGCACCCTTATCCTCTCTCAATTTATGATCATCAATAAGTGACCTATTATCTATTTTAAAAATAATAGTTAAAAAAGAAATTCACCTATGATCAGATGTCATATCTAAGACAATACTTGAATCACCTCTTTTTAGATAACTCATCACCTATCTGAATAAGTTTAAATCACTTGAGCTCTATAAAATTAGCTGAATATTCCATTACTTATAACACTCCCTACTGCATGTGTATTAATTTTCAAGCTTTATCATCCATCAATGTCCTTGGATAGATGTAATTAATGAATCCAATTTGAAAATCCCTCTATGATGTCTCTCTATTATGAAAAGTCTAGGTAATGACATCACATAATCTCTTAGAGGAATCAAAAAACATATAAATAAAGTTATTTACCCTCCTCTTGGGAGGGGTCTGTATATGTTCAATGATATAAATAATTTCCTAAAGCAATGTCCCTGAAGCCTATGGCCAGTCATTACATGATAACATGGGGTGATACTACTACTTGAACTCATGCATCATCTCCTCAATAGTTCAATAATGTCATGGTACTCCAAAAATAGTCTGTAAGAAATGAATAAATCCTTCATGGAACTATGTCATTTCATATGTGTCCAGTAAAACTACTGATGAAAAAACTCTTTGTAAATTTGTATCTACTATTAGCACCTAGAAAATTGATTAAGGTGTATGGTCATTACCACCCTCCTATATTATGATTGGAGGTCTACATGGTGGAATTACTATATAATGGAAGACACATGCCTCATAATGGAACATCAACAAGTATCAAATATCAGAGAATACTTATTGAAATGAAATAGGTACAAGCCTTCTAGTATAAGAACACAACCCACTAATTGCTCCATGAGCATGATTGGGGAATATTTCAGATTATATATAAAATTAAAAAATAACTCTTATTACCCAAAAATATTTTAATATTAAGGTCAGGTCCACTGTTATGAACAATTTTTTATTCCATTTTATTCATATATTGATTTCCATTTTATCACAATGGTTTTTTAAATATTTTAGAAAAATGGTTCACCAAATTATGATATATAATGTTCCATACTCCTTATGAACAAAAATATCACATCCACCTGATTTATGTCTCAAAAAATTTATATAATTTCTATCAAAACCCCAGGGATAATTACACATATCTCAAAAACATAAAATCTACAAAATTATTCGATATGGCGTGGAAAAATAAATGGAATGTGAAATATAAATTCTTCAAAAACATATGCAAGATATGGAATAAACTCATCTTCTTGTGTTGAAACAAAATAAAACCTTAATTGAAATCCATTATAATATCACAATTCAATTTTTTCGGCCAATTCTAAAATCAAATCAACTATAATAGTAAATATATTGATATAAAAAATTTCATTAAAGGAAATTTTGATTATTCATATACATGGGTTAGAAATACCATGTGTATCTCATTATAAAATTCCATTTCCTTATTATCCCATTATTTTATATACAAATAGTTTTAAGACTAGAAAATACTACTCTAATTCTTTATAAGAACAAATGAAACCTGAATTCCACTTAAGGTTCCCGAATATGGGTTAGACGCATGGACTCAAGCACATCTCCTAAAACAGTAGTTACTATTGACTAGTACTGATGTCCTATAGTGTGTCTAAGGGAGACTATTTTCCCATCACCAATGTGTAGGCTAGCAGGTTTAAAATATTAGATAAGTATGAGAATATGTAAATCAATTTCACAGTAGTCTAATAACATGTATAGATATATATAAACAATCCTAATATGGAATCTCAAATATTGATGAGGACAATACATTCCATGTATACAAAAAAATAAAAAAAATTACATGGGGGATCAAGAGTACAAACAAAAAATTACTAAAATGAAAAAAACTATCCTACCCAGCATCACAATCCTTAGCTCGGTCATGTTCTCCTCTGATCATAAGAAGTAATCATGAAACTATAGTTGGGCTCTTTCCCTTATCCATACATGCATTTATAGGGTATGTTCAGGTACCACTAGTGGACATCACATTGTGTGAGGTATAATCCTAGTATGAAACCACCCAAAAGACTAGTACCATGCAGTTTGTGAATATATAATTATAACTATGTGCAGACAGCATAAGAAATTTAAATAAATTACTAAAATTTAAAAAAATATAAAAACCTGGATTCCCATTAACATACATCATTTTCTACCTACTTTACCCCAAACATAATATCTATTAATTCATATTCATTTCTATATAAATTTTTATTCATGTTCTTTAAGAGAATCAATCTAACTTATATAATTATATCGTGATGCCTAGAACATATCCTAGTGTCTCGTGTGAGGATATGTGATTGAGATATGCCTAAATGGCCATCTATAATTTTTAAGACACTAACCTTGTCCAATAATTTGTTTTTCCTTTGAAGACATTTAAGAAATTAATTTCATTAAAAGACCATTTAAGAAGATGAAATTGTATTTTTCCATCCACATTTGGAATCGTGGAATAATTTTGACAATATCATGAACCAATATCTTACAATCCCATCTAATGGAATCCAGATAATAATATTTCTATCTCTCTATTTGTAGTATACCATCACTAGCATTAGACTATATCCTTGGTCATCCAATCAGGGAGCCCAAATGTTATTAATGACATATATGATCATCTAAAACTTTATTTCATCCTTGAAAATACATTATAATCTATGTATTATGCAAATGTATTAGAAAAATGCCCCATGATTCCTTCCTTCGAAATCCGTTTAAGGAGTCTATGTGTCACTTGGGAATTATAAAGGTAAAATACAAAATTGTCTTTCATTGGACTTTTTATATAAAATAATTTTTCACCTAAGGTATATATCATTGTATATATATATCATTCATGAAATCAATATAAATTAATTAAATTAGAGGTCAACACATTATTCTTTTTAATTTCAATTCACCTCAAAAGGAAGTTTAATCCACGACTCCATAAATAAGGAATTCCTCATTAATACTCAATTGGTAATATAATTATATAACATTAGTTGAATATTAACCAGAGATTACATAAAGTGGGACAAATATAATAGCTCTTATATCCATTTTCTTTATTGAATCCATTTAAAATTCATATTAAAATTTATTTTATTATTTTCAATTAAATAACAAAAATCCCTTGGGAAAGTGTAATAACACACTTAAAATGTGATTATAGATTCAATACCCCTATGATGGTATAACTAGTTATCATAGAAACCAAGGTGTGGATTTAGTTCAAGGTTATATACATTATACAATTATCAATGTTCTCATTAATTACATAGGTATAACATATCCTTTTAATTTAATTATTCAAATCTATATCAACATAATCACTCTGATATTTGTTTGTGCGGCACAATGTAATTTATAAAAACACATCAAATTTATGATAAAAGAATTATACCACCTAACATAGGTTCTTAGTGGATATCTTAGCTAGTATTTGGTCATTATTCATCCTAGATTGGGTGAAAATTGAAAAAAAAAATGAAGAAACTATAAGTTGTGATAATATTCATGTACGTAAATGAGAGTTCCCAATACCAAACAAAACATGGAAATAAATAATTTTAATTGATTAATTAGTAATATATAATAAATGAGATGAACAACTCTTGCTTCTGATATTGTTGGAGGAGATCTGTTGATTCTGACAATAGTCAACTAAAGGAAGCTCTCAAAAATCAATATATATCAATCATGATGAAGAGAAGAATTCATTTGTAATATAAGTTTAATTTCTTGAAGAAATTTAGTTGTACACAATTTAATTTATTCCATTGTTTGGATGAATTATTGGAAAATTTTTGCACTATCAATGCACCCATTGTTGAAGGAATGGGGCACTTCGCAAAATTTACTCCCATGATTTGGTGAAGAATGCTCAAACCATGTATCCCGGAACATTCAAAATTGCAGACATTATGAAATATTCATGTTCCTCCAATCCAAAAACATTTATGACATTCTAGGATATAGGACCCCACTTTCTATCCTTTCATCATTAAATGTAACTATGTTCCAATCCCCACGTGGTTTGTACTAAATGTTTATAAGAAAAATTTCACCCCAAAAATATGGGGTTCGGGCTCCGAACCAGCTATATAAACCACTTATTAAGAGATGAAAAAATAATGATATAATAATATTCCATATTAAGATATATAAATATTGAATTTAAAGAACGTAAAATATTCCATTTCACATGATATAACTCGGGTCAAACATTTTAATAGAACCAATTTGTTTTGCATGTGTCAAAAATGTTATAAATGGAATAATGGTTGATTCAATGTGATTTATGATTAAATGAATTATCAATTTTCATTATTTATTTCATTAGACTTATACATTTTAAACAGTCAGGGGTTATTATATTATATTCCTTGTATTGGTGGCTCTATTATAAACTATTCATAGGTGGATTCATTATAAATTGTGCATGGGTGGGTCCATTATAGCCCTCAAATTTAACTGATAAATTTTACATTATCTATTGAACTATGGTTGATGTTGACCATTACAGTTATTCAATATGTAAATTTGATTATAATAGTTATATGAAGGGGATTTCCAAAGGTACATATATGAATATTCCATTCTATATAATTAGTTTTAATGGAAATCATCAGTTTTGTGATCTACCTTTTAATGGGTTTGAATTATCATATGTTATGAACATAATCAATGATTATGTTAGTATACCCCTGTACATTCCTTATGTATGTATGTGATCAAATATTTCTTTGTGATGTAACATTTTTTATATGGTTTCGTTTTTTTCACCTTTATTTATATAAAATCCATTAATTTGATGATAATCTTTTTATCACCACATTTGGGGGAGTGGGTCCAATGTTGTTCCATTTTCCGTCATAGTAATGATTTTACAAATTTAGAGAATATGGAAATTTCTATTGGGGATATCATAATATTTATGGATGTTATCACCATTTTATAATATCTCGGATGATCATAAGACCCAATGTCATATAAACCCCTTTGAAATTTTTGGTGGTGGGATATTAATATAATTATGAATATTTTGGGATAATATTTTATGTAATATAAACAATTTTCATAATAATATATTATTAAATATTATATTTGAGGAATAATTATTGTATATTCTTTGTAAAATAGTTGAAATTTATTGAAAACGTTAGGGTTAATATGTTCTTTGATATTGAGGAAATTATTATTATTTAGTATAACAGTTTTATTACCTGCGGAGAATATATGATTTACCACATAGATATACATGGAATTGGAATGTGATTTAGTTACGCTGACATAAATATTAATTTTTAAAAGGATCTCTAATTTTGGGAAATTATATGATTAATATAATAAAAATACTTCTATAAATGATCACATATTTTTTTGGAATTAATGTTGAGTTATCGTTTTGAAATGAATATGAATTTGTTTCAATATAGAGATTCAAAATAATTATGGAAATGATTCTAAATTTTATTATATTATAATATTTGGATATTTAAATTGTTGGTATATGAATTTTTGAGTGACTAATGTTGGTTAAATATAAATGTAAAATTATTCATTGAATAATATTTGGTCAAATACATCATATTATTATTTCTAAAAAAATGATACAGAATAATTATATGGATTTTAATTTTAAATGTATATAGAATGATATAATTTTAATCGTCGGTTTAATTATGTAGGATTTAGTTATTAATGATGTATTTCATCATATGATGGTTTTTTCAATCATCGAAATTTTTTACAATGTTCTATCGATTTTGGTTTTGGTTAATTTATAAAGAAAAAAATAATATATTGTCACCATTTATTGGATTGTGTGATCATATATAATATGTATTTATTTCAATAGAAATGAAAACATTATATTGAATACACCTTGTTAATAGAAAATGATGTGATTTTGGTGTAAATTTATTAAAGGATGAGACTACAAATTTCAAGTTATTATATTTACTTATTTTCTTAGACTAGTTGATAAAAGAAGTTTTCAACACTATGAAAATGATATTTAATAAAAAATAATTTTGCATTATTTCCTTTATTTATTTCATATATATGGTTTTTTCACAGCTCATTGATTTATATTTTTTTGTTCATTAACATCCTCGTGATCATTCACATTATTTTGATCAATATTCTCTATTTCCTTATATCATTACATAGAAAATATATTTTCCTCCATGAAAATATTTTCACTTCCCACATGTTTTATCCTATTTGGAATCCTAATTATCTGTAATTTTATATATTCTTGATATTAACTATTACCATTATCAAGAGGATGTTTTATTAATTGAATTTAGAATGTAGTACTTCAATATATTTATTTTCATATGTAAAACCATTGATTAATGAGATTATGTTCAAATCAGTATGATTTAAATTATTAATGGGATGATAACTTATCATACATAGATTTTATAAGAACACTTTGTTAGAGAACCAATATGGCATAAAACAACGAGAAAAAATAAACCATGAAATATTATTATTTTATGAACATTGAAACATACAAATTAAACAAGTGTATATGAATTGGATTATACAAATTATGAGATATATAAATAAACTAAAAAATATTAATTTATTGATTAATATATATCAAATTAGAACATAATTTTTCAGTGATGACATTTTATGATTCAGAAATATGTTTTCATCAAAAATATTTTATTATCACTTTTGATGAGTGAATAACATTAGTCATTTTTGTAAGGTTATGAAATTCTATGTTTTGAAAAAAATAATAGTATTAAAAAAATAAATTTTTGAGTTCTGATAATGTTAATTTTTTATAATTTTTAGAAAATGTTTCATTATTAATGAATATTGAAAATGATGATTTTTGGACACTATATTTTTTCATGTAATTATAATGAAAAATTATTATTTTTTATTTTTTATAAAATATAATTATTTCACCTTCATTAAAAGTAATCCAATAATTTTCATTTTCATGAATTTTATAAATTAATTTTGTATATAATATTTTGTATACATAAAACAAATACATATAAAAACTACTTTCATGACATTTTTCTAGGATAAATTTTAAAATAAATTCATAATATTAAAAAAAAATCTCAAGAAATTGATTAAAAATATCGAATCTTTTAGCCCAAATTTAATTCAATTAGTCTATTTCAATATTGGTTATTATAAATAGTAATATTATTAAATTTTCATTTACATAGTATAGTTAAAATGAGTTAATTAGGATTAAAACTGTTATGATAATTATTTAAATTAATTTAAAAATAATACATAATTTCACATGATAAGTTTATTCCAAATTTAAATAATCTAATATTAAAATATAATCCATTTTTCTAGTGAGGATTTATTTTTACATTTATAATATTTATGTAAATGATAAATTAAAAAATGTCGGTTTCTTACATTTAATTAAAATATTACTTTCTAAAAAGGATAAAAATAAATTTTATAGTTATAAATGGTAAATTTAATTGGGAATATTTATTTATCTTGAGAATTTATTTATAATTTGTAATTATTATATACTAACCTTGATGTTTCATGAAATTCCAACAGAGTTCTATTCCGAGAAGTAAAAAAGTAAAATAATTTATTTTAAAAATTATGAAATTAATACTATTTTTTTGATTGAGTATTCCCTATAAATATTTAATATATATAAACAATAATGGATGTGTTACATGTTTGTATTCAATTTCCATTGCATTAATTTTTTGTTCAATGTGAAATTATTTAATCATTCTCTAAATGAATTTAATAGAAATTTATGATAGAAATATTTTATTAAATTATTCAAAAATCATAAAAATATTGAAATAGGGAAATTATAATGAAAATGATTCTACAATATCATTCATTGGGAATTTATGATCCAATTTGTACCAAATTAAAAATATAAAACTTAAAAATTATTGTGGTTATTATCATAGTTTAGGTTCAAATTGGTTATCCAAGGATTTAAATAAAATTGTAATGTTTAAAACTTCCATTACACATATAATATTCTTATTTAATGATTATATTAATAACCTTTCTTCATTATTCTTTAATACATGACATGTCCAAACAATTTTAAATGAGTTAGAAACATATTATAATATAATATTTATTGTATTTCCAAAATATTACATTACTGGTATTTTATAATAAATAATATTATATTAAATGAATTAAAATTCAACAAAATCACATACTGGGTCAGTAAGTGGGATATTGTTTAATATATCAAAAAATAACCATTTATTTTTACCATCCATTTTATACTAATATTCTTTATCCTAAATGTGTAAACCAAATTGATATCATGCATATTTTCAAAGGGGTTCACTGAAGGTTACAACTATCATTTAAGGTTACAAAACAGAAAAATGTAAAAAATTTATTTAATGTTATAATTTAGACACATACTCTTTTTTTATTGTAATTATATCATTTTCAACCACTTTTCCCTAAAAATTAATTTATAACAATTTTATATTTTATTAAATCACATGAGTGCCCCTCCCCTAAATTAAAAAACTGAACCACCCCTCCACTTTTCTTCATAATTATATATATATATTTTCATCCAGGACCCACTAAAATACCTTTATAAAATAAAATTATATGTTTTAGAGGAATTTTTTTAGGATTAATACAGTCCAAATATAGTTTAACGTGCAATGAAATGCAGTTTTTCTGAAGAATATGTGTATCTCTTCATAGACCGTTTTATCCATATTTCATCATATTGCTCATTTGGATCGTATTAGTACAATGTGAAATAATTTAAAATGTATATTAAATATACTTATATGTTGTTAATTTAGTTAAAAACCCATTATGCATACCCTACATCCATTTAATGGGAAATTAATCCATCTTTCATCTGTGCTGAGGACTACTGCATCATAAAAAAATGTAAATAATTTTCAATCACCAACTATCACATAATGTGATAATTATGTATTTAATGAATATATATGATTTTTATGACACAATAATATTTATTTGAATATAATATACCATCTTTTTTTATTATTCTATCCATTGAAAAATGATAATTTTGTTCGTCTGTACGTGTGGATTACACCTCCATGATGAGTTGAGATAATGTTTTTGTCACCACATCATACAACATGTATATATGAATTATTTAAATAGACAATATGATATTTATGTTATAATCATAATTATGTTTTGATAAGATAATATTTACCATATTTCTCTATTGTTTACTGAAATTTGGAATCAAAACCCATTCATACATATGACCTAAATATACATGATTGTAACATGAGTCATTTAGTGTGACCATAATTCATGAAAGGATTTAAATGTGAAACTAAAATATTTAAATAGTTATTTTATAATTATTAATATTCTAGTGATTATGAAATATTGTCCAATTTTCAAGGGTGGACAAAACAAATTCCTTTTAAAATTATGAAACAAATCAACACAAAATAAAAAATGGTTACATAAATGATTATGTAAATATATATTAACTAGAAATAAATTATTTAAAATATTTAATTAAAATTTAAAAAAGATGCATATTTTTCTTTAAGATTTCAATAATTGATATATGATTAATATATAGTAGTTAAGGGACATACATAGAATGTATAGAATCATGGTAATGGGTTCCATCTCATTTCACTTCATTAGGGATTATTTTAATGTTTAACGCATTGTTTATTTTATATGGTGTATATAATTATAGATTTTAATTATACATCAGAAAAATTTCCAACAATATTGTTTTTAAAACTATTTCATCCGTGGGTATATTCCATGAAATTTTCCCCATTGTAAGGAGTCTCTTAACTCAAATTTCCCACTGTGTTTTAAATTATTATCATTAAATTTAGATTTCCATATTGTTTATTAAATTAATATCTAAATTTTTTTATTATATATTCCTACATATTTCCGTTTTATTTAATTTTTTTAAACATAATTACTCATTTTATTAATTATAAAATTAAGGATATGATATTTATAAGGGTTATTTGTTCTACATTTTATTTCTATGGGACTTACATTTATATTATTAACCTATTATATTTTATGATGTGCCTACACAAACTCTTTGAAAATTTATATCATGAATTTCATTATTATCCAAATATTTAATTTTTTTATTTGAATGTACTTTGTCACATATAATATGATTCAAATGTTACCAATGTGGTAGATTATTTTTGTTTCAATCTTATTATAATTATTTTTTCTTATGATTGAATTTATATTGATAACATATATAATACAAATTTTATAAAAAAATTTAATGTGTATTTTTCCTATAACTATTTTTATATCTTCTATATTTTAAAACCATTTTCCACTCATTGGTTCTCTAACTAGTTCTAAAATCATTTTAGGAAAAGAAAATATTATTTCTCCACTTTTAGTTGGGATGAATTTTATTTCCATATAAATATTTTATGAAATTATTTTAATTTTTTTGATATTATTAAATTATTTTTATAACACAATTTATTCTCATGTTTAAATTATAATAAAATCCTAAAAAAATAATTTTCTAGTCTTTATTTTGAATAAGGTAATTTTATCAATGTTGTGAACAGATTCATTATTTGAATTCTTATGTAATGAATTCCATTTCTTAGATTCATGAAAAATCGATGATTTTATGATTACATTATCTGTTTTAATGGTAATTTGAAACATAAATTTATTCCTAATATTTTTTATATAATTAGTAATCAAATGATATTTTAAAATTTAAATTATTCTTTTTCCACAATAAATTTTTAATGATTTTTTATTGTAATGTATATTCATTAACAAAAAAACAATCGATGTTACTTATGATCCTCTAGGGATATTTGTAGTTATACCATTGTAATTCATTCTATTGATATATTATGATTTCTTCAATGACATTATCATGTAAAAAGATTCATTTATAATGGTAAATCATGTTATGATATTATTAATGATCACTTTTTTTATTATTTGATGAAATGAAATTTATATTTAAATTATACATGTTATGATTTTTAAAAATTATATATGATGATAGGTGATTCAATTATAAAATAATAAAGGTGGTCATATTATACCCTAACAATGGGTGGCTACATCATATATTGGGGATGGGTTGGTCTGTTATATCATTTCATGAATCAAAAAATGATTATTCTATCTGGATACTTTTGTTATATGTTAACTTTATTATTTATTCATCATATATGAGTTATTTTATGTGTGATATGACGATGAAGTTCCAAGGAACCTATAATATAATTATTTTATTATTAATGATTTCTCGTGGAAATTATTATTTTTCATTATATTTTTAGTTTGTATGAAATATCATATGATATAATCATGTAATTGGTTTTTTTACCATACCCTTTTTCTGATATTATGTTAACTGACGAATTTTAATATTTAATTCTAATGGATTCCATTAATTATTAATTGATATCAAATATATTATATATCTTTTTCCCTAATATGGGATGAATGATTTAATGTTTATTTTTCTAGTAAAGTGTAATACATTTCATGAACACAGATGGGGATGATATAAATAATTTTGAACAATTTCTTCATGTATCAATGTAGTTATGTATAATTTTTCCATAATTATATAAAAAATTAACTAAACGGTCATTCATCATGTCTAGTTCGAAACATTTCCTATTGATATTATATGTTTTGGATGGTTTAAATTGGATCACATTATTTGTATCAATGTAGAAAATGTAATGACTATGATTTGAGAACTGTATCTGGGAGTGAGAGTCCATGGATGTTAATATTTTAATAAAATGTTTTGTAATTTAATAAGTTTTTAATGGTATTTGACCATGTATATATTACAAATTCGTTTAACAGATACTCTTATAGAAATTTTTTATTTCAATGAGATTAAATTTGGTTTCAAAAATTATTTTTGTGAAGGATTTGTTAAAATTACTTTTGCGGATATAGCACTATGGATATTCATCACTGGATATTTTTTAGTGAGGCTCATTTGGAACTTTTATATTGAATATCATGGGGGTATGTGAGACACTATTAGGATTAAATTTATTCATTTTTTATATGTATTGTGTTAGGACATACTGTGGTGATGAAATAGATTTGGGGGTGAATTTTTTTTATGTTAATAATAATCATAGATTGGATTTTGTTAGTTGAATTTGATCTATTAAAATATTAAACAATTCTACAACACTAATATACTTACTGTTTTATGAAAATGAATAAATTAAAAAAAATTGAACATAAAATTTTCGCAATGGTTTAGATATAAATTATAATAGGATAATCTTCAAACCTCTCATAAATTTAGCATGATGGAACCAGCTATATTAGATCACATTTGAATCATAGTGAAAACTACTTATATCCACCTTTTTACACCTCATGGATAACCCAAATCCATTTCCATTCATATGATTATAAAAAATCGCATCCTATTACTAGATAATACCCAACCTAGATGATTACATGATAAATACTATCCTTATTACTATTTTTGGTTTATATAGAACTTGGTATTTTAATATGAGAAAAATATCATTGAATTTTAGTGGTGTAGACACAACTTATAATTTCTCATGCTTATTTCTAGGTTATGGTTTGTTGCGTTTCAAGAAGTGCCTAGTTTTATATGTGTACATACTAAAAAATATTATAGGAGAGGTCGTTTCCTTTTCAGTTTTATAGGTTATAGGAAACACCATACTCTAAGGGGATAGACAAAAACTGTTCTTATATGGAAAAATAACAAAACCATAAGTACTTTTTTTAAGTAGTATAACCCATTTCGTTATTCAATAAGTGTGAATATACATCATAGACTATTAAATCATGAATAATTAGTAATAATATTTATCTATATGCATTATTCATGATTATGACGTTTTACATTTGATAATGAAGAATTCAACCTCTTATATATGCTAAAATATTGAAACATCAAAAACCATCATTTCAATTATGGAACAAGTTGAATGACTGAGCTCTAGTACTTGATTTCAATAAGGAAAAATATCATTATATGAAATGGTACATTTTTCTCACACATGGAATCACCACCCACATCAATTCATGACAATCCTACATCAACTCCTCCAACATGATTTTAAGAACAATAAATCTATTATGGAAAATTATGATATCATCCTCACCTATCAACCAGTCTAAAGGTGTCACCCTACCTTCATGGATTTCCATCAAAGATAATCAGTATGGGTCATTATAATGTAAATACCTGATCTATATCAATAGTGAAGACTCTGTTGAAATGAAAATCATAGTCATATGCTCCTGATCCTTCTATACCACCACATGCATCTTAGCTCCTAGATTAAACATTTTCCACTAATCACTAGACTCCGAAATATCCCACTTATATGTTTTTCAGGTTAATTAAATAAAAACCTTATTCCCATTATTGATTATATATACAATTACAAAATTAACATACATCATATACTCCATCCATATCTAATACCAAATATTTAAATTTCATTGTGAGAAGATACAATTTATGCACTTTTGATGTTTAAACGCCATAATCCTCTCACCCAACAAACAATTCAACTATGAAATCAATATATAAACCACCACATCCTACTCAAGGTGATGTGTAGGGTAATTCTTTTCATGTGGCATCATCATCTAAGTCCCATAAACCAAAAATTTAGATCTCAGCATCAATACTACTCCAATATCTGTCTTATATGAATCATAAAACACTGGGTACTACTCACCAAAATTGTTTAGGATCTAAATTTGTGATGATATCATGCATTTCATCGACTCTTGAAAATCATTTTAACAAGATCAAAAACATCGAAACATTATCCCATTGTATTCCATGACCAAAAGGGGTGCTTCTAATCTAGAAAAATCATGGATGAACCTCTGATAATATACATATAAAACATAAATATATGGAAATAAAAAAAATTGTTGTCCAATGTTGAGTACTCAAGAGGGGGCTGAATTGAGTATCTATAAAAATTTCTAAAAAACAGATCACTTAAAAAGATTCCCCAAAAAAATGAATATTATCTAGTTAATCAAGGTAATATGGTTATAATATATTGATTTTTCATATAACAAATTAGAATATTGATTAACTCTCAGAAATATCAATGTGAGGTATTGATATTAATTTTCATGCTACTCTAATAAAGAAAATGTTATAACTTACATCCCACACTAACTATGAATGTAAAATCAAGTTTTCTTAAATATAATGTTAAAAATAGATAATCTATATTAAAAGTCAGAGCAGATAAAACAAGTCTTTTAGTCTCAAGAAGAGTCTTAATCCACTCCACTTGTTGATCTCCTACCACTAATTAGTGTATATAGATTAGAGATTCATCCACACCCTGGATCGGAAAAAAAAATAGTACACGGGACTATTTAGTTCACAAAACATCTTCCACATTTCATCATTGGTATAACATACCAGGTCACACAAGGAACTCTTATACACTTATATGTGGGATTTAACAGATGTAAGAAGATGTGAGAGGAAGGATATCTTGTACCCTTCCGTTTATATAGGTTTAAATGTGTTTTTGTAATACAAACATACACACACTTCTTGAATGCTAAAAACAGTACTCAACAGAGAAAAGATGTGGATAAAGAGTTTTATGTTCTCTGAGTGATATTCTATATTTCCCTAGACATGTAGGATGAAGTAGATGCAAGTATCTATTCCTCTATTAAAAAACACTGTATCACTAGTCTGGTGATCTGGTTCCAATTACAAGAAGTGATTTATGTTGCTCGTATTAGTCGTGTAGGTACTGCGAATATGTTTGAGGCTCTGGTCTATGGTAGTTAAATATTAATGGATCAATTTATCTTATTATGATCTTTTTTAGTATTTAGTATTCATTATATACCTTTTTCATTTTCAAAAATGGTATCACGTATCTCTTTAATTGTATCATCAACAAGTCTTATATATTTTTTAATTGAGGGTACACATGTTTGAACTCCTAGGATGCATGTATTATTCACCTTGTACCACGTAATGTCGGGTGAAATGTATACAAATAATCATTAATGTTGTCAGTTCCATTTAATAAATTGATTTTTTTTGTTAGAAACTAAATTGAAAACGGCCATAAAATATTAAAGAATGGTGTAACAGTTTGTCTTGAAACAGTGTCACTAAGAAATGGTGTCAGAGATGGACATGAAATGGTGTCATGAGGAAACAATGTCTTCTCCTTTTCCATTGAGCAATGAGATAGTCATAGTGCCACAACTATATTGACATCTATAACATGTAGTAAAAATTCACTGTTAGGATCATGGTGTCTCTTGTAGCAATGTCTAGTTTTTTTAAAACATTAAATGGTGCTTGAGTCATGGTATCATGGTCACGTTATCTAGTACCCTATCAAAATCTAGAACCAGTGTCAGACATAGGGCTTCTTAGACTTTTCCATGTATGTATAAACAATCTTATGTAGTAATATTCACAAAATTGATTAAACTCTAACAGAGGTAGAGTAGAACATAATTGTACATGATTAAGAATATCTAGTGAGAATCTGAATTTTAACTGGTATGATTGGATTCTTAAAAAGACCAACAAACATAAAACATGATTCAAACACAATAAGCATAATTTTCATGAGTCGCATGATTTGTTGGATTTTATGATTTTTATGTTAGTCCCAATTCTCCGGATTTTAATGAATTTCATTATTTTCTTGATTTTCTTGATTTGATTGATTTGCATGATTTGAATTATTAGTTATCCTCAAAACATGATCAAATTGGAGGATTCCAATAATCATCCTTTTTTGTGGATCACAAATCATATAATGTATGAACAATCTGAAAATGAATAAAGCCATTCATATTTCTCCCCAATTTGGGATTATCAAAATGAATATAAGAAGCACCAAATAAGAAGTTAATAAATGTAATGATAAAGAAAAATGTGAACAAGGAATATTCCATTGAAAAATAAGAGAAAATGTTGTATAGACATTAGAAAAAATAAGTAAAATAGAGATAATTCCCATCAAGTAGATATTCTCCACTTTTCTTTAGAGGAAATAGACTTCTCTATTCCCTTGGTCGAGTCAGTAGAAGGATCCACGTGTGTATAAGAGGATGTGGTAGCAGACATAGATCCAATGGTGAGAGAAAAAGAGGCACACCTTCAAAAATAGAAGGGTCAATAGTGGGTTTGGTATGAGACTAAGGAAGTGATTTTTCTAGAATAAAATGTTGGATCAGGCACAAATCCTAAGAAACCGACATGGTAGTAAGAGAAAATGTAGTGGATGAGGAAGGGGTGGAACAAGGCTTCATGGGAGCATCTATATGATCCCAAATTGTTGTGCTATGCACATGGAGATCTGGATTTAGAATATTAATGAAATTAGTGATGACCTCACTGCCATATTGCATAGATGTTTGAAAGTAATCATTTTTCTCAAGATAAATTTACAATATATGTTTGATCTATATCATTTTACACACTTGATCCTTAAATTCATGATCCATATGATTCGTTTTCATATTTTTAACAAGGTGCCAAAAATTACTAGTTTATTCATGGTTTCTATAAATCAGTTTTGTGACACCCCAGATGTAATTTGTAGTAATAATAGTTTACATTATTACAGATGGATTATTTTAATTTTTATATAAGAAATTCCAAAAAAATAGACACAAGACTTTTTATTCATTCAAATCATTGAACAAATATACATGGAAATAAGGCCTATGAACAATAACTATACAAAATATTATTACAAGTAGGCCAGTCACTATCATTGGTAGATCCCAAAACACCACAATCATTCCAAGAAAGTAGTGGATAGTTTTCATCTTCCACAACTAAAAACAATATAACCAGAACCACAACAATCATACTAAGAATTAGAGGGATTAAGAGCACCATCTTCTGTGTCTCGGTGTAAGAAGTTGGAATACTCTAATCATGTTTTTTATAAGGCATAAACCCGACCATTGGCATGGGTGACAATTGGATTCCAATGACTATAATTATAGCCATTTTCATTTTGGATAATTAATCAAAAACATAAGAGTATAATATATATATCAAAATAATTAAGTTATCAATTGAAAAATTATAAAACCACCCCTAATTATGAACTTTAAAAGGACATGGTGGATTTTTTTTGAATCACACTTAAGTGATTTTAGAATGTGTTCAGGAATTCAAAACACCAAGAAAATATTTTCATTTCTTAAATAGTGTTTTGAATTATTCAAATAAAATTATTTTCTTTATTAAACCATGTTTTTAATTCTATAATACTTGTATAAGAATTTCCAGTTTTCAAATTTAAAATATTGTATGGTAATGGTTTAGTGTATATAAACAATTTTAGAAATACTTTAATATAAGACGAAGTATAATTTGTACTCTTTAAACTTCTAGTGTTTAATAAAATCCATTTTGAAGTGATAATTTCTATATATCTATATTAAATATATATTTTATCTTTAAGACTTTATAACACTGTATGTTGGGAATTTATAAAAAATATGGCCCATAAGGGCCTGCCCTTTATAGTTGGGCCGAGGGAGGCGTAACACACTAGGTGGTTGATCCTTGCTCTCATCCCAAGCCAAGGCCATCCCGAGCATGGGTATTGAATTCATGAAGGGCACTTGAGAGAAGGATGCTTGAGCGTGCCACCATGAGTGCAAGGACGTGGCGAGGCATAGGTACGCAGAGGCCACTTAGTGGTAGGAGCCCATGTGAAAGCATCCCTTGTGTGTATGTTGTGATTTCATATTTGAGCGTCGGTGATTTGGTCATATAAGAAATCTTCGTGTGCCTCCCTGATTCGATGTGGGATGGAGATTTTCAACATGGATTGAGTCCAGGCCATCAGATCTCACCACATGCGATCTGGGTCGTCTATGTAGATCTGATGCCCGAACCATAGTAGCCATGACTTATCTCAGAATTTTTATGTGTCGTCTGATCCAGCATGGATCTAATATTGATAGTCGGAGTATTTTTTAAATCACCACATTGATCTGGGCCATCCGATCTATCTCAAATTGGATCAAGGTCGTCCTTTTTTTAATAACCATGGACTCTTCCCAACCATCCAGTCAGATCTCACCTAATCTGAACTATATATTTCTTCCTTGATTTTCTATTCTGTGTCATCTTCATTATCGCACTAAAACCAGTGGCCACCCACTGGTTATTCATTCTTTTTATTCGTTTTCTTCTTCTTCCATGAGTATCCCTCGCTATTTTATGGTCTTGAGGCCTTGACATATAAGATTAACATCCTCCCTAATTCCCTTTATTTTTATTATATTTCATTTGGTTTACATTCTTTGGTTTTTATTTTCATTTTCCATAAAATTTATATATGTTTATGTATTACAATAAACGATAGATTTTGGGTTCTCCTTTTAAATAAAATGTTGAATCCGTGTTTTTTTAGTCAAGATCATGGGTCATTATTTAAAATTTTTATTGTATGAATCATTTTATATAAATATAAATTTATATGTAAGGCTTATGTAAATCCTATTTGCACCCGTGGTTACCCATCTTTCCTCTCCTATACATACTAAGCATTCCGTTCCCATCCTTTTATCACACCTAAAGTCAGGTAAGGGATAAATTTTTTAATGTTTTTATTGGAAAAGATCTTATATTCATGTTTACATATGGACATATATATATATATACACATATATATAAACTTATTAGGTTTATTCTAAATCATAATTCACTTGTGTATTTTCTAAATACATTTTGAGCATATAAACACATGCAAGGGGTTATGATTCAGACATAAAAATCACCCATGTCCATTTTAATGTTTCATGGATTAAATAATTTTGTTCTAACCTATTTTGAAATTTCGAGATCTCATATGGTTTCTTCATAGATACAATTTTGGGTTTATGATCATTGATGATTAATCCATTTTTTTCATGAATTGTATCAATTTCAATAGATGAAAACAACATTCATGGTTTCTAATATATCAGATTTTTTGGGTATCCTTAAATACATCTCTTGTACATGTGGTTATATTTTAATGTATATATATAATACATGTTACTTAACAAAGGAGATTGTACAAAACCAATCCTCATTAGTTTAAAACATGATTTTGAGGAATGTAAACGATACTAGAATTAATTTATCCTTCTTGGGGTTATGAAAGATCTCAATCTTATATCTTGATTACATATATAAGTATATGTTAGGTTTTACCATAATTTTTAAATACATATAAATACATAAGTGTATTTCAATAAATATTTCTCAGGTAAGGGGTATTCAAGTTTTCATGCCCAAGTATAACTATACATACATTCATGAGTACACATGTTTAATTATTTCATTTATGGATGACCATTTCTCTAAGAAATAATCCATACATTGTATTTTCACAATTGTAACATGATATTCTTGGATCATTGGTAGTATATGATTTAAGCTTTTCACTATGCATGGATTATCTGAGTATCCCAAAGTCAAAGTATGTAAACATGGTTTTAGGAAAATGATCACATTCATAAGAGTTTAATTCTTGTTTTGTTATTTCATTTTAAAAACTGTCATTTTTTGTGAACTAATTCCTAATACATGTGTAATGGTATGATGTTTTTGTTCCATAACATTATTGTTAAATATGGAACTAATAAATTAATTTTTATTGTACTCAATTCATAATCCAATTATAGTATCTAAGTTTATGAAAATGGTTATAGATTAAGAATGTATGATTTCTATGTAATATGAACACTATGAAGATGTGACCATGCATTGAAATATGAGGAATTAATTGGATATGAAATGATGAGATGGGTGCACCCAGAATTATAAAGTGCTCCAATTCATTAGTTTAAGTGATGGAGTCACATGAGTTAGGTTAAATGATGTGTGAACATGATTCTAGCTATGATTAAAACTATGGGTGGTAGTTAACGACAATAATGTCTTGTTTCTTCCCATATGGTCTTGTCGGAAGGCCTTGACAAAGTCCAGAATTATAAATTTCCTCATTATGGAATGGTAAATGATCAAACAAGGGATTGTGGATCCTTAGCTATGAATATTTTATGATAATGGAAGTGAAACTATAATTCATAACCAAATATAAAAAATTCATGTTATACAAGGGAAAAGTATCTAATGTAAAATCAATTTGAAGTTCTTTTTATGTTCTGATGAATCCTGATATGAAGGCTTATAATCACAACTATGCTTTTGGAGTTGGATTGACTAATTTATGAATTATGCACATCTCATTTCATACATACACATGCGTACTCTGATTCATGTTTTTTCGTAGAAATAACAATTATATTGTATGAAAATAAACTATTACAAAAATTTCAACATGTATCCTCACAAAATAATGATGGTGTGCCTCGAAATGTAATATCATCCTATTATGAAAATTTTATATGATTATTTACAAGGATATTTTTTTAAAAAGGTTTATTTTCTTCAAATGTTTTAAAACCCCCATCTTGGGCATTTTTTTGCACACACTGCATTTTAATTTACATTTTACATGATTTTAGAAATTTTTTCCAGGCCATGAGTACTCTTTGTAATGACATAAATGTGATTCTTATCCCTATTATGTTTTCAGAAAATGATATTCAGCAGTGTCTCATTTTACATGAACCTAATCTAAAATGATACTCTGCATTGGGACAAGATGTGCAATTTTTTGCAATCCTATTTTTTTGATGCAAATTTCGCACCATGTTTTATGTATCCATTTTATACTTCTAGGGTTGTGGTCATGATAGCTGGTATCAGATGAACAGTTTAGGAAAACTCTAGAAGATGAGATTAACCATAAATTACATAATTTCATCATACTATGATAAATACTTCACACTAATTTATATGGTTGATGAATCACAACGTACGTCTCTTCCAACAGAAGTATTAGAGACAATAGTTGGAATTTCATGTTTGGAAAACTATTAGGCATTTTAAAATATCCATCTATAATTCAAAACCCTCTATCGTGCTTCTTATTCTCCTCATGTACTCCAACTTCATCGAGGAGTATTCCTCGACTATATTTTTGTTATTCATGCCCAATTTCTATTCTATGCATAGCATGGAAAATACATTGAGGGTTTGATTAAGTGTTTTACCGTAGATAGTAAATCACCGTCTTGAGAGGACATCGGAGAGGCTGCACAAGGGGGTGACCTCCGAGCGGCATACCATTGTTAAATTTTGACCTAGGGTCTCTGTGGTCAAGATAGGGACTCTGAATCTCTTAAGGACAAGCTTACTCGTCTTCATTATCAACATCTAGTTCATGATGATGTTTCTCAATATCATGCATGTCAAGCCTTTCTCACCCTGAAATATAGATCCCACAATTGGTCGATCCTAGTTTCCCGTGTTGCATATGGACCCAAGAGATCGAAGAATTTGGAACCGCCTTGGGGGTTCGTTTGACTAGGAATCCCGGATATCACCAACACCAGTAGTACCTGTGAATAGACGTCACAATGAATATGTAACAACTTGATTTTATGAGCCTCGTTAAATGAATAATGTTATTTTTTATGTGTTGGTAACTTATTATAATTTTACAAAATTAATGTCTCTAATGTGATGTTATTATTCTTTACTAATTAAAACATTTCCCTTGAAATTTTTTTCATTTAGATTGAAGACTTGTGTTCATTGATCAATCTATTATCACTTCCTATTTAATTTATTGAATCCATAATCACCAAGACATGTTCAAAATACTAATACCCTTTTTCCAACCTAAGAATCTCTTTAAAATGTCTTTATAAAGTGTCCCTTATGCCATACGTCTTTTAGGAATGCTAGAGAACTTTTCATGTTTATCATTTCATAGCATCTTCACAACTAGAAGAGTACAGGCGGAGAGGGATGTATCATGAATGTCTCTTCCTTTTCTTCACCTAGTCTGAGAACTACCTAGCCTTGGAGATGTTTTAGGAAGCTTCCTTGGAGGGTGACACTCGAGTGACCTATCTATTCCAGGTCATAAGTTTCAGTATGTATAGGATGCTTTATGTCATTGAAGTGATCAAGCAAGAGGTGGTCCAAGAGATTTATAGAGAGTTACCTCACTCCCAAATCTCCAACCTCCACACCTCTCATTCCACTAATTGGAAGAATAAATGTTTTATGCATAGGTTTGAACCTTACTACTCATGGTATATATAGGCCAAGTATATCGAGGAACTGGTAACTAATCTGGGGATCCACTGGGAAATATCAGAGGATTATGCACAATGGTGGTCCTAGAGGAGGGGGCGTCAAGCATAATGCCTCTCTGGATTTGCTGGTAGTTGCGTACAGGTGTAATAGTATTGCGAGGGCACAATTATTTTAAGGAGGGGATAATGAGACAACCCGAACATAATTTCTTTAGTAGTAATAGTTTTTATTATTACACATGGGTTAATTTCCTTTTTATATTACCCATTCCCACAAGATAAACACGTGACTTTTTATTTATTCAAAACACTGGAAACAGATACATGGTAACAAGGCCTAAGGACCATAACTAACCGAAAATTTCTACAAGTACTCCAATCATGATCACCAGATGACCCCACAACATCACCAACATGCCTAGAAAGGTGTGGATTTTCATTTGGATCTTCCATAACTAATAAAAAATATAATTAGAACCACAAAACACATACTATCCATTAGAGGGATGCAAATCACCCTTTTTGTGTCTCAGTGTTTGAAGTTGGAATACTTTAATCGCATTTTTCTTAAGGCATCAAACCGACCATTGCCTTGGGGGACCATTTGATTCCAACCACTATAATTATAGTGGTTTTCCTTTTGAGAATTAATCAATAACATATGAGTATAATCTAGTTCTCCAAATAATTATGTTATGAATTGAAAAATTATAAAACCACCCCTACTCATGAACATTAAAAGGATGTGGTGAAATACTATAAATCTCATATAAGTGATTTTGGAATTTGTTATGGAATTCAAAACACCATGAAAATATTTCCATTTCTTAAAAATTATTTTAAACTATTCTAATTAATTATGTTTTTTAATTAAACCCTATTTTTAATTCTATAATACTTGTATAAGAATTTCTAGTTTAAAAATTAACAACATTGTATGTTAATGTATTAGTGATTATATACAATTTTAGAAATACTTATAACTAAGATGAAGTCTAATTTTTTCTCTTTAACATTCTAATGTATAATAAACGAAATGTTTAAATGTATTATTTATATATAGTTATAATAAATTTATTTCTTTTTTACTTTATAACATTGAATGTTGCAATTTTAAAAAATAAATATTACCCACTTGTGCCTACAATTTATAGTCGGGCCAGGGGCCAGCTAACACTAGGTGGCTAAACATAGCTCTCAGCCGAAGCCACAGCTGGCTCGAGCATGGGCATAGGTTCCACAATGGGGCATGGGAGTAAGGGCACATGAGCACGCCACTGCATGCGCATGGTCATGGTGTGGAATATGTTGGACGAGGCCAACGAGGGGTGGGAGCCCGTTTGTAAGTCTCTCGTGTCGGTGTGCTGTGATTTCTGAGTTGATCATTGGAGCATCGGGCATATATGGATGTCGTTCGCACATCCTCATTTTGATGTGGGATGGAAATTTTCAATTTTTATTGAATCTAGGTCATCACATCTTGCCTCATGCGATTTGGGTCGTAGATGTTGATCCGGCGCTTGATCCTCAGCAACCCCGAATTATATCTACATTTTTATGCGTCATCTGATCCAACATGGATCAAACATTGACGGTCAGAGTTTTGTTAAATCACCATGTTGATCTGGGCCATCCGATCTATCTCAGATTTTATCGAGGTCATTGTTTATTTTACAACAGTCTCATCCTAACCGTCCAATCGGATCTCGCCTAATCTAAACCATTTATTTCATCCCTAGTTTTCTCTTCCATGTTGTCTTATCTGTCACACTCAAAATAGTGGCTACCCACATGTTATTCATTCTTCTTATTCTTTATCTTCTTCTCCCTCGAGTATCCTCCACTATTTTATGGTCTTGTGGCCTTGATTTCTACCCATAAGATCCTTACTGATCTCCATTATTTTTATTTTATTTTTTTTAGTTTACATTCATTGGATTCAGTTTTAGTTAACCAAAAAAATATGAATTTGTATGTATTTTAATCACTGATTGATTTTGGGTTCTCATTTTAGGTAAAATATAGGATCCGTGTTGTTTTAGTCATGATCGTGTGTCCTTATTTACGTTTTTTTGTGAATCATTTTATATTAATATACATATATATATATATATATAGAGGGCTTATGTAAAACCTGGCTGCACCAGTGGTTACTCATCCTTACTCTCCTCAACATAAAAAACATTCTCTGCCCATTCTATTTTCACACCCGAATTCAGGTAAGGGATAAATTTTGTGATGTTTTATTTGGTAAACCTCTTATATTCTTGTGTATATATGGACATATATATACATACATACATATATATATATAAACGTTTTTGGTTTCATAAAACCATAATTCACGTGGGTCTTTTCTAAATATATTTTGAATATTTAAACACATGCAAGGGGTTATGCTTCAAAAATAAAAATCCTCATTGTCCTTTTTAATGTTTCATGGATTATATAATCTTTTTATAACATATTTTTAAATTTCAAAATCTCATATGGTTTCTTCATACCTTCTTTTTTGGGTTTAGGAACATTGATTAGTGATCCTTTATTTTCAAGAATAGTTTTCTTTTTGATACATGAATCAATAATCATGGGTTCTAGTTTATCACATTTTTTGTATCCTTAAATTCATCTCATGAACATGTGATTTTGTGTGAATATATATATATATAATATATTTGATAAAAATTTATTTTGTACAAAACCTATCCACATTATTAAAAAACATGTTTATGTGGAATGCAACAGTTGCAAGAATCCATTTATCCATTTTTGGATTATGCAAGATCTCAAGATTATAGATTTTAAAAATATATAAGTATATATAAGATTTTTACATTATTTTAAAATCCAAAAAAATACATAAGTGTACTCAGGCCTTTATTTCTCAAGTAAGTGGCATGATAGTTTTCATGTCCATGTATAACTATACATTCATGAATTAGTATAGATGTTTAATTATGTCTTTTATGTAAGAAAAATTCACTCTGAAATAATCCACACATTGTATTTTACCTATTGTCACAATAAATTCATTGATCAATAGTAGTTTATGATTTAACCATTTCACATTGCTTCTATTAAATGATTATCCCAATGAAAAATCTTGTAAACCTAGTTTTAGAATAAAAAGTCGAGTTCTTATGATTTTAATGAAAGTGTTGTAATTTCATTTGATAACCCGTCATTTTATGTGAGATAATTCATACAACTTTTGTAAGGGTATGATGTTTTAGTTCTTACACATAATTTCTAAATCTTGAACTAACAAATCATGTTATTTTTATATCAATTCATATTTCAATTAACGTAAATTAATGTATGCAAATTATTATGGATTATGAATGTATACTTTCTATATAATATGAAAACTACAAAGATCAGACCATGCTATGACATATGGGGAATTTATTTGACATAAAATTATTTGGCTGTTGCGCTTGGAGTTATACAGTGCTCCAATGCATTGGGTAATATGATGAAGTCTCATGAGTTATGTAAAATATGTGTGAACAAGATTATATCATTTTTCACAAATATATGTGTTAGTTGACAACAATTATGTTGGGTTTCTACCTGTACAGTCTTGGAACAAGGCCTTGAAAAATCCATCATTTTACTTTTCCTAATTATAGAATTGTAATTGATCAATCAATGGATTGTGGATCATTAGCTAAGAAACTTTTATGATAATTGAAGTGAAATCATGAGGCATATCCACGTATGAAAATGGGAAGTTATATAAGGGAAATGTATCTAATGTTTAATCCAGGAGATTTACTTTTTATATTCTGATGAATCATGATATGAATGCTTATAATCACAACTATGCTTTTGGAGTTCGATTGTCTAGGTTATGAATTATGCACATATCATTTCTTACATAAACTAGTGCACTATGATTCATATTTTTTGTAGAATTCATAGTTATCCTGTATGAAAGTAGTCTTTTGATAAAATGTCTTCAAGTAACCACATAAAATATTAATGGTGTTCCTCAAAATGTAATATCTTCTTATGAAGAAAATTTTTTCTAGTTATTTTCAAGGAGGTTCTTTTTAAAAGGGGTATTTTCTTCAAATGTTTTAAAACCCCCTTACTATGAATTTTTATCCTAACCCAATGTTTTAATTTATGATTTACAGGATTTTAGTAGTTTTTCCCAAGTCTTGAGTACTCTTTGTGAAGACATCAATTGGAAGCATAGCCTTGTTATGTTTTCAGAAGAAGTTCTTCAGAAGCGTCTAATTTTCGAAGATCATAAATCGAACGATCCTATGTATTGGTATTAGATTTGATATGTTTTGTAAGATGATTTTTATTATTAAAATTTCAAACCATGTTTGAGGTCCCAATTTCTAATTTCTCGGATCAGGATCATGACACGTTTTAAGAAGAAATCCACTTTCTTGGTAATGTAATCATAGACCATAGAAGCTTCATTAGAATACTGGTAGACCTTGTCATGGACATTCTGCCTTTTTTAAACAATTTTAGAGAGTATTTCATAAATATAAGTATTTTTCAATGATTTAAGATCAACTTGAATAAACTTTCTCATCATTATGGTTTCTAAAAACTGAGATGATTGGGCATTTGTAACCTAGGTTGGAGGAGTTGAGATGGCTGCATATGGTTTAGTAAGACTCTTGACAATAGTCTCAATATAGTCCTTAAAAATACCGGGCATGGAATCAATTGAGGATTATAATATATGAACTTCTTCTTCCATATTGTCATTTTTGGATAATATTTCCTCAAAAATAGCTACCATATTTGGTTTAATAATATCTTCGACCATTCTAGCTATCATGTCAGCATATTTTGTGCTAAATCTATCTACAAGTGTTTTGGTAGTTTCAAATGTTTCCTTCAGTTCCTCAATCGATAACTGTAAATATTTTACTTCTCTTAGTTACTGATGTTCAATTCAAACTTCCAGAACATCATGAACCATATGAGGTTGAGTTTTCCAAATATGTTTATCTAAAATCATACTAGAATCATGTTCAACTACATGAGTTTTTGGAATAATTTGAGCTTTCAAAATCTACTAAATGGTATACAACTTATTTTATACAAACACATATAAATCCACATGGCATATAGATAAATGTGTTTCTTGAGAAATCATGGGTTTAGATACCTCAATATAATCATGATCCTTAGTAGTTATTACAACTGATTGAGAAAAAACTTCAACTGAAATGCTATTTCATGTTTAATTCATCTCATTGAAGCAACTCGAGAATCAGACAAATCAAAATAGCCAGTGAATTTATACACAATGTCCATAATTCATGTCTCAATATCGATTTATACATGAGTAGATTTCTGAATAGTTTATTTATCCCCCTCAATTATTGCATCCCATCTATGAGGGAGTGTCCCAATATCATTCTCTATTTGAAAATTGTCATCAATGCAAGGCTCACCTATATATATTCTTGATTTCCAAATGTCTTGGTCCATTATTTCTTCACCTGAAAGGATTAATTTAGTCTCATATTTTTCTTCATAACATTATATAACTACATGACCAACCACATCAGTTGTCTCTTCAAGATATTCCTCAATAAAATATTGAATTTCCAATCTAGTATCATGCCATTCTTTATAAACAATGTCTTGATCAAATATTTGATCATCAACTTGTGATTCCAATATACCATTGTCCTCATATTCTAAGAATGTTCTTTCTACTAGTGCATCCAATGAATCCTCTAATTCGTGATATGTGTATTCAACCACATCATCAGGTTCTAAGCCTATTTCACGCTTGTATTTAGTTCTAGAGTGATTTCCAATGGGATTAAATTTTTCATACATCCTTTCATTTTCCTCCACCCAAATATTTTTCCAAGATTCCAGCTTATCACCATCCTTATTATTGTATCCATTGAAATAAATAACTCATATCCTTAAATGACATATTCATTATGGCCAACATATCCTTCAGAAGAAATCATTGCATATATCAATTTTTAATAGAATGAAAATGTTTAACTTTGAATTAGTCTTGATCAATTAACAGATGTGAAGTACAATATAATAACACAGATTAATTTTGTACCCATTGTTCATAAAATTTATCTAGAATACATGTTGATACATAAGAGTATAAAAATACCCATTTCACGGACTAATAAGATTCTGAATAAACTTGAACTGTAGCCTTTTCTCACCATCCAACTCATTAGAAAATTATCTTATTTTATTTTTATTCCCAGTAAGGCTTCAAAAAGGTTTATCCATGGTGAAAATATCACTGTCAAGATGTGTTTCGCGTTGACGATCCTCACTTATTCATCACGAGGTATCCCTAGATAGCTAGCCATTAACTCGATAAAAAATTTTACCTTTAAACATTAATGCATCGTCATACACCAAAATCTCTTTAGGTATGGAACGAAAATTGGACATACTAATAAATCTAAGAAACATGTTTTGGGTAAATACATTGTTTATACTTAGTAAAACAGCCCAAATAGGATTTTCAGTCAAAATATTCAAGAGAAGAAACATACATGATAATATCCACTTTGGATATACTTACTTTTTAGGTATGACTAATATGTTTACAAGACTAGGGTTAAGAGGTCCTTATTGTTCTATTCGCGATACCATTCATGATTTCATATGAGACTATCACTTCTCAGGAGTCGGAAAAGAGGATCACTTCATTCTGGGCAGAAAACGACGGGTTCATGAAGGAGAAAGAGTTGAAGGAGAGCTGGATAATTTTAAGGCAAGGGCTTAGGTTTTAATAGGGGAAAGCTTATGAGAAGAGAGAAGTGAAAAAATATTTACTTTTGTCATCTATGAAGTCCAAACATCATAAAAAAGAAAAGTAACGTGAAATATTTCATACACAAATATGTGAAATTAAAAAATATACATATATATAAGTTGTTACAATGAGACTGGAATTGGTCAATACGGTGTCATAATTACGGTGTGACAGAAAACGATGCCAATATAACATTGATATAGTAACTTAAAAAAAGTAACTGATAAACAGTAACTATGAGACCATGAACAAGAGAAAATACCATCAAACCAATGATCTTTTGAAACTGGGAATGTGTGACAATAATTCAAAGGCATTAATCTATCCATTCCTATTTTAATAGTCTTGTGAATATATCAGCAAACTGATATTCTATTCCAACGAATTAAAAAGTGATAACCCATTTTTGATAATGGTATCTCAAAAAGTGATGTCTTACATCAATATGTAATGTCATTGAATGTGAAACAGTATTCATTGAAATGTTAATAACATTTTTATTGTCACAATTTAAGGGTACATTCCAAAATAGATATCCATAGTCCAGTAATTTGTGTTTTATCAACATTATTTATAGAAAATAGTGAAAAGTAGCTATGTTTATAGCATTGGATGTATATAATTCAATAGAGTTTTTTCATACTACAACATGACACAATTGGATTCCCTAAAATTTGACATGTTTTAAAGGTGATTTTATATATTAATTATAACCACAAAAATCTGCATCAGAATTCCTATCTAACTCAAATGATTTTCCTCTATGATAGAACAGTCCAATATTGGGTGTATATTTTTTATATTTGAAAATTATTTTAATAGAATTTAGATGAAATTCATTTGGGTTTTAATTAAATACAACACACATACATACACTTGAAATTATATCAGGTCGACTAGTTATTAAGTAGAGTAAGCATCCAATTATTCCTCTTTAATTGGTTTGATGAATAGATTTTCCATCTCCATCTAGATCCAACATCCATGTAGTACTCTGTGAAGTATCACTAAATTTATAGATATCCAATACAAAACTTTTTTTATGATCTTTTTAATATTTTCATTGATTTAATTTAATACCATATTTATTTCGAATGATTTGAAATCAAAGAATTTATTTTTTCACCCATTAAACTCATTTAAAATTCATTTTTCATAATTTGAAAAAACACAATACATACAGAATTTTATTTATATCCAAAAATAATATCATCTACATAAATTTGAACTACTAGAATATCATTTGAATTTTTTTTATAAAAATAGTAGGATCAGCAATACCTTTTGTAAAATTGATATAAATAAGAAACGTACTTATTCAATCAAACCAAGATATTTGAGCTTGTTTTAATCCTTAAAAATATTTTGATAATTATAAAAATGATTTATAAAGTGAAAATTTGTAAAACCAGGGGGATGCTCAAAACAAACATCCTCAGCTATATACCCATTTTGGAATGCAATGTTGACATCCATTTGATATAGTTTTAAATTCAGATGTTCTGTATATTCTTGGAAGAATCTAATGGCTTAACGTATAGATATTTGTGAAATGGTATCTAAATAGTCAATTCATTCTTCTTGATTATTGCCTTGGGTTAAAAATTTAGCTCTTTTTATAACTATGTTACCTATATCGTCTACATTATTTAAAAACACCCACTTAGTGCCTATTGTAAAGACGTCTTTGGTTCTATAAAAAATATACCAAACGCTGTTCCTTTTAAACTGATTATGTTCTTACTGCAATAAAATAACCCCAAATCCATCATTGGTAGCATCATTGATGTTTTTAGGGCAAGGTTGTGACAAGAAAACATGTTGTTCAACTTTATTTCTAAGAGAAGCCCTAATTTGTGTTGCTCTGTCAATATCTCCAACTGCATCATTCAAGGAATGGATTTTAAGGGTTATAGTTGGTCTTGGATTGGAAGGGCATGCTATTTTAGGATCATTACTTGGTTCTAGTTCATAATGACTAGATTATTGTGATTTTCCATAAATGGATGTTTTTAGAGATTCCTTTATAGGATAGTTAGAGAATTTAAAATTAATGTATACATTTTACATATCATCCTCAAGATTCACTAGTGTATTCCTAGGCTCAAGTGGATCTATCTCCTCAAACATGAGATGGACAGATTCCTCCACACATTTAGTTATTTTTATAAAAATTTATAGGCTTTACAAGAGATTGAATAATTTATAAAGATTCCTTACTCACACATTGATGTAAATTTGTCAAGATTGTACTTGGTATTAAGGATATTGACTTTGAATACAAAGGCATTGAAGTAGATTAATTTGGGTTTTCTATTGTTCCAAAAATCATATATGGTTCATTTAAAAATAGGTCTAATAAACTCTATATTTTTAATATAACATACTATATTTAGAAAATAATCCAAAAAATAAATTTATAAGACTTATTATTTAAGCATGTTTCTTAAAAATTCATGCAAGATCATATTTCTTGTTTCTTCAACTGCATTTTTTTGAGGTATTCTTGGTGAAGATTAATTATTATTATATACATTTTGGAAGAAAAAGGATTCAAACTCTTTATTTTAAAACTCACATCTATGGTCACTTTTTGTAGATTTTATTCTAAGTCCACTAAGGTTTTATATATTTTTAGAATAGTTGGTGATGTGAGAGAAGTCTTCACTTTTTTGAGCCAAGGATATGGTCAATGTATAACTCATAAAGTCATCTAAATTAAAATAAAAATGTTTCTTCTGATTTAAACATGATACTCTATATCGTACAAAAAATCCATGTGAACCAACTCTAGAGGTTGAGATGTTCAAACTTCTTTATTTAGTTTGGTGGAAATTTTGTGTTTCGTTACCTATTGAAATGGATTACATAATTTATAATTTAGAAATTATAGTTTGGGTAGTTAATTGAATTAATATTTCCTAGATATCTATCTAATGGTTTGAATATTGTAGTATCCTAGTCTTCTATGCAAGAGCAAAGACTCTATGTGAAATACACTTAAACATTAACAATTTTGAGAAACTAAAGAATCTATGTTAACAGAATCAACATTTTCATTTCTTAATCCATAAAATAATAATTTATTTTTTAATTAAAAACATCACAAGAATAAATTTGAAATTTAACATGAAATCCATCATCCCATAGTTGTGAGATACTAAGAAGATTATTTTTCTATCCTTCAACAAAAAGTACTATAAAAATTAACCCTGAGTTAGAGTCACAGATTTGTCATAGGCCAAAGACTTTTCCTTTGGAATTGTCTTCAAAAGTTACTTGTCCACCAGCAATCATTATTAGGTTCTTATAGCATTAATATTATCATGTTATTTGTCTTGAACACCAAATATCAAAGTACCATAATCATTCATATGATCATTTCATACAATTTTCCTACAAAATAGTCAAATAAAGATAGACTTTGGTACCCATATTATATGGGTCCAGTAATATTAGTAACTACTGATTTTGGAAACCACATATGCCTCATAGGATTCCAATAATAATTATGATAAATATTTGAGAAATAAACTATATTTTGTTGATAAAATATAGAGACAGTGTAGCGTATATCATTTTTGAAGTAGTATAATGTTTTCCTGAACTCGGAATAATTCTCTATGTTCTAGATATAGAAACAAAATTGTTTTTCCCAAAATTTATTTCTCCCAGTTGATAATAAATACAATTATTGTTTTTGTGGAAAAAAGATACCTATAATTTATACCAAGGTACCATTATCATTATTAAAATTTTGATATCCCGTTTTCAATTTCCCATTATATAGCTTAAATTCATTTTTTCTTTTGAGTCATTGAACATTTTTCTCTCTTTCTACTGCATGTTCTGATTTCACAGTTGGGATAAGAGAAAACATTTTCTTTAAAAACGTTTATCTATCTTTTACATAATTGCATGTATCGTCATGCATATTAAAATTCTCCAAAATTTATTTTTAGACCAATTTTCATAATAAATGTCTTCTCTAGAATAATAGAAATTCTATATTAGAGATTTTAGGGTTACCTCAGATTTGTTTGTCATGAATCACATATTTTCATTGTTAGTATGTTCCTCATGTGAAGACTCTGAGTTACATGAACTATTCACAGAAGAACTCCAAGTTTCTTTCATTTCCTTTTTATAGTTTCTATATTTTCCTTTCTATCTACTTTTATAGTTGAGCATGGGATAGTCATCCTTTACATGACCCTTTTTATTAAATTCAAAAATAAATTCTCACAGAAAATTCATTTCTTTTCCAATCATTCATCAAGCATCCTTTTGATAATATCTTCCTTTGATGTTAGGATTTACAAATAACTTCTTCCTTTTTGTAAAATATCATAAACCTTTTGTCTATGTGATCTGTCTCATCATTTTATCAGCTAACAATTGTTCAATTATTGAACTTTCTATAGAGACTGGTAGTTTCTCTTTTTTTTTTGTTTAAAAGTATTGGTCTTAAATCAAACAAATTTTTTTATGTTCATCCTCATCTTCCTTGTTAACATTCATCTCTTCATCATGCAACACTGTTTTCCCAATGAGATCGTTGATAGGTTATTTTCTGATTTCACATGATGATATAATAGAGAAAGAATTTCCTCTCCATCTTTTAGGTAGGGATCTGATAATCCCCATGATTTTTTCTTCAGTAGTGAAATCTCTTCCTGAGATACCTTTGTGGTCACCATTTTTTTGAACCTGAGAAAAATATCAAAAAACAACTCACTAGGATTCATTTCATAGTTATCATATATAATTGTATCAATATTGAGTCCCTTTTATTTCACATATGTGGTTCCCTCATGTGATAAAGGAAATTTATCCCAAATTTAATGGGAAGTGTTACATGCAGATATTCAATTAAATTTCACATCTGCAAAAGAGCAATATAAGGCATTCATGGCTTTGAAATTATTATTATAATATGAATTAGTTGGGTCTTCCCACGAATTTCTAGAATTATTAGGAATATAATACTCATCTAAAATTTAAGACCACATTCAATTCACTTGAATTCAAAATGAATTTTCATTTAAATCATCCATTGGGAAAAATGAGTTTCATTAATGAATAATAGTCTATTGGTAGCAGCGCCTTTTAGTCTTTTAACCATAATAAATAAATTCTATTAAAGAGATAGGAATTTAGAACTAATAGAAATTTAAAACTCATTATTGTACAACTAAAATCATGAATAACTCATTTGATACAAAATGTGGGTCTGAGTAGATTACTCAAGAGGTGTGTGAATTGAGTATGAATTAAAATTTCTATTAAAAGATCACTAAAAATGATTCCTCAATTAAAATGAAAACAAGACCGTTAATTAAGGTAATTAGTTAACAATAGATTGACTATTCAAATAACTTCTATGAAGTATCATTATGTCTCATTAATGTCAATTCATGTTATTGATACAACATTTGAAGATACTATAATATGGAAAAATAGTTATAACTTATATCCAAACTGTCTACCAATGTAAAATATAGTATAATGAAATATGATGTAAAATAGATTAGAACTAAATTAAAATACACATTATATAAATCAAGTGGTTCAGTCTCATGATGAGAATTAATCCACTACACTTTGTGATCACCTTCCACCAAGCAGCCTATATATATTTGCTATTGATCCACACCCTAAATCAAGGTAAAACAACTCTCACGAACCAAACTGGTTCATCCTTGAACCGGTCACCCAACCCAGTCTACGACATGTCCTGAGGGGCATTCCTGATACCCACTGGTGCGAAACCACTATCAGGTATCAATAATTAATCTCTAGAAATGATTTGGCCCAAAAACAATAAATAAATAAACTAGAATAAACAAAATAATAAAACTGAACTCAATCCATGGAAAAAGGAAAGTAATAGAACATTTAAACTTACCTCAATGTGTCCTTACAGTCCCCTCCCACCCAAAGGCTGACCCTACTCCAATAATGAGAACCTCAGACAAGAAATCCTTGAGAAAAGGAAAAATACAACTGAAATGATAAAATAGGCATGAGCATTAAAAATTCCCAGTAGGATTTCCATGGTAAGCCACATATCCCAAGAATTTCACGTCCCAAAATAGTCCAATGACATGAGTTTGAAATACAATTAAAAAAATAGGGTTTCATGAATTTTTTAAAAATGAAACATAATTTCTTTGCATTTAGAAAAAAAATAGGACCTACATATTGTTTCAATAAAATAATTCTCCATTTTATAATCCAAACTCAAGACTAAAGAAATAAAATATAGCTAAAATAATACAGGTAATGAGGGAAAGATAGAAATAATCGGTACGACTAAAAGAAAAAAAATGTAAATAATCAAGTAACCATGTGAGATCATAAACATACCTAGAATACCCCTATACATACTCAGTTTTCAAACCACCTATGGGTGTATGGTGAAGCTTTTATGTCTATAACCAACTAGTCTCCCTATAACTTTCCAATCCATTAGCATAGCCTAACTCGCCTAAAAACCAATCCAGAGGGTACCAATACATCTAATCGGGGATTATCAGAAACTGTCACTCGATAATATAAATGATTATTAGGAACCCATGGTGGTTATTATAATACAATATAAGTAGGAACACCCTTCAATGCATTGCTCATCTCACCGCACATTCCTTCCCCCAACGTGGATGCTTCTTATGCATTCACTCATAATGGGTTACCCAAGACAAGGGCACCCACAAATACACATTTAATCATTTCACAATAACAAATTTCCAATTGGGTCATAACACCATTCAATATTTAAATCATTTCATAAAATGTTAATTGTTTCAAATCGGGCGTACACTTTTACCAAATAAAAATATCCTTTCAATGTTAGTACAAACATTAGCCGTGGGTTTAAAGTTCCAAACAAGAATTTAACTCCACATGTCTAAATTTATTACCCATAACATAAACTGAACACCACATTTTCCATTATAATTCCAAAGTTAATATGCTCAACGATTCCAATTTAAACCATCTCAGAAATCACACAAAGAACCCATAGTCATTAAGAAAGAAAGAATCAATTTCACCAAATTTGCACTCCCTTTCAAATAAAACCCAAACGCACACCGAAAAACATTACACACATGATTCACATTTCAAACATTATTTAATAAATCATTCACTCATTTCATAAAACATTTTAGAAATACTAAACAAATCCTTACATCATCATCCCACCAAGTTCACATGCGAATTCAATTTCAAAATAAAATGCATACCCAAAAGCTTAGGGAAACTACTTTTGTATCATTAAAAAACTAACTTGAACAACTTGAACAACCAAAAATCCTTTTTCAAAAATATATAAAACATTTTTACTATCAACTAATGTACTTTGATAAATCATGAAAAAAATTTACGAAGCTACCCGTGGCCTAAAACACAATAACTCACTCAAATCGTCTTTTGTGACTAAATACACATCGTCGCCTCACCAAAACACAGTTTTCAGTCATTTCACTGTAAAATACACTAATTGAAGAATTCATAAAAACACTACTAAGTGACACGCTATTTGTTTTTATCAAAGAAAACACTTTATATCACATGTATTGCTATAAAAATAAGTCCATACATATTAAAAAAACATGAAAGGTGAGTTCGAACCCAATAATTTAATTATAGAACATGCTGAACCAAATAAACGGGTAAAAAGGATCATGAAGTAATAATTATATACAGAAACACCAACACACAATAATATACTTCTTCTAAAACTATGTTAAATCATTTTATCTAACCCAAAAACTATGCAACAAACTAGGTACTATATTTTTGGAGATGAAAAATATATTTCCAAAAAAATTAAAACACACAGCTTTCATGAGTTGTGCGTGAAAGGAAAATTTTTGAATAACACCTAACATAAAGAAAGAGTGGATGCAACTAAACTTCAGAATGATGAATAGATAGGCCTGCAGATTAACCACCCACCTAAAATAATGACAAAAATGCATGGAACCACCCACCAATTCGGAGAATCTGCTGTTGCGGTGAGGCTAGAGCAAGGGGGAGTCGAGGTCAGAATTCTGTTTGGGATATGAAGTAGTGGATGGTTGGAAAGCTAGAGGCGTAGAAGGGGAAACACAAAGGGTAGGGAGATGCTAGGCCAGAGTGGGAGAGGGAGAAGGTGGACGTCCGAAGCGTGGAGCATGAAGTCCAGGTCAAAATGTGGTTGGATCGGGAGGCCAAAAGGGGATCATGAGGGCGAGCTAGCTAGGCCGAAGAGGCTGGACGGGGAGAGAGGCAAGACTGGGAGTAGCAGATGAAGGTGCGTACCAGTAAGCAGAGGGGCAAGCTAGGATTTTAGGTGCCTGGAGCACGAGTAGGAGGCCAACGATGGAGGTCCTTGGCATGGTTGGTTCTAGGTGCAAGCACCGAGGGGAGAGGGTTGATGGGACATGGCATGGCACAGACAAGGTGCTGATGGATAGCGAGGGTGATGCCAGTGATAGAGGATAGAAAGGGGGAGTGATGGAAGAGGAGTGGATGAGGCGGCATTGCCTAGGGAACCAGGAGGGAGAGATGGTGGTGAACGGAATATTGGGGTGAGGGGATCTTGGTTTAGACTAGGATTGACCCAAATATTTGTTTTATTATAATTTTAATTATTATGATAATCAATCCTATTATAATAATAATAATTATAGTAATAATAATATTAAAAATAATAATAATAATACAAATAATAATTATAATAATACAAGTAATAATAATAATAATAAATCAAATAATAATAATAATAAGATAAATAAAAATGATAAAAATAATAATAACAATAACAATAATAATTAGCAATTTCATGACTCCCACTCCGGCTGCGTGGCTACCGCCAACCATGTGGTGACCGCACATGAGTCCTAAACCATGTAAAAATATTAAATGATAAAAAAAATAAGCCAGAACCTTGGAGCCAGAAGCTAGAGCCCATAAATAATAAAATAAAAATAAATTAAAAGGTCAGGTGGGACACCAATAGTACATAGAACTGTCGATATCACACAACCTATTCCACCATTATTCATGGGTACAAACAACTAGGTCTCACAACTACCTCTTCCAAACATATCTGTGGGAGTAAACATATGTAATAAGATATAAGAGGAAATTTATACAGTATAATTTAGTTAAATATAGGAGACAATGGGTTTTTTATATAGACAGACACACACTGCTTGAATGATAAAAAAGTACACAATAGAGAAAAGATGTTGAGAAAGAGTTAGTTGTGCTCTGAGTGTTATTCTAGGAAGCTTATGACATGCAGGGTGAAGCAGATTCAAGTATAATGTCATATATTGAAAAACAATGTATTGCAAGTCTGGTTCTCTAGTTTGCAATTTGAAGATGTTATCTATATAGCTAGTGTTCTTGTAGTTGTTAGTGAAAATATTTTTCAGTCTCTATTCTATGGTAGTTTAGCATTAATAGATTGATAATGCATCGTTTATCATTCAGTATTTTGTTTCATAAATGAGATCCCATTTTCTTTTTAAAAAATTCATAAACATGTCTCTATCCTTGTATCAACAACAAGTCTTATCTCTTTTTTAATAGAGGGTCCACATGTTGGAATGGACAAGATTCAGGTATTATACACCTCGTACCTCGTACTATCAGGTGAAATGTCTGCAAAAAAACATTAATGCTATCAGTTCCATATAAAAAATTGGATATGGCTGTTAGAAATTAAATTGAAAATGTCGAAGGAAAATTAAAGAATGGTGTCATTGTTTTTATTGAAACGATGTCCCTTGGAAGCGGTGTTACAGTTTGTCTTGAAATAGTGTCATAGGGAAAAGTTGACATTTCATTTTCCATTGAGTGATGAGATAGTCATTGTGCCACAAATACATTGAAATCTAGAATCGATAGCACATATATGGTGTTTGGATCATTGTGTCACTGGTAACGTTGTCTATTCCTTTTTCAAACCATTCAATAGTTCCTGAGTCACGATATTTGGGTGAAGATATCTGGTAAATTGTCAAAATATAGAACCAGTGTCAAGTTTATGGCTTCTCAGACTATTCCAAATATCTATAAAAAGTCTTAAGCAGTAACATTCACATAATGGTTTAAACTCAATTAGTGGTATTATAAATCATAATAGAATTGGATTAAGCATAACTATTGCGATTCAAACTTTAAACCAGTAAACATTGAATCATAATGAGGCAAACAAACTTAAAACATGATTTAAATAGGATTATCGTAATGGTGATGAGTTTCATGGTTTTTTTAATATGTATGATTTTCATGATTTTTATGATTTTTATGATTTTTATGATTTTCATGATTTTCTTGATTTTTCGTGATTTGAATGATTTACATAGTGTGCAATATTTTCATGATTTTCAGGATTTTCATGATATTCATGATTTTAATGATTCTCCTCATTTTCATGTTTTTCATGATTTGTAAAATTTTCTTTATTTTTTATCATAAAAAATGATTAAATTATAGGTTTCTCACAAAAACATTCTTGGGGTACTCCAATGAAACTATGCCATGTACTTTTTCGAGGTCTGCATACACACCTTCCTTTGAGAAGATGAGTTTTAATAAGTGTACCTAATCAATAAAAAATTGACACTTAGATAGAGTGGCATATAGTTGATGCTCTCATTGTGTAATTAGGTTAATTTTATGATGTTGTGAATGATCATAATTTGCCTTAGAGTACACATAGATGTCATACAAAAAACTACAACAAACTGATCTAGGTGCGAATAAAATATCATATTCACCAAGGATATAAATAATTATGGTGCATTTTTCAACCTAAAAAGCCTTAGGACGTGCATAAAAAGGCCACACCATCATCTTATGGTATTCCTAAGTATATCATAACTTATAACAATCAAAGGATAATATAGTAATCTCATGTAGATCTTTTAATAGGTACACACCCCTCTCAAATGTCCCAAAAATAATTGATTCATGGAAGAGGATATTGGTTCTCTAGTATCATCTGGTTGAACATCTAGTAATCATCACAGAAGCAAAAAATACCATCATCCTTCTTAAAAACAACATGGATGATCTCCAACTCGACATTCTTGAATGAATAAAACACTTATCCATCAACTCTTCCAGACAAGTCATGAATGCTTGAATTTTTTTTGAATCCATTCTACAATGTGTAATTAAAACCATTTCATCTCTTAACATGAGATAAATTGTTAATTTTCTATCTCTCTTAGGTGGATTCCTGGAAAAATCTTCTGGAAAAATATCTTAAAAATGGACCACTATTGGTGGAAATACATCATGTTTTACATATCTATCATCCAAAAATATACTAGGAACCTAAGATGCGAGTTCTTATAGATTATGTGTAATTATACCTTCTTGTCCATCATTAACATCACACTCACCATGGTGAGCGTTGTTTTCATCCTTTTGACTTGTAAATTTCACTCTCTTATAGTAAAAACTGGCATTGGATCAGTATGAATCTAACCAGTCCATACCCAAAATGAGGTCGAATTATAACATGTCTAGGATATAGAGATTCCCCATAAAATGATACTAACAAAAATTGAGATGACATTGATTTCATAAGCATTTGTACCCAGACCGCACCCCATTATATGTATCTATCATCAACACCCAACTCAGAAACTCCATCCCTAGGAAAAAAGAGTATAGATGTTATATAGAATTAATGGAATGAGATGAAACTATATCAAATAAGACTCTGTCAAATGTAGAAGGTTCCATAATTGCACCTCTCACCATTGATGTAATAGCCTCTCTAACCACTAATATAGGTTTATCCACATTCATCAGTCCTTCACCTATTCCCTATGACATGGTCTAACTCCTTCGGCCTACACCACATTACTAATGGAGGTGCTCATTCCTCGAAGTACCATATCCATTGTCTCTACTAAAATGGCCAGTGAACTCAATATTCCAGTCTGATAGAGTGTAGGATATCCTTTTAATACAATATGGTATTTTACATCATTGTAACGCCCTGATATTTTTGTGAATCGGTTTGTTAATTAGATTAATTTTTAGATAATTTTCACTTCACGCGTCACTAAAAATATATTTTCACAATGAAAAACATTCTATTCACATATATCTATCTTGGAATATGTTACAAACAATCCCAAATTGGAATATTTTACACAGAAAAACAATGCTATCATATGTTTCATTCCTGATTGACCTTCCTCGATGGCTTGTGTAACACTCAAGACCGAGTGTAACCGAACTATAATTTATTATGAAAAATATTATTCAAAAAAATATAACATAGAAATGAGGTTTATATATATTCATATTATTATCTAAATTATAAAAATTTGTGGTGTAGAGTAATATAATAGGAATAAGAAGGTTAGCAATTATTAATTATAAAAACCGAAGGAATATTAATGAAAATATTATTATCATCACAAATTTATTTTTACCTAGAAAATTAAATTAATAACAATTGGTAATTTATATTAATGTAATACATAATTTATATAATCAATAAAAAATTTAATTTATTCATCGAATAGATTCTATATACATAAGATAAAAACAAACCAAATTTTATGTATAAAAACTTATATCTTTATAAAGGTAGATTTACCGACTCTTAATGGAGACCCAATATTGAATAAAAATTATGGAACTTTTATAGAAAAAATATTACAAAATAAAAATTATATTTTGAAGAATAACATAAAAATATGGTTAGGATAAACATTTTTAAGAAAGGTTTCATATTTTAATGAATATTTTTAAATAATAGATTTCAATTCAAAAAATAATATTCATATAATTAATATATAAGGATAAGTTATATTATTAATTGGTCAAATAGTTTATTTAGATAATATTTATATCAATTAATATAATTTAGTTTGATGGAACAAATTTCACATTTAAATCGGATATAAAAACTTAGTAAATTTTATATCCTTTTTACATAAAAACCCTATAGTGTGATCCCGTTACTAGGATTAATTTTAAATTAATTTCTATGACTTATGTGATTAGAATTTGAGAAAATGTATTTCTTATTTGGAATCCATATAATATATTATTTCTAATAATGAAATATTTGTTTTTGACTGAAAATATTAGTGAATGTGATTAAAAAATAATTACATTTGGTTCAAATAAAATTTTTTCTAATAAACTATTGATCCTTAAATTTAAGACCCAAAATGACCTAGAAACATTCCCACACCCCATTGGATGTCCTTATTTCATCCCTTCAAAATTGATTCTTGAAATTTTTCCCTTAATTTATCCACCTAAATCAATAAAAACATATTCTGAATTCTCTCTTCAAATATTTACAAGAGTGTCACTCCTCCTCCATTATAAAAGGCCAACACCTCTACCCATTCCCCACACCTCTCTAAAATCTAATTTTTGGTGAATCCATTGAATATAATATTCCCAAAAATCCTAACATATATATGAAATACATGATTTCTTTCTAAAATACACTCATGAAATATTTTTTGAACAATCTAAAAGGAGTTTCTAAATTTATATGTAATATATTCTCTCAAGCTCTATTTCATTATTCTCCTCCTTCAACCTCTTCACACTCATTATTAAATTATATTTTGAAAACAACAGTATCCCACATATTATAGTATGATTAAATTCTATGGGTTATACATACATTTACACACACCACCATCTAATGGATATCGAACATACTCTTTCTGTGTATGGTGAACTACTGCCTCACAGAATGATGATTTGTCATTTCTAATTTACTACATATCCTGGTGGCCATTATGATGTAAAATCTATTTATATTTGTAATATTTTATAATTTTTATGTATTTATGATTATTTATTCCTTTTTAAACACACATATTTTTACTTTCCATGTGGTGTTAATATTATAATCTCTTTTGACAATGTGTGGAAAGCCACCCCATCAAAGATATTAGATTCATTCACACAAGACATTGAATGTATAAGGGATGGGCGTAGTGAAATTATATTACAAAAAATATTAAATGAATAATTATATATATATAAATTCATATATACATATTTCTTTTACATATATTCTTTCAATAGGATAATAAATATAGATATAATGTTCATGTGTACATACTACTTACAGTGTCTATGAACGATGGATTCCATTTGGTATCTCTATATTATATATAGATTAATTTAGTATAAATATACAGGTTATATATTATATTTATATAATTATTTACATTCTTTAAAGAAGATATATGTATATAATGACCAACAAGATGTCAAATTATGACAGATGTAAAGAATAAAAAGAATAATAATATAAATTAAAGACTTCAAATTGGATGATTAACAAAAGGTTAATATAAGGTCAAAATAAAAAAATATTGTAATATATTTAATAATAATATTATATTGTAGATTTATAATAAACTTCTATTTATTATTCAGGAATCATATATTAGTATAGAGAGAGTCAAGAAACAAGGTAAGGGGATTTCATCTAAGTTTTAATTTCCATGGGATACGTGTTGTGTCCGGAAAATTTTCCACTAATGGGTTTTATGTGAATCCCATGATTTTGTTCGTTGTATATTTGAATAATATTTATGGGTATTAAAATTTCTATTTTATTATCTTTCTTTCATGGGTTTTCTGTTTCGAATGTTACCAAATCGTTAAAACAGTTTTGTCTCAATTTTCATTCATTGAGACTCATATTTTCTTCTGCTCCTAAAATCATTCATTGTGGTGTATATACTTACATTATAAATGTAATATCATGAATATAAATATTTAAAATTTATTTTAAGATTAATTTAATTATATTTTTTACATGGATATTATGTTCCCATGTTACCATGTTATAATTATTTATTATGACAATGTCATCTTTTATTTAATGATTTTTTATGTTTATGCTTCCTAGGATGGAATAAGATGATCCATATATAATGTAAATTCATGGATTTTATTCTCCCTAGGATATCCATTTTATACTCATATAATGTTTCCATTTTCCCTCTATTTTTTCGAAATGATATTTAAGAATGTATTTTTTATCATTCTCATTATTACCCTCCCTTTGGTCAGAAAATCTATGTTCTCTAAAATGGGATTCCACAAATATTATTCCTTTTTCCAATATCTTTAAAAATACATTTTTATAATTTTTTATTTTAAACATCTATTCAAGGGAGTCTTCATGATTCTTTTAGAACAACACATTCCTTCTAAACATATTACTTTATAAAAAGAATTTTCTTTTTAACTCGTATGTTGTGTAAAAATTTACCCACTGTTATTCCATGGATGATTCATTTTCATTGTAAAAGTTTAATCCATAATAAAATGATTCTATGATTAATTTTTAAATAAAATAGTCTTCAAATATATTTCATGTATTCTTGTTATTTTTTCATGTTGTTTTCTATGATTGTGAATTTTTAATGGTTTTATGTTTTAAAAATAGTATTTCATATGAGAGAAGGTATTTTCAGAAAGATTTTTTTTGCTTCAATTTTTTTCATATAAGATGAATTTTTTTATTTTACTCATTAAATTCTAATAAATGATCTTTATTCTCTACTTATATTATCTGTATGAATTGGTATTACATAATGTCATGGTCTTTGTGATATCTGTTTCTTTTTAATGGGTTAAAGCTTTCGAAAACATATTATATTCATGGGATATTATTTGATGAGACAATTATGTAACCTATCTCTTTTCCATAGGTTATGATGTGATGAAATGTTATTGATTCCCATTTTAATTTTTGTGTTATTATTTTTTTATATAACTCATATATTTTCATGTTTCATGATATGATGAATATTTTATGGAACATTCATGTATGATTTCATTATGTGATGGGTGAGACTGATATCTAGCTCAAATGAATTAGGTAATGATAAGTTTTATAAGCGATAAATATGTATATGGTTTGTAGCCCAAGCCTAAATTAATTAATGTTCATGTGTTGAATCGCAATCCTAAATGAAAGAAGGTTTATGGGATGTATCCCTAGACTAATATTTTGAAGGTTCATGGGTTGTTTCACTAGCCAAAAATATAGAAGGTTCATGGGTTATATCACAAGCCTAAAAAATAGGGTACGTGGGTTGTTTCTTAAAACATAAAATATGAAGGTACATAGGTTGTAGCCCAAGCCTAAATGAAAGTGGGTATATGAGTTTCTATCCCAAGCCTGAAGTAGCTTCATAAGTCACAACCCAATAATAATAAGTTATAAATCTCTTGGTATGTAGACTTGAAATAAATCATTCTATTTTTATATGTAATCCGTAAATCCTTTGTCTTAGTCCTTGGTTATTATTTCATGGCTCGTGATGCTTATTCCCTTATGATTTATGTATTATGAACTCCCAATATTTTTCAAATAACTCATTTATATGATCATTGATATGCATGGTAATATAAAATAATGTTATCATCATGTTATCAAACACCTATGTTCTTGTTTATTATTACATGTATCTCTTGATTACCCATACTGAGCATCTGAGCTGGCCCGTTTTTTTATTTTTCCACTCTATAGGTTATGAATAATGGTTTTAGGTTAATGTACTAATGTTGGAGATCTTTATCGGAGATGTGGAAGATATTTCACCGAGATAGAATATTTTTTTTCAATTTTACAAATACACTAAACTTATATGGTTCTCAGGCATGTATATTAATAATGTGCTGAATATTTACCAAATATGATTTAATATCCATGTATGCTAAACATGGGTTGCTATAGTTTGTATCTAATAAAACATTTAGTCAAAATTTAGAAACTAGGTTGAGAAAACCATCGTGATATACCTTGCTATAATAATATGTTTATGATTGGGGATGTCTACATGTCTAACTATAACCACCAGTTAACATCAATGAAAATATCCTGGAATTTGGTACTGTTTAGTTTGAGTGGTTTCCTCACAATACATCCATATTTGGACACAACATGTTGATGTGGATCTGGAATAGATATACCTTTTGGTCACTTCGTCGACACCATGTTATATGATTGACTTAAGATAATATAGTACACGACAACATACATTCATACACACCTGGTTTGACACTCATGTGGGATATACTAAGAGAATTCACAAACACATCACAAACAATCATAAAGTATTTAAACCTATTTTGAATATGAATAACCTAATATAAACATAATGAGTCTTAAATTAAGAAAGGATTCATGATTTATAACTCATATAAGTAATATTTCATGATTATGTGCCTTTCTAATATGATATTTGTTTCTCCACTCATTCATATGGGTTTTATTAATTTGGATAACAAGAAGGAACATGGTTAACACTTAATGTTTCAATTTTTGAATGTATCTTTATGATTAAAATATTTCTCATGTTTAAATCTCATATATAGATTCATGGGGGTGTGAGGAGTGATGGTTATTCTTCTAAAGATAAAGATACTACAAACAACAAATGAATGGTATGTGATTTTCTTCCAGTATTTTTTACAATAAAAATAAGAAGAATTGTTATAGTGAGGAACCTGAACTTAAATACATCATTCATATTTCATTTTCTAATAAATATATGTTATGGAATATGTTTATGAAGCATGATTAATGTTTTATGAATAATGTTGGATGAATAAAGTAATTATTTTTTGGAATTTAGCTATTATGTTATATAAATCATGAAATAAATAAGTATTTCTTTAAGTAATTGAATATATAGGATGAATTTGGATGAAGAAAAAAAATTTATTTCATGTAAATGTGATATTTTGATTATGGTATGGAAACACAGAATTAGTTCCTAATGTTGAGTGAATTATTATTGAATAATGATATGTTAGATATGAATAAAAAAATTTAAACAATATTTATTTCGAAGGAACTATGTAATTAATTCTCCATTAGTGGTTTAAAATATCCCTCATGATGTTTATACAATTTTTGTATTTAAGGAATAGATCTTATACACAATTATATAAGGAAGCATAAATTTTTTCCATAATGATTTATGAAATTTCAGTTTGTTTATATGTTTCAAGAGAATATATGATGAGATTTTTAACATGATTGAAAGGTGACAACCAAAAGATAATCTTTTATATATAGGGGAATATATGTTAAGTAAATTGTGTGACTCTCTTTCTAAAGAATCGATGTTCACCTTGGACAAGGGTTATAATGTTTACCATCTATTAAATGTTTTAGTTAAACTTCAGAAGAAGTGTTTTTTCACCGATTTAGTGTTTAAAACCATAGTTAGAAGTTTAACAAGTTATTAACCATATTGTAAGGATGTAAATAATATATATTATATTTCTCAATTAATAAAAAAATTAAATCATGTATTTCAGGTGACTACCAATCATGTCTGACAAGGCCATGGATATTGAACCCATAACTGAAGGGAGACAAGGGTCTCAAACTTAACATTGTTCTACGTGGTGTCCTGGTTACTGTATTTGTTTTTGACAAATTATTAATTATAATCATGTACTATTTATTATTACATTTATAGATCCATTCATGATTATAGTTATACTTTTCCTTATTATATTGGGGTTTAAGGTCAGTTAAAAGTATATTTTTGGAAATTCATTCATTATGGTAATGAATATTTTAGAAATTGATCAAAGAAAAAAAATTTAATTTTTTTTACAAATATATCTTAAATTATGAATCATTAATAAAGTGATCAGAGAAATGTATCCATAATAACGTAAATCATGCTGAACTAATGGATTCTGGATTTATAACAGATTTATGACATTTTAGCCCTGAAATTTTTGTTAATCATTCATTTGTTAGTGATTGATGACCTCAATAATCCCTATAAATATTTTTTCTTTTCCTCCATTACCAAAATTCACTCCCATCCTATGTTAACCAATGTGTAATTGAATATGTATGTTACTTTGGGTAACCGTTATAGTAACTAATTACACTTTTTATGGGATGTTTTAGTATCAATTTTTACGATTTGGTTTTATTTGATTGAAAATATCAATTATGAAAGCATCAATTACACATAAATTTAATGGGTTAAATTCATTTTATGGGGGGTATAATGTAACACCCCGAGATTATGGTTAATTTTTTTTGAATTAATTTAATCTTGGGATAATTTTCACTTCACGCAACAATGAAAATAGTGTTTCACTAATTTAAATATTTGATTCATACAAATAAAACATTTCTTATTTTAAAATCAATCCCAACATTTTGTAAATTACACATATTAACAATGTTATCATACATTACAAGCAATATTGACCTTGATTTATGGATTGTGCAACACGCAAGACCAAGCGTAACAAAACTATAATATATTATTAAAACTAATATTTTAATGGAATATAACCATGAAATTAATTTAATTAATGTTATTAACATAATTATTAAATTATTTGGTGTAAACAAATATATGTTGAATTCATATGTTATAAATTAATGATATAAAAACCGAATTAATATAAAAAAGACTATTATTATATTTAAAAATCTATTTTAACAATGTAAATTAAATTAATTACATTGGTAATGTGATATTAATGTAATAAATATGTTAAATAATCAATTAAATATTTTTTATATTCGTCCAATATATTGGATAAATAATAGATATGAACAAACCCAACATTATGCATATAAAATTATATTTAATAGGTTGTTTTACCTCATATAAATAGAGAACTCGTTTAAAATTTATTTTTTGGAACCATTATAGAATTAATTTGTCGAAATAAACCTTATATTTGGTTTTTACATATAAAAATTATTTTAGGAAAATTTTTTGGTATTTTTATGAAAGGATTCAACATATAATGAATATTTAATAATACGACATTTTTATTCAAAAATGAGTTTTCATCTAATTTATTTATATTGTCAAAAAATATTTTTAATTATATTAATTTTTAAATTAGATATGGTTTTTATAAATTAATCTATCATACGTCATTTGAACCATATTCAAAATGATATTGGATATAAAACCACTAAAACTTGTGACCATTTTTACTTTGAAAAAGAACAGTGATGTCTAGTTTGTTGGAATAATTTAATATTAATTTATGAAACTTATATGGTAATTATTTCGAAAATTTGATCCCATATTTATATTCAGCATAATTTATAATCTCTAATATGGTTAACTTTTTTAAAACCAAAAATGATGAGTGAAAGTTCTCAAAATTAAGAACATCGGTTAAGATAAAAATTGGGCTAATATAGTAATAAAATTTTAATTTAATAACCAAAAAGACCTATAAAATTGTAAAAATCCTATTTTATGTCTATATTATGACCATATAAAAAAAATAAACCTTTTCCCATTATGTGATACACTTCAAATGTGAGAAACATGGGTAAAATTCTCACTTAAAATATTTACAATAGTGCCACTCATCCTCCACTATAAAAGGCCACCAACTCTACCAATTCATCACACATATCAATCGTCTTAATTTCTGAAGATAACTGCAAAATAAACAACCTTATAATCCTAACTTATATCATTAATAATCACTTTGTGCAGAAATCATTTCAAGGAAGCCATTAGGTATAAACTAAAAGGAGTTACCTGATTTAGCGGTAACATCTTCTCTCATGCTTCATTACATTAATATCCCTTTTCACCACCTCCACACTAGTTATTAAATTATTTTCTGCAAATAGTAGAATCAAAAATATAATATAATATTTTAATTATATGGTTTGGACCTAAACTTACTCATACCTTCATCTATAGGATATAGAATATAATGTTTCTTGTGTATGGAAAACTACTACCTCACGAAATGATGATTATTCATTTTTCTTTTACCTCCAATCATGGTGAAAATTATGATGGTCACTCTATTTATATATGTAACATACTATATTTTTTATTCCTTTTATATTTTATATTCATTTATCAACATAAATATGTTCACTTTCCTTTTATTGTTAATATGATAATGTTGTCTGAGTAGGTGTGGGATACCGCCCCCTCGAAACAATGTGATTCATTCACACACAACATGGAATGTATTAATAATATGTTTAGTGAAATTATATTATATCATAATTATATAGGAATAATGAAATATACATACATACATATATACATATTTCATTTACATACTTTCATTCAATACGACAATAAAAATGGAAATAATGTTCTTGATTTTTTTCAACATTCCATCTCCATGAACAATGTATTAAATTTCAAACCAGTATATTATATTGATTATTTTAATGAAAATATAATGATTATAAGATATTTATATAATTATTTACAATATTGGAGAAATATTTAAATATATTTACACATAATATAATAAATTAAGATACATGCAATGAATAAAGAAAATACTACACAAAGTGAAACCTTAACATATGATAGTTAAAAAACAGGTAAAATAAGGTTACAATAAAACCATATATATTAATAGATATTAAAATGGGATTCATTAATTATTTATAATAATATAATATTTATTATAATGTATGCTTTTATGAGTACAGATAGAGTCATCACAGAAGGTACGAGGATTTAATCACATTTTTAATTTCAGTGAGATACATGTTTTGTTATGAACACAATCTTTTTTGGGTGGTTCATATAATTCCCTTGTTTGTGATAAATTTAAAATGTAATTATAGTTATGGGTATTGACATTTCCATTTTATTATCCTTCTTTCAGGGTGATTAAGTTTCATAATTTACCAAATCAGTAAAATAGTTCTGTGCGAATTTTCCTTCATTGAATTCGTGTTTTGTTATGCACAAAGGTCATTATTTTGTGTTTATATAAATCAATTCTACATTTTATATCATGAATTTAAATATATTATTAATATTTTATGATTTAAGAAATTTCATTTCATTTATCGAGTGTATGATACCATGTTACAAAGCTATAAGTGTTTATAGAGACATTTTTTTTCTGTCGATATTGTTCATGTTTATGCTTCCATGTATGAAAAAATATGATACTATTCTCAATGAAATTCATGAATTTTATTCTCCCCTTTTTATTCTTTCTATAATCATTTATTGGTTTGATTTTTCTAATATATTCTCCAAAATATTATTAGTAAAGTGTTTTTCTGAAATCCCGACATAACCACCCCTTTGGTCAAAAACTTATGCTTTCTAAAAAGGGTATACAGTAATATTATACCATTATCCTATATTATATAAAATATTTTTTCCCTTTATTTATTTTTTCAATCTCAATAAGGTAATATTTTTCTCACTTTGTGAAAAAGGATTCACTTCTTACCTTTAAATCATACAAAAAATGAATTTCTTTTTACCTCGTAGAATATGTTATGACTTACCGACCATCATTCTTTTGATGATTCCATTTAATTTTAAAATGTAAATATTTGATAAATTTGTTTAAATGTAATTTTCCTAGAAAAACTTTTTCAAAATTACTTCATGTATTCTTTATATATTTTCATGTTATTTTCTAAGAACATTATTTCTTAATGGTGTTACGTATTAAAAATCCTTTTCCACAAGAGAAGGTATGTTTTCATATATAAATGTTTTTTTACTGATGTTTTATATTTAATTTCCATCTAAGATGACATCTGTTTATGTTACGCATTCTATTATATGAAATAATATAGATGTTCCATCATATATTTCTATGAATGGATTATGTGTAACTACATGGTCTTTATGAAATCTATTTCTTCTCTATGAGTTATATGCTGTTGTAACTCATTTATTTTAATGGGAAATGTTTTTATGAGATGATAATGAAACTTATCTCATTTATATAGGTTATTATGTGATGAAATTTTATTGATTCCCATTAAATTTTGTGGGATATGATTTGATTTTTATAGAACACATCTCTTTTCATGGGTCCATAAATCATGATTGTTTTATGGAAAGCCCGTGTTTGATTTAGTTATGTGATGTGTGAGACCAATATATTCTTCTAATGCACTGGGTAATGATAAATTTTATATTATAAGGAAGGGAATAAGTGTTTATCCCAAGCATAAAATAAATAAGGTTCATGGGTTGTTGCCCATGCCTAAAACAAAGATGTTTCATGGGTGGTATACCAAGCCTAAAAGAAATAAGGTCCGTGGGATGTTTCCCAATCCTAAAAGAAAGTGGGCGTATGGGTTCCATCATAAGACATAATATAACTAGGATCAGGAGTTGCAGCACAAGACAAAATGAGTGTTTTTCCTTGTTTTCTATCCAAAACCCAAAGTAGGTACACTGGTCAAAGCCAAATCCTAACATCTTATAACAGTCTTAGTAGTTTGCATTGACATAACCATTTCTATTTTTATATGTATTCCAAGAATTATATGTCTTATTCCTTAGTTATAATTTCATGTCTCCTGATGTTTATTTCATTATGATTAATTCCATATGAACATGCAATCTTTATCCAAAAACTCATGTGTATCATCTTTTATATACAGTGTTTGATCTCCTAATGGTACAATCGATTTATCAAACCCCTTGTGATTTATTTTATTCTTAAATTTTCTGTCAAAAACTAGCCTGGGTACTCTGGTAACCAAATAACATAGCTGGCCCAGAGATAGTCTAAAGGGCATTCCCGATCACTACAGGTCGGCAAACTGCACAGGGAAACATGAAACATGAATGAGGGAATGAAATTTCCACAAAAACATTACCAAAGTAAAAGACACAATATTCTATGCATAACAAAAAAACCTAACTGGGAGTAATGAACTTGAAGCCAAACTGGAACAAATTCCAAAGTACTACAACACATTTAGTAATGAAATGAAAACAATATAAATTCCAAATGGAAACCACTCATCCCCACAAATGGTTTGTAGTAGGATCCAACTTCATTTGATCCATTCCCATTACTCGAATCTAAAAGAACGTAATGTGTAAATGTTCAAAGGCACAAGTAGGGTGTGAGACAAATCCTTGTAGGATTTCACCAAAGGATTCCATAATAGGTGTCAATTTCAAATGAACTAATATGCGCTTTATATTTTGTATAAAAAATAGGGTTGGAATAAAAATATTGTTTATAATATAATTATTTATACAACAATTTTACAAAATATGTCTTAAAAATAACATTATATAAAATAGTATTTATAAACTCACAAGACATCTAAAACAATATATAAAAATTTCATAAAAACTCATTCAATAAAGTAATGAAATTGAGAAACACAATCTTTTTTGGGTGGTTCATATAATTCCCTTGTTTTTGATAAATTTAAAATGTAATTATAGTTATGGGTATTCACATTTCCATTTTATTGTCCTTCTTTCAGGGTGATTATGTTTCATAATTTACCAAATCAGTAAAATAGTTTTGTGCGAATTTTCCTTCATTGAATTTGTGTTTTGTTATGCACAAAGGTCATTATTTTGTGTTTATATAAATCAATTCTACATTTTATGTCATGAAGTTAAATATTTTATTAATATTTTATGATTTAGGTAATTTCATTTCACTCATGGAGTGTATGATACCATGTTACAATGATATAAGTGTTTATAGAGACATTTTTTTTTCTGTCGATATTGTTCATGTTTATGCTTCCATGTATGAAAAAATATGATACTATTCTCAAGGACATTCATGAATTTTATTCTCCCCTTTTTATTCTTTCTATAATCATTTATTGGTTTGATTTTTCTAATATATTCTCCAAAATATTATTAGTAAAGTTTTTTTATGAAATCCAGACATAACCACCCCTTTGGTCAAAAACCTATGTTTTCTAAAAAGGGTATACAGTAATATTATACCATTTTCCTATATTATATAAAATATTTTTTCCCTTTAGTTATTTTAGCAATCTCAATAAGGTAATATTTTTCTCACTTTGTGGAAAAGGATTCACTTCTTACCTTTTAATCATACAAAAAATGAATTTCTTTTTACCTCATAGAATATGTTATGACTTACTGACCATCATTCTTTTGATGATTACATTTAATTTTAAAATGTAAATATTTGATAAATTTGTTCAAATATAATTTTCCTAGAAAAACTTTTTCAAAATTACACCATGTATTCTTTATATATTTTCATGTTATTTTATAAGAACATTATTTCTTAATGGTGTTACGTATTAAAAATCCTTTTCCACAAGAGAAGGGATGTTTTCATATATAAATGTTTTTTTACATATGTTTGAAATTTAATTTCCATCTAAGATGACATCTGTTTATGTTACGCATTTTATTATATGAAATAATATATATGTTCCATCATATATTTCTATGAATGGATTATGTGTAATTACATGGTCTTTATGAAATCTATTTCTTCTCTATGAGTTATATGCGGTTTTAACTCATTTATTTTAATGGGAAATGTTTCTATGAGATGATAATGAAACTTATCTCATTTATATAGGTTATGATGTGATGAAATTTTATTGATTCCCATTAAATTTTGTGGGATATGATTTGATTTTTATAGAACACATCTCTTTTCATGGGTCCATAAATCATGAATGTTTTATGGAAAGCCCGTGTTTGATTTAATTATGTGATGTGTGGGACCAATATATTCTTCTAATGCACTGGGTAATGATAAATTTTATATTATAAGGAAGGGAATAAGTGTTTATCCCAAGCCTAAAATAAATAAGGTTCATGGGTTGTTTCCCGTGCCTAAAAAAATGATGTTTCATGGGTGGTATACCAAGCCTAAAAGAAATAAGGTCCGTGGGATGTTGCCCAATCCTAAAAGAAAGTGGGTGTATGGGTTCCATCATAAGACATAATATAACTAGGGTCATGAGTTGCAGCACAAGACAAAATGAGTGGTTTGCCTTGTTTTCTATCCCAAACCCAATGTTGGTACACTGGTCAAAGCCAAATCCTAACATGTTATAACAGTCTTAGTAGTTAGCATTGACATAACCATTTCTATTTTTATATGTATTCATTGAATTATATTTCTTGTTCCTTAGTTATAATTTCATTTCTCATGATGTTTATTTCATTATGATTCATTCCATATGAACATGCAATCTTTATCCAAAAACTCATGTGTATCATCTTTTATATACAGTGTTTGATCTCTTAATGGACAATCGATTTATCAAACCCCTTGTGTTCAATTTTATTCTTAAATTTTCTGTCACAAACTAGCCTGGGTACTCTGGTAACCAAATAACATAGCTGGCCCAGATATAGTCTAAAGGGCATTTCCGATCCCTGCAGGTCGGAAAACTGCACAGGGAAACATGAAACATGAATGAAGGAATGAAATTTCCACAAAAACATTACCAAAGTAAAAGACACAATATTATATGCATAACAAAAAACATTACTAGGAGTAATGAACTTGAATCCAAACTAGAACAAATTCCAAAGTACTACAACACATTTAGTAATGAAATGAAAACAATACAAATTCCAAATGGAAACCACTCACCCCCACAAATGGTTTGTAGTAGGATCCTCCTTCATTTGATCCATTCCCATTACTCGAATCTAAAAGAACGTAATCTGTAAATGTTCAAAGGCACAAGTACGGTGTGAGACAAATCCTTGTAGGATTTCACCAAAGGATTCCATAATAGGTGTCAATTTCAAATGAACTAATATGCGCTTTATATTTTATATAAAAAATAGGGTTGGAATAAAAATATTGTTTAAAATATAATAATTTATACAACAATTTTACAAAATATGTCTTAAAAATAACATTATATAAAATAGTATTTATAAACTCACAAGACATCTAAAACAATATATAAAAATTTCATAAAAACTCATTCAATAAAGTATTGAAATTGAGAAACACATTAATGTTCCATATAGGTATGATAGTCTAGGCTATATGGTTCAAAAATCTTGAACTCGACAAATTATGTACATATGACCCTTGTGGCCAGTGGTATAGGGATATCATCACCAATGGCTAAGGAATGAAATGTGCTAATATGATGATTTAGAAAATTGTAGAATCATAAAGTGCCACCCAAGAAACCCACTATATACATTATGCTTGCATGTTATCAAATACAAATCAATTATGGGGAATTAATTTTATAACATAAAATGCAGTTCACCCCATTCAACATTTCAATTATACTTATTTCCTATTTAAAAACCATAACGAGTATCTAAAAAAACATGCATTTTCATCGAGATGAGACCATAAGGGTTTTATAATGTCATTTTAATCCACATTTCAAAACAATAATACGGATTTGAAACCAATTCCCAAAATTTCACAATCCATTACATATTTGAATTCAAAATATCAATTTTCAAAACTAATATATAAATTTCAATCGAAATCCCATTTTCCTCAAAAACCCGAATTCATCCAAATTGAGATTTTCCCAAAAAAAAGTGAACAAATTTTTATTTGAAATCCATACAATTTTAATTTATTCCAAAAATTATATTTAAACAATGGTTAAAAAATTGATCATCCTCATAGAACAACCTACTGAAATCCAAAAATCTCATAGCCCCAAATCCAAATCGGTATTTTCCTATAATGAATGATGATTACACAAACATGAATCAATCATAGGTTTAGGATCTCGAAAATAGGGGTTTGATATCAAAATATCAATACCTAGATATATGGAACCCAATGGAGAAATAGAGATAATTTGAGAGGAATATAGTGTGAGGAAGAAACAAACGAGATTGATATTGATGGTTATTACTCAAGAATTGGATCACATTAGGGAATGGATCAAAGAATTAATAATTACCCATGGGAGCTTTGACAAATGTAGAAACAACATACTGTCAAATGAGGTCATCCTAGAACATAAAGGGGGGATCAAAAAACTTTAATAAAATATTTGGATTTGTAAAATGCCTCCTGCACACTTATGTGGGTAACATTGCACGGTTTGGGAAAACCATTCATCGGCCATGTAGAGCATACTGTCCATAAATGGACCTGGCCCACGATTTTCCCTAACCATGTGCAAGACATGTGTAAAATTTTCCCCTATACCAAAACCTCTCAAATTATTAGAAATTAACCACAAAAGACCCTAAAATAATCCCATTCAATGCACCAAAAAGATGGTGTTGGAATAACTTAAATCATTAATGGGATATTACAACCTCCCCACTATAGAATCATTATATCCATTGAAAGCCTAAAAAGAAGCCTCTATGGCAAACAAATGAGGCCATAACACTATCCTTCGTGCATCTCTATCCCACATCTCATGAGATTACGAACTGTGTTGCCATAGCACATATACCAAATCTATTGTTCTCCCACAAAGAACCTTGGTTTCAAAATTATTTGACATGACCGGCCATTCAATCATGGTTAAATTATGTTCTACATCAAGATCATGAAAACATAGAACATGTGATGGGTCATATAGAAACATTTGATGTTGGGATACATGAACGATGTTTTGTATTAATGTTAGTATAAGTGGTAGAGAAAACTAGTATGCAACATTCCCCACCTTCTCAAAAACCTCAAATGGTCCAAAAAATGAGGAGAAAGCATAAATTTTCTCTCAAGTCGTCGACTATAAAGCTGGGATGAAACCTTCTATAACACCAATACAACTATTGAGAACTCCAGAGTTATACGGTGACAATCAGTATAATATTTTTATCAGCTTTGAGCTGCCAACATTCTCTAATGAATCAACTGAATCATCAATTTTGTCTCTTGGAACAAACTCGATCCTACCAAGGAACTCTCTTCAATCTCAGACAAACAGAAATAGATATTTAAAAGTCCATCTATATAAGGCATCAAAATAAGTAATTATGATCACATACTAGAAACTATTGTTATAATAAAACTCTACCAACCACAAATGATCATCCCAAGATCCACCAATGTCATGAACCCATGTGTGGAGAATATCCTCGAGAATCTTTATAGGACATTCAATATAGAAATACAACTACTAATGGTTTTTTGTACTCAAATGGATGTGAGAACCTAGCACCTCTTGAAGGCCTCTACAAATGTGAGAATTAAACCAATGACATCTATCATAAACTAAATGAGATATAACTACATGAAATTGAACAACTTCTTTCACATTGAGAATTCCCAACTCCTCTACTATGGTTGTATCATGAATGGGTATAAATTGAGGCAATTATGTGATATTATCGATCATAGATGAAAATAAATTCTTAATTTTATGGGTACGTGGAATCCCAACCTCAATGTAAATTGATATCTCATACCACTACCATGTAGGGACTAGAAGTGGATGATGCAATCCCAATGGATTATGATGTTGGACCTTCACTTGCTGGAAAGTAAATGAAGTAGTGGAAAACTCATATAAGTCATATATCATACCCATCCACAAAAAATTCCACTAAATTTCATAGAACATTTTCATGGTTCTTGTGTGATTAGACCACTAAGAGTAATGGAAATGTCCCATCAATTATTCCCATACTGAAGATGACACCACAAAAAGATTCGGATAAAATAAATTTCCCTCTATGGAGAACGACCACTATGAAACTACATACCAACCATTAAGAGAGGCCCTAGTGATAAATAACTCCCCATTATGATACTGATCCTATAGAATTTTTTCACGAATATAGGACATAAACTGAACACCTTCTATGGAATCTTCGGCCACTGTCCCCTGAACTAAAATATGAAACTATAAAATGGGAGCCATAATATTCTACTCTCTTGAGGATTTTTTCAATACATGGGTTCAAAAAAGTATTCTCAAGGCATCAGCCACAAAATTACCATTCCATGGAATATATGTATTCTAAAAGTAAAATGAATATAGATATTCAACCCAACACCTCCAATGGAAAGTAGAATCTTTTTTTTAGAATATATAAAAATGATTTTGTGATGAAAATGTACAATAACCATTCCCTATAATGGAAATGCTTCCAATTCTTCAGAGTGTGCATCATTGATTCCAATTCAAGGTCTTGGGTTGAATAATTATTATTGTGTGTCCAAATATAATGGGATCTATAGGCAATACCAGAACACCCAACAAAATAACAAAGCCCAGGCTAGAACCTGATATACCAAAAAAGACCCCATATCCCTACCCGACCTTTGGAAGAGTCAACACTGAGGTAGTAGTCAAGAGGCATTTCATCTAGCCAAATGAAATATATCATTCCTCACTCCAAAAAAATATCTACATTCTTACTATAATAATTCATCATAGAAGATAATTTTGAGGATTCCTTCCAGAATCAGTGATAGCATCTGGGTAAACCTCAGAAGCTCTGAATCTCGATGTAATTCCATGGTTATTACCATGTCATAACCACCTCCACATTTACGGAATCTACTAATATACCATGTTTGGACACCACGTGTTATAATAACATCACTTTTAGAATCCAAAAATCACCCATATAAATCTTGGAATAGAGACAGTGATTTCTCAGAAAACTCAGCACTGTTCTCAGATGATGCACATAATACTCTTTGGATTTAGACTACCCAATGATGTTTTCCATAAGGTCCACCATAATGGTATCAAGATATTCATGAAAAAATACTATTAATTAAATCCATCAAAACTACTAAAGCATTGGTATGACCAAAGTGCATGAAAAGGTACTCATAATGGACACACACACTTAAAATCGCAATTTTCTGGATCTCAGATTCTTTTATACTCAATAAATTTTAACCTGAGTGAAGATAAATCATTGAGAAAATATTCTCATCCATTCAATAGATCAATCATATCATCAATCATTAAAAGGAGATACTTTTTATTCATCATTTCTTCCTTTAGATTATGGTAATAATTGAAAAGTTTGAATGAACCATCAGACTTCATGAAAAAGAGAATTAACGCAACCCAAGGTGACACACACGAACATATAAATCCTTTCTCAAGATTTTCATCCAACTATGACTTAAAATCATTTAATTCAACTATTTCAATTTTGTAAGAGTGAATTGAAACTTTTTGACTACCATTCATCACATGTATGGATAACTCATCTACTCATACCAGTGGAAATCCATAGAAGTTGAAAGGAAATAAATCTTTAAACTCAATGATGATTGGAGGGAGATCGTCATTAAATGACTATCCCTTCCAGTCAAAGGTAAGGATTATTATTAAATTCCCTAATTCTAGATATTATGTTCTGACCATGATTGACCACATTTCACAATCTCCTTAAAACATGAGGGAAACACCACTGGGTGTACTGACGGAGACCTGTCGATGATAGAAATCAATAAGGTCTATATTGGAAATGATCTAGTAAATCCCAAAAATGATGTCAAAATATTTCATGTCAAGAATTAGGAAGGTCCAAGATGACTGAATATCTGAAAGAGTGAAAATTCATGCTGGTCTAAAGATACCCTACAGTATCATTATAACAATGGTAGTATTAATATCCACTACACAAGATAGATTCTCGATTAGAATATAAAGAAAATTTACAATTCATGTTGAAATAAATAAATTATATCCACCAGTATCAAATTAATAAGTCAATAATGACATATTTATAATAATGGTAACTATTATGGTCACTGGAGCCATATATACTTCATATGGAGACTCTTCCACTATGTGAAGAAGATTTTTTCTGGATTCTTATTGCTAGAACCCTTTTTGATGTGAATCATATCATTGTCCCATAGTTTTAGGAGGAGCTTATGAACCTGTCTGACAATGTGGAGTGGAATAAACATGGAAAAACATCTGTATGATTCCTGAATGCACGCATGATCCACAATTCAAAAGTACCTCAGAGAAAACCTTCTTAGAATTACCTAGCTTTCCACACTGGTAACTTACCAAAGGACCTCTACCGTGTACTGTAAGAGGGAGTAAAGATCCCTACCAACTTGAAATTCTATGTGAATCTCCCTTCATCTATTTTCCCTTGACAGAACTCACTCTCCCACTTGGATAAAAAGAAACACCTGAAAACCATGACCTATCATGTTGGTCCATCTTGACCATTAGTGGTGTATCTAAAACATTAACATAAGAAGGCAAAATAAAAAAGAAACCTATAGAATGAATATACTGAAGATGTCCCAACACAAACCATCAATCCTTCACCCTCTCATTAGATACAATCTCAGGTGGGATGGGCACAATCTCAACCAAACGATTGGCATATTCTATCACAAACATGTATGCCTTCTCAAGACTGAATAACTCAATGAATGTGGGAAACATAATTGAATTTGGGCATAATAGTTCTGTGAATGGAACCTTGATGTATTTGAAATCCAATACATCATGATTCTTCTTGATCGCAATAGTGTCCCACAATCTTCTGCTCAGTCCCTCTAGAAAGAAGGTGGAACACCATACCATTTTCTCATTGTGTGCGTCTAAAATTCAAAACAAACATTATAATCTTTTAACATATTTCTTATACTCTTGAGGGTCATTTGAACACTTTAATTGTTATGGAGTATGGTGAAGGAACACTTGAGAACTAATCTTGAGAAGGATCCTATTAGGATTTGCAACTAGAGGTCGTGCATGTCCCAGATCATGGATAGTGTGCACAATCAGCTCAATCAGACATAAACAAACCATAGTATTTCCTTGTAGAGGTTTAATAATAGCTTCATACTTGATCCCATTACCACATCTTCTCAACGGTATGATGCAGCAAGACCTCACAATACAGCAACTAAAAATTAGACAATGTTCAAACTGAGCAGCAATGAAAATTAATAAGCATATAAAGGATAACCATGATTATGATTTCACTCTATCCAAATCAAAACAAGTTAAAAATTTAACTAACACAAAAGAAAAATTTCCCCTTTTGGTGACATAATTTTTATTGCATTTTAAGATGGATAGAAAATCAATCAAAACAACCTCTTATGTCCCGAAAATATTTCACAATGTATACTGACATTAAGAAAAAATAACCAAAACCACCCTTATAATAACACTATGTCTCAAAATATCCTGAGTACCCTGGTAAATCGATAACTGATCCAATCCTAACTTATCCAAAATGGTGTTACCGATCCCCATGGGTCAAAAACTAAAATTTGGAAATAGAAAACATAAATGTGAGAACTAATTTTGTCATAAATGCATATCATAAGTAAAAGATACAAGAGCATATCCATTAAAAAATCTATTTTCATATAATGATCCATAAGTTAAATAGGAAGAAATGACAATGTAAAAAATCCCAATAACTAATGAAAAGGAAACATACCCATTTCCCAAAAGTCACAACTCACCCATGAAAAATTTCAGCTATAGGAGCCTCTACTAAGTGATCATTTACCTTTACTAGAACTTGAATGCAGGTAATCTACAATAATCTGAATGAATTAGAATGGTGTGAACCAAATCCAAATATTTTTTTACCCATAGATTCAATAGAAGATGAAAATATCAAATATTATATAATATGGTTTTAATTTTTTAAATATACAAGTTTGGGATAACAAAAATATTTAAAATAATCAAGCTTTATAGAAAAATTTCACAAAAGATGTCTTAAAAAAATACTGTATATAAAACAGTTTATATAAATTCTCAAGGAATGTAAAACCATTTTTAAAAGTGGCATATAAATGCATTCAAAAAATGTAAATAGGACATAAACATAAGCATTTTAAAAATATGTATGATAGTGTGGGGTATAGGGTTTCAACCCTATGAACATGAAAGAGTTTGTAGATATTCCCCTTTAGGCATATGATAAAAGCATTCCACCACCATAGCCTAAGGAATGGGATTTGATAATATGATGATTTAGAACATTGTAGAATAGTGATGTTCCACCTAAGAAACTCACTAACTACCAAATCCTTCCATGTGCCCAAGTACAAATCAATGATGGGAAATTCATCTTATCATAGAAAATGAAATTCATCCCATTACTCATTACAATTATACCAATTTCTAATTTAAAATCCATAGTGGGATTCCAATAAAAATATTCCTTTTCAATGACATGAAACTCTAAGGCATCCATAAAATAATTTTACGCCACATTTCAAAAAATAGGCTTCTAAATGAAATTCATGCAATTTCAAAATCCATTTCACTATTGAATTCAACAATTCAATTTTCAATACATTTCCATCAATTTCATGCCAAAACCCATTTACCTCAATACCCCAATTGATCAGAATTTTGGTTTTCCCACAAAATCAATTGAAATTAATTTTATTCAAAACCCAATAAAAATAAATTGTATTTAAACAAATTAAATTTAAATAGATCTACTAGGATTAATAAAGATGGATCATGGTAAGGAAAAAACATACCAAAAACCACTAATCTCACAATGAAAAATCATAATCATTATTTTCCCTTGAAGAACAATGATCACATAAGAAAGAATAAAAACTAGTTATAATATCAAAAAACAAGGGGTATTAGATCCTTTAATCAATACCAATATCTATGTAACCCTATAGAGGATGAGGGAGAATACAAGAGGATGTTATCTGGAAAAGGAAACTAACCCGATTGAGATTAAAGTTCATTCCTCAAGCTTATGATTGCATCTAAGAGGGGTTAGTGGAACCAAAAAGGGTTAATCATGATGTTTTTGTAATGACTCAGATTTTACAGGTTATTTTTTTATTATATAGATTTATTATGAGTCTCTAAAAATTAAATGCGCATGATTCTGAGGCATGGTGTGCCTAGAATGAATTTCTAATTTTTAGGGTTCGTTCAGTAATCAGAGGAGCATAGTTTTCTATAATTTGAACTGGTGATCAGATTAAGAATCTGAGGGCACTGTTGAATCAGCAATGCCATGATTCGCTGAAGGAAGGCTTCACTACAACCGTAGTAGGTCAGAAAAAAAAGCTATATTTTGGACATTTTAAATAATAAGAAAAATAAGTTATTTTTTTTTTCATTTTCCTCCAATGCACATGCAGTGGTGGTAGGACCAATGACATGTCAAGACATTAAATGTATTGACTCTGCATTTCATTGTAATAGTAAAATGGAAATTAGGATGGTTCCTTAGTCAATTGATCCTCATTATTTCCTCGGGCATTACCCACCCTGCCCCTCTCTAATTTATAAGGAGCTTTGGGAGGAGTATTGGCACAACTTCACCATGTGATGAAGCTCTGGAAATCTCACATGACACCAATATATTGGTTGATGGAACAGGTTCTAGTGGGTGGTGATGTGTGACAACCTACGACGAACACCAACTCTTCCCCAAATATGGCGTTCTCCAAATATTTTGAGGGAAGGTTTTATAATGTTTTAATTTTAACATATTTTTGAATCATGTATCCTTCCCCCTCCCCCCCCCCCCTTGATAAGGAACTAACACGGAGGGCACGGGCTGAACGAATAAGCCCTGAACCCTTCGCTACATTTTTAATATATGAATTCATCACGGTATTTTGTATTATGATTGTATGGAACCTAAAATGGAGGGTCGAGCAGTGAAGAGGTCGTCCTGGGAAGGAATATGGTACATACGGACAGTATGACGAGCCACCAAAGATCACCTAGTGACTCACAGTAGTCCACCATTGCTGCAGTAGAACGACCGTGCCGGTGACCGGCGACGGTGGGTGATGGAGGAAACAGTCAACGACCGGCCGTTGAAGGGATGGTGGCACGTTGTCATGCACTACCAGCAGAGAAGGCCATGGCCGTAGCCATGGAATAGAAGGCATCAGCCAGCTCAGGCCTACCGCAAAAGACGGAGGAAGAGAGGAACTTCGTCGTACGGCACTGGAGATGTTCGTGGCACGAAGTTGCATCGGTGTAGGAGGAATCTTCCCCTAACGGTCACACGATGATCTGGCGGCGCGACAGGACGCCGCTATTCCATTACCTGAATATCATATCCATTCGGGAGTAATGGGGTGAGAATAACCCTCCTCGCGTGCTGGATAGAGCGAGCCCCAGTGGGTCGTGCCTCCAACAAGACGCACACCACTCTAGGTCGGGCCGTGCGAGCCCCAGCGGGTCGCACCTCCAGTAGGACGCGCCTCCAGTGGGCGGCACCGTCTAGGTGGACCATGCCAATTCGCAGCCCCGAGGGCCAAGCCCTCTAAGACCTTGCCCATATTGGGAGGACACAAATCTGATCTCTTGGACCCGACTGGGTCTGATTGGCCCAGGCCAGGTTGGGCCCAACCCAGACCCAACCAGAATAGTTACTCAAAAGGAACCATAATGTGGTATCTGAGCATCCATTTGATGAACTGTCTATGGAGTTGGGACACATGGACTGAGATAATCCATTTGATATTCTCCACTTGTGTTTTGGAGTAATATGGAGTAAGGTAGTGTTGTATTGAACCTGATTCCAATAGGGCCCTCTGTACTAAAATGCTAAAAAGTCACAAACTAAGAGTCTGATTGATGCTCTGTCTGTTGTGTAGGACCCCTTATGACAAGGATGTACTTTGGAAAACTTCTTTGTGGAACATGATGGTGGTTGATATATAACCGATGTCTTGAGGAGTGGATCCTATCAGATCAAGCGTATTTAGTGCTGGAATCTCATGGATTGTTGTAACAAGAAGAAAGTACATTGATCTTGTGTGGGTCAGCATCTATCGATCATGTGTGGGTCAATGCATAGAGATCCTATTTGGGTTTGTATCCGTGGATCCGGTGTGGGATAGGGCCAAATGATCCTATGTGAGTCAACATCTATTGATCCTGAGTGGGTCAACAGCAGAGCCTCTCGATAGAATAAAATGATCTTGATTTATGAATAATCATTTCTACTTCTGTACAAATGATATATACCTAGTGTGAGATGAGACTTTATCTTTGTATTATCTTTACCTTCGTGGTGTTACCATCATGGTGTCAGTTTTTAGGTACTTCTTCCTTTGTGGTGTTACCATTGTGGTACTCTCACATCTTTGGTGTTACCTTTGTGGTGTTACCTTTGTGGCAATCTTCCTTCATAGATTAGTTATGAGAATGGATTTAAATTTTGTTTCTTAAGGATACTCATGAATGAGATGAGTATCTTTTGATAACAAAGGTCTTTTTAGGGATATATAAATAAGTATAATTCATTATTGCTTTGTGCATTTTGATTGAAGTCTTTCTTTGTGGTATTTTCCTTTTTTTTAACTATGGGAGACCTATGGGAGTCTCGGAGTTCCTACTAAGTATTTTTATACTCACCCCTACACATGCTATTCCTGAATTTTAATTTGTCTTTTTTAGACATTATAAAATGTTTATTGAGGATGGGGGAGCCAGGATTGGATTGGGCTCAGAGTTGGACCAATTTACGTGATTTACCGTAGTTACTACTGATCGTGAGTTGTAACTACCATTTAGGTAGGATCCTCTGTGGAAAATCCCTGAGCTGTTATTTTTTTTCTCTTCCACTATACTTGTATATTTTAGTTGGGCTTTTATTCAATCACCTTTACTTCACTAAACTTTTTACTAAAACTGTTAACTTTGTGGGTTCTTCTTGTTGTTTACATTGATAGTGTGATTGTACATGTTTAAAGGAAGTGCCTTCTAGTTATAGGGATTCTACATTCCGGTGAAAGTCACTAGACCCTAGCCAAGTAATGTAGGGCTTGGGGTAGTCATGACATAGACCCCGGGGGATAGATCCTGAAAAAGTGGTATTATAGGATTCAGTTCTATTGATGATCTAGGACTCTGATTTTACCTATGTGGCAATAGAGTTAAGTGTTTTGAGTGTTGTTTTCATTTTAGGGAATCCAGTGTTGGTGAATCAGCCGACGTATCATTACACCAGGACTCTATGTTTTGATTTCTGACTCATTCCACAAAAACACTAATTCTATGTGTTTTGGTATTGTTTGTTTTTTATGTTTTTGTGTCAGCTCCCCAGGAATAGCTTTTTGATTGTGGTGCATAATTTTCCATTCAGGATGCCTCTACATAGACAACCAACATGGATTCCCAAGAGAGTGAAAAATGATGGACCATCGAGGGATGATTCCTCGATGTAGGGACCTCTTACGATGTTATATCCTTCGGGTGGTGTACCGGCAGCACCACTGCACATTGTGATTCCATTGACACTATCCCCACTAATAGAGTGTGCACGCCGGCTAAGCACATTGGTGGAGTTTCAACAGAAGAAGCCTCCAAGGATCCAAAGCGAGATGGATCAGCATGGGGCTGAGTACTGGCTCAAGGATGTGGCCGGAGTTTTTTCTTAGTTGGGGCACCAACTTATCTGATGGTAAACCTAACTACCAGTCTCTTCGAGGGAGTAGCTGGGATATGGTGGAGTTTGACACTCCAGTTCCAAGATGAGGTGACCCGCACAATGGAAAAAATCAAGGGCCTTTTTAGGGCAGATTTTCTCCCGGTGACCCCATGGTCAGTGCGTATACATGAGCTGCTGCACATACAGCAGGATTACATGACTGTGGCCCATAACTCAACGAGGTTCTCTGATATCTCATGATACTCCACTAACATGATACTAATCCATTTCTTCAGGGCCCAAAACATTGAGCATGGTCACCGGAGGGTGATCATATCCCTGATGAAATCGCTCAGCATTTTGACCCTGGATGAGGGAAAGAGAGAGAGCCTATGGTGTGGAGTTTCCTAGCTGAGCCGACAAAGACATCGAGATCCACCACAAAACATCAGCTAGAAGAGTCATCTTCAATAAGAAATAGATGGTTTATTTAGGGGCCCTAGGGGGACAAACCTTTTGGTGGACGACCCCAGGATATATGGTCGGTGGTGCTGGGCTCACATGATAGAGGAGGACAGTTGAGTAGCAGAAATTGCTACTCGTGTAGTGGGTCGGGTCACATGGCTCGCCACTGCCCGACCCGTCATACGGACGTCCATCAAACTGTTGAGGGACCACTAGGGCAGAGGCATAGGTTCGATTAAAGAGTTCTTCAAGTAGTATTAGGATGTAGTAGAAGAGATGGCCATGCAGTAGGTGGTGAGTGGCGATTCAATGTTCTACCACCACCACCAATATGTGGTCCACTCCGACCACATCGAGTTGGAGGATAAGGAAGAGCTCAGCTCCAGGAAGCTAAGGCCTATGACCATGATAATATAGATATTATAATACGTATGATCTATGTCTACTCAACCCTAGTTGTAGTATATATAGTCACAGGATCATGTCACTCATTTATTTCCATGACCCTTGTTAATTCTCAGAGATTCGAATGTAACCGTTGGGTCGATCTATACGATTAGAGACTACAATAGAAAATTTGATGATTACACACTGGTGTCGGCATGTTTTATCTCACTGTATGTACAGAGACCATCGTCTGAGATCTTTTAGTTGCATATTCAAGGCCTTAGGACATCATCGTGGGTATGAACTAGCTATCCACAGTTTGTTCTTTGATAGAATGTATTAGGCATAAATTGCAAGGTGTCCGGGAAGACGGGACCTGGTTTCACTTCACCGGAAATAATGGAACCTTTGTAGCACTGGATGGACATACCTAGAGGAGGGTACAGCCGGTCACTCATCACATCTATATCCTTACCCTCATAGTAGTTAATGTCGAGAGTTTGAGCTATCTTGTAGTGGTGGATGAGTATTTCGATGCCTTTCTTGATAATTATCAGAGACTACATCCACAAAGAGATGTAGAAATTTACATCTACCAATATCCTAGGATGACACTAATATCTACACCGACAAATCGGATGGCCCTTGTGGGGCTTAATCAGTTATGGTTAATGTCGGAGGACTTGTATTGGAAGGGGTTTAGAAGACCCATTGTTTCTCAATGGGTAGCCACGATTTAGTTCCCCAAGTAGGCATATGGGGGTTTGAGACTCTATGTGTATTATCAGTTCCTAAACTAAGAGACCGTGAAGAACAAGTATCCACTTCCAAGGATTTATTATCTCTTTGATCAGGTGAAGTGAGCTCAATGGTTTTCAAAGACAGACTGCAGATCAAGCTATCATCAGCTTAGGTTAAGATTTGATGTTGTGCAGAAGACGACCTTCAATTGTCAGTATTTCCGCTCTGAGTTCTTGGTGATTCTATTTGGCATGAACAATGCCCCACAAGTGTTCACGGGACTCATTATCATGATCATTCATCCAAACCTCGATTGTGTCATCGTGGTCATCATGGACGACATCTTGATGTACTCTGCGTCATCAGAGGAGAATGCCTATCATCTGCAGATAGTTCTGGATACACTTTGAGAGTACATGCATTGTGGTATGATCTTTACGTGCCATTTCTAGATATGGGAGGTCCACCGTCTAGGGAATCCTCTCTTGGAGGCTAGATTTTTGGTAGATCTAGCGAAGATAAAGGTAGTGCTTCCTTGGGAGCCTCCCAAGAGTGTGACTGAGGTGCAGAGCATCCTAGGGTTGGATGGGTACTACCAGAAATTCATTCCCGACATTTCCAGAGTTGTGGTACCCTTTTCATCATTGATGAAGAATGAAAGACCCTTAGTATGGATAGAGAGATGCCAGAAGTGTTTTCAGGAGCTGATACAGAGACTTACGAGTGCCCCATATTGTGGTTGCCAGAAGAGGGAGTTGGATATGTAGTCTACTATGATGCATCATGGAATAAACATGGATGTTTCTTGATTTATGAGTTATTAGAGAATGCTTATGGTTCGCGAACATTGAGAAAACATAATTAGAACTACACTACCCATGACCTGGAGTTAGTAGTAGTGGACTCCGCCTTGAATATGTAACGACATTACTTGATTGGAGAAAGTTTTATAGTATACTATGTTCAAAAGTGTCTCAGATATATCTTATCATAGATGGTCCTAATCCCGAGACATCGATGCTGTTTAGAGATCCAGTAATATTATGACTTTGTGATAGTCTACACTCATGGGAAGGGGAACGTAGTAGAAGACGCACTCAGTCGGAGGTCTAGTTTACAACTGCTGAGTGAGGAGACAAACCAGCTAGACATGTTGCAGATATCCTTTGGGTATAGATATGGAGCAGCTTACATCCAGTCTATGACTGTCAGTCCCCCTCTTCATCAGCGAGTCCAAAAGGAACATAATGGGGACATTGAATTCAAGGATAGAGGTGCACTAATATCCTCAGGATAGACACATTATTGATTTTCTGAAGGTGTGGGGCACGTCATCCTCTTCAGAGGACAGGACATGGAAAAAGTGGAAAAATGGGAGGAGGTGTTTGGGGAGTACTATACATCCCATATGGTTGTAAATCCTAGCATTGAGAAGATTTTCTAGGATATATAGTGTCAACACTTGTGGTCAGGGATGAAGAAAGAAGTGGCAGTGTTCATTTCATGATTCCTCACATGTCTACAAGTGATGGTCGAGCATTAGGTTCCAGCAGGCTTAGTGAAACCACTAGATGTGCAAGAGTGTAAGTGGGACTGTATCTCTATGAACATTGTGGGAGGGCTATCAGATACTCTTGAGAGATACGACTCCATCTGAGTGATCATTGAATGACTCACCAAGTCAGCCCACATCATACCCATATGGGATTAGGGATCAGTAGAGGGCTTGGGAATCCTCTACATTCATGAGAATGTACGACTTCATGGGGTTCCATCGACAGTCATCTCTTACCATGAAACACATTTTACATCCCAAATGGGGAAGGGATTACGACATGCATTTGATACTTAGATTCGTTTGAGCACCAACATTCATCCACAGATAGATGGTTAGCCAAAGAGGACTATTAAGACACTAGAGGACAACTTTGGGCTTGCATCCTATATTTTGGCCTCAGTTGGGAGGATCACAGGCTCTTGGTGGATTTCTCATAGAACAACAGCTATCTCTCGAACAACGGTAATACAATATTGGAGGCCTTGTATGCCTTACCATATAGATCACTTATATGCGTGGTAGACCACGGGGAGTCAGCATTATTGTGTCCAGAGTTGGAACGAGCTACCATTGAGAAGGTGGAGATCAACCTAGATTGGATGAAGTCTTCATAGAGTAGACATGAATCTTATGATAATAGTAGATGGAGACCTTTGGATTTCTATGAGAGAAACGGCGTCTTCATACGTGTCTCACCTTGATGTGGTTTATGGAGAGTTGGTCGAGGTGAAAACTCTCACTGAGGTTTATCAGACTATTTACGATACATTGGAGGATTACGGAGGTGGAATACCACTTTGAACTACTACGAAAATTGGAGAGGGTGCAAGTAATATTTCATGTATCCTAGAAGAGAAGATACGTTCATGACCCATATCACATCAACGAAAATGACAAGCTAGACTTTGTTGATGGGATAAATTTACGGAGGTTCCAGTGGAGACTGAGCAGTTATCAGAGTGAGTCTTTCATGGATGATAGATACCTCAGGTGTGGGATCGCTAGTAACATGAGAATCTCTAGGAGGGAACATGGGAGAAGGATGATCAGATTCAGGCTCATTACACCCATTTGTTTCCATAGTCTATATTGTGGCTTTCGGGGATGAAATTCCCTACAGTAGAGATAATGTAAAGACCCTAATTTTCCATATAATTATTTCAATAATATATAATTATAAAGAGTCTGCGAAGATTTTCTACATGGCATTCCAAGGCCTGGTGAGCCTGGAATTAATTTATGAACTTTTTTAAGGTACGTCCAGTAAATGCACGAGCGGCATTTTCATAGTTTTGAACCAGTGCTCGGATTAAAAATTTGAGGCACAGTTGGATATGTTGCACATGGATTTTCTTACGGAAGGATTCACTACAATCAAAGTAGGTTGGGATAAAAGATCGATTTTGGAAATTTATGATATTAATAAAATAACATTGTTATATTATTTTTATTTTTCTTTGTTTTCCAATAGACATGCTGTAGTGGAAGGACCCATGATGGGTCAATCCATTAAATGGATTGAATCCTCATTTCTTTGTAGCAACTCTATTGAAATTAGGTAAGTACCTTACTTAATTTAACCCTTTTAATTTCATGGGCATTACTCACCCTACCCCTATCCATTTTTTATGTATATTGTGGAGTATTATGGGGAGGGATACACTAATCAATGAAGCTCTGGAAAAGTACCATGCGTCCAATCCCTTGGAAGATGGAACTGGTTCCATCGGGCGGTGATGAGCACCACCAAACAAAGAACACCGACTCTTCATCAAATGTGATGTTGTCCAATGATCATGAGGTAGGGATTTATCTTGTTTTCATTTGAAGAGATTGTTGAATCATGTATCCTCCCCCCTTATTAAGATGCAAATGAAGAGGGCATGGGACAAATGAACAATACCCATACCCTCCTCTAATTTTTGATTCTATGTGTGCTTCATGGTAATTTTTATTTATATTGGACAGAACCCGGAATAGAGTGTAGAGCATTAAAGAGGGCGTCCCAGGGAGGCTAATAGTACCTATATATGAAAAAATGGGCCCCCAATGATCACCAACCGATCACAATGGGCTGAAAAAATCACCCAAGCATAGAAAAACGATAAAAAGGGAATGATTTCTCCCAACTTGATCAAATAGAAGGAATATATTCACTAAAAAGGAACAAAAGATGATAAAAAACATATATATTCCATAATAGAAAGAAAATAATATAAAGTTCTACACCCCACTAATGATGTGCACAGGATGTGAGCTAAGAAAATCAGTAACATCCCACCATGGTGTTCCATATCATGTATCTATATAAAAATTCATGTATACTAATTTTAATATGTAAAATGGAAAGAAATGTAATAAATATATTTTATATAAAACCAGGTAAACATTTCCCTTTTTCCAAAATTCTTAATAAATGAAGGTCTATGAATTTCTAATCATATTTTCTATATCATTTTCCACAAGCATATGCACACATATATTTTCTAACATAGAAACCCACACAATATAAATATAAGAACATGTATCATAACACCATGGATTAATACAGGTATAAGACATAGGCTACTCTTACCATAATCAAACAAGTGCACAAATTCTAATCATAGAACAATGTACCTCAAAAGAATATGAATACCCCATGAGTAAACCCCCCCCATATTTTTAATATATGTCCCCTATAACAACAGACCTAAAAAATATTGTAAATCCCTGAGAAAAATATTCTTGATAATCAAAAAAGAGTGGATGATGGCCTTAAGTTAATACTTCCACCTAAGTACCTAATATAACATGTGTTCTCTTTTTCCAATTCATTTTAATGTTTTAAAATCATTTAAAATTCATTTCAAATCTATGAAAACCATTTCAAATTCATTTCACTGATTTGAGAATAACTTTTTTCATTTCATTTATCAATAACTAGGGAAACCCAATTTTTAATTAAAAACCATTTTCAAGAAAGACAAAAAAAAATCATTCAAATTTAAATATGAATCAGTTTATAATGAAAAGAAACTAGATCCTTTATCAGGGGATATTGAAAAAACAACCTACCACAGAGAATATGTCTCACATGACCGCAATGGGATCCATCATCAACAAACCCAAAATCCACCAATAGAGACCCCAGAATACAATCCATAGATCATTGTATTGATCCAACATAGAAATCACGGGGACGATGGAAATTGAGAGAACTTGATATACAAATAATGAATGTTTGTTACACCACAATAACCATGAATCTTCATATGGAACAAGACCTCACAATGGATGTAGGAAGTAACAAAGAATAATCACTAACCTTATAACAACATATCTATATACACCACACAACATCGAAACCATGATCAAAGAAAATAGAGGAAAGGAAATGTTACACACCTGAATATACGCACAACAACCAAAATAGAAATCGGGTGTCAAAAATATTGGTATAGGACGGGTGATGTCTGTCAAAAACACACTATAACTTCCTTCAGTCATGATCTATGATGATCATATGAAGGAACTAAAAAACCTTACTGCATGCTATTTTTAATAAATCTATGACGGACATTACATAGGTTTTAACTATGTTACGTGACATGTATCCCCCATGGTCCACACATTCCAAAAAACCCATCACATGACAAAAAACTCAACTTTTAACAACACATGCCATGTATGTCATGGTCATGACGTGTAACCATTCAATTTTTGATGTCATCTTTCAAGACTTACATCAGGCCACTATTACGCAGCTTCTAACACAGTTACATGGGATGAAACTGCTCTCTACATACAGAAATAAATATTTATTAGTGAATGTACAAAATATATATGACATCACCTTATATGTATCCCCCCAATCTCAAAGTAGGGGAAAACAAATATGATTCTAAGGGAATTGCTGATAAAACAGTAATGGTATGTTATAATTATCTTACTGAGATATGTGAAAATATTATATCCAATCACTGAATAGTTATTAGCAGAATATTGGATGGCTTGGAATCTATTCAAGAGGATCAAATCTCTTGAGGATATGAGTTGGTATATGTTATGGTAGAATATTGTGACTATGGAGGCTTCGAGTTATTTAAAATATAATTTTCACATGAATTAAATTTACATGCACAATTCACTATGTTGGGACACATACTTTTCCACAATAGTGTGCCACTTATTTTTTTTCACTGTTACTCAAAAAAGGGAACACAAATTTACAAAACACCTTTCAACCATGTAAATTCCTACTCATTCTGGTTTCACGATTTTCTGTTTTGGGGTGCACAATTTTCCTTAACCGTGCATAAATGTGCAATTCCCACATTCTTCCACTTTTCTCAAATTGTCAACCAATACACCACAATGTAACACCCAAAACATAGATTACTCATAAGAAGAAAAATTAGTACCTATAATACTGCCTGATTCCACCCTATAAAGTTTTTGGATTTTTATAAATGGATAGGATGACTAACAAAATGGAATATGGCATATGACTTTTGACATTGGGGCATTGTAGATACAACACAATGGTGAAGTGTTTATGGGTACCTTTTATATGTATTTTCATTTGATATAAAATTAATTATTTCTATGTTTTACATGGTGATTGAGCCTTAGGGATTATGAAATGTAGTTTTCCCATCATAGGTAATGGGTTGGTATCTTATGTTTATTCATTTGGATTTTGTATGGTACATTCATATTTTTGGGAATGATTTTTCAGATGATACCTAAATTTATACCAATATTGTCAACCCAAATATATATTGAATAATATTAAGCCCAAATGAACTAGTTTTTGATCACGTTGGGTGCTACATTCCAATTGGGGTTTTGGGAGTTGTTGTAATTTGTGGACGATTCCTGAGAAGTTTTTCATGTATTTTTAGTCAGTACACATTATAGGACATTACATTTATGATTTGGGATTTGTTTTTTATTTATTATATGGATTTAATGGGTGGGTATTATCTCCCCTTAAAATTTAACAAATATTTTGATAATGAATCACATTTATATGAATTTTATAACCTTAGTGATAGTCTCTAACACATGGCTGATTCGTAGCGGCCTTTATGGGTGATCCCTATCCTCACTAGTATCCTAATAAAGGAAGTAATTGATTAAGTAATTCTAAAAGTATTTGATATTTATTCTGGTGTAACATTATTTTTGAAAATATATTCCTCTTAATTATAACTCCCATTTATTTATGAATCATGTTGTAGTCTCTCATACAAACAAACTACATTTTAAAAATAAAATTTCTTAGTATTTAATTTTGTAAGAGGGGATATTTTTATATACAAGATGAATGAAATTTAAATATGAGGATTGAATTTGTAATGAGTGTAAATGTATAATTTCATAGAACTTATAAGGATTTTTCGTATATTATTTCACATCCAATAAATCATTCAATAGGATGAATAAATATAATAATTGGACATAAAAAACTTCCTTGACCAATTTTATTGTAGAATTAAATGAATTATTTTATAAAATTATTTAAATTTATTTTTTTATTATTTAGGAGTGTCAAAATATAATATTTTTCCCATACAATTGAAGATAATTATGTTTTGATATATTTATATATATAAATTTTAAATTAATTATATATATTGTTGTAATTTATTATTTATTACCAATATCATCATCATTATCTAGTTATTATATATATCCATCAAAATAGTGTGAATTTATTTTATAATGGGAGTTATAATATAGTGTATCATGAGAATAACTACAATAAATAGGTTCATGATTATTATGATTTTTTATAAAGATTTAATGCTTATAAGATGATGAATTTTTACTAATTTAAAGAATTATATTGGACTGAAATACATATCCCCACTATGTTATAATTTTTTAATTTAATTTTATGGCATGTGAACAAATTCGTTGGCTGGAAATTTTCAAAAACACATTTACGAAGAGATAAAATGTGGCAGTATCTTCATGACATAGTCACGAACTTTTTCAGAACCTAGAATCAAAATCCATGACACTCATAATCACTTGTACACTAAAACTCACTATATTTATTCCCCATAGATGTGGCCTATTTGGGTGACCAATGATAGAACTTAGTTCCATAAATTAATTTTTGTTGGATGTAATAATTGAAAAACCTTACTATATGAAAAAGTGAACAATGAATTTTAAAAAGGAATCACAAGCCATATACATTATGGGATTTGTGAATAGAAGTTGATACCATGATTTACCCCCACCATTAGCGTAGCTTTGAGATTTTGTCCTAATAACATAGTAAATAGTTCATATGGTTAAAATGGTCTATTGATGCCAAATTTTCATAATTCAACATTGGTACTCAATTAGAAATTTTATTATTCAATAAATCTATCTTTATTATATTTCATTCCGTAAAGAACAACTCATGTACCAAATTCAATTATGTAGCTAATTTAATATAAAACCCATGGTTCATCTTCCAAGATACGAGTAACATCTATCCCAAAATTATTGACTATCCATTTCCAATTACTCATCATTATGATAATACAGAAAAAACACCAATAAAAGATACATAACACATACCAAATGAGTTATTTATTTCTGATTCTATATTTCTATTTTTTCATTATATATTTTATGAACCATCGGAACAAAATAATGGAGACTCTTTATAGTTAATAGAAATAAAATATTCCACCATATGAAAATTATGATTCCCAAAAAATGATATGAAAAATTATTTAAAATAAAACAATCCAAAATATTTTTTCCATAAGAACATGATCCCATTTAATATATAAAGTCAACTAATGTTACATAACATTTAAAATAAAAAATAATTTCTTTTTGAAATTAAATACAATCATGGAGAAAAACTTGAACAACTGTTACAATAGTTTAATAAAAATGTACACATAATCAATTTTTAATTCCAAAAATTCACAACTAATAATTTTAAACAATTAAATAATTTTAAAAAATTATCAAAAAAAGAAAAAACATATAATATTTATAGATCACCAACCATTGAAATTAAAACTATACTAGCCAATATAACTATATATAGATAACTGATATATTTATGCATCATGAGATTTACCAGTAATCATTCATCATTTGAAAACTGAATGAATCTAAATTGATCCATGTAAATATAACATCTATGAGATACTAATAAATTTATAACTCTATTTCATTAATGATTTCGAATATTAATTTACTAATATATACATCCTATTTAAACGTATTCTAGGAAAAATTTCAAGGATATAGACCAATTTTCAATTTAATAATATTATTTACATATATCGCATCAATAAATCTATAATATGATAATATATAAAAATTACAACAAAATTATGATAGTTATAATCACTAAATAATCAAAAAATTTACTCAAATCAAATAAAATAACTCCAATTAATGTTTTATTATTGACTTCCCTTGAAACTATGAGTGTTTATCTATCCTTATCTATAAGTTATCAAATTTTTGTATGTATTTTATTTCCCAATGTTTCATAGAGAATTATTTCTACGTTATTTATAATATAAATTATATAACTTATTAATCAAATTAAAAAGCATTTATTCAGTTACAATGTATCAAGAGAAAAAATTAACATCAAACCAAGTACTATAAGCTATGGATTATTTTATCCATTAAATTTCTATAAAAGAAAATGGAAAATTTATACAAATGTATAAATATTTTATAATTATAAAATCACATCAATTATCTTCACACTTGAGTTTGACAATTAGTATAATTACACGTATAATAAGAATAAACATCATGAATGATGACTTTTTTTATAAAATATTGTAATTATATTAAATTGAAGATATTTTTATAATAGTTTTAATGGAACAAATTAATATAATAAAATGGGGGTAATAGAATCCTTCTATTCTTATTATAAAAAGAATATATTCATTGGTTATAATAATAGTAAACCTATTACATGATAGGAATTACCATTATATAGTTAATGTCATGACCAATGCCCCCTAATGATACCCTGAATTGTGGAAAAATGAATAAAGATAGATAAGGATCTTTCCAATTGATGCCTTAATTAGGCGTTTTTTGGGTTATTATAATTGACGCGATAAATAATTTTACACATATTTTAGGAATTACCCTAAATAGTGAAAAATGTAAGATCAATGGTCATGCTATAAATCACCAAAAAAACATATTGAAATTGTTAAAACCTTTAATATCCCACAAAGCATGAAAGTTTATATGAATAAAAGTGAAATTATCCATGAAATGTAAAAAAACACATTCCTATGATAGAAACACAATAAAAAATTTAGCTCACATTCTATAATTGTCCATATAGATTCCCCATGACCTCCTTGAAATATGAATATCATTTTATATATACATAATTTGATGATGTAATTAATAATAAGTATGATCATACTAGAGGACACATGTCAAAATGTGACAATATCATGAAAATAATCCAATGAATAAACAATAGAATCAATATGCACTTAATTAGTCAACTCTTTCTCATCCAAACCAAGGCACACTACCCAAATATAACCTAAATGAATAATAATATACAATGAAGAAGGTTGATTAAAAGGTATCCTTAACTTCCTCCACTACTTTTCCCATCCTATGCCTCAATTTTTTATATCATAGGGATCCCATGCCTTTTGTATCCATTATGATCATACCATCACATGCCTCGTCTCAATAGGAATGCCAAAAATCTCAATGTGTACCCAAACCATTACATAATCAACATCACATAAACACTACCATAAATTATAATTGTAGTGTAATGTGAATAAAATAGACATACACCTCATTCCCCCATCCAATAATACCGGTCCCCCACCATGAATTTCCTTATCCTCTCATCAATCATAGCCTCTTGTTTACTATATCAGAAATCCATCACAACTCATGTGTAATATCCTCACATAGAACAAATAGTGGGGAACAAGGTGTAATTATCCATCCATCCCCACTAAACTTGATGTTTAGGGAAAATAACTATAACACAATACTAGTTGTCATCAGTGTAAAAACATAAATCAGGTGGGGGATAATATAAGAATCCCAAAGGACATATAATATATTATAGTCTAATAAAAGAAAATCCAGTGGTTTCTCACTATCAAAACATCTATCTATTATAACCTCCACATCACCACTATCACACATCAATTATACTTGAACAATATTATCCACCCATCAAGTCTCAGTTACCAAGAATACAGCCACACATCAATTTCATTGATTTCAATGATTTCATTTAATAATATAATTTATGAACTACATCAATATTCATTTAACATCAAAACATTTCTAAATTCAACATAACTTTCCATTTACCCAACCATAATTCATAAACATCTCACAAAAACCCATTTAACCCACACACAAGTACATTTATATAGAACATACAACATTTCAATTATTACAAAAAAATAAGGAAAATATCATTCCTACAAATAATTTAATCAATCATTTATACGTCAATATAAATATACTATATTACAGATAATTACCACGTCCCCAAACAATACCCAACCAGATTGTACAATATCACCCCAACATAACATGTCAATCAGAGTATTTAACCCATAATTTCTAGTAATGTATAATTCTGTAATATTAAAATGTATTAAAAAAATGTGTATGTAAAAAATTTATTATTTTCACATTTCGTGTTCAATTACTATCATTAAGGGATTACTATTACAATGTTTGGTGTTTTTCCAAAAGTATATTTCAATGAAAAAAATAAAATCACAAGAGAAAACAAATTTCATAGCCACGAATATCTTGAACACAATCATGAAAATGAAATATCATGAAAACAAGTAAATCACATGTGATATCTACATTTCCACATAAGTTATTAATGTATGATTATTTATCATTATTAAGAAAAAACTTAAAACCACCAAAATGATTTTAATTCATTATAACAACACATATCCATGGGAAATGTATAGATAATATGAATCCCTAATCATGATCGGAGCTTCAATGACAACACCCTTAACAATTGGGGAATTATGGGTTAAATATCCACCATACTTGATATGAAACCATCCAAATTTATCAAAAGTAAGAAATTCCAGATCAGATTATGAAATCAATTAGAAAAATAGGGTTTATAAACAATTAAGATCAAGAAATAAATTATCCAATGAAACATAAGTTATAAGAATATGTTACGCTGGTTCTAGTGAACTTGATTCCCCATGATCCAGGAGTTTAGAACCATAAAACGAGATGATAAAGGGGTTACAATAAGGTGTGGGTTGGATAATTATCAAAGTAAGATAAATTGAATCTAAATAATATAGGTTATTCCATTTATTTTTATGTAATTATTGAATGGCCTTTTCATTGTGTGGAGACCAGCATCGACACCATGTTCTTCTCAAATAAAGGGCAAATGAATATACACTAATTGTTTCACCAATATTGTTTGTATTTTATAATATAAATTAGAGAATCACTCTATCCTTGAAAAATATCGCAGTATAACCAATAAGGAATCCTTTGGCTTTGATCTTATTGGAAACTATAGTGTAAGGAAAAAATCATTGTCATTGTTTCCTCATCACGATAAAAACCATGTTGTGGTGAGATCTATCTCCATTTATTACATAGGATCTCCACAAAAAAAGAGCACCCAAAACCCCACACATCCCTAGGTATTTAAAATTTTCCTAGTTCACATATGGATCCCACTTAGGATCTACAATCAAGACTATGGAAAAAAATCCATTTCCCTCATCATGAACCATCACTGTTAAAAAATGTTGACCCGATGACAACCATTATGTAATCAATGATAAAACGACCAGAACCACTACCTCTAATATATCATGGTGTCCATATGAATGTATAAACGAATTATTTATCCTATAATAAACTCCTAAATTTATTTAATATCTACCATGTTTTGGAATAATGTAAAGCGTTTTTAAAAATGTTGTACATGACATCAAATGTTTCCGGAACAATTCTCATGCCCATGAACCAAAACCCCAAAAAAGAAAGTATTGAAATGGGGAGTTCCAATAATCCATCACATAAGACAACTCTTATGGTAATAATTACAACCATGTGTAATGGTCATATAACTATGATATTCAATTAGAAATTGACACATTTCATAAACAAGAAAAAGTCCATTCATTGAATTTCCCAAGGAAAAAATGGAAAATCAAAAACAAAAAATAACTCATCGTATGAACAAAACTATTTTTTTGATATCTATATGTACTCTCCTCCAATAAAGGATTATTATGAATCTTGTGTACTAATTTCTTAACATTCAAACACAAATCATTTTCTTGATTGTCATATCTTTCAAACCATTTATCCACAAATAATTGACCATCCTCACCATCATACTATCCATAGTCAATGACATGGGACTAAATGCATTGATATTGAAAAATATGAGATATGAGGAATACTTCATGAATGATTTCCATCTATGGAGGAGGTTCAAGATGATAATCCTCCTCACTAATGCACTCTGGCACAAATAATGGTCTAAAAACTGTGGTGAAATTTTTTTTCACTAACTAAATGATATGAATCTTTCAGGAACATGTTACCTGCATTATAAAACATCATGTTCATACATATAAAAATGTTATTAGACATATAATATTCATGTTCATACTTAATACCACCATGAAGCATCTAGAAAATTTTTTCATAGTTTTTATTTCATAAGGATCGACAATATATGACTCTCCAAATTCAGTATAGTATTATATAAATTGAATGGACTCCCATATAGTGCTATAAATAGAGACATTCTATGGGTGGTGTGGTAGATATTGATGTTTTTAACTCAAAAATGGATAATGATTCACCCAAAACACACTAAAATCTATTAGTCAGTCCCACAATATGTACACCATAATTTTGATGGTATGAATCAAAAATTTATATATCTAATGCTAGAAAATAGTGTTAAGGAATAATGGAGTTCCTTTTTGTTTCTAGTCCTCCATTGATTCATTATAAAAAATGGTCATTCTATTCTAAGACCATGTAATTTGGAACTCCATGTAGCTATAGAAACACATCCGCATAACTCCTTATAGAACATCAATGGGGTTGAACAGCTTAATTATTAAGATGTAAGATGAATTCATATTCCATTCTGCGATTATCTAGATAAAAACATATTCTCTCTAAACCTTGGGAGATTAAATGATTAAATCCAAAAATATGTATTACCGCTAGTATTATTTGACACCTAAAGGATGAATCAAAACCACAAGGAACATTATATTAGAATATCACCTATTGTAATACAAGACACCATGCTACAAACTCTTCCACTACATGTTTAAACCCCTATTACCAAATCAATTCCCTAAAACCATGGAAGATGTTATGTACTATTGGGTACACCATTTTGTGTTAGTTGGGAATCTCAAAAAGGACTCCCTTGTCCATCACCATCGTGATTAATAACCTCCACCTAAAAATAAACAGATCATGGTTATTCTCAGACAATATTTTAAGGGTCACACTCTGTAAAACTATATACCACCTCACCAAAACATTTATGTCTCCCAAATGAGACTTCTACTCATTCTACATCACATATATCAGCATTATCATACGAAAAAATAAACATTAACAATAAACCATTCCAATATCTATGTGAATGGTTTCTAACTCCTACAACTCTCTCTAAGAATTCCATAACTCATGAACCCCATAATTTCCTAATATCCACCTCAATGTTTTGTCCATGAAATTCACATTCAAAAAGGTGTTTGAGATATCATAGGCACAATTGTGTGGAAAATCCATCCACCTACACTATCATAGAATGAAGTCTCACTGAGAAAATATATAAGGCCCCAGCCTTAAACCTTACTTAATCTTGAGTTATTACATGATTACACATTGAGGATCTTTTCAGTTTTAGAGTTTTAGAGAATTAGATCATGAAACTTGCATTACATTCCACATTTAAACAAAGTGGTTACTTAAAAGAAAATATTCATTCTTCCCATCAACAGAAACATATTGAAAATAAAACATGGATTCTTTCTTGACACATCCTTGACACTATCACCACATCATGTAACTTTCCCTTGACCTGTGAAAAACGTTTCAAAAACTTGGGATGAGCATAAAAAGCTCAGTAAGGGTTATAAAAATATGGAAAGGAAACATGAGTTCATATATACATAATAATGAAATCATACTTTACCTATAAAACATAGGTACTTTAACATACCTCATCAAACCATGAATAAATCATAGAAAACATAAGACATAAAGGTAACTTGAGGCATTCATAACATTCTTACGTAGGGAGTAACCCTCTTGGTTACGTTTGGAATACCCATCACAGTATATTACCTAAATCTCTTCAGAGAAACCTTAACATTTCACCCCTTCGCGTTACCCAATGCATTGGAGAGCTATATCGGTCTCACCCGCCCTTAGTTTATCACGGAACCACCCGTTTTCATAATAATGCCCAAGAACCATAACATAAACGTATCACATAAAACATGCAAAAAGGAAACATAACGTATCTACATTTCAATCACAATATATCATTTTAGTATATTGAAAAAATGAATCCGTTCAAAAAGAAACCATTTCCAAAACCATTTAAAACATTTAATAATGATATTTTTGAATCAAAGTGTCCCATTTAAAACGTGTATCTCATCACTTGGACATAAAATTTACATCAATAAGGATATAAGAGAACATATCCCAACATAACAATATGTAAATTAAAATACCCAACAAAAGAAGTCTTTTAAAAAAAGAGGAGGGTGAAAGGTTCCCTTACCGGCTTGGGTATCTTTCGAAACATATACCCCATGAAAGAAGGACAATAGATAATTGATGTAAATACTCATAAAAGAAAGTATATTACACAAAGAGTAGAATAATGGGCAGTACATACACCACTCAAAGGAATTTGGGGCAAATGTTGCATAAATATCACGGGAATAAAAGTGAGATGAAAAATCCCTTACGAAAACTCGGCAGCCAAACGTCGCCACATAAAACATACAAAAATGTATTGATGTGATCAAACAGGGTATCTCATCATATTAACATAGAGTTTATAGAAATATTAATATAAAATAACATCCCCCAACATAACAATGAAGAGCTTAAAAGAAGTGACATAAAGGAGAGTACATAAAAAGAAAGAGAGAGGTTAGATCTCTTACAAAAATTCGGCAGCCTAACGGCGCCACTCAAAACATCCAAAATGGATTGATGAGAGAGAATAGGGTCTCTAATCACATGAACATAAAAATTACAGTATGTTAAATATAATAGATCATCCCAATAGCAAGAAAGATGAGCTTTAAAAGGAATGACATAAAAGTGTGTACTTAAAAAGAAAGAGAGGAGTAGGATCCCTTACCTCGGGTCCGACTTGACTCGATCGTTCTTTAATATCCTGAATAATAAACTTGAGTTAATTTATACTTCCTTAAGAACCTTTTTCATGTTCATTATTCCTTTTATATCACTTATTACCATGTCATAAACATTATGTAATTATTTATGTTAATAATATTTGTTTTTACGATATTTGATTCTTAAGTCGAAAGTGGACTTCTTACAATTACATGTTATTCGTGTGGACAAATGTTTATTATATACAGAATTGTATTCATGATGTAGATATCATATATGTCATATATATCCAGTACATGCATGCATTTATACTGTTACATAATCATTTAGAGGTAAGAAATGAAATGCACCGTTCACGGAGACGGTAAGCTGTACGTACGGATGAACGCTACTTTCATTTCTATTTTGAATTTTATAGAATGGAATAATAATTATATAAAGGTATATTATAATTCCAGTATAATATCATATATAATATCATAGTTACATCCTTTATACGTCCCACATATGGTATTTAACGAATCAAATCACTTTGAGGGGGCGGTAGTCCGCACTCCCTTAAATGAAGATATCGCGTATACTCATAATGGAAGCCATAAAGGTAAGAACCAAATGAAAAATACAGGAGAATAAGTAAAACATAAACATATTATATATCATATATAAAAATAGTGACATCATAATGGCCACCTTTGAAGGTGTTAAATGAGTATTGAACAATCATCTTTTCGGGAGGCAGAATTTCTCCATCCACGGAAACCGTACGTTCTTTAACCATTTGATGTAGTTGTGTGATAGTGTAGCTCAAATAAATCTTATAAAAACATCCTAGTATATTGAAGATACTGGTTTTTTTACAAAAGAAGTAAATAAAAAGAGTTTAGGGGGTTGGAGAAGCAAACTAAAACAAAAGAACATGAGAGAATGAATTACCTTTAAAAGTGTAACTCCTTTTGATTTGAGCCTAAAGGCTTCCTTTGAAAGGATTATGCCCAAAAGGAATCCTATAGGATGAGGAGAGGGATGTGTAGAGAGTAAATGGGCAGGGTTTGGCCGATCAAAAGGCTTGAGGAGTGTGTGAAATGAGGTACAGGTGGGGGCCTTTTATAAGAGGAGAGGAGGGGCACTTTTGGAAAGTAAGAAATATTACTTTATTTGAAAATGTGTTTCGGTTTTAAAAGGTCCCAAATTGATATAATTCGTGGATAAGGTGATAAGTGTTCGAAATCCACCCATCCAATAAGTTTTGGACATGTGTAGTTCATATAGATTACATTATCTTTCCATTTTATTTAAATCGCCAAATAATGATGTCATCGCTGCATCATTATTATGTCATAAATGATTTAATTTATATAATGTCTAAAAATTATTAAAAAACTACTATGATGTAGGATATCCTTTTATCTTTCCAATGACTATTTATAATCAAAAATCTGATTTTTATAACCGCATGTAAATTTTTTTTTTGTAAAACATATGATGTTTGTGTCATTTTTACTTTTACATTAAATAAAAAGTTATTTATGTCATTTCCCAGCCAATGTGGCTCCATGGGGTCCCCAAGTTGACCCATGGATTTTCTTGGTCGGCCATTACACATCCAATGAGGTTAGTACATGTGTCAATTTCATTTCATATTATTAAAACATTATTTTGCCTTAAACTACACTAATTACCTCTAATCGCGATTAAAAACTTAATAAGTTACTATTCAGCAAAAAAAATATTTTTATCCCATTAAACCACATTTTAATTCTTAATGAAAACCATGTATGTTGGATTTTCGAAATTGAAAACACAAATATGGCAAAATTTCATTTAAACGGAAAAATCAGTTTTTATAAGTACCACTTAGTGGTTTCACTATTCATCAAAAATTGATGTTTTTCAGAAAAATCCCAAAAAATCACTCTAAGCTATATTTGATATTCTGAATACAAAAATGAAGTCTATTTTAAAAAATTAAAAACATATAAGTCACATTAATTAATTTAATAATTAATTCCCGCTATCAGAACAAATAGCGTGTTTTTATGAAACAATAAGTATCAAAAGATTGACACTGGTTTAAGTCTGATTTCAAAGAGAAATTAATTCCAACGACCACTATTGGATTTAATAGTAAAAATATATTCTAATTTCACGTTAAAACCAATTCAAAAGATAATCTAATCATATAAATAAATTAGATTAAAAAGAGGTTTTTAATTATAATACAACATTTTACACTATTCATTAAAAAAATGAACTTTATCGGAAAGATACCAAAAATTTACACAAAGTAAATTTTGATGTCCTGATTCTTAATAAGAGTTTTATTTGGTCCAAAAGAATGTTTAAGAGTGAACAAAACTATATTTAATGATGGTTCAACATCAAAAGGTGATAAGTGAACCTTTAGTGAAAATTAGGGCATATACGCCTAAAATTGAATTATTTCCGTATTTTAAGCCTTTATATTTTATTGGATAAATGAAAAAACATTTAAAAACAAATATAATCATATTTTAGTTATTTCTATCCATTCTCTCCAAAAAAATGGCTACATGTTAACTTCCATTTAAAATAATATTATTTTATTATTAGAGTGCAACGTAAGATTTCCAAGAAACTCGTTGTTGCGTGTTGGGTACGCCATCGAGCATAGCATCCCCTTTAAAGTCATATTAATATTTTATTCACAAATATGGATAAATATGAAAATGTCATATTCTTTATTTACCTGGGGTGTTACATAATATGTATCACAAACTATTTTGATTAGGGACGAACACTAACCATTCTTCAATGTGGTAATATCCTCATAAAATCATGTTTAACACAACTTACACTAATTCATAATCATGGGGGAGTAGTTATTATCATGATGGAATAAATATTTGGGCATATAGGAGATAAATGTCATCATACACATCAAGAGAAAAATAACACTCTTATAGGAATCAATATAGAATAATGTGAGAATCACCCCATCCTTAGTAATATTGGATATTTTTTCTGTTGAGTTACTCCCATTTCAGGAACTTGATGGCTTCATGAAAGAGATTACTCCAAATAAAATAATATTCCATCCTCTTGAAATATGTCAATAAGATTAGAATATGAGATACATTATACAAAAACCGTCAAAAATAATCCACAAAAACATGAATACTACGAAACTATATCACATTTGTGGGTGCCTCCCATGAAACAATAGTTTCTACATATTGTGGATTCACTACTACACCCTATTAAGACCCAAAATATCTAATGAAATTAATCTTATTTTTATAGAAGATGATTATGGAAAATTTCTCAATGATATGGTACTATTATAATGTATGAAATGTATTCCTTGGAAGATTTGAATTCTCCTCCTCAGACCTCACGTATAGAAAACATTTTATGATGCACACGACTATGATGTAGTCTACGAACACATAGAGTAATTAGTTCATGATTCCCATTTACATTTCCCGTCTTTCATGAATCAAAAAAGAATCTAACACGTCAAATATATATATAATGGATGTATTTAAGATATCATACTTCATTACAAATAGTTGATGATTCCTTGACCATAAATCAATCATCGAAAACCAAATAGATCACCATGAATTGATAAAAAGGTCATAAATCCATGAACCGGGGACTTGATTCATGATCTTTATTTGATTTTTAATTTAGTATTCTATATATATCCTAAGAGATTCAACATTTTCCTTGAGAACAACACAAGATAACACCATATTGAAAAACTATCCTAGATGAAAACATTCATTATTTTTACACTTATTGGGATGAAAAACTGTCATAAATTTTAAGGATTCAACCAATAAGTATCAATATACTTAAAATAATTACCTGGCTATGATTATAAAACAAAATTGATTTCACGTATAGGAGGATGAGTTGCAATATCCATAGGATAAACATCAAAAAAATTGCTCGATAAATTACGGAGCCTCCACCATCTCTTTTCACATTGATTTCATCAATAATTAATCAATTTTTTAAATATGGGTCTCTACACTCATAATTTACATTTAATAAAATCGATCGCTAATGAAAACTTCGTGCCAAACATCCACAGAAGATATCATGACACCCCAATAAATCAATTTTTAATCACATATATAGATTAAAAATATTATATATCGAAGATGGAATAATATATATATATATATAATTTTTCAATGAATAAATTAAAATTGACTGATGATTAACTATCATAAGTATGACCCCCCAGTGTATGTCAAGAAAAATTTCAATCCTCTACTTGGTTTATTCAACACCAAAGTAATTGTATGAAACTCTATGTCATGTCCCAAAGCATGAAGTAATGAATGTTTAAGGAAAAAGTGTGACATTACTAATAAAAATGATTATATAAGATATAAAAGGATAAGAAAATAAAACATTGAATTAACTTTGACCCCTCTCATGATGGAATTTGAATGGAAGGAATATTTCCATTCCCATCTTCTATGTACCACTTATAGAAATGATGACTATATTAATGTGTGGATTTCGTAACCCGAAGATGAGGAACATCATCTAGACGACCACTAATTTTTTTATATACTCTCAATGTAGAATGATCCTCATTACAATACTAATTATAAAACCTTAAAATAACCTTTAACTGAGTCTTTTGTTTGTAATTACCACCACAACCATTATGGGCAGTAAGGTCAAATGGGAATTAATAACTCCACTAACAATGGAAACCATAAAAATGAAACTTTTCAAGTGACCCCAGAAATAGAATTATAACCACCAAACCTAGAAAATCAGAATTAGTTTTGTCAATAAAAAATCACCACTAGTCTAAACCACATTGATCCTAGATTAATAAATCAAAAATAAACAATTATACACATTGAGTGACCCTAACAACTCTGCTCATGTGATAACCATCCTTATTATTTTATTCACTTAATCACCTCTAAAATATTTTACACCTCCATATACATCAGAAATGTAAACATAGTAACAATATATTGGATGTACATCTTTAGTTTTTCATCATGACATTGATCATGAAAATATTATTTAGGAAATATATCAAGGGGAAAATAAATATGTCCATAACAAGGATCTATTAATCTAACGTCATCATGCTCCCATGATATTGAAAATATATCTCATAAATCCCTTCAAACATCATCTATTCTGACATGAATTATACCCAAAATGGATTTTGGAAATCTAATAAAGAAACGTCCACATGGTTATTCTCATTATGACACAACATCTACCACTAGTGTACTCCACCCCTCAATTGATCAAATCCAACTAGAACACTATACTCTGATTGGACAGTAATTTAACTGAAGATAATCCAAATATTCACCAACTAGAACACCATCTCCTGACCATACATTATCCCTAGTGTTTGGTATGATATTTTAGATGAATGGAATGAAAATTCCTCAGTTCCTATTCATAATCCTTAGTTCAGTTGACCCTTCGGTGGTCATCCATGTCCACTTTTGGATCCTCACCAGCCTGATCCACATGAAGGTGACAATGAAGATCCCAAAATTAGTTTAAGAACATGTATTTCAGAATCCTTGTAGTATTTAATTGTCATATCATTTAATATGATTGATTATAAATTTATGAATTCACCCCATTCATTCATAAGAATAAACATTAATATAACAAAAACCTCACCTAGGGATGAATTAAGGTATTTAAAATATTTCATATTAAATGTTATTAGTATTTCATACTATAAGGATAATGAAATAAATTTTCTTAACCTAATTAAGGTATCTTGGCTATCATGTTCATGTGCTTTAGGATGGGGAGTTTCCACATGTTGACATGGATGACCCATTCTTGTAGTTTCAGTCTCAGTTCATGATGTTATTCAGGAAACTGGAAAAAATTATATTTACTAGGGGTTAGCATTACATGAATTCTCAGTAGGTCCTTACTCATGGACTGTCATGAAAATGTGGTAAGAGCATCCTAATACCCCAATAAAAAAGATCAGAATCAACAATAACCTATTTGGTCAACTTTTTCCTAGCCACACCCAGTATCAAACAAAAAATAATTATACCATGTATAATATTATTAAAAATATCATATCATTAAAAATCTACATGCACTACTTCCTAACTAATTTTCTCCACTCACACTACATCATCAACATCCTAGCACTCTCATACCTTTTGTATCCATATATTTTATACAATAAAAAACCGCCTCAAAATGAGAAATCCCAATCACTCATCCATTTCCATATCCATCATATTCTCAAACTCTTATAATGACTTTTATAAACTAAAATAATGGGGTATCATGAACATGATTAAATTAATCCTCATCCCTCATACTAATAATGACCCAAAACGCGATCCCCCTCATCATCTTATCATTTAACAAGTCTGGTGTAGTATATACTTAAGCCACAACAGATCATGCATAATACCCTCTCCTAGTTGTGATATAGGGGAATATTGGGTATCTAATCAACCATCCTCACTAACATGGATATTTTTGGAAAAAACCAAGAACCCAAAATAATTGGTAATGTGTGTAAAAACATGGATTGAGTGGGGTTTGTAATATAATCACAATGTAAATTTAATATATGAATCATTTAAACAAGCCAAATTTATTGTTCTTCAGAAACATAACTCCCAAATACATCCAAATAAACATCACCACATTAACATGGAAATATTTCATCCACAACACAATCAACCTATTTAGTCCCACATACCAAGAACACAACAACCCATAAATTTCATAGTTCACATTTAGACACAACAATTACTAAAAATTAAATATTAATTTTCCATTTTTTCTTATTTAAATTATTCATCATTATCCTTTTTACAATTTGACCATTCATTTACATCCATACTGAAATAATTTATCATGACCCAATACATTTTATTAGAGTATTCCAACATTTCACCCCCCACACAACCACATCTCATAACTTCTCCACATCTCTAAAAATAACTCATAAATCGACTAATAGCTATAATTCATTTTCCAGGTCATCTAATGAAACTAGATTCACAATAAAAGGGAAAACACAATAATTCATTATTTACACCCAAAATATTCAATTACCATATATAATATATTTATCATTTCATATGAGGTAATTTTCTAAAATTATATTACTGAAAAAAGAACATATTAAATGTGGAAAAACAGATTCATTGAAAACAAATACCCGACATGCTATCCTAGAAAAAAAATCATAAATTAAAATGAACCACATGTGATATATACCCTTTCCCTTCAATTAAATAAGGATGAATAATTTTCATTATAAGTAAAAATATTTACATCGACCCATAAATATATTTTTTATTTAATTATTTACATAGAATATTTGTAGAGAATGGAATCCCCTAACATAAATATATTTTCATGGGGAACCACACTCATGAAAGAATAATCATTCTATCCAACATCACAAAATATTTGGGAGAAAATAAAAAAATTACCAACTTCATGACAAAACAAGAAATTATCATAACACATCCCAAAACAGATTTTTTTCATAATAATGGTTATTCAAACACGTAAGGGAGAATTAAAGGGAAACATATGAGATGAACTTATATTTATTCAAGGAAATAAGATACTCTATGATTTAGTAGGTTAAACCCCTCAAACCAGATTATCAATGGGTTTATAGTGGTGCTAGATCTATTCCATACTCAAATGTGGATAAAGGGATTCAAAACAAGAGATATCATACCATTTATTTATAATGTAGTGCTGAATGGACTCACAATGACATGTAGATATCCCTCAATTCTATTGTAATGCTCCATCATTTTAGATCCAAATCACCCGATAATGATTCTAATATTACAATTTTTAAATCCTATATTTTATCATAAACATGGCCATGGATATACCATTATCCAATATATATTGTCTCCAATGATTCACTCCACAACCTGCCACTATGACATTGAACCAAAGGCTTGGTTATTTTCCATTAGTGATTCCTAGATCTAGTGCCTGGGGATCTCTACTCCACATGATTAAAAGTTGGAAACCCAATAAAATATACCCCATTATACACCCATAATATTGAATTTCCATGTAGAAAATTTCACATTGGTATACCACCATTGTTCCCTTACCAACACAACATCCATCCAGGTAGTTTCACTCATCATTGCAGGTCCTAGCACAACAGAACCATCCACACAACCATCCTTAGAAAGCCCAATTCCTAGGAATCTATCACACAATACTCCAATATGTATTTGTGACCCTATAAAAGGATATTATAGTTCTTTATCCACAGTAAAACATCCAAACTCTTTAGCATCTTGAAACCCTAGAAAAATTAAAGGGGAAGTTATTAAGAATTAACGACATAATTGTTAATATAAAAATAATATTATTTTCATGTTTTACATATAAATATATTTTTAATTAAAATAAAATATTTAATATAAAAGAAATCATATTTAAATAAAAAATACTAATTCATTTATAAATGTATTATTTTATTATAATTTTTTCTATTAATCATTTTTTTATATTTATTTACATATAGATGATGATATGTATACAATATTTTTATTATATAAAAATATATAATATTAAAATATGTTATTTTTTGAATATATAATTAATTAAGGTTAATAAATTAAAATTTTACTTGTAAATAAATCATGCAATTTCCCAGGATATCGTATCTTTGAAAAAAAAATATAAATAATTTTTTATCATAAAAATTTATATTTATTTTCCTTTATTGGGATGTATTAATTTTGTATGTATATTATATTCCTACTAAGGCCTATATAAATTTTTTTCAATAAATTGTGATTATGTGCATAATAGATTCATACCAATGCATGCATACTTTTGTTTTTTATACAATGTGTATAAATGATTAATGTTGTAGGTATGTCAAACCAAATTATTCATATAGTTTACATTAATGTGTATGGATTTTATTATAAAAAATTCAAATTTTATTCTCACTTTATGCATAAAATATGTAATTTATGTATAATATATGCATGAAAATAATATTTATGAGGCATGGTATGAATACAACATAGCATTCGAGGGCATTATGGAAAATTTTACGATAGAAAACATACAATAAAATTTTATTTGATTATTTTCATATAAAATTAAGAATAATATTTCCATTATTTTAGATATAATTTTAAAATAATTATCATTATAATCAACTAAATATATATTCAAATAAAAAATTTCATGTCTCTATTATGATGTGATTATATAATTTTTTTCTAAAATATAGAAAATTTATTTTAGAGAATACCTAGTACTTAGGACTTCATTGATATTATTTTCTTTTTATCTAATAATGAAAATGTTGATAATTATTTATCACCTTGATTATATGGAAGTTACATGTGGCTTCCAACAAATCATTTGGAAGTAATTAAATTTCAAATTAGTGCATGAGTAGCATTGAATGTGTTTAAATTTATGAAGACATACATTCTATGACATGAACAACCAGATTTTTTAAATATAAAAATCCTTGGGAATCTGGGATGGTGAAAAAAATACATGGCTAGATTTATATGGAAAATAGGATAATTAATGTACAATTAATAATGGTGAAATCAATATGTTTTCTCAAAAATAAAAAACAAATCATAAATTTCCCTTGTCCCAAGAATGGGGGTAAACTAAAAAAAATTAAATCCTTGTAGATTGTGAATAAAGTTGTTTTCTTGAAACCCACATGTCAAACCATGCATAGTAAAAATATATGCAATAACTATAGATTAATAAAAATGGTTATCAGCATATGAAAATGAACTATGAACCATTAAAAAAAATATTATAGTCGCTATAATTTATTTTATGGATTTGAATTTTTAAAAAAGATAAAAAAATCTTCCAGCTATACATGCACCAATAATCATGGTTTTCAACAGTCAACCTAAAATGTAATATTTTCAATGTGTTGAATATAATGAAATTCATGAGAATGATATAGAATTTAAAATGGATGTTGGATATCATATAATTCAGGTGGTCTGAGGGAAATAGGTGGCAGATAAATTTTAGGCCAAGGAAGTGGTGGGATCATTTTGTGAAATTTTCTATAGTGAATAGGTGATTGAAATTATAATATGCTATTTTTTACAAAGAATCGATCCAAATATAATTAATGGTGATATAAAAAAAGTAATCGATAATTAATATAACCCGAATATTAAAAAATTTAAATTAATATATGACACACTAAACTATTAAAACATTATTATGAAATAATAATGTAAGAAAATGGGGGATAATAAATATATATTCATTTAGTATAATGTTCCTCAAACATTTTATTCAAATTAATTTCAAATAGCTAGATGATTCAATAGAACCTAAAATACTAGATGTAAAGGAGTATATGAAATCTATTATAGTAAAATGGATCCACAAGGAAATGGGAAACAAATCAATTAATCCAGCACATGATCTAGAAATAATTTTCGTCTTACATAATTTATATTCAACATCCCATTCAATTTAAAATGGATTTAAAATGGGACTATGAAAGAGATGAAACTTGTTATAGTATGTTAATTAATTGATAATTTAATTTATTTTATAAAAAAAATATACAAAATTATAAAATTTTGGGGTTACATGTAGAAATAGTTAAACCAATAAAACACACCACATAAACCTCACAGGATATCATATATTATTTAAAGGTTCCATTAAAGGATAAAAATAAAAAATTGTATTAGATAGGGAATAAGTTATAAAATATATTGGAACTAGAAAATATGATATAATAAATTTTAATGTTATATATTTGATTAATCAATGACATCTTAATATTATCATTCATCAAACAGGCCTGAGGATAAGTTAAATCAAGTCATGAGTTCTAAAATTAAGGGATATTATTCCTCTATTGTCATATAAAATACACAATCCCTTGTTATATTCTATAATAAATTCATCCCTTTTTCCCAAGAATCATTTCAAGTTTAATATATCTATTTTTTAGACTCTTTTAAAATGGAATCATGATTTCAGTGGAACATTTTAATATTGATATCTATAATTAAATTTTGTAATTATTTATGAATAATGAAACTAAGTAGACAAATATAGAAGTCAATTTTTTATAAACTAGTTACGAAATCATTTAAAATTTCATATATGATATTTAAAGTCATATAGTCAATAAAATGTAATGCAAAATAAAAATAATAATTGTGGCCTATAATATGTATAGTTGAGTTATGGAGAAATACATTTTATAAATATTAATTGATATTCAAATAAACAATGTAACTCAATTTTTAACAATATGGTTATGGAATTTATAAAAATGTTATGAAATTAGTCAGGATTTATTGATATTAGTTAATAAATTTGTAGCTTAGTTATTCACATTCTATTTAAAAAATATCTTATTAATTATTTAAATAAGTTCTATATATACTAGTTATATATATATATATATATACAAGCGTCTGCAAGAAAACAAAATTTTTGTAGTTGATTTCTAATTACCAAACATAGATTTAATGTTTCAAATTATTTTATAATTCATTTAATTAGGAAAATATTAATTAATGATTTATTAAGTTAATATTTTTTATTTTTAGAAAAAAACGCATCTATATTAAAAAAATATAATTTTTTAATGAAAAATGCATGACTAACATTACAAAAATGAAGTATTACATATTTTTACTAAGTATAGTTATTATTGTGTAATGAATCTATATAAGTGAGTTCCATAATTATTATTGGAAATATATTCTATAAATAAGAAAGTATGAAATTTATTTTTTTAATATATGCATCAGAAAACACAGTCATCACATTCTTATATTTAACATCATTTTTATAACGTTAAAACTACATCCCACAAATAACCTTAAAATATATGTTCCCAAAGGATTTGTTTTTTTCGGTTTTTCTTAAAAAATTCATATTTCATGTTATTTCACAAAAATATTTCAAAAATTAACTAAAAAAATTATATCATTCTAGACACATTTCATGGAATATATTTCATCATTTATAGTGAGAATGTAAACATATAAATGAATTAGATCCGACAATCAGTAAGGGGAAATAATAGTAAGAAATAAATAAAGGGTCATATAATAATCATATGAGAAAAATGAACATGGTAGATATATATGACTATGAATAAAATGTAATAACAAGAATTTTCTATAAGTAATGATTTGAGGATATATAACCTTGAAGGATCATGCATAAGTTTTGGAATATAAATATAGAGACATGAGATCATACTCAGGATCCATTGAGAATTATATAATCATATTTATAAACAAATAAATGTGGCACACAAATGAGACTACGAAATTAATATATTATGTAATATTTTGAAAATAATCAATTCTAGGAATTAACATTTGAACATAGAAAAATATAATAACATCATCACATCGTTTTGTGAAAATAGAATAACAACAATCATATCTGTTCAAATTGATGGAAGCATAGATAAATAAAAATAACTTCCACAAATATATATGTACACATAACTAAACACAATAATTTACATTTGCGGAGTCATAAATATATCCAAAAATACATTATTTCTTTGCCAAGAGATTTAAAAATATTTGAATAACAATCATTAACCCATAGAGAGTTCTGAACAAATGTAAATATAAATCCTTTCTATCCATCACATCTTTATCTTATGAGATATAAAATGTAACCAAATGAATTAGAGGGATTTATAGGAAGCACCATTAAAATAATGATATACCATATATGTCATGCCCTAGCCACAGACTACCCCGATGCCTGTGCGGTTTCGTTGAAAACATGGGTGGGAATTTTTTTTTGTAAAAGGATATGATGAAATCACACACACGTGTTCCTCTACATAGGGTCATTTTGGATTATGTCTCGGGGAATGAGAAAAATTTATTAAAATTCCTTCAAAACTGAAAAAAAAATGTATTCATTAAGTAGTCACCAAATAGAGTGACTCAACTCTACTAAACCTATACACTACGGGAAAAAGCAGTATTTTCAACGAGTTATTTGCGACATGATCTCTTCTCGTTGCAAATAACCCATCCAAGAATCTATTTGCAACGGGGAAAGTAACCCATCGCAAATAACCAAGTATTTGCGACGAGATTTCACATCCCGTCGTAAATAGTTTGGAGCGGTTTGGCGCGCAAGTCACGCAAGTGTATTTGTAACGGGACCCGTATCAAATTCTTGGCGGTGGTCCATACCCTTTTTCAATGGGATGTCATCCTGTCGCAAAAAGACTTCCGGTAGGTACTATTTGCGACGGGTCCCGTCATAAATAACATTTTAATTGCCAAATGTAATTAATGCGGGCGATAGTAATTGTGACGGGGCCTATCACAAATACGACAATTTGCGACGAGAATCCCATCGCTAATAATTCAATCGCTACTAATCTATCCGATATATACCCCCATCCGTTTTCCACAAATCATTCAGAACTTGATTTCTCTCTCTTTTCCTTCATCAGTTTTAAAGTGAAATTTTTTTAGTTGAAGTTTTTAATACGAGATCCATCAGAGGGCGTCAATATATTCAGAATATAAAAGTTTAAGATATTTATATTTTATTTTTTATGTTTTTTTTATTTTTTATGTCAATTTTAATTGTTGTTTATTAATTCGAATTTTAGTTGAATTTTAGTTGATTTTTATTTATATTTAGTTTTATTAAGAATTTTATATTGTTAGTTATAATTATAAACAATTGATAATATTTCATATTAATTAGATATAATTAGGAATAAATAGATATAATTAGGAATAAATAGATATAATTAGGAATAAAAAGATATAATTATGAATAAATAGTATTAATTAGGAATAAATACAATTAATTAGGAATAAATTGTATTAATTAGGAATAATTAGTATTAATTAGGAATAATTTGAAGTAATTAGGAATAATTAGGAATAATTAGGAATAATTAAGAATAATTAGTATTAATTAGTATTAATTTGGAATAATTAGTATTAATTATGATTAATTTGGAATAATTAGTAATAACTATTTATAATTAGTAATAATTAGTAATAATTAGTTATAATTACTAATAATTAGTAATAATTAGTAATAATTAGTAATAATTAGTAATAATTAGGAATAATTAGTAATAATTAGGAATAATTAGTAATTATTAGGAATAATTAAGAATAACTAGGAAGAATTATGAATAATTAGGAATAATTTGGAATAATTAGGAATAATTAAGAATAATTAGGAATAATTCAGATTAATTAGAAATAATTTGGAATAATTAGTAATAATTAGTAATAATTAGTAATAATTATCAATAATTATTAAAAGTTAGTAAAAACTAGTAATAATTAGTAATAATTATTATTAATTAATAATAATTAGTAATAATTTTTAATAATTAGTAATAATTAGGAATAATTAGGAATAATTATGAATTATAGGGAATAATTAGGAATAATTAGGAATAATTAGAAATAATTAAGAATAATTAGGAATAGTTAGGAATAATTAGCAATAATTTGCAATAATTAGCAATAATTAAGAATAATTACGAATAATTAGGAATAATTTGGAATAATTTGGAAAATTAGGAATAATTAGGAATAATTAGGAATAATTAGCAAAAATTAGGAATAATTTGGAATAATTAGTAATAATTAGGAATAATTAGTAATAATTAGGTATAATTTGTAATAATTAGTAATAATTAGAATAATCCGTAATATTTAGTAATAATTAGTAATAATTAGTAATAACTAAGAAAAATTAGGAATAATTAGTAATAATTAGTAATAATAATGAATAATTATGAAAAATTAAGAATAATTAGGAATAATTAGGAATAATTACGAATAATTACGAATAATAAAAAATAATTATGAATAATTAGGATTAATTAGGATTAATTATGAATATTTAAGAATAATTAAGAATAATTACGAATAATTAGGAATAATTAGGAATAATTAAGAATAAATAGGAATAAAGAAGAATAATTAGGAATAATTAGGAATAATTAGCAATAATTAGGAATAATTAGCAATAATTAGATATAATTAAGAATGATTAGAAATAATTATGAATAATTAGCAATAATTAGGAATAATTAGGAATAATTAGGAATAATTATAAATAATTAGGAATAATTAGGGCTAATTAGGAATAATTAAGAATAATTAGGAATAATTAGGTATAATAAGGAATAATTTGGAATAATTTGTAATAATTAGGAATTCTTAGGAATAATTAGGAATAATTAGGAATAATTAGCAATAAAATTTATATAAAATAATAATATTATTGTTTTTTTATAAATATTGATAATATAATTTTTTTATTACTAAAAATTAGTAAATGAATCTACTTGGATAATAAAGGAAAAATTTTTAATCATCTCCATAATGATGATTACCAAATTTCCTTTCATTATTGAAATAGTTTTCCTTTTGCTATGTATTTCTAAGTATTGCTAAATTAGTAATAAATTGTAATAATTAGTAATAAATTATAATAATTATTAATAAATTGTAATAATTAGTTCCAATTAGTACTAATTTGTAATAATTTCAATTAATTAGTAATAATTAGATATAATTATGAATAATTTGCAATAATTAGCAATAATAAGTGTGAGAAAGATACAATTAAATTATCTGTAGGACAAAAGAGTAGCCGTTAATCCACTGGAAATTGTGTCATCCTTAATTAATGATAATTATTAAGTAGTTGTAATTATTTATCTTCTTTTTCAGATAGTGTTTTTATAATTTCAAACTATTCAAAAACAGTGATGATATTTTATTTTATGTAGGAAAATATGGACCAAGGAAGTCGACGTCAGTCATTATTTGATGATCGAGCATGGATAAATCAACACCGAAATACAAATGGTTCCAGTTTTAATCCTGTATATATTGAGGGTGTTGAAGCTTTCTTAGTAATTGTATCATCGAAACAAGAATATATTTCAGAAGGCACAATTATGTTTCCTTTTAAAAAATGTGCTCTGAGAACATTTGACACATTTGACAAGGTTGGGGGACATCTCTTGTGGTTTGGTTTTCAACCGGATTATGTTTTTTGGTATCAACACGGTGAACACAATTGCAGAGAAGATCTTAATAACATGATTCTGGATCCATCATGATTACAAAATTTAGTATATGATGTTGCAGGTGCATATGTGCAACAAACTAAAACTCACGATGATATTGATTTAACTCCAGAGTTGGCACCATCAGAATTTTATGAGTTGTTGAGGTCTGCTGAGGATGCATTATATCCTGGTTGCAAGATAAGAAAATTAGAAGCAGTTTCAAAATTTATGGCTCTCAAATCAGATAATGTAATGTCAAACAACTATTTTGATCAGATATTTTCTTTGTTGAAAACACTGTTACTTGAAGGAAATGTGTTTCCTGCAAATTACTATGAGAGAAAAGGGCTAATTCATAATTTGGGGCTTAGTTATTGGAAGATTCATGCATGTCAAAATGATTTCTTCTTATATTCTATCGAAAGTGGGTCATAGGATATTTTTCCCACATGTGGAAAATCAAGGTATAAAAATGCTCAACCAAGGAAGTCAAGATAGATTCCAGTATAACAGTTGAGATATTTTCCCCTCACACCCAAGTTGCAATGTTTATTTATGTCTCAGAACACAGTGTCAATGATGTCATGTCACAAAACCATGATTTCAACTGATAAAATATTGAATCATCTATCTGATGGTGATTCATGGAAACATTTCAACATTCTGTATCCTTCATTTTCTATAAAAACATGAATCATGCGATTGGGTCTTTTTATTGATGGTTTTTTTCCATTTGGTTCTTATTGAAATCAGTATTCACGTTGTCCTGTCTTTATAACTCCGTAGAATTTTCTGCCATGGATGTTGATGAAGGATCCTTATATCTTTTTGACTCTATTAATACCAAGACATCTCAAAAAGAATATATATGTTTATTGGAAACCATTGATAGATGAGTTAGATGCATTGTGGGGTGATGGTGTTAATACATATGACGTTACTCCAAAAAAAATTCATTTTAAAAGTTGCATTGATGTGGATGATTAGTGACTTTCCAACATATGGCATGTTATCTAGTTGGAGTCCAGATGGTCTGAAATCATGTCCATGCTGTATGAAGGACAAAAAACATTTAGGATAGTCAATGGAAAAATACCTTTCTATTTTGATTGTCACCGTAGATTTCTTCCAACGGATCATCCTTTTGAGAGGAACAAATCTCATTTTAGAAAAGGTAAAGCTGAAAGGGATGAACCTCCAAAGATGATCTCAGGTACAGATTTAAAATCAATTTTATTTAAATTACCCCCATAATATTTGGACCAATAGTAAACCAACAAAAAATTAATGGATTTGTGAAAAAACATAATTGGATAAAACGGAGCATTTTTGGGATCTTTCATATTGGTCTGATTTTTTGGTCCGCCACATGTTGGATGTTATGCATATTGAGAATAACTATTTTGACAATTTATTTCATACTGTTTTGGATACACCAGGTAAGACCAATGATATTGTAAAGGAACGATTAGATCTTGCCCAAATTTGCAGGCGACCAGAATTTGAATTATTTGAAAATGTCAGATCACAGAGGTTAATGAACCCAAAAGCATATTAAACACTGTCCAATGATAGTCTCTTATTATTTTGTCAATGGATTGCAGATTTGATACTTCCAGATGGCTATGATTCCAATTTGGCCAGATGTGTTAATAATGGTTATATCACTCGATTTAAAATTCATGATTGTCATTTTATAATGGAAATAGTAATGCTGATTGGATTTAGATGATTTTTTGAATTCTATGATTTGAGATTCGATAACAGACATATCATATTTTTTGAGACATTTTTGTAGCGACAACAGACTATGATGCGCTAATCAAACTGGCTGAAGATGTTGCTGTAATTATCCGTAAACTATAAAAAATCTTTCCACCAACATTCTTTTAATCAATAAAACATCTGATATTACATTTTCCACATGAAGCTAAATGTGGAGGACCAATACAGTTTCGATGGATGTACCCATTTGTGATATGCATGTAGAAAACGAAGAAAAAAGTACGTAACAATGCATCAGTTGAAGGCTCAATTGTTGAATCTTATTTGGAAGAGGAATTTTTTTTTCTGCTCTCATTATTTTGAATCTCAATATCCCTCAAAATAGAATATCACGGGGAGAAAAGAGGGGAATATTAATGAAGTAATGGACAATCAATTAAACGTTTTTAATTATCCAATTCTTAGTTTCATTGGAGTTCATGAACGATGGCTTTCAGATGATGAACATCACAAAGCTCATACATACGTTCTTCTCAACTGTGAAAAAATGGCATCATTTTTCCTGTGAGTGCTTCTATCACTTATTCTATAATATAAGTTACAGTTTTTAAACAAATTTTATTTTTTAGGTTATATGATAATCATATCACGAAACAACATCCACAAATTACAGCAGCTGCTCTTGAAGAACGCAGAAAAGAAAAATTTTCTCAATGGTTTCAAAAACTGGCAACATAAATTATTGATGGTTTAATATCAATTCCTTTTATCATTTATTATATTTATAATTGTTTTAAAAAATTTCAGGTTTCTCAATTTGATGGTAAAATGAATAAGCGACTATGTATATTGAGTAACCCACCTTCCAAAATGGTTAAATCATATAATGAATATGTGGTGAATGGTTTTTGATTTCATAAAAATGTATTTGGGGAATCAAAAAATATAAGTAACAGTGGAGTTTTCTTTATAGGATCACATCACATAGAAATTGAGGTTGTATTTTATGTCATTTTGGATGAAATTATAGAGCTATGTTATCTAGGACATAATTATATAACAATTTTTAAATGTCAGTGGTTGGATACTGAGAGAGGTTTGCTTGTTCATACGACTCATGGAATCGTCGATATTAAACATAAAAGTTTTCTTGCAGTAAATGAACCATTTTTACTAGTTCAAGAGGCAAATCAAAATGATTATGCAAGTTATTGTGCTTCATTAAGAGACTTGAGCGATTGGTGGAGCATAATAAAAATAAAATATTGGGAAAATATTTTTACTCAAACTGAATTTGGTTCCGCTGATGTAGAAGGAATTGAGATTTTTCAAGAGATGGATCAAAATCCATCTGATTCACAAAGAGACGTGAATATCAACGATGACACCCCACAATTAAGGAATGATGGTGATGAAGTTGTTAATGAGGTTACAAATGAATTTAAAATGACAAGAGATGCAAAAACAGAAACTCGTATGGATATTGATGATGCTGAGGAGTAAGATGAATACATTCACATTGACAGATATAGAGAAGAGGAAGAATATGAACATTATCACGATTAAATGATGGTTATAATCATAAATAATATATATCTATATATAAAAGCTATTTTCAACTATCTTCTTACAACAATCATTTTTTTCAGATGGACTCTGATCTATGGTGTGCATTGGAGGAGGCTGAGATACCTTTGGATGATGAGGATGTGGGATCATCTGACCCTCAGCCTACTAGCAGATCAGGAGGTACATGGAGTGGGTGCGGTCTTGCACAACTGATGATTCCTAACCCTATCCCCGAATGACATCCACATCTTGGATTCCATCCACGCACACAGAGGTATTGTAACCTGTATATTTTAGTTAGATTTCATTAATTTATTTATATATATACTGATTGTTTGATTATTTATTCCCTTTTCACAGTTTTCAGCATGTAGCTATTAGATATGGGAGCATTATATTGCGCAATAATTTTTCTCATCCATGGTTCACATGGGAACAGATTCCCTTTGAGTTGAGACGAGACGTGTTCCAGCATTTTCTGGTACGTAAATATATAATAGTTATTTTAAAATTTATTTTATAAAAAACGTGATATTATAAATTATTTGTAGGGTTTATGGAATCTTATCGATGATATCATGGGCGTGGCTATCCACATGGCATGGTAGGTTTCTATGCTTGACCGTTTTTCCCAGATTTTGAACATTTCAAGTAGGACATCCATTAAGAAAGAAGGGGTGACATAATTTGATGAGTCATGTAGAGCCCACTGACTAGAGTACATTTCATCTAATATTTGGGATTGATTATTTTTACACTGGTTGGCTAGTGGATTTCAGAGGATATATTCAGTGGGACCACATAACCTGGGGAGACATGAGGTGACACATTGAGCTGGTTGTCGTACATTCAGTTTGCATAATGAGAATCTGGTAAGTATATGTTTTAAATATTTTATATGAATTTAAATATAAACTGTTTATTTTATATTTCTGTAGGCAATCGAGCATCCTAATATTACAGATTTCGACGTTTATCGGAGGATGTACAGTGATCCAGCTACTGGAGAGATTAGAGGTGATCGCTAGCGTTGTATAGTGGTTAGTATTATTTTTATTCAGTTTAACAATTAACTGAATATATTATTTTTACAAATTTAAATTTAAATTGGAATTGAAGGAGTCATACAATTCTGCAACCTCTCACACACAGGCTGAGGGTCAGGACGAGATGGCTGAGAAAACGAGTGCTCACCATTTCGATGAGGCGGCATGGATACAGGCGACTCAGTATGGATTTAAGAAGGACAGTGTCATTGGATTCAGCTCTCTATTGACTCCTGGTACTTATTATGGTACTGCTGTGATGTCGGCGTCCAGATCGAGAGGACCTCGTGAAGATACATCATCTTCTGGATCACAGTATCAGGAGCAGTTGCGAGCTCAGGCTGAGCATATAGAGACTTTATAGAAGTAGCAAGAAGAGATGTGTCGGTGGCAGCAGCAGCAAGAGCATCATTACAAGGAGCAGATGTGTCGACGGCAGTAGCAGCATCACGAGCAGATGGAGTACACGCACCATCTAACTCATAGTTTAGTGATGGAGTTTCCTCCACCATCTCCTTTAGCGCTTCCGCCTCCTCTAGAAGATGACGCCCCCATTTTTTTTGTTACAAACACTTGAATTTATCATTGTAATATGAATTATTTACATTTTTTGTCTTTTATATCAGTAAAAATATTACATAATTTAATTTTTAATACTTTTTAATATTTTTTTTGAATATTGATAATTTTAATATTTTATATTTTTTAATTGTTTTAATAATAGTATTATCATTTTTTCATTAATTGTAATTTTATTAATTTTTTTATAAATTAATTTATTATTTGTGACGAGAATTTTTGCGATGGGATACCATTGTAAATATTATAACTAAATATTTTTAAAAACATATTTGCGACGGCCAAGTAGTACTGTCAAAAATAATTTGTTACGACAGGCCTGTCGTAGAAAGTGTTATATATATATATTTTCATGATGGAACGAGAGCCCGTCAAAAATAGTATTTGTGATGGGCCCGTCGCGAGAACATTCATGTATATGTAATACATATAATCGGAATCTAATTTGCGACGGAGATGTTTCTCTTCACAAATAATTATATTTTCAACATTGTTTTCGGCAACGAGCCATTTGCGACGGGCCCCCGTCGCTAAAGCCTATTTGCAACGGGATCCCGTCGCAAATGGTCTGTCACAATTACCAAGAATTCCAGTAGTGATAGAAGAAAATAGATTAAAATCACCGGATTAGCATAAAAATACCCATTTAGGGGTTCTAGAATAACATAAAATACCAATTATAACATTTTGAAAACATTCGATTAAATTATTTAAATAAAAAATTTCCTCATGTATTTTTATAACACATGTATCATAAAATAAGTTTTAGTATAAGAATTATAAGAGTTAATTTCATGGAATACTAACAGAGTTATAAGAAAACATGATCAAATTAAATGCATGATCATTCATAATAATAATTAAGATACATTCTAATGTTAATAGGATTGACATGTGAATATTAAAGTATAAAATTAACAACTAAGAAGAATACATCATCAGAGTTGCACTTAAAAATAATAAGGTTAATTTCATCGTTGACTACTAATAAAAATTCATTGGCTGATAAATCTCTGAGTGCTAAATAATTAATAATCCATAAGCTTTTACATTCAGTATTACTCATTGGAACATTCTCTTTAACACTTCTCGAGTTGAATACTCAATTGGTTAATTAAATTATATAATTCACTTAATTATGAATATTCCATAGTTGAATAGACACATGATTAATTAAATTCTATATATATCTTAATCATTCATATTCTCCAGTTAAATACACACATGATTAATTATATTCTATAGACCATAGGATGGAATGTATAATGCCCGAACCTGTCAGGTCTATGTGTCAAGACCATAAATTTCAATGGCCTCGTGCCATGACCTGATTTTCTCAACAGAATTATCTATGCATCGATGGGATTTCATTATCCGGTCTGCAACCCATTATACCGATTATAATACATTCCTTATATTCCAAATGAGGTTGTTTATTCAATATGTTCCATACAACATTTAATATTTAATTTCACATATCATATTATTCATTGTGTCCCAAACAACTTTGAATAATTTAATAATTACTCCATAAAAGGTTATAATAATTTAATTTCATTATATATAATTTACATATAATTATTGAATCATGAACATATAAGTTAATTAAAAAACAATCAACAGCATTTCTATGGCATTAAAGGGAAATTATTATAAACAGATTATAGCCTATGTGATGAAAACTAAGAAACAAAAATATATAAATTTTTTATCACATAAAATGATAACATTAAATTATAAAACCTTTATATAAAATACATATAGTAAGTTCATCATTGATTGGACACATAATTATTTAAATGATAAAAAAAATATTACATGTGGGGTATTAAACACATAAATTCCCAATCATTTATTATTTTTATTGTTATGAATAATATATCACAATAGTACAATAAATAATAAAAATGAAATGTAAGAAATTGATCCATAAATAATACAATTTAATATATATGAAAATAAGTGATTTTTACATATGTATATTAGAGTAAAAACCCAAAAATATTATAATCATGAATTGTCTATAATTACTAAATGCATAAATATATTTATATTTGTAATATCCAAAATTACAGTTTAGTTTAGTGGAAATCCATTTATAAACAAGTTTGAATATAAAGTGTTTTATTTTTAAAACAATAACCATCTATATTTCTAAAACAACATTTTTTATGATTCCTTATCAATCCTTGTAATCTTGAAAATAAAATTGTGGATCAATGTTTATATGTATACAAAAATATTCACATTACAAAATATACATTATTTATTAAAGGGTTTATACCAAAAAATCTAATGATACCCCTATGAATTTAATATATTAGTCACGCTAATTAACATGTGTCCATAAAATTTTATAATGTTTAAAAGTATTATTTATTAAACAACTCATATATTTGTTTATGTAACATCAATATACCTAGATTATTTATGTGTATAACTGATTATCCGAAGTATATATATATATATAAACAATGGTCTTACGTAGATATTTTGTTACATTTACAAGTTTTAAATTATTAGGAACATTAGTAAAAACAATGGATCATAAATTTCAAAACATGCCATTAATTATAAAAAGTTTTTTTTTATGAAATATGTATGTATATATATATATATGCTTAAGTATATTTCAATTTTTATAGAATCACCAAACATCACACATGCTTCGAATGATAATGAATTAAAAACTACATGTTGGATTAAGGGAACACCAACTTAGGAGAAATCTACTTTCTTATACTCAACCATATGCATATATACAAGTGTATATATATATATATACTCCCAAACTCAATCAATGAAAATAAACAGAGAATCCTAACCTGATTTTAATGAGTAGGAGGACAGGTTTGGGAAACTCGAAGGAGGCACTAGAGTCTTGAGAGGAAGAGCAACCTAGAGGTTCAAATGTAAAACGTGATATAATACATACATCATATATATTATATATTTAATACATCTTGCGAGCAAAACCGAGACCTACTCGGTTTATAAAATGACTGTGGGTGTTGTTCTTGTGGACGATAAGACTAAGGAGGGGTCCACTGTTGTCATGGGTTTGGAAAAATGGAAGGGAAAAGTGGAAATACACACTAGTGCGGTGCATGCGGAGGAAGAAGAAGAGGTTGTGGGAGGGCATAACCGGTAAAGGAAAGAACAGATTGGATCCAATATGGAGTATATCAGATGACTACGGTGCAAAACTGAGATTTAAAAAGGACAGAAGACCAAGATTAGATCTTGTGTGATCTTAAGGCTCTATGTAAAACAAGATTTTAAAATAACATGGACGACTTCGATTATATTTATGATGGATCAGATGGTGCAACGAAATGTAGAGGATATTCAGGACTGCTGATTATCGAGGACCGAACCAAAACTGACACCATGGATCGCACGCATCGTGATTGAATGACTCAGATCATATCTTAGCTTAATATTTCTATCCATCATCGAAATAGAGGTGCATTGTTCCTCCTTTATATGCCTGGTGCTTTGAGAAAATTATCAATTTACTCATTCCCCCTCCTGGTACCGCCCCATACCGGGTTCCTCTGTAGGCGTGCTCCTGCTCCCACCCACGTTGTCGTGCCACCCCACACAGTGGAACACTATGGTCCCCACACATGCACTTTTGCACACTAAGGTCTAGGTATGCCTCATGTGCGCGCGACATAACACACATCATGTGTACACACAACCCCTGGGCCATTGCCAGGGTGTTGTGGGTTAGATGCCTATCAAGTCCTTGACGGCTACCACCAGGGGGCCCTCAAATAGGTGGGGTACTCACCTATCTTTTTAAAAAGTATTTATTTCTTATAAAAATATGTTTTCATACATATAGTATAAAACAAAAATGAATCCTCTACTACAACTTCATATTTTACATAGTTCTATAAATTACAATGTTTTAAAAACAAAAAGTAATAAATCAAATTTCAATATATCATTAAGAAAATCATAAATTAATATTACAAAAATCAAAATCATATTTTTAGTCAAAACCATGTTTTAAAAATTAAGAATGAAATCTTTAAAAAAATATTTTCAGCATATTAAAAATATTTGAAATGTATTTGATATACCTACCAATTTTGAAATCACACATTAGTGTACTTGAAATATTTATAAAAAAGATTTTATATCATTAATGTTATAATTTCAATACATACCTTAATTATATTTCAAAACTAATCATATATATATATTAATTTAAACAATCATAAAGGCCAATAGCTACACTTATATCCCTAAGAAATTCAATGGTCATCTAAGGAGCAATTGTCTGACTAAGGCCTTATAAATACATGTTTAGGTTCAATCCACATATAGAAACCATGGTAAAAATGGTTCTTATCATACCACTGATGCTCAATACAACTATAGTGGTTATGGCTGTGATGTTATTTGTTCTCAAAAATCGGAATGATCTTATCTATTTATGGGGTCTCTTTGTTGTGTTAGGTGGCCTCCCAGTGGCTCTTATAAAGCTTTTAGTAGGTATTTGTAATAAGATTAATTCTGGTAGTTTTGTTGTAATGTAATCAATTCAGTTTTAAATATGATTGAATCATTTTTATTCTCTATGTTCTGTTTGGAATTTATTAAAATTAAATACAAAACAATAATAATTTTATTATTATATGTTAACTATGTTTTGGGGAATCACATTATCCCCCCCCCTCAACGAATTGTTTCCTTGCAATTTTAAAATTCTCGTACAAAACCCACTTGAAAAACAAGACCCACCACACCTCCCATATCCCCTCACAAAGTTATACAACAAGGTAAAACTGCCGATTCTTTCCAAATGGATGCCTAGATTAGTTTCCAGTCCCTTGACTTCTTTGACCCAAATACACTGAGAGAACAATGAGCAGGTATGATCCTCCCTATGAATAAATCATTCGGGTTTCTAGGGGATGTCATTGGTGGTGGAGATATCAAATATATGAGAGTGTAAAAGATCCCTATAAATTCTACCAAATATATCATTATTGACAATTTTGATTGTCATAGAGCATCCTATACATATAAAAACATAGGATTTGGTTCATATAGTATGCTCGGTGGTTTCGTTTCAAAGAAGCTTCTTGAAATTTCAACCAATCTTGAGATTAATTTCATGTGTTAAAAATTATTAAAAGACATTCATAGTACTTTCCCCTTTATGTAATCTCTAAAAATTGAGTTCTTGAAATACTTTGGAATATGTAGCTTACCCCGTTGTAGGAATGAATAATATTCAAGATGAGGGATACTTTATGAAATTGTTTTCATGTTAGGAATATGTTTTTAAATCGATCATAGTTTTCTGAACAAGCCACAACAATTATGTGTTATGGTAATTTGCTGTGGAGATATAAGATGATGGTTATTGAAGATATGTCTTCTTATAAAAAAATCTCAAGAGATATGATTTATTCAGCTAGTAATAACCATATAAAAATAGAAACATTATTTAAAGATTCAAAACTAATAACATTATTTTGATATATATATTTTATAAAAACAGTGTATTACATAACTACTCGCCCACTCTCAGAGCATTAGTATGTATTTCCTAATGACCTCTATGTTTTCACTTCACCAGATTCACCGGTGTTACAGAAACCCCAAATTCCAAGTCAAATAGATTCCCAAAGTGTTTCCAAACTCCTCAATCTCTTGGGCCTAGATGCAACATGGGTAGAATGAATCAATCCGATGTGGGAATATAACATTCCTAGAAAGGAATGAATGAAGGGTATGGATTTGGGTGATGTCTTCCTGAATTTTATATCTATAATACCAATAGGTGGGTTCATCCTTGATTATTTCTATGACCACGAACTATCCTCAACGTATAAAGAGTGCGATTTGATAGAGGTATACTAATCGGAGGTCACCCTATTGTGTACCTTCTTGGAAGTTCATTAGTAAACAAAACTAATCATACATGATGATGTATTCGAATAAACCTTCATAATACCATACCCTACATGCATAAAATCTAATTTGGGCATACATCATAAAAATGTAATCAAAGCCAGATCCTCGGTGGAGTTGAAGTATGCAAGGATAATTAGACATGTGATATAGATGTTGACATGATAAATGAAGGTTCTAAAAATATTTATATCATTCTAATTATGCCATGATCACTTTGGTTTATATTATTTAATCGGAAGGGGAAAATAGCGTGATTCATCATCCATCTGAAAAGTTTATGGGAGCATCTAATTTGTAAGAAAATAATATGATTTTTTTGTTCTAATTTCATAGGGATATATAATCCAATACATACACACCAAAAATCATTCCCCATCACTAGACTACCTCGAGGATTGATCGGTTTGGTAGAAAACATGGTGTGTTTGAAAAAATAAAAAGGAAAAGCGAAAGTCACACAAACATGTTCCACTAGAAAGGGTAGTTTTGGGTTAGGTCCTAGAGAATTAGATACAATTATTATAAATCATTAATAAATTTACAAAAGTGTTTTCGATAAGCAGTCCCCAAATAGAGGGACTCAAACATTCTTAACTAGTAAAATAAAATAAATTGAAAACATATGGTGTGAATACGAATACCAATAAAGGGGTTCTAAAATAACATAAAATACCCATTATAACTTTTTTAATACATTCTGTTAAAAATTTTCCATTCAACATTTTCTTAAGGAATGTTATAATAAATGTATCATAAAATATTGTTTAGTCTATGAATTATAAGAGTATATTTCATGGAATAATAGCAGAGTTATAAGGAAACTTGATTCAATTATATGAATGCTCAATCAGAATAAAAAGTAAGAGACATTCTATCATTATTATGTATGAAATGTGAATATACAAGAAAAAAATTAATATCTATGATTAATACATGTTCAGATATGGGTATAATATAATAACATCAATTTCATCCATGAATTTTAAAAAACATACATTGTCCGACAAATCTCTAAGTGCTGAATAATTAATAATCCATAAGACTTTACATTCCCTGATACTCATTGGTACGTGCTCTTTAACCAAGAATATTCTCATGTTGAATATGCACATTGTTAATTAAATTCTATAAATCTCTTAATCAAGCACATTCTCCAGTTTAATACAAGTATTATTAATTAAATTATATATATTTTTAATCATGCATATTCTCCAATTGAATACACACATGATTATTAAAATTCTATAGAAAAATTTTGGGAACATATAACACGAAACCCCTTCAAGGCATAGTGTGAAGACCTAAAATTTCAATGGCTTTGTGCTAGGAGGTAATTGTCTCATTAGAACTATCGATGAATTGAGGGGATTTCATTAATCGATCACCAAGAAATGACCCATACCACTTTCAAAATTTAATTTCAAATTTAATATTATTCAATGTGTCACATACCACATAGAATAATTTAAAAAATAATCCATAAAAGGTCATAAGAATTTAATTTTTTTCTTAAACATTAACATATATTTATTAAATCAGGTATATAAATGTTAATTACAAAACTATCAACTGCATGGCTGTGGCATTAAATGGAAATTATGATTGGATGATTATAGCATATGTGATGACAACAAATGCACAAAAATAAATACAATTTTTGTCACATAAAATGACAATTTTAAATTATAGAACCTTTTTAAGAAAATACATATTGGATTTTAATAATGGATTGGATGCATAATTAATTAAATTTTATTAAAAATATTTCATGTGGGGTATTAAACACATATATTCACAAACATTTATTACTAGAATGCTTATGTATGACATATAACTAAGGTACACCTAACATTAAAACTGAAAAGCATGAAATTAAACCATAAAAAATACCATTTAATATATATGAAAATAAGTTCATCATATATATGTATACAATATTAGAAAACCACAAATATAATAATAATTAATTCTCCATAATTACTAAACACATCAACAGTTTAATAGTTAGAATATCCAAAATTAGGGTTTAGTGTTGTATAAATCTATTTATACACAAGGGTGTCTATAATGAATAGTATTTTTTGAATAAAAACCATCAATATTTCAAAAAAAATGTTTTATTATTTCATATAAATCTTTGGAAAATTATAAATATAATTGAGGCTCAATGTTTACAGGTATACACATAAATTGACATAACTGAATATACATTATGTATTAAAGGATTTATACCCAAAAATCCCCTAAAACCTATATGAGTTTAATATATTATTCACATTAATTGACAAGGGTCCCTAAAATATTATAATGTTTAAAACTATTATTTATTAAACAGCTCATATATGTGTTTATGTAACATTGATATAAATTAATTATTTGTGTTCATAAATGATAATATGTAGTATATATATATACTGGTCTTAAACTAAGATTTATTAACAATTACATATTTTAAATTAGTAGGAACATTAGTAAAAAAGGTTCATAAATTTAAAAACATGCCATTAATTATAAAATTTTTTCTTTCTGAAATATGTATACATATATATGCTTTTGAAAATTTTAATTTGAATAGAATCACAAAACATTACACATCTTTTTCATGATATAGAATTTAAAACTACATGAAAGACTATGGAATGACCAAATTTGAAGAAATAAAAAGTCCTATTCTCAACAATATACATATATACAAGTGTGAATATATATATATATATATATATTTATTTATTTATAAACACAAATAGAATAAAAGAATGGAAACATAGAATCCATACCTGATTTTAATGATGAGGAGGAGAGGTTAGGGAAAATCGAAGTAGGGGATGGAGGCTTGAGAGGAAGAACAACTTAGATGTTTAAATGAAAAAAGTCATATAATATATAAAAATTATATATTATATGTTTAATACAACTATCAAGGAAAAATGAGAACTACTCAATTTATAAAATTATAGTGGGTTTCTGTCTTGTGGAAGATTAGAGTGAGGAGTGTCCACTGATGTCATGGGTGTGGAAAAATGGAAAGGATAAAGTGGAAATACCCACTGGTGTAGTGCATGAGTAGGAAGAAGAAGACACCATAGGAGATGAGAAATGGTAAAATAAAGAACAGTTGGGATCTAATGTGGTGTAGATCAGATGGTTATGGGGCATTACAGAGATTCAAAAAGAACAATCAACCAATATTATATAGTGACTGATCTGACGGATATGAGAGACGTAGGATTTTAAAATAATTGTATGGATTTTATTAGATTCTAAATGGATAAAAAGGAACACAAAAATGTGGAGGATATTCATGGTTGTTGAGGATCGAGGACCAAGCCGAAACAGACGGCCCAAATCGCATGTGGCGTGATTGAATGGCCCATATTATATCCCACCTAAGATTTTCCATCCCACATCAAAAAATAGGGTCATAGAAGCCTCCTTTTTAAGCCTAGAGCTCTGAGAAAATGCTCAGATTACTCCTTCCCCAGCCCATTACCACCCCGTATTGGTTTCTTCTACGTGCGCACTCCTATGCCGACCCACACTGGCTTGCCACCATTGATAGTGGTGTCCTCTAGTCCTCGCACACACACCCATGCACGGTGAGGAAAATCTTTGCTTCCCATGTCTATGAATTAGAAAGAACCCTGTGTACGGACCACCCTGGGGATATTTCTTAGTGTTGGGTGTGAGATGCATATCAATGCCTGGAGGGATTCTATAAGGTGGCACTCTACTAGATGGGGTACTCACCTTTATTTTTATAATGTATTTATTTCTTATAAAAACATGTTTTCATATATATATTTTTTAATAAAATAAATCCTCAACAATAACTAAATATATTCATATGTTGTATTAATGATAATATTTTTAAAAAAGAATGTGAAAAATCAATGTTCAATACATCATTAATAAAATTTTATATTAGTATTTAAAAAATAAAGAACATATTTTTAGTTAATACCTTGGTTTAAAAATCATGATTCAAATATTTTATAAAAGATTTTCCAAAAATGTGAAATATTTAAAAAGTAATTGAAATGCATAACAAAATTATATTTCATAGTAAGTGTAGCTAAAATATTTATAAAACGATTTTATAGGTTAAAAGTTGTAATTTCGATAAATACCTTATTTATTTTGGAAAAATAATCATACATACATATTTAAATTTAAACTATCAAAAAAACCAATATCTATAATTATAGCTATTAGAAACACAACAGTCACCTAAGGAGAAAAGTTTGGATTAAGTCCCTATAAATACATTTTTAGGGTCGATCCACTTCTAGGGATCCTAGTGAAAATAGTGCTTATCATACCACGGATTCACAGAACAACTATCATGGTCCTGGTTGTGATGTACTTTTTCTGACTGACCAGAAGAATCATATCTATTTTCTGGGTCTTATAGTGGATTTAGGAGGAATCCTAGTGGCTCTGATAGGGATTTTAGTAGGTATTTTTGGTTAGTTTATTTCTCTTTGTTTTGAATTGTTGTAATCTATTTAGTCTTCAATAATAATGCATTATGTTTATTATTCAATTTTTGTTCGGAATGTATGAAAATTATATATATATATATATATATTGTTATTATTAAATGAGAGATATTTTTTTGGGGTGTCATATTATCCCCCTTCAATGAATTGCATCCCCACAATTCCAAAATACTCTTACACAACCCACTGGAAAATCCAAACTCACATCACCTCCCATATCCCCTCAAAAAGTAATCCAACAAGGTCAAACTTCGGATTCTATATAGGGGGATCCCTATATTGGTTTCTAGTACATTGACTTCTGTGACCCAAATACATCAAGAGAAATATATGAATCTTAGATCTCCCCTATGGATAAAGCATTCTGGATACCATAGGATGGCCTTTGAAGTGTAAGGATTAGAGATCTGAATGTGGACAAGATCACTATAAATTCCTCGAACTATATCATTTTTGAAAATATTGATGATATGGATCACATTATACATAGAAAAACATAGGATTTGGTTTATACAGTCCTCTTGGTGGTCAACTTCCAAATAACCTTCTTGATATTTCATCAAAACACGATATTTCACTGATAGGCTAAAACATAATAATAGAATTTTGTAGTACATTCCCCTATGCCTAAACTATTTATATTTAGTGTTTTTAATACTGTGGTAGATGTATCATTCCTCATTGTTGGAATGGAGAATATTTTAGTTAAGGGATACATTAAAAAATTGTTTTCATGTTAGGCATAGTTTTTCAAAAGGATTATAGTCTTCTGATCATTCATCAATAATTATGTGTTCTATTAATTTTGTGTGGAGAGATAATATACTGGTTAGCAAACTCATGTATTCTTATCTAAAAATTTCTCGAGATATGTCTTATTCATCAAGGTATAAACATATACTAATTGATACATTATTTAATTTATCAAAACACATAACATTATTTAGTTATAAAATGTTCATAAAAATAAGTTATTACATAACTACCCACTCACTCACACAATACTATTATGGATTTCCTAATATCCTCCAAGATATAAATTCACTAGATTCACCAGTGTTGGTGAAACCCCCATTTCCCAGTCAAACGGATTCCCAAAGCACTTGTAAATTATTAAATCTTTTGGGTCGAGATGCTGCATGGGCACTCCAGATCAATCGGTTGTGGTCATCTAATGTTCGAACAAAGGAAAGCATGAAGGGTTTGGATTTGGGTGACATATGCTTGATCTTTTTGACTATAATGCAAACTAGTGTGTTCACACCCGATATTTTCAAAGCCTATGGCCTAACCTTGAAGTCCGTAGGTTACGATTTGATAGATGTATGCTTCCCAGAGTTGAGCCTCTTATGTAGATTCTTGAAATATCATTAATGAAAAAAGAAGTCGTCCAAGGTGTAGTATCAGAATAGACCTTCAAAATACCTTCCCTTACTTACATAAATGGGAATTTGGGAATGCATCATCAGAAAGTAATGAAGGCCAGATCCTCGGTGATGTTAGGGTGGGCGAGGAGTATTGGAAACATGATTGAGATGTTGACATGAAAAATAAAGGTTCTCAAATGTTTTATATCCTTATAACCATTCCCTGACCACTATGGTTTCTAATATTCCTATCGTAAGGGACAAAAGGTATGATTCGTCAGCCATCTGAATAGTTTAATGAAATGACTACTTAGATAGACATAAACATGTTTTTAGAATTGTTATAATTTTCAAGGGGTATCTAAACCAATCCTCAGATACCAACTATCACACTATTAACATGGACTACCCCGAAGCCGGTGAGATTTCATTGAAGACATAAGGGGTAAATTTTCTTTGTAAAAGGATAAGCGATATCACATACACATGTTCCACTAGGGAGTGTGGTTTTGGTTTTAGTCCTAGAAAATCAGGTACAATTATTACAATTCCATCAATACTGAACAAAATTATCTTCATTATGTAGTCTCCAAATAGTGGGAATCAACGCTACTAAATCTATAATAGAAAATTTATTGAAAATGTTTGGTGAGCATATAAATTCCTAGTAAGTGTTTATAAAATATCATAAACTACCAATTAAACCTTTTTGAAAACAACCCTTTATAATTTTTCTATAAAACATTTTCATAAGGAATGTTGAAACACATTTACCCTAAAATAGCATTTATTATATGAATTATAAGAGAACATTTCATGGAATACTAATAGAGTTATAAGGAATCATTATTAAACTATAAGGATGATCATTCACAATAATAAGAGATATTCTAACTTTAATTGGTATCTCAGATGAATATTCATGTACCAAATTAGTAACTAATATTAATACATGTTTAGAGTAGGGCATAAAATAATAACATCAATTTCATCCTTGAATACTATGAAACATACACTGGCTAATAAAACTCTGATGTCTGAATAATTTATAAGCCATAAGCTTTTACATTCTCTGATATGCATAGGTACATGCTCTATAATGAAGAAAATTCTTTAGTGGAATACACCCATTTTTAATTAAATTATATAAATCTCTTAATAAATTATATTATCAAGTTTAATAAACACTTTCTTAATTAAATTATATAAATCTCTTAATCAAGCATATTCTCCATTTGAATACATACTTGATTAATTAAATAATATAGACAAAATGAGGGAACATATAAAGCCAGACCCCGTAAAGTCCTAATGTCTAGACCTGAAATGTCAATGGCCTCATGCCATGAATTGATTGTCTAATGAGAATTATCGATGAATTGAGGGGATTTCATTAAGCTGTCCCAACCTGTTATACCGATTCTAATACATTCCTCATATTCCAAATATGGTAATTTATTCAAAATTTCCAATATAACTTTCAATATATAATTTCTCATTTCATATTATTCTAATTGTCCCATACCATAAGGAATAATTTAATAATTAATCCATAAAAGGTCATAAGAATTTAATTTCATTCTAATGAATTTACATATATTTTTTGAATCATGCATATATGATTTAATTACAAAACTATCAACTGCATGTTTATGGAATTAAATTGAAAGTATGATTGGAAAATTATAGCATATGTGATGAAAAATAATACACAAAATGTAATACAAGGTTTTTCATATAAAATTATAACCTTAAATTCTAAAACCATATTAATCAAATGCATATTTCAATTTCTTTCCTGTATTGGATGCATAATTAATTAAAATATAAAAAAATATTTCTTGTTGGGTATTAAACACAAATATTCTCAAACATTTTTTATTGGCATGCTTATGTATAACATATCACATGAGTACACATATCATTAAAAATTAAAAGCATGAAATTCAACCATAACTAAAACCATTTAATATATATATAAATATGTGATTCATACATTTGTATATAAGAGTAATAAACCCCGAATATTATACTCATGAATTCGTCATAATTACAAGACCCATCAAAAGAATAATATTTGGAATATACAATATTAGGGTTTAGTGTTCTTTTAATCCATTTATACACAAGGGAATATATTAAGAGTTGTATTTTTTAAATAAAAACCATCCATATTTTGAAAAATACATGTTTTATTATTTCGTAGAAGTCCTAGGAAAATTATAAATAAAACATTGTATAAACTTTTATGTGTATTCATATATATTCACATCACTGAATATTCATTATGTATTAAAGTGTTTATACCGAAAAATCCAATGATACCCAAATGAATCTAATATATTCGTCACGTTGATTAACAAGGGTCCCTAAAATTTTAGAAATTTTTTTGTGGTTTATTTACTAAACAGCTCATATATGTGTTTATGTCACATCGATACACATTGATTATTTATGAGTAAAACAAATTATACATAAAATATATATATAATGGTCTTACATCGAGATTTATCAAAACATTCATGTTTTAGATTATATGAAACTTTAGTAAAAACAAGAGTTTATAAATTTCATGAAGTTCTATTAATAATAAAATGTTTTGTTTATGAAATATGTATATATATATATAAAAGATTATATATATTTCTAATTTAATAGAATCAAAAAACCTCACACTTCCTTTTCAAGATAAAAAATTAAAAAAACATATAGGATTATGGACACACCTACATAAAAGAAATTTGAATTCCGATACTCAATAATATATATATATATATATACATGATTATACATATATATATATACCAAAACCAGATCAATGCAATGCAACATAGAACCCTTACCAGTTTTGAATGAGGAGGGGAAGAGGTTCGGGAAACATGATGTAGGCGCCGAGGCTTGAGAGGAAGAACAACCCAGATGTTCATATGAAAAACATGATATAATATATATGTCGTAGATAATATATTTTTAATAAAACATTTGAGGAAAATCGAGACCCACTCAGTTTATAAAATTAAATTCAGTTTCCTTCTTGAGGAAGATTATTTAAAGGAGTGTCCACTAGTGTCACAAGTGTGGAAAAATGGATAGGAGAATGTGGAAATACCCACGGGTGAAGCACAAGCGGAGGAAGAAGAAGATGTCTCAAGAGAGGAGAACTCGTAAAAGAATGAACGACTGTGATCTTAAGTGAAGTTGATCGGAAGATAATTGTGGAACACGTAGATTTAAAAAGGGCTAATGGCCCAGAATAAATCATGTGTGATCTGATAGCTATCAGAGATATGGGAATTTAAAAAGACTTGTTAGACTACGATTAGATCCTCGATTGATCAGACATTGCAAAAAAACATTGAGGATATTTTCAGCTGAGGAAAATCGACACCCACTCAGTATAACTATCATGGTTCTGGCCATCCTGTTCCTCATTCGGACTAACCTGAAGGGTCTTCTCTATTTACTCGGTCTCATTGTTGAATTTGGTGGTCTCCCAGTGGCTCCAATTTTTCTTTTAGTATATATATTTGGTTTTCTTAATTCTCATTGTTTTGATGAAATGTAATCGATTCAGTGTTCAATAAGAATGCCTTATATTATTTCTATATGTTTTGTTTAGAAAGTACAAAAATTAATGATAATAAAACCATAATATTGTTATTACATGAGAAAAATGATTTGGGGAATCACAATATATATGAGTTCCAATATACATTAATAATTCAGGTTATCAAGAAAAACCATGTGAAATAATATGGGTTTTATATAATTTTTAAATTTTTTCACATCAATAATTATATTCATTAATACCAAAAACACAATCACTGAAAATAAATCTATCAAAAGTAAATTGTTAGGGTGATTATTACAATGAATCAATTTTAAATTGTTCATTTTGAGATATATATGAAAATTAAAATTAATTCTTAGAATAGTTTTCATAATTCATATTTAAAATTTTCATAAAAAATATGAGTTGCAAATTACTTTAAAATATGATTTCAATTAAATTAAGAAGAATAGTATTTAAAATTTCATTTAAATGAGTCCCCTAAAATTTTAACATTATTGTAAACAAAGTGCAATTAAATAATTGTTGAGTGGAAGATAAGAAAATATAATGAAGTTATTAGAAAATTAATTCTATGATTTATATGGTATCTTAGGGAAACCCAACAAAAATTAAAATGTTTTAAACATAATTTTGAAAAAAAAATAGAAAAGTGAATATTATAAATGATAATAAATAGTTATCCTTGAAAGAAATTAGAAAATGATATATTTTTAAGTAAAATTAATATGTATATAATAGAGAAAAATATTATATAGATAATGAGAATAATTATATACAACATCACATATTATTGATGAATGAAATCCATCAAAGAATATGATTTTTCACGAATTTGTATTTATTGAGTGAATAATAAAATAAAATTTTTCTAGAAAAATATGACAATATAATATATTTATATGAATATAGTAGAATAAAATAAATTGGGGTTTAATGATATTGAAATTGATCAAATAAAAACTCCAATATTTTTAATAACATTTATTTAAAATGGAAAACATAAAAAATGTGAGGATTGAAATTAAATTAGATAACCACGAATACATATAGAGTAATATTTTATAGAAAACTAAAGTGACTGGTTATAAAATAGGATCATGCGGGAAGAATGGAAAAAAAATTATAAAATAGTTAAAGGTAATTGTGTAATCATAAACCCCTTAATAATATGTTAATAGATGAATCAAAATACCTTTAATGATATAATATAAAATAGATCGTGTAACATCGTAACTACATAGGTATTTATGAGAAAATCGTTAAAATATGTCGTATATACATAATATAAATGAATGTAAGAGCCTAATTAGGAACATGTATCAATAATCGTAGAATGATGGAAAAACCCTTATATTGGATTCCCATATTGTCAAAAATGTTCCAAAATCTTATGTAATCAATTTAGATTTAGAATTTATTTATCACCCTAATATTTTATGTTATATTTATCCATAAAAAATTTATGTGTTCGATATATTTCTTCAGAATGAAATTGAAGCATAAAATGAACCAAGTTATATAATAAATTAACCATTAGATTAACATGTATCGATAGGATTAACCACATTAGTAAAATTTATATATAAATTTCATAATCAAAGAAACTATTTTTATAATAAAAAACTACACAATATTTATTAATGTCATTTTATACGTCATAAAATAGGTTTTCTTGAAAAATGTTTCCTATATCATTTTCGTCTAACAAATTAAAATTTAATCTACCATATTTAGATATTTAATTTGAGAAATTTAATATTATTTCTCATATTAATATATTAATATTATCATTGGGTGAATTTGTGTTTTTTTTAAATAATTATTATTATGTTAATTGTGATAATATATTTTTATGTTAAATTTTCAGTTCTTTTCAAAAAAAGGACTGTAAATTAAATGTCTAATTATATTATGAATTTTGAAATAAAGGGACATATATATCCCATAATTATTATTTATTTAATTAATTATATAGTAATTAACATTTTTCATTAATTTTTTAAAATTTCATTTTTGGGATTAAAATCACATTTTCCAAAAAAAAAATTAATTTAGTGTATATATATATTTTTAAAAAGATTCCATTTATATATATAATATTAATATTATTAAATGGATTAAATATTTTGAATAAATATTTGATAATTTGGTAAAATATTTCTTCTATATGTATTTCTTATTATGAATATTAATTTTGAATAACATTTCTCACATAGAAAAGGGTAAAACTTATAAAATATTTTTTAAATAAGGAGATAATGTCTCAAAATGAACCCATCACATTTATTTATTTATTTCTATGGGACTAATTAGTACATATGCATACTAAATTATTATAAATGGATTTTTATTCCATTTTTCTATGATAGTGACATTAATAAAAAAATTGAAGAATAAAATTTTTTTTTCATTTTCATTATTTTAATATCAACAAAATGTTATCATAGTTATAAAAAGAGAGTGAATTCATTTCTAATCGGTTATTATAAATATGTATATATTTTCTATCCTAATGTTTTATAAATAATTTTTATCAATGAAATAATTACCTTAAATTATTATAAAACATCGAAAAAATTCTTATTTACATAATAGAAAAATTAAATAAATTATATTAAAAATTGTTATTGTAGAAAAATTTGGATGAATTATTTTGTCCTATGGATTTTTTAATAAATACTTTTTATTAATTTTGCCATAAATTATTAAATTATAATTCTATATTTATCACATTTCCTTAAATGTTAAACTATTTATGTATTTCTTAAAATAACATTAATGATATTTTTCATTATATAACATTTTATTATTCAAATTGAAAATTAAAAATATATGAAATTGTTAAAATGGGGATGGATATGGTAAAACATTTCATACCTCTATCATTTTGGTTCTATTTTTTAACATATATGTAAATTTATTTGACATTATTACTGAAAATATTCTTACCACTGTTCAGGTAAAATTTACATATTGAATGTGTTAAACCAAAATATAAGTATTAAAATTCTACATACACCAGTAAAAATCATGACAAAATATTTTATTTAAAATATTACCAATAATTACTTCAAAATTTTGGCCACATTATTCTGAATTCACATTAAAAAAATTTCATTATATTGAAATCATTTATTTAATTTAATGTTTTCCTTTCCATCATTATGAAAGGAAAATTCCTCTCCTCAATTATTTACACCATCATGAGAAACATATACCAATTTAAATCTATGAAATTATCTGATTAAAAACCTTATCAAACTTATATAAGGGTTAGTGTCCTGAAAATACATTCCCTATGATCCTTTAGAAGAGATCCAAAGGAGTTCTCTCCAAGATGAGTTAATTTCTTTAACTAATATCTTTCACTTTACTTATACATTTACCTATTTCGAATTATTAAAAAAATACCAATATAGTAAAAGTAGTTTCTCACACATTCAATGATGTTATTATATTGTTGTAAAAACCTTTTATACACCACATTTCCATCAAATGATAATTTAATGTATATCTTATGTGTACATGTGGACTACTACCTAAACATTGTGATACTATTCATTTTATAGAAATATTATTCACAGTTGGACATTATTATGTATTGATTTTTTATAACTATATTTATGAAATATTTATACCTCATGAATTATAAAATATTTTATACATTAATTCATTCCCATCTATTGAAAATTGATATCATTTCTCATGTGTATAAGTGGGTTATGACTTCTACTAAGAGAGGTCATTAATTTTTCATTTAAAAATTACAAGGATGGTAATAAGGATATATTTGATAAATATATAAAATGTTAATGATAAAATAGTTATTTTATAGTGTTGGGTTATAGTTCAACTTTTATTTCAAATGTATCAAATCCTTTTAAACATATAATTAAATTATTTTTAAGAAAAATAAAAAATAATTACGACCTAAAGATCATGATGCCAAGTGTATTTTGAATATTGGGTTCAAAATACAAAAATGTGATGGTAAAATAAAAAATCATTATTTTATTCCCTAAAGGATCTTTTAAAATCATTCATTATACTAAAATTTTATTAGATAACCTAGGTAGTACATATATTGAAGGGGGGATAAAAATCCTAGTAAGGAAATAAGATTTATAAGGAAGCATAACAATGGAGTCAATGGTATATATTGATATCCTAAAAGACATGTTACATCAGTAATAAAATTGAATCATAATTTAAACCACATGGTATCATAGTATATGTTAATCCATGGGAATGTGGATGAAACCTAAAACATTACTTAAACATAAGACAATGATTACATATAAAAAACATCACATGGTGGAAAAAGTCTCACAATGCATTCTATCACTCCATAATCTAATACATGATTTATCATGACAATAAGAAAATATCCAATGAATTGTAGGGACATAATATTTTAGTAAAACCTATATTAATTATTTACCATAGATGAAATTGTGTTCCATATAATGAAATTAATCATAAGGAATAAGAACAATAATTTCCCATGGAATGAAAATATGTTACAAAATATTTCATCAAATCATAATTGTGGTTCAGATTAGGAGACACATGATGGATGTGGGTGGTTGAATTGAGTTCCTATAAAAATTTATATTTATAATGATTTTTTAGAAATTCTCCAATTCAAAATAAAAAATTTCAATTTAACCAAAGTGTCATATTTAAAAAAGTTTTTATATATATAATTATATTTCATTGACTAATAAATTCTCAGTTAAAATATTATTTGATTATTATTTCAAATTTTTAAATCAATCTACTTATTAAAATTTAAATATAAAAACTATCTATGATTAAATATAAATGTGATTTAATGTTTTCTAATCTAAAAATAAAATAGGAAAAATAATAAATTGAAAGAAATAGCTGATTTAAAACAAGATGATCTGTATCTAGTTGAGACATTGTCCAATCCACTGGGTGATCACCTACCAGCATGAAAATTATATAAATAAATTTAATCCACACTCTGGATCCGGGTACACAACAACATACACCTCTCTTTAGGGAATCTTGTCTTCCTGTATTGTTTTGTTTGGAATGAAAATTATAACAAGCCACGTGGGGACCTCTTATATTGTAATCTATGGGAGTGTAAGATGTAAAAATATAAGTTTATGAAGATATAAATTTATATTATGTTTATGCACTAGAGACAATGTGTGTTAATATAAAATAGACATACACTCTACTTGAAAAGTAGATATTGTATACAAGAAGATAAATATAATTAGAATTGTGTTTTAAAAAACTCTTTGTGATGTGTTTCGAAACTTTTAAACTACGTAAAGATGGAAGAAGTGAATATAGATTAAAATTATTGAAACATGAATCAAAATAGATTGCAATGACTTCTTCTATCTTATGATTCTATTTAGGTGGATGGCATGGTCGATGGACTCATCTTCTTGTAGAAAAAATTGATTTTACTCTTCCACTCCCAACAATATTTCATAGTGTGCATAACATGTACATCTTGTTCTATTCATAGGTTCATGATCAACTCAGTGTATATTCTTAGATGGAGAATTTTTCTTGTTGATCTGAATATTCCCATTATATAGTGTAGTAGACAAGAAGCATGTTCGTTTTCACCTTTTACCTCGTATAGGTTCTAACTTCAAATAAATATTGTCCTCAAAAGATAGAACATATCATTAATATAAAAAGCAATGCTATTTTTCCTAAATATGGCTGTTAGTAATAATTTTGAACGTAAGAGATAGATTATCGTCATCTTAGTTCTTCTATATCACAAATGTTTGTAGGTTGGTCCGTCGGAAGATCATTTTGTCGGTAGGTGATACTTCGTTGACTCACCTATCAATAAATTATACTTAGTGAAATTTTGAGAATATGTTTGTCAGTCTATCAGTAGGTCGGGTGTCCATATGTCAGGAATTTGTAGGTCATGTGTTGGTAGGTCATCTATCGATAGGTAAGGCGTCGGTAGGTTAGGCATATTAGGTTAGACAACAGTAACACATACATTGCCAATTTTGTAGCATGTCTTATACAATAACATACTAATAGAATAGTTCAAGGTGATATGTAATCATAATTTAACATAAATTAACATTATGAATCATGATAAAACAAGATAAAATATAGATAAACATAATGTAACATGATTAAAATATAATAATGATTTATGATCTTGTTTTTTGAGCATGATTTTTGAGCATGATTTATGGGAATTATTTATCGAAGAGATTTAGGTGCCAGATTTATAAGCATTATTTATTATAATTAAAACTATTTGTGGAAAAAAATCTCCCCATTTGTTATGATAAAAATCGTGAAATTACATAGCACAGTATTTGAATTATTATTGTAATAGTATGCTCTACTTTTCATATAATAAAATTTAAGACCAACATTAATATTATATAGATTACCTATGGATAATTTCATTTTAATATTATGCTCCCTCTGAGATATATTATGTTAAATTATTTTCCACATTTTTATTATCAAAATGGAATCAAAAAATCAAAAAAAAATTAAAATATAATGTGATTAAAACATTGATTATATTCTATAATCCATGTACAGTAAGGAGTAAAACAAATTAAATATATACCTATCAATGAGTCATCTAATAACTTTATTCCAAAGTGGGGTCTGTCTCTTCATTTCCCATATCAAAGGTAATAGTGGTAGGAATAGGATCAGTAGAAGTAGTGGTTAGAGTATTAATGTGGGTATTGTGGGAACGAAGGGGAGAAATTGAATGATTAAAAGGAGCATGTCTTGAGAAAGAAGTGGAAGGAGGCCCTCAATGCTCTCAATAAATGAAAGGTCTGGTATGGTTTACATCTTTAGAAAGAGGCATGGAAATAGGTTAAAGGGTTACATATTATGATGTAGAAGGGTGTAGGATATGCTATATATGAGAATTTTCTAGACAAAAATTTGCAGTATTATCCTAACATCGGTATGGTTTCATCAGATTGATTTATTAGTTCATGATCTAGCCACCATAATACATATACTTGTCAAAATATTTTTTATTCTTTATAAATTTATTATGGGTAGTAGTTAATTCCTTAAGTTTCTTGGCATGATCCATGAAATCTTGAGTAACTTGAGGGATCATCAAATTTTCCACCATGTATTAGAAATTATTATCTAGATGTTACATGGAAAAGATTCTCTTAAATTAAAAGTATACATTCTTAGAAATTTTGTCATGAGAATTGGTTGAAAATCTAGTGTAAAATCTAACCATTTCATAGATGTGTTCAAAAATTTCCAAGACCAAGGTGTAGATTTAAATAAATAATCAACCAATCATGTATTGATGTTCCTATCATATCACATATCAAATCATCTCAAAATTTGTAGGATGACTGATAAGTTTAGCTAAAGTGTAGGTAAAATTCCAGATATATTGTATATATGATCTTAATTTATTTAAATTAATGATTGGTGGAGAAGTAGAAAATGTGCAAGAAACATTAAATCCATCATTAATAATTGACATCACAATTTTTTGATCAGGAGTTTGAGGTGGAGGAGAATCATCATCAGAAGACCCAGAAGATGTATCCCAAATACCAATTAGTTGATCATCTAAATACACATTACATTAAATTTTCATGGTGTTAATGATAGAGACCATAAAAATAAGTTTATTACGAATATTTTGATTTTATGTTTCTATTTATTCCAACCATGAGATCATCCTATGTTTTTCCTAAGAAACCACCTACACTACGATGATATCTACAAAACTTTTATGAATCCTTTCCACTAGAGATGGTTGATGTTGAGGAAAATATATAACCAAAGCTAAAAATTATTCCTTATAATAATTGAAATTAGATTTGGATAGATAGTTTGCAGGAACTAGTAGAGTAACATATTCTTGAGCATCTATAATCGCATGAGAAGATATTCTGTATTCTGAATTAGAGTACTTCAATCCAACTGTCACATATGCTGGATCTTTTCTCCACATAGTAAAAATATTTTCATATTGTGGAGAAATTATATCAACATTCACACTCATGGAATTCTTATCCCCCTCAATAGATACTTCCCTTTCAATAGGTAATTCTTATTCAATATGTTCTCTTTTCTTTTGACAAAAACCAACTCTTTCATCAGATCCATTGAAACATCTATTTCTCCAAGAACATCACTATGTAAATAGAAATCATGGGACCTCTCCTCAAACACTGTTCCGTCAAGATCCTCAAGGTATTGTTAAATTTGTTACAATTCCCCCAAAATAGGATCACCAGATTCGGCACCAAGGCCTTGATCATCACCAATATGATCTGTTTCACTTTAAGATCTATCGCATCCACCATCTTCCCTTTCACTTTCATCTTCTCCACCATATTTTTCATCATCGTCTTCATTTTCCTTGTAGTATCTATCACCATCATCATATACTTCTTCATGTCCACTTTATCATTCTTCACTATTTGATTCATCATCACTACCAGATCTGATTTCGTACGCAACATCCTATGACTATTCAATATCATCATCATAATCCTCATCTAGAAGTGGTTCCATTGAGGGAAGAGGCCTAGTAGGGCTAGAGATACCATAGGTCACCCCATAATGAATTTTAACTATATCAAGGTATCTTCTATCATATATTTGTGACACAATTTCTTGATCTTCACTTGCCACATCTTCATCATCTGAATACTCAACATATTTATATTTTCTTCGACCAAGATCAACTATGTTCCTTGTCCTTGAGGGGTGATCAAAAGGATTAAAATAATTATATTGTTTTTCATTTTCCTCAACACATATCATCTACCAGGGATTCTAATTTATTCACATCCTCTAACAGATAGCTTTGGTCAGAAAATATACATCACATTCTAAAACTTTTTCCTCTCCTTCACTTACTAAACCATTCTCTTTCTCAATAGAAATGATTATCATTGGATATAAAAATGAACTTTTATTGAAAAATTATCTTATCACTTCTTATATACACCAGATCAAATATATACATAGGTTAAAATTATATACATTCATCAATAGACAATTAAAATACACATATTGGAATTTGAGGGAGGAAAATTCACATTCCAATGGATATAATTGGTGTTGAAAGAACATTAACAATAGCCTGAACACACTATTCATTTTTATCCCAATAAACCTTCTATGATCACCATTTATAGTAAGATCAGTCGATGCTTCCTCAAAACTGAGAATATCATTTGGTGGAGGTGTACTTCATAGATGATTATTACATACACCCTCATAGTTTACCTTGAAGTATTCTGGCCAATGATTGGATGAAATATATATTATTTTTTATCCATCTACTATAGATTTGATAAAAAAATAAATTTGACCCTTCAATTTAGGCAACACATATGGAGAGAAATCCTACACCAACCTAAAATAAAATGGTCTTTTGATATTAGAGAACCACGACAACCAACCTTGATTTTTTAACACATTAAATGTAAGATGCATATATTTCAACATTCATTTTCAAAGTACTTCCTCCCCAGGGGACACGATACAGTTTGCATGTTCTTGATGGACAAATTTCTTTTTTTATTGATGATATTCACCAATTTTCTACATATATGGATTCAAATAAATAAAAAAATCTTCCAAAAACATGTTTATTTAGAGCAATGGGTGTTATTCAAGGGTTTCACGGTCAAAGGAGAATGGTATGAGGTGTTCAGGATAGAATGGTTTGAAGGAAAGTGAGAAAAAGTAGGCATATAAGATTGAGAAAAAGTGTTGGATCAACCCTTAATTTTATCATTTCATTATTAATCTTAAAAACTAAATCTGGATTAAATAAAATTAAAATGATCAAATTGTTATGTTTTATATTCTAGAAAAAAAGACAAAATATTTACCGTTAAGACACATCAGTGGGTCGTACGTGTAAGTCACCATTTTTTGAATCCTTTCAATGAGTCACGTCGGTGAGATGTCATTAGTGAGTCAAATTAGTGAGATTCATCATTGAGTCACATCGATGATACAACATTGGTGAGGCATCTAATAGTTAGTCCCTCAATGTTGATCCTTCTTAACTTATTTCTATTGTAACTACTTCTCTAAGTGTTTAATGGCTTATTAAAATTATCAGAAATATGATGTTTTATTGCATTTAATTCAAGAGTTATATGACATTTTTTATAATGATCTCACAAAAAGTGATTTCTTATATCAATATTTTTTGTTCTTGACTAAGAAACTGGATTCATAGAAACAACAATAGCACATTTTATATAACATTTTTAGGGGCATGTTTAAATTGATATCCATAATCTAGTAATGTTTGTTTCATAAAATAATGAGGACCAAATTTTACACCAGTTATGTATTCAGGTTCGACAGTAGATAATGAAAAAAAATTCTTTTTAATACACCATGTATCTAGAGATTGTTTTTTCAAAAAGTGATATGTTATGGAGGGTGTATTTTTATCTAACATTAATCCACAAAACTCAGCATCAAAATATATATATAAACTTGTTATCCTCTAGGGTATAACAATCATAAGTTGGAAGCATTCATGTTTTATTTGAAAATAATTATAATAGAATATAGATGGGACACTTTTTTATTTTCATGAAATTGAGCACACATACACACACTAAAAATAATAAAAGGTCAACTAGAGGTTTTGTATTGAACACTTCTAATCATACATCTGTAATTGGTTTGATCATCATTACATCCATTTTCATCAAGATCCAATTTTCTGGTGGTACACATATGAGTATCGCTAATTTTTGTTCTCTCCATGCCAAAAATTATTAAAATATCTCTAGTGTATTAACATTAATTTAAAATAATACAGTTTTTATTTTTAATGATTTCAAATTCCTGAAACATTTTGAGTGCACCCATTAAACCCATTTTAGATTCATTTTTGCAAGGATTTTGAAAAATCAATTAATAAATACTTTTTTGAATATCCAAAAATAATATCATCATCATATATTTAAACAACAATAAAATCATTATAATTTATTTTAATGAAAATAGTAGGATCAACAACACCTTTTTTAAAATCCCTGAATATAATAACAATTTTAATCCTATTATACCAAGCTATTTGATACTTTTTTAAAACATTCAATGATTTTTTATATTAAAATTTGATTTCAATAATGGGGATTTTTAAAACAATTGGTTTGTTCAAAAAATCATCCTCTACAATATACCAATTTATGAATTCACTTTTGACATCCATTTGATGATGTTTAAAATTAAGATGCATGGATAATCTAGAAGTATTCTAATGGATTCAATTTTTGGAAATGGTTCAAAGGATATATCATAATCAATTCTGTCTTCCTGACTATAAACTTGTGTATCTAATCTAAGTTTATTCTATATTATTGTTTCAGCTTCATTTACTTTATTCCTATATACTCACTTAGCGCCTATAGTTAAGGTGTATTTGATTCTATCAAATTTTTTCAAAACCATATTTCATTCAAACTGCTTCAATTTCTCTTGCATATCCATTACAAAAAATTCATCATTTATTGAATCATTGATTTTATTAGGTTCATGTTGTGACAAAGTGGCTTGATGTTCAACCTGGTTCATTAGTAGAGCTCTAGTTTGTGTCCTCATATCTAAGTCTCCAACTAGAGAATATATGGGATAGTTCATAAGGGTTCTAATAGATATAGAACAATATGGGATAACGATTCGATGTTATTATATAAGTTAGGGATATCTATGATCAGAATATAGGTATTTTCGAGAACTGCAATATTTTGTATCATACAAAGTAACAGAGTTATAAGGTTTATAATTCAGGTCAAGGTTTGACAAATCAACCTCAAAATTTTTTAAGGAATTATTTAGTTCATGTGGATTAGTTTAATAAATTTAGATATGAACAGATTCATCCAGAATATTTTTTCTTTAATTAATGATTTTATATTCTTGGATAAAGTTTTAATAGCTTATGAAAATTCCTTCAAACCTTTTTGAAGCTAATTTTTCACATTAGTAATTTCTATTTTGGATATAGACATTGAAACCACCTAAATTGACGTAATTAAAAATGGTTTTACTATTATTCCACAACTCATAGATTGTTTTATTAAGGACATGTCTAATTAAAACTCTATTTATTATGCAACAAGTTATATTCATATATTTGTCTCAAAAATAAAATGGTAAATAATATTCCCTATGTATTTTCATTTCTTTTTTATATAAGGATATATTTATTAATTCAACAACTCCATTCTTCTGGGGTGTCCTAAGTGTAGTGAAGCTATGAATATAGTTATATTGTGAACAAAAAGATTCAAATTACAATTTTTCAAACTCACAAACATGATCACTTCTTAATGTTTTGATCCTAAGTCCACTTAAGTTTCATTCTATCCTAGTTTACATGGTGAAATAATAACATGATTCATTTTTGTGATATAAATAGAAAGACTATGTATAACTAGAAAATTCATATACTAGATCATAAAAATAGAGGTTCCCAATTATACTAGGAACTGTAGATGGTACAAAAAAATCTATGTCAACCAACTCAAGGGGTTGAGATGTTGGAAATTCATTCTTTTGATTGAAATATATTTTCGGTTTTTTTTCCCTTTGGAAAAGGAATATAGAATGTATCATTTGGAAACAAAAATATAGCAAGATCATTGAATAGTTTGTTATTAGTTATATTTCTATGTGATTGAACGTTTTAATGGCCAAGAATCCTATTCTAGAGCCACGACTCGTTATTATTAAAACTAAAGATCAATTTTTTTTAAGAAAATAAAAGATCGAATTAAAAAACATAATCATTTTCAATTCTAAATGTAGTGAATGCTGGATAATTCTTAGAATTGAAACCATTCGATAATCATTTTAAATTTAAAAAAAATCCATCAGCACATAGTTGTAAGATGCTAATAGTATTATACAATAGACCATCAATAAATAGAAAATTATAAATTAAAATTGTATAAGTATCACAGATTTGTCCTCGACCAATAATTTTTCCATTTTCATTGTCACCAAATGTGCCATGTCCACCTTAAATATTTATAATATTTTTTATGAAATATTATTACCTTATCTTATGTCTTGAAATTCAACCTTCCATGTTTCATATGCTCTTAGAAGAACTCTTAAAATAGATTTCATACAAAAACAATTCAAACAAGGAATGAAATTGTTGCACAGAATTGCATGGGTGCAATAATATTAGTAATTAAATATTTGTGATCACACAATTTTTAGGGGTTTCTCGTAATAACTTCTTAAATTCATAAAAAAATTAAAACTTTTGGGTCAAAATAAACATGAAGCGGTAAATCTATATCTACTATTGGAACATGGAGTAGATTTTTAAAATCTAGACAGAAAACAAAAACATCCTGATTTTGATAAAAAAACAATAAAATATTGTATCACTGGTCAATAACCTATACCCATAAGGTATTTAGGAGAAACCACCCTACCAATAATTTCAGTAAGTGTTTTTTTTCAATTATTATATTTCACTAAGTCCTTTAAATTCCCATTAGATAGCTTATGTTCATTGTTATTGTTGAACAATTGATAAATCATTCCCTTTTAAATTTTATGTTCAGACTCAATAGACAATGAAATAACATGTTTCTTATTAATTGTTTAATACTTATATTTTAGATCATTTCATCTGAACTCAATAATCTTATCATATTAATACATTTAATAATTTTTATTTCTATGAAAATCAGATTCATCTCTAGAATAAAATTAAATCTTTAATGAGATTCTTGGGTTACATTATATGTGTTTTTCATGAAACACATATTGTAATTGTCAGCCTTTTTTACATGTCATCATTTTGAGTCACTAGAGCTATCTTCAGAAGAACTCCAGGTGACATTCATTTCATTTTTATATTTTCAATCATTATACAAATATTTCATTTTATACATTAAAACATGAAAATAATATTTTAAATAGCCTCTTATCTTGTATTGGAAAAAACTATTTCATTGTTGTTTTCATTTCTCTTCCAGTATTTTTTCCAATTGTGTTTTTGTCATACATCACTTTATAAAATGTAATTATAAATTACTTTTTTTTTGAATATATATTTTTGAATATTTTGGTTAACTAATCCATTTTATCATTATTATCTCATAATTAATCTTCATAGCTGGAACCTTCATCATAAACATGAATTTTCTCTTTTTCATTATGTTTAGAAGAAATGGTTTTGAATGCCATTGAATTTATCTTTGAATCATCTTTTTCCTCTCTATTTCCATTCAGTTCTTCCTCATACGTTATTAATTTACCTATCTTCTCTTTTATTGGTAGTGTTTTGATGTCACATGATTCCCGTATTGACATTGAGGTTTCTGTCAATGATTTAGGAGAACATAATGTAGTTCCCTTTACATATTCATTGGAAGTGATTTCCATTCCCTAAGAGTCCAACATATTTAATATGAAATTGATCCAATGATGCATGTTATTGATTTCGTATAATTCATCATTTTAATGTTATTATATTTATTGGTATATGTGTTAATTCTCATTTCAGTGACATTAGTGGTTCATTCATGTTAAACAACTAGTGTTTCCCAAATATCAAATGTTGTTCTAATGGTCGAAATATAATTAAAATTTCCATTTCCTATGGAATAATATAATTAATTCAATGATTTGAAATTATTTTCATAATAATCCTTAGTGGCATCATCCCACATATATAGAGTAGCAGCAGGATTTTATATTCATCAACTATGTAAGAATGGAGTTCAAAACACATAATTTCTAAATGAATTTTAATTTTAATTTTCCACTATGCATAATTTGTACAAATAATGTTGGGAGGTATGTTGTTGGTATAACCTTCCTTTCCATTTTACATGTAAATATAATTTCAAAAACAATAAATTTCGAACTAAAAAAACATATTTAGTTCATTAAATGAAAAATAAAATTAAAGTTTAATTTTTTTAACCATATTAAAAAAATTAAATTAATAAAAACATTCAAACCAAATGTTTCATAGTGTAGGACAATCAACATGGGGTTGTATTGATTTTATATAATTTTTTTTTGTCTAAAATGATTTTAAAATAATCCCCCAATTTAAAATCAAATTCCTCCTACCAAACCACTATAGTATAATTATAAAAGTTTTTATCTTTTGAAATATTTCTCAAAAATTGATTTAATATAAATTAAAAAAACTGGATTATTACTTCAACTTTTGAAAACAATATTCTAAATAAAAATATATTATAAACTCTATATATGATTAAATATCAATGTGATGGAAAATATCCAGATGTAATATAAAACAGAGAAAATATAACTCTAAAAGAAACAACAAATTCAAATTAAGAGGTTCTGTCTCAAGCTGAGATATAGTCCTCTCTACATGGTGATCACCGTCCACCAAGAAAAATATATAAATAAATTTTATCCGCTCCCCAAATCAGGTTACACCAGAGCACAAAAATCCTTCAATTTCAAAAATACCTCTTCCCTAAATTTTTTGGGTGAAAATTACAGGAGACAATTAATATACCTCTTCCACTATTTTCCATTGGATTTTTTGGCATAAAAATATACTTTTTTAAAAATAGAAATTTATATTTTATTTACACATAGAATATTGTGTGTGTTAATATAATTGTGACACACACACAACTATAGAAATATAAATAATGTACACATGTAGAATAATATGATGACAATAGGGTTTATAAAGCTCTATGTGATGTGCTTTATATCTTCTGAACTCTGTAGAGATGGTTGAAGTGAAGTTGGGGTCAACTTCTAGAAACAAGCAGCAAAAAAATTGTTATGAGTGTATCTATCCACTATTTCCAATGAGGTGTATGACTTGGTGGATGACTTATTCTTATTGTAAAGAAAGTGTTCTTTATTTTAGGCTCTCAATAGCATTGAATAGTGTGATCAATGAGTAGTTATTATGTTGTTATAGGGTGAACAAGCATCTTGGTATATATTCACAGATGGAACCTTATTCATCTTGATCCAGATATTCCATTTATAATGTCTTCCATACAATCATCATGTTCATTGGTACGTTGTACCTAATAATGGTCTCTAACATCCATTAAAGTTTTTCAAAAAAAGGCAGATAATCTCATTAATATAACAATAAGTTCTAAGTTTCCAAAATATGAATATTAATAATAATTTTGAACTTAATAAATATATCAACGATGTCTCAATTTATAGTTATCTAATACTGTTAATAGGTCATTCCATTGGTATATAATTTTAATGGTTTGTGATGCATTGGTGTCTTGGATATTGGTATATAGTATTAATAGAAATTCTATGTGTTGGTTAGTCACTCTGTTGGTAGGTCGGGCATCTGTTGGTTAGGTGTTGGTAGGTCATGCATTAGTAGGTCAGACATCTGTAGGTTAGGTATCAGTAGGTCAGGAATTGGTAACTCATACTTAGCCAATTTTTTCTAACCTGTCATATGCAGTAACACACTAAAAGAGTATATAAAGGTAATATGTTATCATAATTTAACATAATTTGAGACTATGAATCGTGATAATGGAAGATAAAATAGGAAAGATAAAACATGATAAAACCCAATTTAACTTCAATCATTTCTAAACATTATTTATGAGCATGATTTCTGATCGTGATTCGTGTGCATGAGTACTGATCATTCATTATGAGCATGATTTGTGAGAATGCTTTATGAACATGATTTGTGAGAATTGAAACTAGAGTATACGAATAATAATCAATGGAAATTTCATTATTAAGGCATTTGAGAAATGAGAATATGACTTGAATGACCCTATCATGAAGGGAGTGTTTGAAGGTTATATATGTAAGAGACACATATATATATTATTTAGTTATTCCATTATATTAATATATATTATTGTTGATGAATATAATTACTTTTAAAAATAAAATAATAAATTTTTGGGGAAAGATAACTTTCCACAATGAAAATCACATTCAAAAAAACTAAAATTTACTCTATTTTGATAGAATTAATTTATTTTAATATATTATTATATTAGTATAAAGGAATATTCCATGAAAATGATTATGGGAAATTTCATTCAGGATGCATATGTTAATGAAATCAATTTCTTCATATTTTGTAAGAAAATTTCAAAGGTGACTCATTTAAATAATGATGGAAGGATTTTTATTATAAAATTTTTATATAAAACATGGGACAATTTATATTAATTACATAATTCTAATTTATTATGAAAATATTTTGTTATTTTCAAAAAAATCCTTCGGAAGGAAATGAATTTTCAATAGATGAGATATATAACCCAATATTTTCATAAAAACATTTCCTTAACCCTTATAAGATTCTACAAGAATAAAATATTAATACATTTATAAATATTCATAAATAAATTAAAGGGAAATAAATTAGATATATTTATTATTTAATGGAGATATAATTTTATTCAATAGAAATTTAAACAAAAAAATACAATTTAAATGAGATTCAAACAAATGTACATACTTTTTTGACAATTTAATCAGATACCCAAAGATTTAAGATATTTAATTGTAACATAAAATACATTGATATATGAAGGATTCATGTAATAATATGTAAAGGGTCTGAATATATTCTATATAAATTAATCTAAGTTTATGAATGATCATGTTTCTCAGGGTATTATATTTTTAGATGGAAACACTAACCAGAATATAGGAATGTCTTGTGATTATTTTATCTAATGTAAAATAAAATTATATTAATTATATTTTTTTGTAAGTAATTTTTTTAGTTTTTTTCCCTCTCACATAAATTGTTAACATCATTTCACTAAATGATGTGATTAATTACATAGTTTTTTATGTCCACGTCATGTGTTTCAATACCATCATATCATAGATTGTTAAATAAATTTATTTGTTGAATGTGTTTAAAGGGGTCATTGTTCTAATATATCCAAAAATATTATAATGATATAATTTTAATTTTTTAGATTATTTACACTTTTAAACCCAATCATGAAATATTGTGTTGAAAAATAAACTATGTTACAATCATATGGATAGTAGGAAGGTAGGTACTATTTAATCCTTCCATGATTATAATTATATCCTAAATATAAAATTCTTTAATTAAATAAACTCACATATACTATAAATGTGATGTAGTAATAATATAAAAGAATCACATCACATAGTATGTTAATAGTCCATTATGCACATGAAGGATGTTATCATTTTAAATTTTTGTTATGGTAAAAATGTATATGATAAATTAAATTTATAGAGTGTTTAATATGTCACTATTATCAAATATATACACCAATTCAATCATTATGAAAATTTATTACATGTAATGATGGATGTAAATTTATATTGGGTTTGAAGGTGGTACACTAGCATTGAAACGACCAAATTTTTTGTTTACCATTTTTTGGATGTTGATAAAGATTTATTTTATTCAATTAGAATCCTTAAATTATATTTTTTGGGAGACTCTGATATTATAATATGTGGATGATTGAGTAATATTTGAAGGGGGTAATGGTTATGAACTATACATCTTCTATAGAAAACCTCTATTGGTTTATAATTAAATCCTTCATATATTTTATTAATAATCAATACAAGTCTCCTAGGAGGATGTTTGAGAATTATCTAAGTGATTTGGGGTGGTATTGGTGGAAAATATGTGTTTGGTAGAGTGGTAGGTTGATGAGAGGGGGAGGTCTTTTTAATGGAGGAGGATTTGTATTCTTGTTAATTCCCAGAGCAATTCAATATTAGGAATTCACACCTAATCCAAATGTAGCCAAATTTATAAATAATAGTGTGTATGAGAGATATTTTAATGAACAACATGTACTACTAAAAATATACTTGTTTTAGACATCATATCCTATTTACCTATAAGGTTACACACTTTCACCCTTGTTTTTTTTGACCATGGAAACTACATTTCATTATGTATTTAAAAATCATTATGAACACAAATCATGTTGAACTTGTTATATTAAAAATATTATTTTGATTCGAAATATAGAATAAATTTTTTCCAATTAAAATAAAATATTATGTAAAATTAAATTAAAATTAAACTCGGAGACGTGTATAACAAATGGGTTTCCAAGAAATTTAATTTTATGCATTAGATTATAATAGGATAAATATATGATGTGTAATAAAAAATTAATTATTATCGATTAAAATATATTGATATATAATCTATAAATTTTATTTTAATAATTCCTCATTATGGGTTAATTTTTTATATTCAATTGATAATCATTCTAAACATCAAAACATGATGAGTGAAAATGTGTTTTAATGCCAAGACATAATCATATAAAAAAGTATACTAAAAGTTTATTTAAATGCAATTAATTACAAAAAATATATCTAAGATATAATTATATTTCTTTTAAATAATATTAAATGATTAATGGGACAATTAAATTATTTATTTTATAAAACTTAAATAAATGTTTTAATTAAATCGTCATTATCCACTATTTAAAAAATAATAATTATTTCCCAATCAATCCCAAAATGTCACCCCAAGTTAATATTAATAAGATGATTTAAAAAATGTTATTAATATTTTTAAATTAAATTTCAAAAAGTAAAAATGAATAACTATAATATTCCCTCTTAAAATTTTTTTATTGGAAACTTAATGTTTTTACAACAAAATATCTTTATTTATGGGGATTGGTTATTTATTAAGAATTTGAAAGTAAAAATATTTTTATTGTGATGTTAATATATATTTTATGAATTAGTTATTAATTTTCATATCAACTACATTAACTACTATTTTATATTGGTCTCATTTTAATCATAATTTTTTAATAATATAATATGATTCAGTTAAATTTTTTAGAGAATATTGAATATTCTATTTATTATAATCATGTTTTAAAATATTAGGACGTTACATACATTCCCATTAAATATTTTAAATCCCAATAATAATAACATGTGATAAATAATCAAAAAGTAGCAACTGGATTTTTTTTGTAGAAAACCCACATTTGGAAAAGGGTAAATAAAAATTCCTATTAAAATAAGATAATGGAAATAAGAAGGAACTATTGAATAACACGTGTATTGGATTATATGAAGGATAAAATTTGTGGGATGTAAAAATATGTGTTTGGTTTAATAGGAAAAATAATTATGGAGAGTGATATATATTAATTATCATAAGAAATTGAATGGTCATGATGAATACAAAAATAAAAAAATCATTAATCTGTGAGAAATAAAAATACCATTGATCCATCTAATATTAAGGTAATATGATATCATTTTTTTATCAATATCCTTTTCCTAGAGGTGATGGATTATTTTTCTCTCAACATAGAGAACACTATAAAATGTAATTGATATTGTTTTAATTCATAAACACAATGTGAACCTTTCTTTCTTCTTAAATCGGTTTATTTATTACCTATTACCATAATGAATTAATGTCCAATTGGGATATTTTATGACTAATGATCTAAAATTTAATTTTAATAGATCATTTTTTTATAAATCACTAACATGATATTCTACTTCTCATTATTAAAACTAAAATGGTTAGCACATGTTAATATAGATCGATAATTAAATATAATAAGATTAATATAAAAAAAACCAACATTAAAACAGATTTTTTAAAATAGATCATTCCCTATATTAGTAAATATATATCCCAAATAACCTCAATAAACTCAGCATGAAATAAGGTTTCAACCATGATGGATTTAAAATACCCTTAAACTTACGTCTCTAAAAACATAATAGAATTATCTGAAAATAATCTTTTATATTTAACCTAATGTTTATATATATGCCAACAAAATATTGTGTTTCCCAAAATATTATGAGGACCATCAAAATGACATTAATCGTCAAATAAATTTTAAACTATGATTTCTTCTATACTACTTATTTTTACAAAGAATCAAATAATCTTAATTAACTATAATTACCTCAGCATCACATACATTTAAAGGAATAATATTTCCTCAATCAAGGATTCATCCTAAAATATAACCTTACCATTAAATCAAATTTCTAGGTCATTAGTATCGTTCAAGAAATTCTTGAAAATACCTTTTGAAAAAATAATATAGAACAATCCTGAGATGTTACATGATTCTTACATCCAAAATACCATTTGAAAAAATAATTCTCCAACAACATTATTCTCATGTTCCAACTCCTAAAAACATAAATCATTCTTATTTAGTGATTCTAAAATCGTAGAACCTTATAAATTTATATATGGATTTGGGAGACCCAAATAATTACCATGTTTTAGGTGTTTACGAAATTGAACCATTATTGGTTTTTTTGGTTGAACATATTTTACCTTTATATTTTTAACTTAGATATTAATTATTCCTTATAAATTTCCCTATTTGTTCCATATTTTTCCACACATAATTCCAATTACAGATCCTATAATAGATTTTCCCTGTTAACTCATAATAAAAATTTAAAATTTGAGAAACTATTTAATAATTTCTTTTTTATCTTTATAACATCATCTTCCATGAGATGTAATACACATCTTCTTTAGAGTTTTTGTAAATTTAAATATACTAATGTTGTTAATTGTAATTTGAGAAAATAGATTTGGTATGATCACTATATGTACGACATCCATTCACATTTTCTATTGAATCCCATTATGTATAATATTAAATTTCCATAAAATTGATTTTTTTAATGGTTTCTCATATATCCATTATGTAACTAAAATAAATATAAAAAGGAAATATGATAATATATTAACATACTTTGGAGACAAATTTAAACATTGAAAAAATAATATTTAAATGATAATTATATCATGAGTTATGTATGTTTATTTTTAAATCTACTTTATTTATTGTACATATTACTAGTAGGATTTATAGCCTAAACTTTTACCTCGTCCTTCATAGTGGTTGATAAATTTTTTATAAATTTCCAATACATATCCCCAAGGAGTGTCAAAATATATTTGAAGTAAGTACTATTATCATGTTTATAGTAAATGTGGAGTGAATAGCAAAACAATTATTTCAGAGTTATTTACCATATATAAATATATTACTAAACCCAAAAACATTGTAGTATCCAAAAAGGGATGTACATTATTGCAACTTCTCATTCTATAATTTACCATGATTTAACAATATTTTTATAGTCATAGTCTTACCTATTATCTTATCCCTAGGGTTCCCACTAATGGTTTGCCATAGTAGTTTCAAATGGTAGTCTAAACCATTTCTATGACACAATCTATATCTAACTAATACATTTATACATATCATTAACTAATATTTACTAAAAACATGTATATTATATAACCCAAATATCATGGTTCCATGTTCCCTTGGAATACATGGTTCATAATAGAGAAAATTAAGTCTAATATGAAAAATATTTATTTTATTCTTCAAAATGAGACCATAAATTCTATTAACCTTCAATAAATTCCTAGGATAATCCAGGGAATACATAAACAATATTGAAGAGATAATATTTATTTTAAGGAAATAAACACAATAATGATGCATAACGTGTGAGACCAAAAAAATAAAAATATATCATAAAATAAATGGAACATGAGTAATCACAATGAGGAAAAATGTAAATAAAATGATTTTATAAGATAATAGATTAATTGGAAATGTGGAATCATCAAAAAACAAGAAATATATATAATTCAGCGATGAAAATTGAGATATCGTCACATTGTGCATAGATTCCCATAATGGATTAGGTTTTCTCCCTTATCCCATATATTACATCTAATGAGACCAAAAAATTTCCCAATTCCTTGGCGGGAAATAAAATTCTGTTCCCACCCATCACATTCATTTTATATAGATTAATATATTTATGACATTCAAAAACAACCCATAAGGAATATATATAAAATGTAACTATAAAAGTAATATGGGTCACATAATCTTCCCTCATAAGAAAATAAATGTAAATATCATAATAAAGTAATTTTAGAATTGAGAATACTAAATTTATTACACTATAAAATAAAGGGAGAGTGAGAAATTTATCTATGAAAGATAAATAAATTTAAATAATATATTTTCCCATTACATTAATATTTTTTTCATTTTAATATTTAAAAAATTATAAAATGTAACACAAAACTCTTAAGGAAAATAAACTAGAAGGAATTAGAATTTTTTACAATCTGAAAATCCCAAAATATTGAGGGTATAATTTTATTTGAAAATATCATTGGAAAATAATAATTTTTTTGTTGAAATCTAATAATGGTGAACAATTTCATACATGTATTATATGTTAAAAAAAGCCCATTCATATTTTGTATGAATATTAATAATGATCCACATTTAGAAAAGATTGAAAAATTCATATGTATCATATTTTTATGTAAATACTTGGTTAATATTTCATTAAGAAAAACATTATAATATTAAAAACATTCATTTACACAATTTAGGGAACATAAAATAGTAAGGAATATAATTTTTTACTGAAGAGACAAATGAATTGGTGTATTAATAAAAAATATTCTCAATAATTTTAAGAACCTATTATTAGAAAATAATATTAAATTAAAATTTAACAAATAACAATATAATAATAAAATAAAACACAATTATTATATATCTATCAATTAATTCTCCTAAATGGAGATTCATTCAAAACCCATAATGAGTAAATAGATTTTTAATCATTGATCCTTACTACTATGGTAACATTTGAATCACAAACTCCATAAATAAACCAATTGGATTATAAAAATTAAAATTTATTTTAAACTATTAATTATATAAAATTTTATTGTTCATTTTATTCACAATATAAATGAAATTATTTTTATTAAATAACATATGTCTGTGAACTTTTTATATAAAAACCCTTACGTCATGTTCAGTATTGTCATGTATGTATTTTGTCTCATATATAATTAAATTATATCAATTATATTCATAAAAAAAGAATAATTTATGTTTTCCCCGTATATATAAAACATTTTATTCATTTATTTAAATTAAATTATAAATTACAATGTTAGTAATATGCATATCGCTTGTTTTCAGGATGCACGGTTCATTATATCAAAAAATCATTGATATGTTGACCATGTTCAATGAGGTTTCTATTCAATCATCTCAAAAAACTCATGAAATAGTAACAATTTTTTTATATCAATTATAATTCTAAATCTAATCATGAATTATGCTTATGGAAAACAAATTTATATAATAGCCATAGTGACAGTAGGGAAAACATACCCATTTGTATCTTTCTATTTTTCATTGATAATAATTTGAATAAGTTTTCAAATTTATCATAAATTAATTATTATAATATCATAAATATATTATTATTTAATTAAATAAACAACCATATATAATCAATGTGATTCAGAAATAAAATTAATCGATCACAATGCTTCATGAGCTGGTATTCCTCTATATATAGAGACAAAATTGTCATTTATAATGGATGATATGGGTACAATGGATATGATAAATTAATTTTCAATAATGATTAATTTCAATTTATTATGATTTATAAACCAATAATCCATAATTAAGAATAGTTATGAGGGTTGTTTATGGATAATGAATTATGTCGGGTTGCAAGGTAGTAGTCTTCTAGTTACATGATCAACATTTTAATATCACATTTGATGGATGTGTAGATGGATTTATGTTATAAAATTAACATAATAACATACTTTTATAAGGTAGATACATATTTTTTAATAAAATTATTATATATTATTATTTAACGGAGGTCGATAATGAAATAAACAAGCATTTTTTGATAAGAATGTTACCCCTTCTTTAGACAATCTCTTTAGGATTTTTCCAAATGCCCTTATAGATAGGATATATTATAAAAAGACCTATAGGATGTGGTTAGGTAAGTAGGAAAAAAATTTATAGTAAGTGGCAGTAAAATGGGGTTTTGATGTTTGGAAAGGATTGTAGTTCCCATTTACAAGGGAGGATGAGTGACATTCTTAGGAATACGAAAAACTATTCAATAATGGGATGTCACTGTCAAGACAAGTGTCTAATAAATTTAAAAATAAATTAATTTAATATTTATATATTTATATTTACAATATAAACCTATGGAATTCAAAAAAATACATTTTGATCATTTTATCCTATTAACTTATAACGTTACTCACTTTTACCCATTTATATTTTCGACGAATGTAACTTGTTATTTAATTTTTTACTAATATTTATGGAAAAAATTATTTAAACGATATTAGATGAAATAAATTATTATTATTAAAAGTATGGAATCAATATAATAAAAATAAACTACTTATGTGATATAGTTTAATTCAAAACTTGTCTTGTAAACATTTTGAAAAAATAGAATTTCAATAAATTTATTTTTCAATCATTAGCTGAAATGATAAAAAATATATAACAATTAATAATAATGGAATAAAATTCGTTTATTATTTATTGATATATGTTATATAAATTTAATATCATTAATTCCTCATTGGTGCTAATTATAGTTTCATTAAATGGAGGAAATTTATTCCCATTAAAATAGTTTTTAGAAAAATGTGTTTGAAACCCAAAAAATAAACATTTATTAAAATCTAGTATTAATGAAAATTAAATGCAATTAATTGAAATAATTTTAATTTATTAATACTTATGTAATATTGAAATAATATTAAATGAATAATTTTACTCTTAAATTAAATAATGTATAAAAGATAAATGATAATTTTACAAAAATTTAGTATTTCTCACTATTTAATGAATAATCAATATTTTCTAAAAAAATCCAAAAACATATCCGTATGACAATATAGATCATATTATCTAAAAAATAATGTTAATTTTATAAATTTAAATTTCGAAAAGTTCATAAAATTTATTTAAAATGTTTCTTCCAAATGAAATAATAATCATTTCAAAAGTAAACTTATTTTTTGTTTAATAAAAAATCTTTAATAATGTTATGTTCTTATTTATTAAATATTTAAAAAAAATTTATTCCTTTGAGTAACATTATATAAATTTAATACTATAGATACTTCTATTAATACTGGAAAAAATTAATAATGATGTAAAATTAATCAAATTTAAGAAATAATTTTTAATAATATATCACAGATCATTTATACTATTTTTTTTTTGGTTAAATACAATGTCGATGAAACTGTTATATTAAAAAAATTTAGTGTTAAAAATTAATTTCATCCATTAATAGTGAAATCATTACCAATGTGTACATACAAACTACCATCATCATAATGTTGTGTAATGAATTTTTCACAACAACTTTTTATAACTGATAATAGAATTTTATATAATAAATAAACCTGAAACTTATATTGTGATTATATTTTTAGAGACATTAATACAATGAAAAAAGTGAAAGTACTAAAACCATCAAACTAATCTAGGTGTGTAAAATATGCAATTTTTAATATTTCTTATTTTTTGAGGAAAAATTTATTTATAATTGTATAACTAGAAATTATAATGGAATAAAACAAAAAATGTTATTCATTAATACTATTTTGGAATATTTTTATAATTAATCGACATTAATTATACAAGAGATTGAACATATGTAAAGAATGGTGATTCATTATACAATGATTTTTTACCTAATTTTCTTTTTGGGACATATATTATATTACACACCTATAATCATTAATGATTTATATATAGAACATTTTATAAGATATATCAGAGATATTTTTATTTTAATTATATTTAATTATTTGTTTGATTTTATTCTTTGATGGATCTGTTGATTCTTATATTTACAGATCATTAATGCTTTATATTACTATATAATTTATTTTGAGAATATTCAATGGTAATTAACCATTGAGTTAAATAATATGGATTCAGTCTCTTACACCACAAAAATATTATATTCCAATGGTTATTTCTGTTGTCTTTAAAAATTGGTATCATTTTCCAATATTTGGTATGTAAAATGATCTATAATTTTTTGAAGGATAATTCCCCTTATTCTACATTTTTCAAAGATTTTTTTTATATTTCTATACTCTTAAATATTTTTTAATGATATTTCTTTAATATTCATTAAATGATTTAAAATTTTAATTTTTAAAACCATTGTATTTATTTATTTATTATTAAAAATATGGAATCATTTTAATAATTTTTCCTTAAATATGTAATTTTTAAATTTTTATACATGTATTAATGCCTTTTTATCATATAAAACCAAATAATTCATACCATTTTGAACATTATATTCATTGAATAACACTATTCATCTTCCATTGGTTTCTTATAATTAAAGGTATTTTTTTCAATACATTTTTTGTAGATAATATTTTTTCAAAATGAAAAAATATTTTATAACATAATAAATGAAATGTTAAAAATAATGTTTAATGTTATTCATTATTTATATCAATATCCTTTAATTATTTTTATACTTCAATGGGGATGTGATCTACTAATACCATCCACAATATTTCTCTTCACATTTTATGATGATGAATATTTAAAAATGATTCTCTTAAAACCAATTCATTCCATGTGAAAATAACATTTTTTGAAACCCTTATGAAAAGAATAACTTTTTAATGTTTTTATTATGATAAAATGATAATATTTTTTTAAAACAAATTTAATTTCCATGAGTATGGATATGATAATATGGTGAATGTTTTATATTGTTGAAGAATATATATTTATAATTTTCAATATGATATTGGTGGGAACATAATTATATATCCTTCTGATGGATTTGATAATTATAAATATCTCAAGAGATAATAATGACTACAATGATAAGTGAACATAATTTAATTAGGTATTCTACCCACTTGGATAATCATGGGAGTGAACCTAGTCCAATTAAATGATGTAATGTTTTGATGAACCCCTAACCAAAATGGAACCCCTCTTGGGATAACATTGAGAGATTTGAAATAATAATATCTGAAGACCTCCTACAGTAGGACATGGGTTAAAAATAATAATTAATGGTAAATCATACCAAAAAATTAGAGGAATAAACCTAAAAAGATTAAAAAATAAGGTATATAATACAAAAATAAAAACAAAAATATAATTTAGATAAATGTATTGTTTTCATAATAAAATAATTTAAATACATAAAATATAAAAACTATAATGAAAATAAATCTTATAAATTAAAATAGTTTGTATCAGTCGTGAAGCCCAAATAACACTGAATATACAACGAGCATGTAATCTCCAGACTGATGTCCAATATTTAGACCCATACATTCAAACATAGTAATTATATATTAGTAGATGAATATTATTTACTTAAAATTATGATCCATACTTTAATTTTTTATTCTAGTATCATTGGATACATGAAAACAAAAAAAACATGTTTATAAAATAAATATATCTTATCCATATTTTTTTCAATATATTAAGAAATTTTCATAAAAATATCATACATAATACATTTCTTCATAACCAATGTAAAGGAAATATTAGAAAAGCGGTGTTATTAGATTCTTATTATGTTTAAACATGGGGTATATCAATTATTACACAAGAATAGCTTGATAATAATGACAGTAAATTATATACGTAACATTCAAACATAATAACATAAATATAATATATCAAAATTATAAGTAATAGAATTAATATTCGTAGTTCATGATGAATAAATAATAAAGGAATTAAGGAAGATAATCCATGATAGTATTACATCGAATAAGACAAGAAACCTTTTCACACACATTAAAATAGAAAATATTTTCATAGGTAGTCAAGGATAATTTCCAAAACAACCATTATAGATTAGGTTCTCTACAAAAACCATCTTATTATTCGTGGTTCACTCTAAGGATTATGATAGTATATATATTCTACTTATAAACTTGTCACACTCCCCTTTCAAGTCAAATTTATCTCACGAGATATCAACAAAAAACAAATAACTTAGACAATGATAAAGGACTCACCCTTCATATATTAACAATATTACATATTTTGGACATTATATCAAAATAATTTCTTCATATAAAAACCCTTGAAAATAAATGAGTTTTCAAAAAAATCATTATAACATATCTAATTTAAAAGAAATTTGTTTCATAAACATTTCATAATAGTGAACCTGTGATAAGAATTGAGCGCCATAAAAATATTTTCGTCATTAAAATAAACTGTACATAATAAAATAATAATCATATCCATGGATCATATACCTATTTTAGATTATGTAACATCATAGGTCTTTATCTATGATGGAAAATTATTTTTAAATTTCACTTGGAATAATTCTCTATGAAAATAACAATTCCATTTGGAAATGAATTTTTTGAAAGTTAAAAACTTATAAATGAATCATTTTATTTGGAAATAAAACCAGTAAAATTTTATTAGAGGATTAAAAGTTATGACTTTTCATAATAGAGATAAAAACTACTATTTTGTAAAATTAAAAATAAATGCATTAGGTATGTTGTTTGAAAATTTGATAAGTAACACTTTTTGAAAATGTGAAGGTGGTTTTTAATTAAACATATAATATGGGTAAAAATAAATTTAAACAATCATAGGAGAACAGTAAAAAAAAATTATTTTTTCAGGTTTTTAGAAAATATGGATACGGAAGATATGTATCCCCCAATGAAGATATAAATATAAAACAATCCTGTATATTTATTATATTGAGAAATAAAACACATAAAATGGGTTCTACATATATTGAATATATTCTTATATCATATAAAATATATTTATTTAAAAAAACCTTTTTAGAATAATATAGATTTCTTATTTAATTCATTTATAACAGTTCCACTCCCATATATACCAATAATTAATTATTTATGTTTTTTATTTCTGGGATTTAATATTTTCATTTATCCATTATATTTTAGCTAAGTAGTTAACATTTTTGAATATTTATCATGGATCATCCATATCTATGGAATTAATAATTATTCAAATATAATAAATATTCAATATATATATAGAAATATTCATCGTTACAAATTATATATGGGAAAAATAATAACATCGTTCATGAAGATGGAAGCTCATACATGCGCATGAAAGATGTTTTCATTTTTTAATGTTCGGAAGAAAAGTAAGATAAATATTAATTAATCATTATTTGATCATTATAATATGATATATATGATATATATTCCTCAAATTTTCACCTTTTAACATAAAATTAAATTATTAATAAAAAACACAGCACATCGCTTCTTGGAGGTGGTAGTATAGACGTATGTATGAACGGTGTTATCATTTCCTAAATAATATGATTGAATGTAGGTAGATTAGATATGAAAATCCCATAACCATAATTATGTCATAAATATCATATAATTACATTTTACCCATCTTAATACCCATACATAAAATATGGTGATGACAAATGATTTGTATCACAACGTGGAGATGGTAAGTCGCACGTATGCACAAATGATGAAGTCACATCAATTTTATGGAAATGTTAGTGTCATATTGTTGTTTGGATAATCATAATAACAACTACTCATAATTATAATACATATATTATAATTTTCTAACAAATTTTTTTTTTTTTGGGATTTTGTAAGGTAGTGTTGATAAAATATGATCTGTTAGGGTGACCACGAGTTCTTTAAAATGACTCCTTTAGATATCCAATTATAGACTATAGGGTTTCTATTTATGGATAAAAGAAAAATCCTAGAGATATATATGAAAATATATAATGGAATGTCGTAGTTTATGGTAAAGATATAAGGATCAATGTTTTGTATAGAAGCGATGGAGGAGGCCACATTTTATAATTGAAGTGAGGGGTACATTTTGAATTTTCCAAAATATAAAATTATAATAAATTAATTCTCAAGAAATATAATTCAAAATGATGATGGATTAACATATAATGTAACATATGTTTTTAACCCTATCAAAAAATATAATTTATAAATGGGATGATATAATTATAATCAATATCAATTTGATTAACACCTAGTTATATGTTTTTAATTCTATCAATGGTAACAAAATTTTCAAAATTAAATGCTTTTATATTTTAGTTATAATATGAAAATTTGAACATAAATAGAAATTTTAGGAAACTTATAAAAATATAATATAAAAGATTTATTATTTAAGTATCATAAATGTTTTTAAATAAATTGGTAAAATATTATTTTAGGAAATGATTATTATTGTTAATTTTGTAACTATTAATTTAATTTATGATTAAATAAATCTTGTCAAAGGTGAATTAGAATATATTTATTTAAAACCATAATCCTATGTCATATATATCTATGAAATTCATTGCTCAAATTAACTCATTCAAATTATATAACATTTAATTTTTTAAAATTTAGTTTTTTCATTTATTGGAATAACTATTGTTATGTTGTTGTGACAGAATTTAAAGTAACTATAGTATAGATAAAAATGGTAAGTTAACATTTTAATTTAATATAATTATAATTTCAATCCATTGGATATTAATATCCATTCATTACTAATACATTTCCCTTTTTTGAAAACATAATGATATTTAAAAACAAAGAGTCTGATATTCTATAACTATCATTGATTTTAAAAATATAAAATCATTTTAGTGTTCATGTTACCATTTAAGAAACATAATATATTTAATACGGTCTCGTGGGGTGAATTAAAATAATAACCTATGAATACATATTAATAATTATGGCCTTATCATTACATATTACAAAGAGTAACCCAATTTACCCTTTACTGAGGGGATAAATTTTACCCCTGTTAATATTCATATTGACCTAAAATAATAGTGGAATATTTGAAAAACAATTTCCATAAGGATTCTCATTATATAATTAATTTCAGATAATTCAATACCTATAAGGTATTAAAATTAATTTTTATGAACTCTACAAAATGATCCAAAAGATGATTTCTGGAAAAGAAATTTCAAACATAAAACTGAATTTATTATAAGTCATATCTATATATAATAATGTGTTGAATTGTTAAAAATTTTTATAATGTAAATAATATATATATTTCATTAAAATAATAATATATAGGGGAATTATTTTATTTATAAAAATCAATTTTTTTTCTAAGAAAATATTAATTTTGAAAATATTTATTTTCCTTCAAATGATTTTTAATTATAATAATTTTATAACAAATGAAATAATTTAATAAAAATATAACCATTATAATATATTTTTTAGTATTCATAAATGTCAATCAATTTTCAAGTATGCATCATACATTTAATCAAAAAAAATATAAGTGCATAGTGTGTTGTCTAATCTCGATGTGGTGTGTAACATAAGAAATGAATGGAAATAAATACATTTGAAAAAAATATATTTCCTAAAATATGATTAGTAACACTATACTATGTTAAAATTTATTTATACCTAAAAAATTTTCATTATGATTCAACCATGTGTGGATACTTCTTCTTCATCATATCCTCATCTACCTACATAGCTTCCTCAAATTTGTGCTTACACCACAAAACATTGACTAACTGAGCTCTATTGTTTCATATAACCTTCACAATAAAATTAAAAATATATACCAATTGTTCTTAATAATTATTATTATTTTCCAGTAGTATTGAGTATGAGTATAGTACATGTGGAGGATCAATAAGTTAATCACATCATCAACTACAGCTGTATTTAGTGGAAGTAACGATCAATAAGTGAAAATATATATAAAATATTTAATTTTAAATGAACCAATTTAACTAAGACATATCTATCCCCAATTTAAAATAATCATCACCCTCTTCTATAGTGGTATTTTTAGGAATACCTTTCTACCAACATGAAAAATCGAATATTTTGATTTATTTTCCTCATAATGTTTTTTCAAATATTATATTCTCATATATACTATTGATTATCTAAAAATTTGTATTCCATTTATTCAAAAATATAAGGTGTCAATATCTTTTATTCTCTAACATCATTCCCTCATGATATACTTCATCACATCCAACAATAATAGGATTCATATGAATCTATCTGAATATATAGTGAAATTTGTTTTTATGTGAAATTTCACCTAAAATAAGTTGTTATTCCCCACCACATTTTAAATCAATAGAGATATATCTCCCAATACCTTTATTATTTCTCTTAGGTTGACCATATTTATATGTATTATACATATTTTGGGAATCTAAATCTATATTCAATGTTTACTGAAGAATTCAACAATACATCGAGGTAAACCATGAATTGAAAAAAAAATTGATTATGGAAAACCACACTATATTATAACTTTATTAATGTATGACTATAAAATTGGATCAATGGAGAAATATTCTCAAATGTAAATGATGTTTTCTGGCAATATAAAGCGATCAACTATAACCCAAATATCATTATTCCATTTAGATGTTTGGGTGGATTTTTGTAACAAAACATGTGGTTATTTTTTCACGTTTCTAATATGGTATAGGTAACATTTGTAACATCCCCATATAATTCATTATATTTTTAATACATTGACGATGTACCAATCACCAAGAAACAGACTCCAATAGGCATTTATTCATTCCATCCCACCATAAATATAGTTTCAAATATTTATACATCTTCTTACTTACAAAATTAATGGAGAATAAAGAACTTTGAGATTCATTCATCAACTCCATCATAAAATTTGGAACATGATGGACACATACATGGTGCTTAAAAATTATTATTACATCAAAACAAATGTTTAACATCATAATATTTGTCACCTACTTTTATATCTATATTATTTTTATTTCCATCTAAATATTTATATGTTTAGATGGTTAAAAACAATTTCGGGAAGAAAATATTTATATTTTAAAATCATTATTTCAAGATCCTTTGATTTGATATCAATAAATTTATGATCTTTTTTTATTCTCAATATAGATAAGTGAGCATAATCCTTTCCATTGAGAGCATCTTCGACCATGTTGTCTTTCCTAGTGTGGTAATATATTGAGTTGTAATAATCATTTATAAATTTAAACTATCATCATTGGATCATATTTAACATTCATTGTGTGAATAAATAATACAACATTAATGAACCATATACATGTCACACTATTCATGATAATGATAAATCCTCTGAATCCTTAATTATAAAATTTCTTTTGCAAGCTTCAAATGATGATTTAGATAATTTTTCTCTAGGACTTTAAATTATCATGTAACATCCTGTTATAGTTGTTAGGTATTCCAAAATACCAATTTTTATCATTATATGGGTGGGTTTCCTTGGGGTTTGATTCATGTAAATATATTTGATTTTTGGAATGTATTTGGGGAGTGCATGGTTGGAACACATTTTTACCAAATTATATACCGTGCTATATAAAATCATAAAAATAGAGTATGTGGGGATTTCATGGTTGGTGCATAGTTTGAAAATGTATTCACCCACAATGGAGAAACTATGAATCCTATTTAAATGGGTTTAATGCCTAGGTGACATGGTTTGGTTAAACCAAGATTCCATTCCTAGAAAACTAGGCATATTAGTTTATTAATCAATTTTTTTTTAAAATTCCCTAAACCCATGTTTTAGACTCTTAATAATATTTTATTGCCATGACACAATTTATGTTTACCTATGATCTCTAATGAATTTTTGGCCCCTATACATCCACCTGGAAGTTGATCGAAGCTCGAAGAACATTGTACGATCTCCACCATGTTGTATTCATTTTCTTATTCTATATCTCCCACTCTATCTCCTTTCCTCACTATGGTTTTATAGATCCTCATGTAGATTTTTAGATTTAATCCCCACTGTTAGGATCTTAACCCTAGGATTGGTTACTTTTTTTTCCTTTTTCTATGATATTTATTGGAGAATACCCATTAGAGCTTCATGCTTCAAGATCCCATGATCCTGAGGTAGGTTGTTCTATTTATATTGGGCAATTTGATTTACCTGAAATTATTTGATGTAATTTCAATTGATTTATTTGAATCTAATTTTATTAAATTTATTTCAGTTTTTCGATTAATAACCAAAATACACATAATTAAGGTATTGGGTTGAAAATTTTTTATGTTTGTTATGAAATTGGGAAAATTCACCAATCCCATTTAATTTTCATGTATTTGTGAAATTTATTGATTATGTTGAAATTTTAATTTTTGAATTTTAATTTCAAAATTGAATTGATGAAAAATTTAGGAATTTAATTATGGAAATTTATTTCATGGAATTGATTTCAAAATAAATTTAATAAAAAAGAAATAATTTTTTTTTGATAGATTCTGATGGGTTTTAACATAGATAAATAAATTCTATTGATTAAAAACTAATGTGGTTATTTTTAAATGGAAATTGAAATATTTAAATTGAAAATGTGGTTAATTGTATTTTAATAATTCTAAAAGTAAATTATCTTTCATTATTTTTTTACTAGAGTAAATTCATGAATTATGATTTTATTGATTTATTGGAATAATGATTTATGATTTACAACATTCAAAAACATAAATTTAGAATGTCTAATACCAAAAGAGGTTACTATTAAGTCATCTGGAAATGTGTGAAAGAAAATAGTGTATAAAAATATTTATGTGTCACCATGAGAGTTATGGATTCCTATATGTTGAAACAATTGTACCCTTTCGCACATGACCGTGTTTCATGATTTCTAGTATTAGAAATGTGTTCCATTATTATTGTAAATTATTTTACATGCCTTATGAATTAATATAAATTTTTTAATATAAAAAAATTTATTCAAATTTTTATCAATGTTATATCAATTTAAATGTGATTAATTGGTTAAAAAATTTCAATCATTTGAAATGTAAAGCGTGATTTTTTTTTAAAATTATTTTGAAGTGGAAAATATGATTATATATAGAATTGAAATATGTATTTGTTTAATTAAATGTGTAATCACTTATGGAATCCATTTTGAGACACAACTAGGATTTTAACACACACCATACCTATGACTTTGGGTGTTAAAAGATTATCTCCTATTATAATCAAAAAGTTTAAAAGAAACTCTTGGATGTTGTTCTATCCATTGATCTTTGGGATTGGAGAGTTGCGTTCTCTAGGACATCAGTTGTCCAATTTGTTCCCTCTACATTATATAATACATTGTGTTGTTTTTAACTTTTTATATTTGGTACAATTCTACCTATATATTTTATTTTTTATTAATACTTATTTGTTATCATTCATCTAAAATATTTGTGGAAATGTCATTCGAACATTATTTTTTTCAAATTACAAGAGCTAGTCACCAACTAATGGAGATTAGTAACCACCTCTGGGTTGTGTTAGGTCTAGCTCAGTTATTAGTTTTATAGGGTACCGAGGATGGTTTTGGAAAAATGGTATCCAATCTCTTGGAATGATTCTTATATTGAATCCAATACGAAATTGTTTAATATTGTTATCACATAGGAAGTTTTATTCTAAGAATTTTATATAAATATTTCACCGTAATGACCCTTAAGTCAAAATGGGTTTTTAGAGAATGGAATCTTTAGGATTAGATATAGTCTTGTCCATATATTTGATTTGGATAAATTGAAATAAAAAAAATCTTGTCTTTTTTATATGGATTGCTTTTCCTACATTTTTTCTCATTGAATGTAGTTCCATTGACATTAATTTTGTTTGTTGACAATGTGTACCATCAATAATTGGAGAAAACCTATGAATCTAATCTTTGGGAAGCCACTGATCATCCTTAGTGATAGAATCATCTCATGGGCTAGATTTTGGCTATGGTGACAAAACGCTTAATACACGATATGGGATAGGAACCACCCCTAGTTGTTATTCATTCCCTAGTCGTGGACCCACAATGAAAATTTTTATGAAATATTTCTCAATAGTTCTTTTCCCAGAATCCACTAGAATTAAAAGGATCTAATAATTATCAATATTGTGACGAATGGATGATTGGGATCGAGAAATTTTTTAGTTCTTGGAGTCCCATGATACAATCAAGGTTATTTTTCAACATTCATGTTGGAAGTAATGTGCAGGATATGGTGGGACATGAGGGTTACAACAATGAAACATGAGATATTAGGGTAGAATGACTTCAATGAAAATTATTTTTTACTTTTTATATCGAAATTTCATGGTGATTTCCAAGTAAAGAATGTTTTTTAAGATTGATATGTCTATGAGTACCATGTGAGAGTTTGAAAAACATATTTCAATGAATGCACAATTTGTGCCAAATATATTATCCAATGAGAAGATGAATACTCGATTTTTCAAATTTGGACATAGATCCTGTATATTTTCTATGGTTTTCTAGATGAAGTTTTTGCCTTGTGATGATTTATTTGATATAGCATTGAGGTTGAGAAGGACCTAGGTGGAATGTTAGGGTTGCTAGTAGTATCATCTACTCCATGTGGTTGTGTATTTTATACCAAGGGAAAGGTAAAATGTAAAGATTCTTATACTGTTTGTCCACATTATTGTTCTTTTAGACCACCTTCAGTTCTAAGAGGTGCCCCTTTGAATTTAAACCATAGTGGAATGCCTAAGAATTATAAGTAGATTTGGATTGACAACCCATTTTATGTGGATCCTACATATTCTTAGGACTCTTATAAATGATTATCAATTTTTATTCCACTCTTCATAGTGTATCTTGACTTTCAGGGATTTTTAAAAATGTGGTGCAATCAGATATCTCAAGAGAAAAGGGATTCTAGTCACATGAATCCATAACGAAGCTTCATCACATATTTGATGAGTATCTAGAGGAAGTGGATGCAAGTCTATCAATCGTGAGATTTACCATAAATATAGTTTCATCCATAGTGATAACATTACATGATACTAGTTCATCTTAGTCGTCCATTTCAACCCATATTGTTAATATTCGAAATTTAATATGGATATTTTGTCTTTTTTGAGGGATATTACTAAATCTATTGGAATGAAGAGTTTGTAGGGCTCTGTAGCCCTGCTTGTGTTTTTCTTGTAATCATATATCATGATTTCATAGTGTTTTCTAGGTATTGACAGGAAAAATCATGATTTCTTATTCATGATTGATTTCCTAATTTATAATAAATCTTTTATTGATTGTTATCTCGGACAAGTCTCTTTTATTACACCTGATTGGGTGTCCCATAACATTCAAGGAGAATGTCATTAAATGTCAGTGAGAGTTTGACTTTCATATTCAAATTTGGTGAAAGTAATATATGTGTTTTATTTTAATCTAGACAGAAAATTGTGGAGATGTGATCTCAATCCAGTCATCATCACTTTCCTGACGAGTTTCCTTATGACTTCGATGGTTTTCCACTTGTAAGGGAGGTGGTGTTCTCTAATAATATATTTTCTAGAACTCAACCAGTCTCTACTCACATATTCTCCAGGTCACCAAGAATAATTATGATTATAAATAATCAGTTTTATGATCTTATAGAGAAATAATTTATATTCATGATACTCACACCTTAGAATACATTGGATCCCGTTACTAAAAAATATTTGGGCTCACTTTTCATTTATATGGATTATCGAATCCAAAATCATTTTATTATAAATAAGAAGTGTTTGTTACCATATACTGATGATCTATTTGAACATTTGAAATGGGGAGATGGTTTTTTAGGATTGATCTTCACTATTGTTACCTTCAATTAGGGATAAAAGAATATTACAATATGATAACTTCCTTTTTTATAAGGTATAGCCATTATGAGTACCTGCTGGAACTGGAAAACGCCCCCACAAAATTTCACAAATGATTTCATACATGATCCAAGATCATATCCAATTTTTCAAACTTCTATTTGATAGGCTGTTGGCCCTGAATTGAGTTACATATTAGTAGTTTTGGATAGTTGTTGTAGGGTGGGAAAAATGGTTCATAGAGCCCATTTTTGAAGCTCCCTTCGTGATCACAAAGGATATGGAACTTGACCGGGGCCTCTGCGAGCACTGAGAAGCTCGATGATGGTCAACTCCGTTGTCACAGTGAACATGATGGAACTTCATAGGAGCCTCCATGAGCACCAAGAATCTCGATGATGGTTGGATTTGTGATTAAGAGAAACATGATGGAATTCCCTCCCTTTTTAGACCATTCTTTACTTCACGGAAAACATTTGTTCTTCGCGTCGAGCATTTGTGCTTCGTAGCGCTCTTTGCCTGCCTACATTTCCTTTGAATACCAAGATCACCCCACATCATATGGATGGTCACACTACACCATTCCTAGCCAAACTCCGATTTTACGGAGCTTCAGGGCACTTGAAGTGATGTGCTATGCAAAAAGCTTCACGAGACACTTTTCTCCGTGAGACGCTTTGCTCCGCAAGAGGGTTTTATCTGTGAGAGGCTTTGTTCTAGGAGACGCATTGCTCCATGATAATCATTTATACAAAATAATCTTTACTCAATGAGTCTCTTTTCTATGTGGGCCCCATTACTCTGCAAGCCACTTCACTCTGTCATCCCCTATGCACCGCTAGTCCATGCTATGTGAGCAGCATTCCATTGTGAAGCTTCTTCACAAGACCCCATGCTCCACGAGCACCTCTATTCCACAAAGAAACTTTTTGAAGACCTATCAAATGCAAAGATCCTACCTTTGTACCCACCGGTCCATACCACATGGGCTGTGCCCCCACACCCTTGCTCGGGCTCTCTACCAAGCTACAGTCTCGGCCTCTCGGCTGCTCCCTTCCCTTCCGTCAGTGACCCCCCTGAAAAATGGAGAGTCTCTCCTCAGCGTAACTATTTCACATTTATCTCTTATCTGCAACCATCTTCCACCTATGTAATAACATGAATCGTGATACTCCTCTAAACACCCTGAAAATACCTAGAGTTGACATATTCCACTGGGTCACATTCACATGTCGTGGCTTTAGATTCTCATCAACAATTCCGGAGTACATTGAATCGAACCATTCCAGTAATAACTCATCCAAACCCCATAACCTAACACCTATTCCTAGTTGAACCATATTGGGCCACTCTTACATAAATCTCAAAACCAATCGTTTCTTGACCAGTTATGCCAAATAGTCTTATCAATATGACTATAATCGGTAGTATACCCTATGTTCCAAATATAGGATGCCTCTTTCTCCAAAAAAGTGATTCCATGTGATCTAAACATAAGATTATAATAGTTCTCTTTATATGACTATAAACCGCAGTACTCCATATGTGAAAAATATAGGATGCCAATTTCTCCAAACAAGATATGCCTCATGATCCATGAATAAGATGTTATTATTCCTCTCTACATAACTATAAACTATTGTGCTTCCTATGTGAAAAATATAGGATTCCTCTTACTCAAAACAAGATGTGCCTTATCCACTATGTATAAGATGATAAAATTCCTCTGTACATGACTATAAACTATAACATTCCCTATCATTCAGAAATATTATGCCTCTTGCTCCAAAAAAGAGATGCCTCATGCGCCTAGCATGAGATTCCAATAGTCCTTAATGCATGACTATAAACTCTTGAATTCTCTATTATTCAAAAATATGATGCCTTTTATTTCAAATAAGGGATTCCTTATGTCACAAGAATACGATACCTCAATCCATGATTATAGTGGAATAATTTCAAGAGCGTTGGAAACCGTTCGAGCATTCCATCACTCCTCCTCATGTTTTGTGTGTCATCAATTTTGAAATTAATCATATTTATTGTCTTAAGGGACCCCCTAATTGCCTGGTTCCATGACTCCTCATCACACATACAATTCCAGGCCAATGCCATGGAGGACATTGAATGACACATTGAGTTAGATACTCTGTTTTGAACATGGCCAACAGTTTTACCTCGTTTTTTTGTTCCCATTTCATTCAAACTTGATATAGATGTTGTGTTTCGAACATGTTCATTAGTTATCCCTGATCGCCACGCCACCCCCATTTTGTTTCAAATGACGGGCATATGATTTTCACTTTTTATCTCCCTTTGATCAGACTAATTCTATTGCTCCATGCATTATATCTCTTGTGCACTAGCACATAAATGTAGACCTTTATTATGTTCCTCTACCCACTAATGAGTTGAGATGCTCTCATGACCAGACATGAGGAATACACCTAGGCAACTTCCTGAGGTAAGCCCCATTCATCATTTCTGCAACATAGCGACAACCAGGGATCTTCCATGTGTAAGCCCCATTCACCATTGCTTCTCCATAGCGGCTCCTAGATAATTTCCATGTGTAACCCCCATTCACCACCCATATTGGATGAACATTTTGCCTTTATTGTCAGTTCCTTTATAACACATTTTTCTCACACTAAGCATGACACACGTGGGATTAGAGTAGTAAGAATTGACTATGGCATCCTCCATGGGCTTCCTAGTGTGTGAGCCCCAAACACCATTCCAAACTATGTGTAATTTGACCCTTTCCATGGCCTAGTATGAAAGAAGTCTCCCTGAGGTTCAACCCCATAAACCATTACACCGACCACCTTCACACCGATTCCCGAAACCCATCCTGAACTACAAGGAATTTAATCCATGCGAAGGTAAGGTATGTATAAATCCTCACTAAGGTTCAATCCCAACAAATATTGGTCCCAACCATCTTCACGTCTATTCACCAAACCATCCCATACTACATGGACATTGATCCTTTCCAGGGAAAGGCTCATAGGAAGCCTCCCTGAGGTCCAACCCCACAACCATTGGTCTCAACCCTCTTCACGTGGGTTCACCAACACATACCAAAAAACGTTGTATTTGATTTTTTCCATGGAAAGGTTCATAGGAATCCTCCCTGAGGTTCAATCCCAATAACCATTGGTCCCGCCCACTTTACGGCAGTTCACCAATTCACCAATCCCAAGAAACCTGGACATTGATCATTGCTATGGCAAGGTACATAGGATTCCTCCATGAGGTTCACGAACAAAACCATTAGTCCGGAACACTCCAAGTCAGTACACCCCTTTCCTATAGGACGTTAAACTGTATTCCCCATTTTTCATCCCCCACGACATCAAAATATAACCATTTGAACTATGTGGGATTTTATACATTCCATGGAAAGGTATGTAGGAAGCCTCCCTAAGGATCAACCATATTCAACGTTAATCCGTTTTCAAACCCATTCAGTGGTAATCCATTGTCAACCCCATTCAGTGGTAATCCATTTTCAACCCCATTCAGTGGTATGCCATTTTAACCCCCATTTAGTGGTAAGTAAGTGTTAACCATGTACGGTAGTAATCCCTTGAGGTCCCCCAATCGACAATAAGTCATTGACGCCCCCTAATCGAGGGTATGTTATTGATGTCCCTCGATCGGTTGAAATCCATTGAAGTCCCCAATCGATGGTATTTCATCATCAATTTAACTACATGGAACATGAATCCCAACCATGGGGATATGTCTGAAGCCTCTATGAGGTTAAAGCCCATCACTCAATTGTTATCCTGATATTTCCATCAATCCCATGTGTTCCAGAAAGATCATTCCCCAACCTGGAGGTTCTATTTCTTCTAGATCCCATCCATGTGTCCATTATCATAGGCGACCTCCTTAGATGTCCAATTGTCCCACCGAACAACACGGACTACTATTCCCTACCACAAGGATACATAGGAAGTCTCTTCAATGTTCAATCCCAATATCACCATCGTACTCACTTCAATTCTGTCCCATTCTCCCTCCACATAATTCAACTATCCATCATCCTTCAAGATTCTTAACTTGGCCTCCACATCCTGGTGGGATCATGTCATCCACCAATTCATTGCTCCTAGTAGTACACAAGCAGCATTCCATGTATATGCCCCAGTACGTATCTGGGTTGTTGTCCTTGGTGTACTCCCCGATTCATCACCCCTTCGAACTACATTGGTTTTTATCCATGTCATCTAAATAGGGTACGTAGTAAACCTACATGATTTTAAATCCCCTCCAATGGTAAACATTGGTGTTCTCCCATTCTGGGGTTCACACTCCCTCATTCTCCCCCAGTACTGTAAAGATCAGTCTTCAGAGTGTGACATCTTCAAAGTATTGGACACACCATCCAGGTTCTTCTATTATTGAGTGTATGGATCCATCCACCTTTTAATCACTCATTGCGCTCCCTCCATGGAATATACCAATCTGATCTATTTGTATGGCACATTCAGATCACCCACATTCTATATTTTTAAAACTTTAAACTCACGACCTACGTCATGGTAAACATGATATTCCCGTGGAAATCCTTGAAAGACGCGCCTTTGGCATAACTGTCTCGGTGAGATGTTAATCTCACGAAATACCCTGTGAAAAACACGGAAAGATATGTAAAATATCAGAGACATGTATTCGGTATATGATACCCCACAACTGACGTGGTATACCTCATTATCGTTGCCCTTAAAATTCCCTCTCATGATGAAGAATATAGGTTCCCCGATGTCAATACATCTAGATATGCACTGAAATTCTTGATGTTGTCATCTACACTGATTGAAGATACTACTCATCAAGACCACCTAGAATGTCCTAATAGAGGTTGGTAATTGACCGACGTCTACAGAGAAATGGCACCTAAAACTCGATTCATGAACCACAAATCAAATCTATAAGAGACAGACCAACTAGGTAATGTGTTCCAAGGAGGAATCCACAAATGGATGAATTGAAATCCCATAATCCTGTTTTGATCAAGGATAAAATTTCCATGAATATGCAACGGATTCCACCCACCTTGGAAAATTGGGAATGCGGGGAAATAACTAGCGTCCTCGCCCTCCTCAAACAGACAGATGTGCGCACCCCGATGAAAGTGTCGGAAACACTTCCTTTCCATCCCATTTAGCCTTTCCTATTCCCCTGAAATACTTATATATTTAATTAAAATAATATTATTGGGTCATCCTAATTATATTGGGGTAGTCATTATTGATGGAATCCTTATTTAATCCATGTCAGAGGTGGATCATGTGAACCTTCATAGAGAAATTTTTTAATTATTGAGATACAACTAACATTATTCCATGATTTCGAAATGTGATTTCTAGATTTGGGAATTGATGTTCTATGAGAATGTTGTGTTGTAAGATTGTATTGCAGTTGATACTAAAAATAATAAGTCTTCTATGTCAAGGGAAAAATAATAGAATGTTTTTATGATTCAAAGATTCTTGTGGTTGGTTGGGTATTATCACCTTTTTTAAAAGACTAAACAATAATTTCTTCTATAGATAATGATATAAATTTGAAAGGGGTATTGTCTGATTACGATGAGAAATGCCAAAACAATTTGGCTTGATTGGCCTTTTTATAACTGGACTGATGTTGAAACTTCAAGAGTCCTTGTATGGATATTTATTATTTTGGAATAAAACATGTTCCGGTTTGGGATGCATTCTTATGTTGGGTGACTATGTCATTACATACGTCTCTCATCAGCATTGGGAACATGAGAAGAATTATCTAACTCATTAACATGATCATTCACCTATGATGGATGAAATTAACAGTTGGTTGCACTAGATTTTTAGAGAATGGATTATTGTGTTTTCAAACCATGAGATATTGAGTTATATCTTGTACATAAATGGTTTGAATATCCTATATAGGTTTTTCATGGAGTAACAAAAATATTTTGACTTAGACATTGCATATACCCAAGTGAAGGGTAATGTTTTCATAGATACATTAACTAGAAATCATATAACCATGGTAGTGAAATAATCATCAAAAGTGTGGAATTTGATTTCTCTCTTTGCACAATTTTATATCAGAGTCTAGGAATCAATTGTATAGATTTATTTAGATATTAAATAACTAATAACTTCTCATATCTACATGATTCTTTAGGAACTTTATCTTCATTCTTTGTTCTATAGCATTGAATACTCCCTTTGTGGCGGGATACTATTCCTCACCAGTAACTCTCTGCATGAGAATACTATTCAATATGAATTATTTCATTGCATGGTTAACAGTAAGGAGATATGTGAAGGAATTATTCCATAACTACCAGAATTATTTTAATATAGGAACCATTTATATGTTCTATGACATATAGAGGATATTCTGGTGGTTTGGTATGAGAAGTGGAATTTCAGAATTTCTACATCATTGTTATATGATCCAACAGGTCCAACCTAAGAATCCTTCATGTTAGCATCATCCTAATCTTTCTCTGACATAGATGTTGGATGAGTTCTGTATTGAAATTGTGGTTGGATTTCCATGTACCATAAGAAAGAATAATTTGATATGGGTTGTGATTAATCATATAATGAACTCAACTAACATTAAACCCATTCATTATACTGTAAATTTTATTGTGTTAGGAAATAAATATTTAAATGTGATTAATAGTTTTCAGGATGATCAATATTTTATGGTCTCTGGTTGGGATCCCTGATTATCTTTTCATTTTTTGCGATCCCTTTAGGAGGCATTAGGATATCAGGTCTATTTTATAATGACATACCATCCACAGTTGAATGGAAAGTTAGAGAGAGTTATAAATAATCAGGAATACATGATATGTTCTTGTGTTCTCCCCGTTGGTGGATCAAAAGATGATTATCTAGGTATGGTTGTTCTTTCTTATAATTTTAGTAAGTAGATTGCAATTGGAGATTGGTGAAAGTTCTTTTTTGGTCCGATAACTGATAAATAGACGATATAAAATATTCTATTTTTTCTCTACATAATGATGATGGCGTAAAGGTGGTACAATTATTATATTGAGATCCAACATAGACTGCTGCAATTTTAATTCAGTTACTTGGTATTCTTGAATTATTAACCCGGTTTGGGTCATCGATGGTTTTGGAGGAAAATGAAACATTTTACACCATTTTTGGGAACAATTCAGATTGTTGAGAAGGTTGTATAATTTTCTTATAATTATCACTTTCACCATAGTTAACATTGATACATTGTGTGATCCATTTATCTAATCTCTGAATATATCTATCTAATCCATCTCATGTTCTATGATGGGGTGATCTTGAGGTTAATCATGTTTTATCCATGACTGAACAGAAAGTCACGGTTGTTGATTCTAAGACCATGTAAATTTTTTGGAGGATGATAAATTTTGTTCAAGTGATATATAAACACGGTTTTAATTATCATGATACTTTGGAGGGGGAGTAACTAATGCAAGGGTAGTGTCCTCAACTTATTTTTATTGATGTTTTAGAATATCCATTAAGGGGAAAAATGTTCATATGGTGGGGTGGATGTAACATCATATTACTGATTTAAGGAATTCCAAAACCGTGATTTTCATCATTATTTCGTTTTTTGAGTTTGTTTTGGGTGAAATAAATGGTAATTTTGAACATTCTTGGTCTATATTGGTTTAATGTATGGTTTGACCAAACTGTGCACCCTACAAGACAAAACCATGAAAAGTGAGGATGCGAGGTTTTTCATAGTTGGGTAATGGTTTGAAACTCCATGTTCCCACCTTGTAGAATCTATGAAATCCATTTTAATTTGGTTCACATCTATTTCAAAAATATTAGTTAATTATGTGATATTTCCCACCTTACAATGTGTATGGGTTTTTTGAATATTATTTTTTTAAAATAACGAATTCCATTTTGTAAAACATGGACCGCCTAGTGAATCCCCCAATGGATTTGTTCATCCCTGTGATCTTTAAGGAATTTTTTTATCCCCTATACACCATACTTGAAGTGGATCAATGCATGATGAATATCCGTTGATCTCCACCCATTAGGTTTCCTCTTCTAGTTCTTTATCTCCTTCTCCCTCGGTTTTCATTCCTAGGGTTTCATAGATCCCTATGTTGATTTCTGGATATAATCCCCATTATTTGGATCAGAAACATAGGATTAATTCATAGATTCCTATTTTCTACAATCATTATTGGATAATACCTATTAAGGGATTCTATTTTGAGATCTCGTGATCCCATGTTAGGTGGCATTGTTTTAAATGTCCAGTTTTATTAACCCTTAATAATGTGATTAAATTTAAAATATTTTATATGAATAAAATTTCATGAAATTTATATCAATTTTCTGATTAAAATCCCAATTACATTTAATTTTGGTATTTGATATGGGAAATTGGATTTTGAGCACGAAAATTGGAAAAACCCCCAACAACACCGAATTTTGGTGTGTTTGTGAAATTGATGGAAATTGTTGATATAAAAACTATTGGATTCAAATAGTTTAATATTTTTGATTTAAATTTATCAAATTTTGTTACAGAAATTGAATTGATGAATTTTTTTTGAAATTGGATTTGTTGAAAATAACCAAAAAAATGATTTCGATATAAATTGTTGGGTTTTATCTGAAAAAAGAATAATTTTTTTTAAAATCCAATGTGTTGGATTTTAAATGTAAAATGGAAAATATGTAATAGATAATGGGATGAATTTTATATTTAGAAATATTTCGATAAATTTCTCATCATTTTTATACAATATATAATGATATCCTTAGGTAGATAGTTTGTTAGTTGGATGGAAATATACGATTTAAAATATTCCTAAACATTAATGTAACACGCCCCATCATCAGTTGGAAGTTGATGAACACCTCTTGTCCACTATCAAAGAGATGTGGGTAGACCAATATTTTCATGTCACCATGAGAGTGAGGGATTATCATAACCTGGAACTGTGGTACCATTTGGAACATGACAATTTTTCCCATATGATTTTATTTGAAATGTATTCCATTGTTGTTGTAAACTTGTTTACATTTTTTGTGAATTTATATTATAATTTTAATATAAAAATTATTATTATGAAATTATATTAGAAATACTCTATTAATTAAAATGTCTCCCAGTTTTTATGTCTTTTCATTATTCTAAATTTAAATCATGATTTCATAAAATGTGATATTGAAATTCCCTATCTATTTATTCATAAACATAAAATATTTATTTTGTTACTTAATTGTTCCATCCCTTATGGAATCATTAGTGAGGGCCTCTTTGGATTTTATCTCACACCATAATCGTGACTTCATGTGTATGTAGAATATTCCCTTTTAGGTTAAAAAATGGGAAAAGCACCACATGATGGTGGTTTTAGATACTAATCTATCAGATTATATAGTTTATTATTCTGGGACAAGGGTTGTTCTATCAGTTTCTAATACATTGTATTATTAATTTGGTTTGTTTATACTAGTTCAAATTCTTGTACATTTCACCGTGTGATGTTTATTTTTTATGAATAATGATTTATTATCTTTCCTCCACACTATTTTTTTAAATCAATCACACTTTATATTTTTTTGAATGCCACGTAATAGCCACCAATCTGTGGGGATCAAGAATTAGCTTTTCTCCATGTCTGTTCTTGCTCATTTATTGGGTTACTGGGGTACCCATGTAGGTTCATGAAATTTATGATAGTTTAATATATAACCATATAATTATTTATGGGGAACCATCCATATATTTTAATTTATAAATCAATATATTGTCGGAAATATTATCCACTATAGGGATGTCTAGTCAGAAGAGCAGCTGACTGGTCTTCCCTTCCATTCCGAAAAACATCACTCCCATTTTTTAATCCAATGGAACATAGTTATGTTATGAGATAGCCAGTTTAGTGGATTCCAGACACATGAACTATTATCCACAAATTGATAATAATATCTAAACATACTAGGAAAACTATTTATCTCTATCATTTTAGATATTCTATGAAACTATTGAATAAATTCATTCTTAAAAGGGTCTAATGATATATCATCACTTGTTATTATATGTCCAAATAATGAATCATTCAATAGACAAAATTCACAAATGGTAACATTTTCATTAATATTATACTTACTCACGGTCTTCATCACAATACTCAATTAGTATTCAAATCATTTCATGAACTTTGACTTTAAAATAAAATCATAAATAAACACTATATCATTATTATCTATGTAACCTATGAATAACCTATTGATTAAATTATTAATGATATAGTGGGAATTATTATTTCTAAAAAGTATCACAATAAATTAATAGTTTTTTAACCTTGTATTGAATACACTATTGGGAATATCCACTTTCACATCCTATAAATCATGATATCCATATTAAAGATCAATGTTTGAAAAGTATTAAGATTCACATAATTGAGTAGTAAAGTAATAAATATGGTGTGGATGATATTTGTTCTTTATAGTCATTGTGTAATGTTCTTGATGTTAATAAATATTCTCATTGATCAGTCATTCATTATATCCAACAATGCTTTTTATCCCCAATACGAAAAACATGGATTAATAAATACCTAAAAAAGGTTCTCCACGTGTTTCTTCTTTAAATATTGTAACATAATTAGGGATATTATATTTGGGGTCATATAAATAGGTATATAATTGTGTATGATTTATATTGGAAACTAATATTAATGATTTTGTTGAAGACTATTGAACTCATCTGAAAAAACATCAATAATAAATCACACAATAAGGATATCATCGATGAAAATATTCCCAGCAATAATTTTGAGTTGAATTCACCTTTTTAATAGTAACAATGAATCATATTATGATTTTAATTTCCATCAGAAGATCATTTCAGTCATCAAAATTTTATGAAATAACAGTACGGTTTAAAAGGAAAACATGTACGTCCACTAATCAGAAATTTAAGTGGGGTTTATGAAAAAAAATCTAATCCATTCCCAAAATAACATCTAATTCATCTAGAATAATTATTACATTATTATATGTAAAAAAATATCCCATAATTTTTTTTTGAAGAAGAATAATAGACATGGGATGTGATTATCATATCATTATATGTTTTTTCTACTAATTCAACTTCTATTTTTTGTGGTACTTTGAAACCCATAGAAAATTACATTAATATAAACATGTGTCTATAACTAGAATAAAATAAGACATTCATAGTTCTATTCTATGTGGAAGGTGTAACATTCATTACTACATCATTGTACACATCATCACAAATAGTTAATACATGAGGTTTACCATTTATCACTAGGATTAAGTGTTTGTTGAAATGTATCATCATCACGAACTATCATATTTTGGAACTGGTTAGAATAACTCTCATACATATTGAATTTAATACACCGGTGTGAGGGTTGTTAATTGTGGGGTGTTTTATTCTATACAAATAATAATCTAAGATATTCACATCACTTCCAAATTCATTTTATGATGATATTATAGGCATCCCATGAACCATTTTTATGTTATATTAAGATAATATTCCCTATTTTTCCATCCACGCTATATGAATAATTAAAATCCCATCTTATTTTCTCATTGGTTTCCAGAATTTCCTTTGAATTCCATTTTTTCAAATAATAACCATGGGATTGATTGGAAACTTTAATCTTCATAATCACTTCTGAAGAACATCGAATAATTTTTTGATATTATTAGATGTACTTTATAGTAATATCCCATCAGACATGTTTATATAATCCAATAAAGATTCGATTAGCTTTATCTTCTGGTTGGATAATAATACCAGAAGAATACCTTTCATGTCTAGTGAAATATTTCTCATATGTACCTATTAATTCATAATAATTCTACATTAACTCAAGTAATTATTCCCTTATTTTGAGATTGATAATACGATGAATTTAATTACTAAAAAATAATTATATAAATTCTTCCAACAATATAGATTCAAAATAATCTATTTATTTAATTGTATTGATGAGTGTCCATCATAGATCAAGAAATTCATTCACACTATAAATAGTCGAAATAACATTTTCATGATTTTAAGATCATAGAAAATAAAATATATCTTCATTTATATAGATCCATTACTAATTAACTAGTGCATCAGTAAACTCAATCCACTAAGTTGTAAATTGTTTCCTGAAGTACTCAATATAACATCATTTACTTTTTTTCATTTTTGGATCCTTAGATCGATTCACAACCTCCAAAATTATCTGACTGTAAAAACAATATTTATCATTCTATCTCCCATAATATTATATTTATTATGATATGAATCATGAATTTTCTATAAAATTCAGCATTAACAAGATTCGTTCAGGCTCCATCCAAGAAATAATACAAAAAACCATTGTTTGTTAATCAATAATCACGGTCGGATGCCTGATTATCATGTAAAATAATTAATAGGATTTCAAAATCCTGACATCATATTCTATGATATGGTAGGATCGTACTAGGAAATTATGGACCAAAACATTATAATTTAATCCAATATCATGAAAATTTTCTCATGTTATTTATAATATTTTATCATCCTAGATTCAAATGTTTAAATAAACTATTCTCTAATAAAAAATATATCAGACCATTATCATCATACATTGATATTTGTTCTTAAAAGAGGAATATTTTTTAATAACATAGTGATCCATGAAATAATCATTTGGTTTTAGTATATTTCTAAATATGGTAATAGAAACAAATGGTTCATAAAATATCTACAATGACTGGTAGTAATTTCTTAAATATGAGCACCGAAATTTGAGATATCATAATTAATATATTTCGTCTTTACACTATGAATGAAAAAATATTAAATGTATAGGTCATATGTATAGAAAGTGTAAATAAGGGAGATATCAAGGATTATATATGCATAACATGAAAATAATTTCATATGAACAATAAAATAACATTTAAATATTATTCCCTACAAATCAAACATCATAAATGTGATTCATGGAATAAATCCTAGAAGTTCATATCATGTGAATCATATGAAATTAAATAAAATGAACCATAAGGAAATAAATATGGCATAATTAATTCAAATATTTCATACAAATGAGCATAGAAAATAATTTCATTAGTAGTCAAGGATCATTCCCTACACTATCATAGTTGAATGGTTTCACTCCCTAAACCATCATAGTATTCATGGTTCACTCCTAATACTATCATAGAGGATAAATTCCATTGTTTAATTATATTTACTGAAAATTCATATCCATTGTTATATCATAAAATATAAATCTTTTTCCAATTTTTTGGAGGGAGATAGAGGTCACACCCTTCAAAAAATGAAAAAAAATATTTTTCGGACAAGATCATAAATAATTTATCACAATAGAACCCATTAAAATATATGGATTTTATAAACATTTTAACATATCATAACACATGGAAAAAAATTTGGTTTCATAGCCATTTCAACATAGTATATATCATGGAAAGGAAACTATTTTCCTAAAAGTATTTTCATAATAAACATAAACCTTCAAAAGAAAGAAAAATAATGGTATCTTTGGAACATAAACATAGTAATGAATATGTAAAAAATGATTTAATTATAAATGTGAAATAATTTTTATTGATCATTTGGAATAAATATTGAGGAAAATAACCATTTCATCTAGGAAATTACCCAATCCATTAAAAAGTGACGCAGTTCTTAATGATAACATATTATTTTAAAATAATATTCCAAACATATAATGAAAAGTTTATTGTAAATATTGGTCGTGATTATTTGAAAATTAATTCATGTTGCATATGTTAAAATATCATTACTATGTATTTTTTCAGGAAAGCCACAAAGTAAATTGTTTATAATGTGATATGAATATTTATTTTTATAATGTAAAAGGTGGATATAATTAATTTAAAAATCCTAGGGAAATTTTTTAAATTTTTTTATTTTGAAAACATCAATATGGATGGTAAATATTGCACACAAAATCCATATTCCTAAAAAATATTGAATACTAATTATAATGTGAAACCAAAATCAAACATTGTGTTATCATTTTGTAAAAATTATTATAGCCTCTTTTATAATGAAGATAAATTTATTAAAATTATATAATTTATTAATGTAAAATCTTATGTGATCACTTTATAAAATTTAATGACCTTATGTTATCAACAATTACTTAAAAAAATATTATTTCATAGTGTAAACTATTTTGTGTATCATGAGTATTTCAGAATTGTTGTAGTTTTCCTTTTTTATTTATCATGTTTCCTTCATTCAAGATAAAAAAATTATTGTTATTCATTATAATCATATTTATATTCATCCATTAAAATTATATATAGGAAAAATAATTACACCATTCGGGGAGATGTTAGGTTTTATGTATGGATGAACGCTATATTCATTTTTCAATGATGGAAAAAGGTAAATATAAATTCTATATTATAATATCATTATTATATCGTATATATATAGTTATATAAATTAATAAACATATCACTTTAGTATTATCAATATAAAATATGAATAGAAACCAATCACTTCACTTGGTGGCAGTGGCTGTCACACATACACAAAAACGACATTATCATTTACTAATAAATTGGATGGAATGTATATAGATGTAGTATTGTAGTTATTGAAGAATAATTATGTCACCAAAATAATATATAAAAATTGTCCCCATAATAATATCCATCCATAAAATATGGTGATGAAAAATGATTTTCATCGCTACATTGGGATGTTATGTCATACATACACATGAGAGAAACATTAAAATATGATTTTTAGAGAAAAGGGGATTAATAACGTTGTTTTAATAATTATTATAATATTGTTTAATAATTTTTAGGATATTTATGTTTTTATAATATGACAAATAACATATATTTATATGATTTAAAGAGGATTAGATAATAATGTCATTAGTTAGGGTAAAAAACTCTTCATTACAATGACTCCATTAGATCTCCTATAAGGGAGTATATGGTTAAAATTTCTGAAGAAAAAAACATATGATGTGGATAGAGACGTTTAGAAGGTAAATTCATAGAGTCTTTTCGATTTAAAAAACTCAATGTGGTGTATCCATATGAGATAGAAGGTGAAATTTTATAATGGATGTGTGGGTCACATTTGGAATTTTTTTAAACAATAAAATGTTCAGTCATAATATATAAGCCAAAAAATGGAAAAGGGTTCAATTATTACTTAATATATCAATTAAATCCAATAAAAAGTATAATTTATTTAAATTTCCTTGTCATTTAGTTCTTTATAAATTTGATTAACCATTAGTTAACCAATAAAAATTGTAATTATGATAACAGAATTTTCATTATTAATGGGCATTAAATTTAAGAAATAATAAAAATATTGGAACATAAATGACCAATTTATGAAATTTTAAATTATATCATATCCAAAGTTCATTATTAAATGTTTTTAATTTTTTTCTAAAAATTTAATAATATATTTTTTATAAAATTTCATTTCATTCAATTTCAAGAGTATTCATTTAAATTGAATATAAATAAACCAAGGAATGTGGGTAATTCAAATTTAATGATTCAAAAAACCATAATATGTTATATTGATCCATAAAATTCATGGGTGAAATTAAATATTCCACATTAAATGAAATTTCATATATTTAAAATCATTTAAATTATATTTTTTTTTTATTTAATAAATCTTTTTGTATTTTTTAATCCTTTATGGTAATTATATACCAGCTAAAGATTATAAAAAAATCCATCATGAATATAACCTAATTATATAAAATAATTTCTATTATTATTCCTCTATAATGGTTTTTTTCACTATGTGAAGACATAACAAATAATAAAAAAAAGAGGTTGAAATTTTTATCATTTTATATTTAAATTATATACTGGTCAATTTGTGGATATTATTACATTATTCAACACCATTTTAATCCAAATGTGCTATGTAATGAATTACATACATAAAATAAGAATTTGGATTAATAATCATTGCCTTATCCATTATTTTTAATCCATGTTAGCCTAATTTAACAGTTATTTTTGGGATAAATTTTACCATAGTTTCTATTAAAATTGACTAAAAACAAAAGGGATCTATTTTAAAAAAATTATCCCCATTATTCGTATTCTGTGTTTAATTTTATATAATTTATCGCATATAAATTTAAAAAATTATATTTAAATTAATTTCCCAAAAATGATAAAAAACTCATTTTAGAAAAAAATACATTTAATGCAGAAAACTACATTTATTTATATCCAATGTCTAGAAAAATATATTTAAAATACTTAAAACTTTTGATTAAGTGAAAATTATAAAATGTTATTTAATATAATTTAATAATATGGATTACATTAGTATTTGACAAAAAATTTCTAGTATTAAAACAATTTTTCATAAAAATATATCCCATTCATTTAAATAATATGTATTATCAGTTATTGTTAACTAATAACCATTATATTACTTTTAAACCTATATAACCATAAATTAATAACAATTTAGTTATTCCAATTTATAAATTTCAATAAAAAAATATAACTATCATTTAAAAAATGATATTTTAAAAGAACATCAACCTTCGTTTAAGCTCGATGTTGTGTGAAAAAGAAGATATTAAATAAAATATATATTTTTTATAAAAAATATTTCACAAAATATTATGGTGTTACTACCGTCCAACTCTTGAACAAATTAATATATATATTTATATTTATATTTATATATATGGTTGGTATAAAATTTATACACAATATTATCTTTTATAGAGCCACTAGTTAAAATTATAATGGAATCATGTTAAATCATAGTGAACAAAAAGTGATGTTGACTAATCACATAAAAATTTATACTAAGATCACATCCTCACCAAGATATCTCTCACCATATATCAAATGGAATTTAATACATAATATAAATTTAAAAAATATACCTTGTTCCAAAACCCGAGTAGTTTTACACTCTGAAAAAAACGCGCATGTTCAGCCTTCATTTATTAAAAGAATCAAACATGAAGACACCCGGTATAAAATATCATAACATGAAAATCATGAGTTTTATCCTCTAAAATTCACATACAAAAAACCCCATTATTTACATATTATAATCATCCTATTAAACAACTCTACATTTTAATTGATTATTTTTTGGTATCCAATTCATCCTGGATGTCTTGTATTATACAACATGAAATCAAAAACCAGACTCTTCAAACATATAATAATCCATTTGATTCTATATCTAGAGATAAATGCATGTGAAATTACCACAATAAAATATATAAATCTACATGCAAACATGGAGAAATATAACCACTATTTGTACCCTCACATAATAATTATTATAGAAGGGAGTGGAGTTAAATGGTGTAGTAAGTTATGAGTTCCCCACTAACCATTATATATTAGAAGAATCCCACAATTTATACACTAGATTTAATTCATCGAATCTATATTTATGGGATATGATATGAAATCGGGAAACATCGATGATACAATTTAGTTCATAACCACACTTTTGGATTTTACAAATGTTTGACTTAACATCATTAATAATCCCTCAGACTCCAAGATTTCACTACCACAACATATATATTCTATAAGATCATAAGTGTGTAAAAATAATTTTAATAATTTAATTCTTTTAATTAAAAACATAACATATAAAAATAAATTTATTAGTTATTAGTTAACATTATTTAATTTGATATATCAGTAACCATAATGAGAATTCCACACATTAATGACTAAATTCAACTGATACTGTGATTCCTCATGATCATCAAAATATTCATTCTATCAATAACTATCTTGTTGGGGTAAAAATTAATTAGTAATTATATTTCCATATTACAAGGTACTCAATGTAACATCCAATGTTACCATAATAAAGAAGCATAAACTAATAAAAACAAATGACCGATTTAGTATGTAATGGAAGTTAAGAAAATAATAAACCTCACAATCTGAAATTTAATGATGAACATTAAAAAGGGGGAATTGTAACGCCCCATCCCCATTTTCCTAGAGTTGGTGTATTATTTTATTACATTTTCATGATCCCAATAAAATAAAATGTTGGAGTATAGATTGATTTAGTATCCTTGTAAAAGATAGATACAAACATACGTATTACCATACATATCGAATTGAAAACAACATAGTGTCTCCTTCGTAAACACCCATAGAGCATAGACTATCCCTATAGTTCAATAATAATAGACTTCTTAACTTACATGAAAATAATGAGACATTTTAATGGGGTGATCTTAGATGATTAGTAAGGATAAACAATATAGCAGAATCTATCATTAATAAGAATAAATAGTTAATGGAAACTAAATAACTAAAATAATGGCCTTTTAAAACATTATCTTTAACATAATATGGAATGAATAAATCAAATAACGTCATTAAAACATTCAAACAGATATTATAATAATCGAATAATTTTATTTTAAATCAATAACTAATATCATAAAAATTAAATTCATTATCCTAGAGATCATAACCATACTATAAAGTCTTCATTACAAGACTATAACCATACTATAAAAAAATTTCCTTGATATTAGTTTGTCTCATGAGATCAACCAATACATAGAGGGGTCATAGAGGGCCCCTCCCACCACTTACAAAGTCTAATGCATTTTACTTATGAAATGGGTGAAACCTAACATAAACATCCGTATTAAAACTAGGATATGAAATATTCATACTTTACCAATTAACTGATAATAGTATAAAAAGAGGTCATCCAAAGTGAAACATATCATAAATCCTTAAATAAATCATAGAAGATTGTTTAATAATAAATAATCCTCAGTCAATAATAATATCCAGCAACGGATGATGATGTAGATGAAAATAATCTAATACATTTGTTAATACTCTTCGAGATAAATATACCTATTTTCCATTGAAAATATTTTTAAAGATGAAAAATTATAAAATAAAATATTTCCTTCAAAAATAAAAATTTAATATTTTATGGGATGATTCCAAGTTTCAAGGAATCAAAACACAAGAAAATATCCACTGATGCCGTATAATATAAAAAACATTTCTTCCATAATTTGTTGAAAAGATCACAAAGTACATCATTTGGAAAGATATGGAATGATTCCTTTCAAAAAAATTTAAATATCCAACATGGGTTAAAAAACGTATTTAAAAAAAGGTAGATAATATTTTTAAATATCATAAATGAATCATAGACATGAATGATATGGTTCTACCCATAGATACTTATTTATAAAGAATCTCAAATATGAAAAGAGACTGTGAAAATTGCCCTTAGCTTGTACATTCCTTTAATCGAGAGTATGTTTTCCTCATATATAATGTCTAAATCATGTTATTATATTATTCGAGGACCATATCCATATTTATTATATCCTATATTATCCTATTAAACATCTTTGGTAATAATATTTTAATATTACCGTTGATTCGGGTGTCAACTACTTCATTTTCCCATTCCTGTTTTGGTTTGTAAGTCATGATTGTTATGAATAGGATTTATATTATTAATATAATGAATGAAATTAACTTACTATTTATTCTTTTTAACTCATCATATAAATTTTATAATCATTCTTGAGTTGTTAATGTAGAGAATTGATCTCACTGCGTCGTGGAGAAGGTATGTTGTTCATACGCATGAGCGATAATAACATTTCATTGATGGTTAAATGGTATGAAATCTGATGGAATATTAATTATACAGAATCAATATGATATTATATTAATTATTTATATCAATTATAATCATCATTATAACCATCCAAACATTATAGTGTTTAATAAAAAATTACACCAGGACGTGGAGACTGTAAGCCATACATACACATGCATGTTGATATAGTTATTTGTATGATAGATTAAATGAGTAATATGGTTGGAAAATGTTAATAATTACATATCAGTATATGGATGACACATTATTAATTATTTCTACTTTGAAACAAAAAATAAATATGAATTATAATAAGAAATGAACATTTATTTTTTTGATAAAACAATTACCTCTTCATCAGGGTTTTCTTTTTTATTTGAACAAAATGACACCTTTAAATGGATTTATTCTCAATGATAGGCCTCTACAAAGAATTTATGAATGTTGGTAGTTTAAATGGTTAGGGGTTTTCTGAACCAAATTGCTTTATTGGTGTGAGTTAAAGAGAAATGGAGGTTCCCATTTATATTGGAGGTAATGAGAACTTTAGTAAAAATCTTGAGGTATTAATTAATTATAAAATGATTTTAGGTTTCTAATATCTCCATATTGATTTATATAGTGTTTATGATTAGTATGGGATGAAATCATCTGAAAAAATATATTTTATACATGCTTACCTCAAAAATGTAACCTCAACATTTACATTTAATCCTCAATTAAAAAGTTTATCTCTGAGAATGACTTCTTGTATTTTTATACCATATGGTTTATATGGTTATTATAAAATTCCAAAACAACACCAATTGGGTAATTTATGATATATTTAACAATATAATATTTACATGTATAAAAATTATATTTTTATGAATTTTATAACATTAAATTAATTATTATTAATTTTAATGATTATTTTTTTTTGATTTATTTACTGTTCAATATTTTTATATTTATAAATATTTAACCGACAGTTTAACATGGAAACAATACTTCAAATGCATAAATAAAATTACTAATTTAACTATAAATTTATTTTTTGTCATTAATTGATTTATATTATATGTATTTTAATATTATTAATATCATTTATTTGATCCGTGCATTAATCAATATTTTAATGCATCATCATATTATAAGAATTATATTTAAATATTTAATTTCTGAAAATTATAAATAAAATATCACTGTGTAGAAATTTTTTATATTTCTAAAGACTATTTTTAGTATTATTTATCTGATGTCTAACAATATATTGAAAATTGTATAGTTATTCAAATTTGAATATGGAATTTTTAACTCTTTTTAAATAAAATATAATAAATGTCATAATCTAAAACATGTGGCCTAAAAAGGATCAAATGTTTTCCAAATTTGTTTTGTGGAAATAAACTTATCAAAGTGAATTTTGTTTTTAGGGTAATTTTATATTATTATGAAATATATTTTACCATTAATTACACTATTTACCTTTTTCAATTGAAAATAACATTCAGATGATACTATTGAACAAAAATTATTTTTAACCAATCAGACTACATGATTGACCCGGATTGCAACCATGTATGTTGGATTTTTGTAATTCAGTACATTGAAGCATTAAAATTATGTTCATTTCTAATTTTTAAATGTTCCTAGAATTTGGGAGAACGATACGTTCAATAGTTCGACAAAAAATTATAAAACTAATTCTATTATAAAATTTCCCCAATGAATTAAATTTGACTAATATATGTATTATATATCTTTTTTGACATTAAAATAAATTTTAATCAAAATAATTATTTATATAATGAATTTTTTTTAACATAATTGATGTGTTTTTCACTATTTGTCAAAATTTAAAACTTTTCATGTAAATTACCATAAATTCACCCTATGGTTATTTTGATATTCTAAGTTCAAAAATGAAGTCTATTTTGGAAAATAAATTTTATTAAATTTGAAAAGTTTGTTAAAACTGTTAAAATACTTTTTTTAATGGCTAGTTTGAATGGCCATGATACGCTCGTACTCAATGTTGTGTGTAGCCCAAGATATTGAATTGGTTGTAATGAAGTGCATTGTGGATGATTGGGGTGTTAAATTCTTCCCTCATTTAAATAATTTTGTCCAATAATATTCTATAATATTACATCATAAGATGATTTAGGTTGTTCTTCATCATATGTTTTTTAGGTTCCCATGTCACCTCTTCCATTTTATGGTTTCTACAAAGAACCCATACTAAAAGAGTCACCTGATTTCTCAACACTTTTTCTCTAGTATCAAGAAACTTGAAGTTCTCTTCACAGTAAGATGGATTAGGTTAAAGTTCTATTTCTTCATATGATAGTACATGCATTGGTTCTGGCATGTATTTCTATAACATTGATACATGGAACACATCCTAAACATTGTAGATACATGGCATCCTTTCCAAATGGTAAGCTACAACTCTAATTTGTTCCACATTTTCTAAAGGTATTATGTACCAGGAACAAAATATACCCTTATTACTTAATTGTATAACATCCTTCCATGGAGATACCATCACATGTGGCCCACGATATTGAATTTTTTATAATGAAGTGCATCGTTGATGATTGGGGTGCTAAATTCTTCCCTCCTTAAAATAATGTTGTCCTAGAAAATTCTATAATATTACATCATAAGAAGATTTAGGTTGTTCTTCATCATATATTCTTCATGTTCCCACGTCGCCTCTTCCATTTTATGGTTTCTACAAAGAATCCTTTCTAGACGAGTCACATGATTTTTCAACATTTTTTCTCCGGTGTCAAGAAACTTGAAGGTCTCTTCACAATAAGAAATATCAGGTTACAGTTAAATTTCATCATATGATACTACATGCATTGGTTCTGGCATGTATTTCTGTAACATTGATACATGGAACACATCCGAAAAATTGGAGATGCATGGAAGCCTTTCCAAATGGTAAGATACATCTCTAATTTGTTCCACATTTTCCAAAGGTATGATGTACCAGGAACAAAATTTACCCTTATTACTTAATTTTATAACACCCTTCCATGGAGATACCTTCACCAAAACATGATCTACCACTCAGAATTTTCCAACCATCCTTGGGCTATTTTCATAGCTCTCTTTCCAATATTATGCTGCTTTGATAATGGTCTGAATGGATTTTAAATTTTATTTTGTTTCCTCATCAAGTTTTACCCTTTGAGTTTCCTTCACCAACATCATCCCATTATGTATGTGTACACCATATATTTTCCATATAATGATTCATATGGTTCCATTTGAATAATTTAATGGAAGCTATTGTTTTAGAAAAATTCAACTAGAGGTAAATACAAATACCACAAACCATGAAATTCAATTGATCATGATCTGAATTTGTCTTCTTATATTTCAATAGATCATTGTGATTTTCTATCAGTTTTAGGGTCATATGTTGTTCTCAAAAGAAGTTCAGTAACTACATCCTTTTAAATACTATTCTATAATTGTGATTTAAAATGGGAATCATTGTCATAAAAATTGATATGGGTACACCACAAAGTCTTACAACATCATTAATATATAGTATTTCTAAATATTCATATGATAAATATTCTCTTATAGTATTAAAATGTTTTTATATGGTAAGACGATCAACAGTAACCTATATCACATCATATCTTTGGGGAGTCTTTGGTAGCCCCATTATAATTTCCATTGTAATATCATCCAATTTCACACAGGTATAGGATGAGGTTTCATTAAACCTCATGGATGGTGTCTTCCAGTCTTCTCCAATTGACATATTTCACATCTCACACATAATATGAAATCTCCCTCTTCATGTCGTACCACCAAAAATTTCCCACCAAATCACTATACTTCTTAGTTCCACCATGGTGTATAGATAAATTTGATCTCTGTGAATCATCCAATAACTTTATTTTTAGCTCAAGTATTGTATGAACAAAATACCTCATCCCAAATTTCAAAAAAAAAACATCATCAATTACAAAGACAATCAGTCTCATGTCATTCAAAGATTTAATTTTCTTTTGAAACTCTTCATCACCAAAATGATAACATTTTAACCTTTCCAGTAAAGAATTTATGGAAATAATTTGAAAGATTATTCATGTTTCACCTTCTATGATAATTTCATATGCATATTTACTAGATCTGTAAGAATACAATTCCTTTCAAATCTCAATATTTTATAAAATCTTGGTCTTTTAAAATCAAGGAATCTACCACCTTAATTGCCTTTCCATGTTGGTACAGTAATATGCAATCATAATCCTCGACTATCTAAAGCCATATCCTTTGTCTCATGTTGAGTTCCTTTTTTGAGAAAATATATTTGAAACTCTTATTATCATTATATATCTCACATCAATCACTATAGAGATAGTGTCTCGATATCTTAATTGAAAATATTAGTTTTTATAACTCTATATCATGATTTTGGTAGTTTTTTTAATGAATTTTTTATTTACTTGATTCATAAGTATTAACCCTATAATTATGCATAAGGACACAACTGAATCTTTTCTTTGAGGCATCACTATAAATCAAAAATCCATAATTCCATGATGGTGGAGTCAAGATAGGAGCATTGAATAATATTCTCTTTAATTAGTCAAAACATTATGCAAACTCATTTTTCTGAAATAATATTACCCTTTTATGTGTGGTCATTGTTAATAGGTTTTCCAAAGGGGAAATATTCTAAAAGAAAAACTGGTAATTACCTTCTAAAACAATAAAACTGCATAAATTAGTTATACTCGTCAGTTATGGACATTCATGGATTGATTTTTTGTTCTTAGGATCAGCTGAAATTCCATATTTGGATACAATATATCAATGAAAACAGATTTATTGAATCTATAATACATACATTCTAAATTGAGAATATAAATTTTTTCTTCTATGAGTATTTAGAATAATCTATAAGTGGTAATCATGGTATTCATGTATAGTGTAGTATACCAGTAGGTCATCAATAAATACAACTACAAAATCATTACGATATTCCATGAACAATATGTTCATTAGATCCATGAAAATAGTCGAATAATTAGTCAATCTAAATAGTGTTATTGTAAAATAGTAATGATCATACATCATTTGGAATGATGTATTTTAAATATATTCCACTATTACACACAACTTATAATATCTATAAAAAAATTAAATCATTGAAAACTATTTATCTCCATGATGTTGATTAAATAAGTCATCAATTTGAGTCTATGAATATTTTTTTTATTGTAATATCATTGATTTCAAAATATAAATTTACTAGCCTCATTGATTCAACTTTCGTAATACCAAAATAAACTGGGGATCCCCAGTGGGAAACCCTAGAGAAAACAAATCCCTTATTACTCAACACCACTAGTTGTTTCTTCATCTCTACTAATTCCATGGTGTCCATTCAATAGGTGGTTGTTGATATTGGGCTTGCATCAGGGATTAAATCAATAATAAACTATACTTCCCTCTCAGGAGGATGTCATGGTAAATCAACTAGAAATACATCTATATTCTTATATAAAAGGTACATTCTCGATTCAGATATTTGTTTATTCACCCATGGATGATGTTTTCCTACCCTCCTAAGAATTTTATTTAGATGATCTAGTGGGGGTGTATCTAAATAAGAATCAGAAGTTAAAATTTATGGTCTAATGATAATGGATTCTACATCATCCTTACAAATTAAATATCCATTTTCTTGAAATAAACTTTTGCATAATATTTCTAATATCCAATCCATAATGAAGAAATTTTCAAAATGGACCATAGGTATGATGATAATGGTTGCAGATAAAGCATGTTTATATGTCCTAATGGGAACATCCAAACACATCATTGTTGCAGTTAGTCATACCAAGGGGGTTCTAACTGATAACTCACTTGTTAAAGAGAGTGTGAAATATCTATTTTCATAACAAAACTTATATGATATAAAGGAATTCAAGGTTCCATAATCAAATAAATATTTTGATAAATTTGAGGTGACAATTATAGTACCAGCCACCACGTTATTATGAACATCAACCTCAGATGTTATGATCGCTTACACTTTCCCTTGAACCCTTTTCCATTTCTGAGGAATGTTTCCTAATAGCTTTGGATGATCAATTTCATAATGTCACAATTTTTTACAATTTTAGCATTGTACATTAAAAAAATATTTCTTCTCCTTTCAATCATGATATTGTCGGCAATTTTATCCACACATGAAAAAAAGGCTCACCCCCTTTAGGCGTGTACCGGGGTGATGGTTTCAATAATTACTATTTGGGGAAAAGTTAGCTTTCCCTTACTCCCCTTATTTCTATTTCTATAGTGTTCAGAAGCCATATTCGTCATTCAAATCCCTTTAAATTCATAAGACAAATATAATTCCTTTTCTATTTTTCTATAAAATGAGACGATATCATCATACGATATGAATAATTATTAAGCCAAAGCCTATTGGATGAATGTTTTTGAACTATGAATGAATAGATCAATATTACTTCTTGGGTAACATATCTGCTCGTAGTTCAAGACAAATGTAATTTTCATGAAAGAGTTATTTAAATTCACTATATACCATATTTGTTACATCATTACCCTTCTTCATGATTTGAATCAATGACATCCATTTATCTACCTCTCCCAAAAGGTGATATACTACCATAAAGAAATTTTCCCATTCGTTTTTCCACAAAAAAATAGGAAAAAATTTCACTACGGAACTTATACACTCCTCAACTATAAAATGATTTTTAGTACCATTAAATTTTGGATATTTTTTCCTCATAAAGTAGTCTAATGTGGATCATCCGCATTGTGGATTAGGAAGCTCCATACGGGTATAGTTATTTTTCATAACCCGATTTATGTTTTCCTAGTATCTTTATAATCTATTCAACACCAGTTTTATCACCAGCTCCACAATAATTATCTAGCATAGGAGGAAAATGCCTACATGGAATATGTGTGTCTATAGAATTTCCATTTCATCCACTAGGATCCATTTCTAAACAATAAATTACCGTAGATTAGGTTATAAATACCAATGGATAATTCTAATCTAGTCAAATACTTAAAAAAAATTGATAAATTTATGCATATCCATTCCATAATCATAAATATGGTTTCTTTAATGACATGGTTAACTATAAATACTTCATATTTTTTTTAAAGAAAATAATAATTATCCTAAGCATATCCCTCTGGATTGCCAAACTAGGTGTGCAGTAAGGCTTGTTGTCATATTCCTAGTTACCCCGAGTCATGCTCATTACACGATGTCTAGGTTTTCACCATTAGGAAAATCTATTCAAGAACAATGTACACTTGTATAATCCATACATAGATGTTTTTGTTAGTAATAACCAAAAAATCTTTATTTTTCCAAAATTCTGCGATGATCTTCCATACATTTCCTTAAAGTCTATTTTATGGCTATTTTCACTAAAAAATGTTGTTTTCTAAATCTATTTTCCATGGTTTTTACTAAACATTATCTGATACCAAATGTAATTCCCCAACCGAAATATCCTAGATTTGGTGAATTATTTTGTTACATTGGCATGATTATATGTAAATCAAATCCCTAAGGACTAATTAATTTGACTTTGAAAATATATATACCAACCTATGTTTTACATTAAAAAATGAATTGAAAAACAAACATAGTGTCTCCTTTGTAAACACCCATTTTCCATAGATATCCCTACTGGTCAATAATAATATACTTCCTCACATCCTGATTAAAAATAAAAAATAATAAAGTCCTGATCTCATATTCTTAGTAAGTATAAAAAATATTGTAGCTTCTATCATAAATAAGCCTAATCTATTAAAGAATGGTACGAATCTAAAACACAAGACATTTATAAAATTATCTTCAACAAAATATGTCATGAAAAATAAAATAATTCAATTTAAACACTCACTTGGATATTCTAGTAGTAGAATAATCAAATTTAAAATCAATAATTAATCTTATAATGAGAAAATGCATAATGTCAAGCATCATAACTGTACCATCAAGTCCATGTTTGAAGTCCATTACCATAATCTAAAGGCCCTCCCAAGACACTAGTTTGTGAAATGAGAGCTAATAAGGCAATGAGGTTCTATTGCAAGCACCACTCGTTGCTTATTAAATCCATTGTATTCCTCTTATGAAATGGGTAAATCATGACATAAACATTATTATTAAAACTACGATATGAAATGATAATACATTAACCATAATCCATGAATTGTATAAAAATAGCACATCCACAATTAAAATTATCATAAAACCATATAAACAATTTTGAAGATTTTATCATAATAAATCAAACATAATTAATCATACAATCCAACAATGGATGTTGACATAGATGAAAATGATCAAATAAATTCATTAAAAATCGTTGAGAGAAATATCCTTTTTTAACATTGAAATTATTAAAATGTCATACTATTATAAATTTAAATATTAACATTGAAAATTACAATGTAATATTTTTTGGTAAGCTAATAATTGTTATAGTGTCATAATGGAGGAAACTAACTTCTCAATCTGTATAAGATAAAAATCATTCTTTCCTTAATTTGTCAAAAATTTCAAAAATTACATCGTTTCGAAGGCAATGTAATGATTCATTTCCATATGTTTAATAAAAAGTAAAAAAGGGAAAAAATTCTTTAAAAAAATGTAGATAATATTTTTAAAGGCCTTTAATGATACATAGACATAGATGATAAGGTTGTCTCAGTGATATTTATGAATAAACAATCTCAGATAATAAATATATTGTGAAATTATCCCTTATCATATACATTAAGTCGAGGATGAGTTAGCCTCTTATATAATGGTTAAAAAAATATTAAATTCTACCAGGACCATATCCAATTTTTATTATATCATATATTATCCTCTTATACTAAATTGGAAATAATATTTCTATATTACCAATGTTTTGGGTTATAACTACTTCGTTTTTCCATTGCAGTTTGGTCATGTAATTCATGTTTGTTATGAATATGATATATTAAATTCATATCTAGAATTAAATTAAATTTATAATTATTCTTTCTATGAAACATTTAAATTATATAATCATTCTTGAATGGATACCGTAGAGAATGAGTCTCACTGCGTCGTGGAGACGGTAGGTCGTACGTACGTACGAGGGATGATACCATTCCCTTGATGGTTAAATGGTATAAAATATGATAGAATATTAATTATAAATATTCGTATAGTTATTAAATTAATTATTTATATCCATTATATTCAATATTATTCACATCCAAATAATGTATTTTGGAATAACAAATTACAGTATCGTGCCGAGATGATAAGTCGTACGTACACATGCATGGTCATATTGATTTTCATAAGATGGATAAAATGAGGTATATGGTTATGCTTAGATTATAATAACATCTCAGTATATGTTTGATACTATATTTATGATTTCCAAATGTGAACAACATAAAATGTTGAAGTATAATAAGAAAAGAATATTGAAATTGTTGATAAACCAATTACTTCTTCTTGGGGTGTTTCATTTTGATTTGAACAAAAGGGCTCCTTATGATTTCTTTCTTCTTGAAGTTAGGGGTCCATGATGAAATGGGGGAGGTTGAGAATAGAAATAGTTTTGAGTTTCCTGAACTAAAATTCTATAGTGTTTTGGTTTAAAGGGAAATAGAGGTGTCCTTTTATAAGATATGTGTGGGGAACTTTAGAAAAAATCCTGAAATATTAAAATATTTTAAATGATTTTGCATTGTTATAGCTCAAAATTGATTTATTTAAATGAAAATAGGAGGGGTATAAATCTTCATAGACAATAGGTTTTAGACATTTAATTTCACCAAATTAACCATATAGTTTAGATTTAATCCTTCGTTAAATAGTTTTACTATTACTACGTCTTCTTATATTTATATATTACATGGTTAATATATTTACTGTAAAATTCCAAAGAAAAAAAATTGGATCATTTATGAAATGTTTAACATTATCCTAGTTATTTGTCCAAAAATATTATTTTTATGATTTGTATAACATTTCATTAAATAATACTTATTTTATAGTATCATTTATGTCTATTTGGGTACAATTCAATATTTTCTTTTTTAAAAATATCAAACCAATATGATAACATCGAAAAATTCTTAACGGTGTCAATAAAATGTACATTTTATCTTTAAAATTAGTGTATTCAATTAATTAATTCATAATATTTTAATTTTAATATTATTAATATCTTTTATTTGATTCATCCTTTAACAAATCAATTATTTCATCATCACGGGGTCACAATTTAAATTTATTATTTAATAACTGAAAATACTAATAAAAACAATAATTATAAAGATAAATTTAGTAGATTTATAAAGACTATTTAGAGTGGAATTTATCTTTTGTATAATGCTATATTAAAAATTGTTAATTTATTAAAATTTGAAAATGACCTTTTTAACTCCTATTTAAATGAAATATAATAAATGTTAGAATCCAAAACAATTGGCCTAAAAAAGGATCAAATTTTTGAAATAAGTTTGATTTTGGTTGAAAAAGAGTTATAAAATGGAATTAGGACATGTGATTTTGTAATTTTATATTATTATAATATAATTTTTACCTTTAATTGACCTATTTACCATTAACAGTTGTAAATAAAAGTCACAAGTTAGTATTCACCCAAATTTATTTATCCCTTATTAGACAACAATTTTCAACCTGATTAAATCCCTGATTGTTTGAGTATTGAAATTCAATTCATAGAAGTAGTAAAACTATGTTTCGTTTTAATTTTTAGATGTTCCCTGAAGGTGGGTAGAAGTGGCGTTCAAAATTTCAATAAAATTTTATATATGTAATTATATTATAAAATGACTCCAAATACACAATTTGGACCAATATATATATATATATATATATATATATTCTATCTATTAATACATTAAATTAAATTTTAATCAAAATAATTAATTTAATAAAAAAGTATGTTATTAATATCAATGGAGTGTTTTTCACTATTCATATTCAAATTTAAACATTTTAGATAATTACTAAAATATCACCCTAAGATAATTTTGGTATCCCAATTTAAAAAAGGAATTCTATTTAGAAAAAATAATATTTATAACATTTCAAAACATACTTAATAATGTTCAAAGATATTTTTAAAAATGGCTAGATTGAAAGTACATGGTGTGCTCGAACATGATGTTTCATGTAGAGCAAGCTATTGAATTATTTAAAAGGAAGTGTACCATGGAATCTTGAGGTGTTATAAGAATCCTATTTTTTAAAAAAATAAATCTGGAATCTAATATTCAACTCATTCTATAAATCATGGTTCCATCCAAAACATCTTCATCAATAATACCATCATAAGAATCAAATGCTTTGAAAAATTTAGGTCTCACTACCCAAATTTCATCATCTATCAACCATCCCAGGCTCACATCATGTCGTACTGTAGGTATCTCTTCCAAATATAAAATAGATGGAAACAATTAACCATTTCAAAGGGGAATATTGTCCTTATAAATAGTGCATCCATCCTTTATATACAAATGAGAATTATTAGACCCAAATAATTATCTTTATCAAAAAACTAGTTTTAATACCATATTGGGTTGACTAATTCATTTATCACTATTTTTAACCATAGAAAACCCAATGAATTAACTATTAAACGATATTAATTATTTAATGATTCTATAAATCTTAACATCCACATTGAACATTTTATTAATTAAAAATTTAATAAAATTGTTATTTCTAAATATCAATAAATAAAAAGTAATGAATCATGTTGTTATTGATAATTCCATTAATATATGGATTAAAAATTGAACTAATAATGCTTTAGGAATCATTTAATTTCCATAAAATTATAAGTAAGATTATGTTTAATAAATATACCTCATCAATTCATATCCGAACTACATTATCATATTCACATTATTCTACCATTTGAATAAAATAAATATGATAATCTCAAGGATAAAAAACATTATACTCAAGGAATAAACGTGGATAAAACACTATCTAGTAAATCAAGTCCCAAACTGTTATCATCATAAGAAAGCACATGTGATGGATACAACCATAAGCCATTTATTTTGATTTTTATAATTTAATATTTATTATGGTTATATTCACCATAACTCAATGATAAAAACACGATTAATTTAAAATTTCCTATAGATTAATCACTTAATAAATGAATAACAAACATAATGGTTTTAATCATTACTCAATTAAGAATAAAATTTTTTTGATCTTAGATGTCCTCTCCCAGAAGGAAACTACACCACCATAAGAATACCACACAAAACCCATGCTTCCAGCATCAAAGTAAATCTATAAGATAATGTTGATCAACACATATAACATGAAAAGATTTATCTATAAGAAAAATGTTTACCAGATAAGAAATCACAATATATAGATGAAACAATCTCCATAGAACACAATGTTTAGAAAAGAGGATACCATGTATCAATCATTTTTTAATGGTGTTTGAAAGAATATGAGATATATCCTATAGAAACATGTAGTTTTTAGAAAATAAATTTTTTTCCAAATAAATAGAGAGTGTGACAGAATTTATAGGTGAACTTCCAGGTAAAAAATCATTGTTGTAGTAGTAAATTCGTGTTGTGAAATTTTTAGGTTTTAAGGCTTTCCAAAACAATTTTATAAGATCTACCCTACATAGAATTAACAATCATTATAAAATTCATGTTCATGTCATTATTTTTTAGAAAAATATTAATCAAATCCTAAACACATCAATTCACAACATGAATATACCATAAAAATATTTAATTTAACCTTATAAACCACCCTCACCCACATGTGAAAATACTCTACAGCCAAAAACTCATCGTACAATATATGTTGAAAACACATTAGGTTGTAAACTAACCACTCATTACATAAAATAAATTTCACATCATGAACACCTCCTATATGTAGAATATTTCTCCCAAACACAACCAAACAAACTACAAGATTCCTCGATGAACTATAGAACTCGAAAACATGAAATTAAATTACATGAGTAATAAGGATTTGATCGCTTAAATTATATTTCTCTCTAATAATTTTTATCCAATATAATTATTTTCTAATCCTAGAGAGACAGAAAATGGTGATTATCTAAATCTCTACCCCATGAGTTGCCTCCTAATATTATTAACATCTCTCGGGCACACCCAACTCACTCAGAGGAATAATCCGCACAAATATGAAATAGTTAAATATAGAACATCAACACTCAATTATGGAAGATACACTTCAAATAAAACTTATTCCAAATAAATGCTTCATTGTAGAGAAAACTATACCATAAACAAGATAAATATCAGCAAATAAAAATAGAGCATCACTTCAAGATATTATCTCAACATCAAGTAACTATAGACACTAAATAGACATCTACCACTCTGGTTTCATTATTCTCTACCTCATGACACTAAATCGGTATATTAATTGATATACAAGAATTGCAAACTCCTGAAAAAACATTCTTAGTTGTCCAATATCTGCAAAGGTTACTCCTCCATGTTTGAATCATTGTCAACATTGATCTCACCATATTTACTGATTTGATATATTTCATAAAGGAACTGGATGTCCTATTAAAATGGAAGATGTCATATAACATTCTCATTAGGGGGATGAGATACATTCAATCCAATGACTCCAATATGCGTCACCACCACAAATGGCCCAAAAAATCATGTTTCAATCTTACTCCCACATCTGAACCGTCACATACATTTATGAGGAGTCACCCTCAAGATAACATGAATTCCAACAATGAACTCCATAAGCCTCCTATTAGGATCAGAATAACACTTAAGATTATTATGTGCTGCATTAATTCTCCTATAAATAACCCTAACCAAATCTATTTTGTACAATAATATTTAAAAATGGATAATTGTTGGCTCTATGACCCCGTATCATCACAACATCGATCAGAAATGTTTTCCATATGAATAATAAAATGTTTTTATAGTATTGGTGGGGTGAAAACTTCTTTTGTATGAATAATTCGATGACTGATATATTCCTCATCAACGAATATAGATAATCATGAAAAAATGGAACAACATTTAATGATTTTGGATATTCCACACTATCAAAGTTTATATATACGAATAAACAATTGGGATAAGGAACGAATATGACAAAAATGTAGGATGGAGGCCTCTCCACCCCCAAGAGGTAAAACAATGTTCATAATTAGAGATGATTGTACATGTAACTCCAGGGGGTCTCACCACCTCTAGGGGGTTTCAACTTATCTTGAAACCCTGATCACTAATATGTGGAATTATTTCATAAAAAATATAAATATATTACAAATAGAATAATATACTAAATAGGATCATGGTAAACTACTGAATATGTCTATTAATATGTCCTCTAACTTACACTGAGGAACATAAAATGGTTGGATAAAGTAACTGAGTCCATGATGCTCAGTCTTATTCTTCTATGAGACTAAACATCGACCCAAAAACATTGAATCTTAGTGCATCATCCGAGACCCATAATATGAAATCATAGAATATGATACATAATCATATATCCATTATATCTCACCAATTGTGTGTTATGGAACATACGTGGAAGTAACACATGAATCATTGATGAAATGAAGATCCTACACAATAATAACACTCAAGGATTTTCATCTTTAGTCCAAACACCATTGTAATTTAAATAGAAACCTCCATACCTCTAGACCACTACCTCCAAATCCACCAACATGGACTCCCTTACAACTACACACAAGATGTATCCATTGATTATTAATGTTTCCAATGTCACACCACATTGGGAAATGAAATTCTCTATTAAATGAACATCATGTGGCCATAAATCACAATTTTATATCTTCTTGATAAAATGAAATCATATATAAATATTTCAATCATTTTTATGGATTTTTAATGATTTACTTGATAATGAATCTGGTATGAGTTGTTTATCAAAGGAAATATAATTTAAATGTGTCATATAATAATATGCTAAAAAACCATAATCGTCATTGACACGTCATGAAACATCATTACAGGACATGAATTATCATTTCATATCATATACCAAGACATGAAGAAACATCATGATGAATTTCATGCCATGATGCCATTTCAAAATGAGATTTACCAATACATGTTACAAAACCATTACACTAAATTCCCTTTTGATGATAAAGACTAGAGGAAGATAGACAACATGAGTCCCAGATACAAATTATTAACGAAGTCAAATTTATAAATCCATAGTTGAGATTTACGTGAGATTCATGAAGGTTAAAAAATTATAATTGATTGTAAAGACCCATAAAATTCAAGGAAATTTTTTTTCTGAATCTAGAGGACGGGTCGTGACATGGATAACTTGTTTTGAAATCACATTATATGAAACACTATTACATGTCATTTAATATCCTGATTAATTACCTACTAATGTGCACCACAGACATAACAGATGACATAATTATTGTATTTCTCTCGTTTTCTATCTTGTTTCTTTGGATTTTGCTTCAACTCCCTCTCCAAGAACACAAATTTAACCAATTCCATTTATTTTTTCAACATAATACATGCTTGTTTGAATGTATTTGTTGATTTTATACATCCACTTTTTCATTTCCAACACAATGATATGTTCCATAATCGATTATCTCATTAGTATTATCTGAATTCATGTCATGCATGTTCTTGTTAAATGTATAGAGTTGATTGAAATTATGTTTCATTTTATATTTATATTGCATGTTTTTAATTGGATATTTTTTAATTGGTCAATCTATATCACTTCATGTTTTTCTCTCATTTAATCTTAATTATTTTTCTATGTTAACTATATTTTCAATTTATTATCAATTTATGATTAATTCTACAATTAGTAGCTAAACAACATAGAGTGGTGATCAATATAATTTGTGATTTATTCTAGTTCACATTTAATTCATAACTTATTAATATTAAGTAATCAAAATTAGATTATATATCAATTGAAAAAATAATTCCTTTAAGTCACCATTACCATAGAAATAATAATAAATGACCCTCATCTAATTGAAGTTGAACATGCTTTGAACACTGGCCTATGACAATTTTGTTATAGAATCTAGTCTTAATGAATCCCTGTTGTTGAAATCCCCAGACCAAGGAATAGATGTCTCTATGATAGTTCTAGCTGGTTTGACCAAAGATATCATGTGACCACATATTGCTTTGAAAAATAAATAGTAGGACCATACCATGTTATAATTAAAGATCAACCATCCTCCTCAACCCCAAATTTTATCATGATCCCTTATGTATCTGTGATCTTAAACCTATTATCGTATCATTAGTTTCCCAAATATTATCAATGTCAAAGGGAATCCATCCCAAAATGTTATTTAGTCCATAGCACTTATTTTCCATCTCTCGACCCCTGCGGTATCGACCCTTCACTATCACTCTATCACACTGTAGATGAATTTTTTCTTTTGGGAAGAAAAATAATAAAATGACTACCGCAGAAACAAATTAATCAAGACCTACAGGAACAACAAATTTCGGCACTGTTACTGGGGAATTTATTTTTCATTAATAAACAATGAATCATATTTTATGAACATGGGATTACCTCTGTCTTTAATAATTTACATTTTCATTTCCTCTCTTTTCATTAAAATTGCACTAAATAATTTTACTTCTTGTATCTTAGTGTATTCTTCAAGACCCATCGACTCATTCGGGGATCCATAATGCACAACAACATCATCCATTCTAGCATGAAATTGAAAGGTACTTATATTCAGGCCTTCATATAAAAATGGATGGCCACATCAATCCATTAAGTCATAATATACCCAAACCTATCCAACATGAAACTATTTGTTATGTAGTAAAGCCTATACATCATGAATGCACAATCATGGATTATGGACTTCCCTCAATCAATGCGGCCATTCAAACTATTGTGTTCCCTCCTACTCAATCACACGCATTCGAGATCATACCTAAAATCATTAAAATGACTCAAAACATGGAATTGATCAGTTTTATTTAGAGGGAATATCCCCATGAACACATCTCAAACCTCCTATAAATATGTGATACCATTAGAAACCACATAGTGTCACCTGATGTGGTAATACCTTGATTCATATAATTTTTACTCCAAGACTAAGCCAAGGATTCTCTCAAAAGTCAAGAAGCCATGCCCATCATATATTGGGATGATTTCTCAATGAAATTTCGATAAAATTATTTCCCTTGAATCCGCACATGAAATTTGAAAAATGAAATATAAATTTTTTACCATGCAGAACAAGAGTATGCATGGGTTACATGTGATTATATTAAATAAATCACCTAGATGTTCCCAAATAATGGGTTCATCATGTGGATCTAGATCTAATTATTCTATCAAGGCATCCATCTAGCTTCTCACATAGCTATTTAAGCCCCATGTGATGGAGGAATGATGCTTAAGACTCTCGAGTGATGCCAAGATATTATAGATGAAATATCTCATAATTACATCCTATGGTAGAGTGATCGTAGACCCCCTAAGTATGGTATCTACCTTGATCAGTTATTTACATATCATTCTAAACTAGTATTATCCTTGAAAAAAATATTGAATCCTTTTATCTTCCTACTTCACCACCCAGCTCCTACTCCTATAATGGCAATTTATCTATGTAAAATGATAGGTGACCGACATCTATAACAATACTACAAAAAAATATTGATGAAAAAATAAATTATTATTTCAATTATGTAAATAACAATTATAAAAATCTATAATTCCAATATTATGAACAATATTTTCCATAAAGGTCCATATAACAATCGCCATAGAATAATAATGGGTTCTACCCAAGAATAATTGTTTAAGAACCATTCAGTAATCAAGGAAAACAATGATATCCACCAATGAATCTTGTGGCCCAACCAAGTCAACAATATTCACAACAACCATTCACTCTAAGGGAATAAAAAAATTTCATCCATCTTCAAAAAGTCATCAATAATTAGAGATATATCTAAAATGAAATCTAAAAAATATACTCTACGCCTTTGTGTAAAAGGTAGATTAATGGATTACCAATCTAGTAAAACATATACAGAATCAAAGGGTATCTCTTCAAAACTATGTGCATCAAACATGTATGATCCTTATGACTTTGTTAGAGAGAATTCCAAGTACTCTGCCTGATAATATTGAGATTTATCCAATGGGGGATGAAAAGGAAATTGTTTCCAGGATTGGAAAAGTGCTATATTTTCATCATCAAGGAGAAACAGATGAATGAAAAAGATAAAGAACCCATGAATCATACCCAATCATAGACTAAGATGATGATGGGACCACTCAAGTAATACCTCATGACATACCATCAGCATCAAAAAACCCACACATCATCATAGACAAAATATTATATTTATGACACTCCACGACCCTATAGACCACCTCTTACATTTCTATAAAAAAACAATACAATTAAGAATTTAATGTTAGTAAAAGAATTTTATTTGAAATTTTCAAGAAAATTCACATCCACAATCCATTTGTGGTGGAAATCTCTCAAATTCCCACATATGAAAAATTCCTCAAGTAGATCCTTTAAAAAAAGAAAAATAGAAGACATTGTACTTAGTGAATGTTTAATTCATTGGTGTTTTTTATTTGAAATTTATAGCGATGATGCGAGACCCAAGTAGTTTCTAAATCCCCTATAGAATAGGAATATGAATCTCCAGAAGATATTCATGCAATTTATGATCCAAAAACAACCCTATCCGGATGTGTGTATTCTATAAGATGGGGATCAAGGAACTGAAATGAAACTAGGTAGTACTACAATTTATCAACATTTCTGTCAAATATCTGGGAGTAATTCTCAAGGATGTCATTGTAAAAGTAGGAATGTTTATTTTTACATAAAACATTATCCTTATGGATACGAATAAGGAAGGAAACTTTGTAATCATCTTAGTATGACCATTCCTATCCCCTAGAACGACACTGATTGATGGGAATCACGGAAGAGATTTATTCTGAGTAGGATATGAACATGTTCTATTTGATATAGTAATTGAATCACAACAAATAGATGATTATTTTTATTTACAAGTGATCTCTTTAATTCACCAAGAAGAAGATTACTTCAACATGGATTGAAAGTGTGATTAAATTATCCATAATGAAAATGAGTAATATAACATTGATGAATTAAACTATGATGAACCCTTTAACTCATTAAATTTCCCCATTTCATACCTTAGTCATTGTTCCACCAAAAATATAACTGAATCCCCTCTGCAGTACATGAATGTATTTCTTTTTGTAGATTGTTAATTCACTACCAGTTATCATTAACCTCGAACTATCATAGTGTAGGAGGAATAATTGTTCAAAGTCTTGAAAATGCATTAGAAATCAATTTACTCAGGAGTGGATAATATTAATGGAATAAAATCTATATCATGAACCCAAAACATCCTTCTTGTGGGATGTGAAGACCCCAAATTCCATCCTCAGAGTCAACATAAATAACATTTTAATGATGTTGTTAAAAAATATGTGTTAAAATGTATAAATTTTGGAATAATCTTTTCTATATTTGATAGTGAGTGGGTGAAACAACTGCATGTTGTTCATAAAAAAATGGTCTCACATTCAAAAATAATTATTATGATGAATTGACTTCAACATGCACCATTACTATATAGAGAGTGTACGTGGACTATAGAATTTTATATTTAGTAACATGGAAGGATAAATTCATCGTACCATATATGGATTGAATACTGGAAAAACACATAAGACAAGAATACTATTGTTTCCTTGATAGATATTAGTGATAAATTCAGATGGTATTCAACCCATATGGTTCCTCAAAAAAACATTTAAATGTCCATTTGGAACATTCTCTATCATGATAATATCATTTGGTATGTTTAATGGACCATAAGCCTTAAAAATATACATGACACATATATTCCATGGTATAGAGGAGGAATTATTATAAATTTTCATTGATGACTTTTCAGTATATGGAATATCCATCGATATTTGACTAAAAATCGCCAGAAATATCTCCATGATGTGAAGAGAAGTGTCTAGTATTGATTTTTTTAAAAAGATACAGTAGGGTTCACGGAGGCAGTGTTATCAGATATTTTATTTAAGTAATGAATGTTCATCCTTCAAGTATAAAAGTGATCAATTATTATATTGATACCACTATATTAAAAGGAATATAAATATTTATATGCTAGGCAGTATTCTATTGGTGATTCATGAATTATTTTTATAAATTTTTCCAACCACGGATGCACTATTCATCGAAGAAATATACAAATAAATTTTATTAAGAATGGAGATGGGAATTCAAGGATTTATAGAAAATCTAGCTAGTTGAACCTATAATCATTTTAAAATATTGGAAAAAAATTCAAATAATTTGAAATGACATCGACATTGTAGTAGGTGCTATTTTAGGGTAGTGTTTCAGCCACATATTTTTCATGATCTAATATTATAGTCACACACTAAATTAATCTCATGTCAGCTACCCAACTACATAGAAAGATCTTATAGATGTTTTTTATGATTTTATACAATTCAATTCCAATATATTTTTTCTTCAAGGTAATTTGGCACATTGATCATTCTATCCTGAAATATTTGATGAATAAAAAGGATAACAATCCAAGACTAATATTTTTAATCCTATTTCTCCAAGAGTTTGACATAATGATTAAGGATACCATATGTAAAGAAAATGTGAACATTTAATTCCTGTCCTAGCTTCCACAATCACTCATATTGGGCGATAATAATATCAATATAAAATTTGAAATTTTTAATGAATCCATTTTTAATAAAAGGGTATAACCCTGGTTATTACATATTGAAAATTTTCAATACATTATATTTTTACACCAATAACTCTCCTACCACCAATGAATTAGATTTTTAGGTGAAGCATGACATTACTAATGGGATGATCCCCCCTTGTTTATGAACTATGCTAATGTATAGTTGTGATATTTCATTCTAGAGGATGAAACACATAATGTTCTATACATGATTGATACATCACCAACAAATAAAAATATATGACCAAAATGAATTGAGGGAAATATCATAAAAGGTGGATATATCATTCCCATGCTACACCAACACTCAATGGATTATTATCAAATCTTTATTAGGTCATAGTGAACTAGAAAAGTTGGAAAAGGAAATGGAAAACATGATTTACCCAATAATGGATGTCGAAATCTATGCAATATAGGGAATAGATTTCATGCGACTATTTCCCAATTTCCATGGATATTAGTATATCATTTTTGGTGTTGACTATGTTTTCAAATGTGTAGAAGATAAGGTTACATGACATGACCTAGAAAAACAAGTCATGAAATTCTTAATTTTTTTTATGATTTGGATTTACTAGTTTACTCATTAGTGATAAGGGAGATCAATAGAATAATTCATATTTTAAAGGTATTCTGGGGAAATATAATATCTGGTATAATATAGGAATCTCACTTCCATCTAAAAACAAGTAGTCAAGTTGATTTTTCAAATTTAGAAATAAAAAAAGCATTGAAATGATTGTAGAAACAAGCCAGAGTGGTTGGAGTTTGTAATTGGATAATTCACCATTATCATATAATAGTGCATTCAAATGACCCATCAGAACCAGTCCTTTCTAATTGTTTTATGGATGACCTTTTAATATTCCATTTAAATTAGATAAATTATCATACTAGGCTATTAGAAACTAAATTTCAAATCTCAAAAAGTTTTTGAAGCTCTGATACTGTAATTAGATTGATAAGAAGAAATCAAAAAATATTTTTAATAAATACAATAATATACTAGGGAAAAATAAATGGCATGTTCAATGGATTGAAAGACAAATCATTATTCCAGAAAATAAGGTTCTTTTGTTCATCTCAATATTAAATTTATTTCCTAGGAAGATGATATCTAAATGGTAGGGACCCTTAACAATCGTTCAATTATTCCATTACTAGACCAATTTAATTAATAAGGATGATGTACCACCATTCAAAGTCAATGGATAATGATTAATAAAATTTCATATACCCTTCTATGGTGGCTATTTCATCATCCTAAAATTGATATGAGCCTAAAAAAATCGTGCTCTCAATGTTAATAGACTAACTATATAATTGGAAAAATAGGATTATTCACTATACGTGATATTAGGTTATAATAATCCTTATGAAATCCTAGTTAATTCCTAGAGATAAATACCAGTGTTGGAACCAAATCTTAGATGAATGTTAAAATTACATGTCTTGTAACCATAAATCAAGACATTTATTTTCAATGTCAAAATTCTTTTAAATTCATAAATAAATGTGGTAAAAATAAAATACATGACATGTATTTTGTTGATAATGTTTTTAAAAACAAGTCATAAACCTAGGGTTGATGATTCAAACCCCCCATCCTACTCAGAAGCCAACCCCTTCCCAGTCCTCCATCTTGGGCATGCACCCAGGACCCCCATCCTTCCATCACACTTGTCCGAACACCCCCTCTGTTGATCCATTTAATCAAAATACCTACAACCAACCATGATTCTGAAAATGGATAAACCCATTATTTTTCTCCATATACCTACATATTTCATGTCTGACCATAATAATATGCCTTCGGTGAAGCTCTCATAAGGTACTACAACTCCCTAACCTCACCACCTCCCATATCTTCCCCCTCCATTGTTGTTACATCCTTGGAGAAGCCCACTGATCATGTAGAGACCCAATCAACCAAAGTGAGTAGTATAGAGACGTGCAGCCACATATTCACTACATCTTCCATTTCTACAACACCATGAATCATCTGGAACTCATTCAATTGAAGGAGAAACCAATATTGTGCAACAAAACCATCTATAATGACTTTGTTTCATACATGTTATCCAGGATGTCATAAAAGCCTCCATATTTCATACATCATTGTGGTACATGAGGATACATATCAAGCACTATATCTAGAGTGAATTTCTACCTTTGAGGTCAAAATAAACAACCTCTTATTAAGAGACAATGGAGGACCTAATGAGACTTTACATTTGAAATTCTAAACTGGCCTTAGAATATATACTAGGGATTTCACCGCATCCCAGGGATTCTATATATTGCAACATGTTCCTAGAAATAATGATTCAAAAGGGATATAGAATATGATATCCAATGATTCTCACACTGAGCATAACCTAAGTATCAAAAAATCCTCCCATAAATGTTGCACAATACTTTTTATCCTATATAGATACGTCAGACATTCCTAGTTTGTCTAATCCTTGAGTCTTGGTAGTGTCAGTTAGATAAATTAAACTATACTCACAACATCCATAGGTGGCCCTTCTATCAACATGGATTTTTAGTTTGGGTTTTATTATATAGACCATTCATAGAAGAAGGTGGGAACATTTATGGGGATATCATTCATTACACCCAAAGAACATCATCTCAGAATTTATAATGTCGCACTAACACTCAATTCTCTTAGTCCTCTGAGGTCCATTATCTTCTAAATTCCACACAAGATGAGGCTTCTGATCATGGATTATGTACATACATATCGGAACCAATAGTAATAGAGACTCATAAATAATCCCCAGTTGGCCATGTTGTAGAAAATACACCACCAACATCCCAAATCTCTATCCCAGTACCCACATCTTCCATCACTATCCAAAACACTACATCACATTTTTCACCATACAACACCACCTACCCTACTGCTGCACACATACTATCTTATCTCGTATATCTATGGGATATGCACTTCTACATAATAGTGAATATGCATCAAATTCCACATCACCTGTGTATCCCTTCCACCATGTTCTCCTAGTTTCAACTCATTCATCACCATCACCATCCCATGTCAGCCCCTCCTCATCTACTAATCATGGCCCATATACAACCATTGATGTTTTACCTTCTATGATAATAGACCCTGCTTCTCATCTTGTAACACCCCGGGTAAATAAAGAATATGACATTTTTATATTTCTCCCTTTTTGTGAATAAAATTTTAATATTAATTTAAAGGGAACACTATTCTTTATGGATTACCCAATACACAACAATGTGTTCCATTTAAATCTTACTTTGCACTATAACAATAAAATAATATTATTTTAAATGGTAGTTAATGCCTAGCCGTTGTAATGGAGGGAATGAACAGAAATAACTACAAAATTATTATATCTGATTGTCAAATATTTTTACATTTTAAAATAAATGTTAGAGGATTAAAAATGTGAATGAATTCAATTTTAAGCGTAAACATTCTAATATTCTTTAGAAGGTCGATTAACTGCCTTTTGATGGCGAACCTCTTTTAAAACCACTTTTTGACAATTTTATGTGTTATATTTGACAAAATAAAATTCTTCTTTAGAATCAAGACATCAAAATTTACATTGTGTAATTTTTTGGTATCTTTTCGATAAAGTTCATTTTTTAATGAATAGTGAAAAATGTTGTATTTTAATTCAAAACCCCTTTTTAATCTAATTTATTTATATGATTAGATTATATTTTGAATTTTTTTCAATGTAAAATTAGAATAGATTTTTACCATTTAATCCAATAGTGGTCATTGAATTAATTTCACTTTGAAATTGGACTTAAACTAGTGTCAATCTTTTAATAGATATTGTTTCTTAAAAACACGCTATTTGTTTTGACAGCGGGAATTAATTATTAAATTAATTAATGCAACTTATATGTTTTGAATATTTTAAAATAGACATCATTTTTGAGTTCTGAATATCAAATATACCTTAGGGTGAATTTTTGGTATTTTTCTGAAAAACTTCAATTTTTGATGAATAGTGAAACCACTAAGTGGTAGTTAAGGAAACTGATTTTTCATTTTAATGAAACTTTTCCACCTCTGTGTTTTGAATTTAAAAAATCATACATACATGGTTTTCATTAAGAAGTAACATGTGGTTCAATGGGATTAAAATAATTTTTTGGTGAATAGTAACTTTTATGATCTTAATCGCGATTAGATGTAATTAGTGTAATTTAATGTAAAAATAATGTTTTAATAATATAAAATGACCTAGACACATGTCATAACCTCATTGGATGTGTCATTACCGACAAAGAGGATCCATGGGTCAACTTGGGGACCCCATGGAGCCACTTTGGTTGGAAAATGTCATAAATAACTTTTTATTTAAAGTTAAAATAAAAATGTCACAACCATGAGATGTTTCACTAAAACAATTTTTAAATGGGTTTATACAAGTCATATATTTGACTATAAATAATAATTGGAAATATAAAAATATTTTCTACATCATGATATTTTTTAATAATTTTTAGACATTAAATAAGTTAAATTATCTATGACATGATGATGATGCAGCGATTACCTCATTAATAAAGGATTTAAATAAATTGAAAAGATAATGTTAAACCTATATCATACACTTGTCAAAGACCTTTTGGATGAGTATATTTCGAACCATTACCACCTTATCCTCGAAATAAATCAATTTGGGACCTTCAAAATATGAAACTCATTTGAAAATAAAGTAACATTTTGTAACTTTCCAAGAATGTCCCTCCTCTCCTCTTATAAAAGGCACCCACCTCTACCACCTTACCCAAACCTCTCAAGCCTTTGGATCAGACAACCCCTGCTCATTTTGCCTCTCCACATCCCTCTATTACTCTTATAAGCCTCACTTTGGGTAGAAGTCTTCGCATGGAAGCCTTTGAGCTCAAACCAAAAGGAGTTACCTGATTTTAAGGCAATGTCTTCACTTGAGTCCTTTTGTTTTATTTTGCTTCTCCAAACCCCTAAACTATTTTTATTCATTTCTTTTGTAACAACTACGGTATCTTAAATATAATATAATGTTGTTATAATAAGGATTCTAGCTACAATTACACACACCTACATCTAATGGTTAAAGAACATACTGTTTCCGTGGATAGCGAATTTATGCCTCACGAAACGATGATTGTTCAATATTCATCTAACACTTTCAAAGGTGGCCATTAATGTGTCACTATATTTATATATGAAATATATTATGATTATTTTTTACTTATTCTTCTGCATTTTTCATTTATGGTATACCATTATGGTTTCCATTATGGGTAAAGGCGATATCTTCATTTTAAGAAGTGCGGACTACCGCCCCCTCAAAGTGATTTGATTCGTTAATGCCATATGTGGGACGTATAAAGGATGTAATTAATGATTTTATATAGGATATTATACTGGAATTATAATATACCATTATATCATTATGATTCCATTTCATAAAATACGAAATAGAAATGAAAGTAGTGTTCTTGCGTACGTACGGCTTACCGTCTCCATGAACGGTGCATTTCATTTCATTCCACTCAACGTTATGTAATATTATAAACGAATATATATACTGGATATATATGATATATATGATATCTAAATCATGATTATAACTCTGGATATAATGGATACATGAACAACTTGTTATTATAAAGTGTTTATTTTTTACTCAAGTACCAATGATCATTAAAACGACCGTTAATAACTGAAATAATTACATAGTGTTAATGACTTGGTATTAAGTGATATAAAAGGAATAATGACCTTGAAAAAGGTTCTTAAACAAGTATAAATTATATCATGTTTATTATTCAGGAGCATAAAGAAAGATCGAGTGAAGTCGGACATGAGGTATGGGACTTCGTCTCAATCTCCTTTCATTGAGGCATATTTTGTTTTATACACAACCTTCTTTTATATGGTGTATAAACCCCTTTGACTTTTACATTTATCAAAAAGGAATATTTTTTATACGAATCATTTACTAAACAAAAAAGGGAATGTTTTTGTCGTACGTATGCGGCGACAACGATTTCTCTGCCACCGTGACCATTATTTGAGTTTCTGCTTCCTCTAAAAGTCATACCATTTTTTTAAAGAAAAATAAATACCCTGTTTTAATTTTCTTTTATTTTGGTATTGAAAATGGTTTTCATAATGTTTTTATTATATCAATGTGTTTTATTGATATCTTGTGATTGAAATTTGGAAATTTTATGTTTCCTTTATGTATGTTTTATATAATACGATTATGTTATGGTTTAGGGGCATTATTATAAATACGGGTGGTTCCATGATAAACTAAGGGCAGGTGAGCCCGATATAACTCTCCAATGCATTAGGTAACACAAAAGGGTGAAACGTTAAGGTTTCTCTGATGATATTTAGAGAATATACTGTGATGGGTCTTCCAAACGTAATCAAGAGGGTTACTCCCTTCGTAAGAATGTTATGAATGCCTCAAGTTACCCTTATGTCTTATGATTTCTATGATTTCTTCATGATTTGATGAGTTATATTAAAGTGCTTATGTTTTATGGTTAAAGTATGATTTCATTATTATGTATATATGTACCCATGTGTCCTTTCCATATTTTTATATCCCATACTGAGCTTTTTATGCTCATCCCATGTTTTTGAAATGTTTTTCACATGTCAATGGATAGGTACATGATATGATGATATTGTCAAGGAAGTTTCAATAAAGAATCCATGTTTTATTTTAAATATGTTTCCGTTTATGGGATAAATTAATACTATCTTTTATGTAACCACTTTGTTTAAATGTGGAATGTATTGCAATTTTTATGTTCTAATTCTCTAAAACTCTAAACCTTAAAAGATCATCAATGTGTAATCTTGTAATAACTCAATATTAAGTAAGGTTAAATGTTGGGGCCTTATAGTTGGTATCAGAGGTAGGTTTAGATAACCTTAGAGGTTAGTGTATTCCCTAAGCATAAGTGACAATACCATTATGGTTAGGATTTCAGAAAGAGTACTAGTTTTAGATAATGTGAATGAGTAATTATATCTTAGTGTTTACCTTACTCATTAGTACACGATGGTTTTGTTGATATACTCACACTGACATTTCTGTTTTTAGTGAATGGATGTATCTAGAATGCACCAAAGAGACAACATGTTTGAAGGAAACTGTGGTGGTTCTCTGATTAATATACTAGACAAAATGGGGGATTCAGTGAGGAAACTCGTGGTTGTTCTAATCCAACTATCAATAAGTCATGATCAACCACATGAACCTTGGTGTGTTCTGTAATGCATCATGTATGAGATGACCAATCGATGTGGAAGTTCAGGTAATAATTATAATGGTAACCATTAGAGTTTATATGATCCATACATTTGAGGTAATTTTGGGTTATTATATGTTATGATGTAAAATGAAAGGCATGAGATAAACTTGAGGTTAAAATATGTTATGATTATTTTTGAAGATTTTATCTCGTTTTGGGGAATGTTTTAAGAATTATATAGTTTTGGAAAAAGGACAACATGCAGACCGTGTGACAACCCGTCACGTCGGACAGAGCTGCGGGAATCAAACCCACAACAAAAGTGCGACTCGTATTTATCATCTACCACTGTACTACGTGAAGTCCCTGGTTAGTTTGACTAATTCTTTTTAGTTATATTATTATAGGAATTAAGATTAGGTTTATTTTGGGTTATCTATGGAAATGATTAACCTATCATTGAGGATATGTGATTAGGGTAATTACATTTCAATATGAAATACTAAAAATATTTGGGTTTCAATCTTAGTTTGGTTTACCTTGAATAATTTTATGGAAAAATTGTTTATCAAATGGTCCTCGTTGAACTTTGGGTTTTGTTGGACAAATTTTAGAGATTATGAATAGATTTTATTTCTATAAAGGGTTATCCTTTTCTGTATTATCTTATAATGTACTAACCTTTTTGGTTTTGGTTTTGGTTAAAGTCAAAAGACACGTGAATTATATAGTTATCTTTTTTGGATTAGGTGATTCTCTATAAGTTGATTATAGTACTCTTAATGTGAACAAGTCTTCATAAATACTCATCTTTTGGAGAAAATTTGAGTTTTTTCAAGAAATCTAATAAAAGTTGAAAGTCAGCATGATAAGTAATTATGTTTCCTTATGAATAAATTCCTCAATAAAAAGTAACTTAAAAAAAAATTGTCTATTAAATTTTCCTTCTGGGGAATCAAATACCGTTTAACCCATCACAAGTTTGTGATTTTCTTGTGGTCAACTTTCTCCTAAACATGTTTTCTATCACTCCCCATCAGAATATGACCCTATGTTTTCTCCTCCATGTCCATGTTTTCCTACATGGAATCCTAGTATGGGTTAACTCGGGTGACCCTTGTACTTATATTTCTTTATTTTAAAGTGATTGTTTTACCGACTCTTGTTCCGATGTGGGACTTTCAAGGATGTTTCCGAGCACAATTTTGAAATTGCGAGGACGCAATTCCCAAAATGGTGGAAGGATGTAACACCCCAGGTAAATAAAGAATATAAAATATTTATATTTATCTATTTTTGTGAATAAAATGTTAATATTAATTTAAAGGGAACGCTATGCTTGATGGATTACCCAATACACAATAATGAGTTCCTTTGAAATCTTACGTTGCGCTATAACAATAAAATAATATTATTTTAAATTTTAGTTAAAGCCTAGGAATTGTAATGGAGGGAATGAATAAAACCAACTACAACATTATTATATATGTTTTTCAAATATTTTTACTTTTTATAATAAATTTTAGAGGATTAAAAATGTGAATGAATTCAATTTTAAGCGTAAACATTATAATATTATTTTGAAGGTCGATTAACCGCCTTTTGATGGAGAACCTCTTTTAAATCCAATTTTTGAAAATTTCATGTGCTATATTTGAAAAAATAAAATTCTTCTTTAGAATCAAGATATCAAAATTTAATTTTTGTAAATTTTTTGTATCTTTCCGATAAAGTTCATTTTTTAAGGAATAGTGAAAAATGTTGTATTTTAATTCAAAAAATATTTTTAATCTAATTTATTTATATTATTATATTATCTTTTTAAATGTTTTTAAATTAAAATTATAATATAATTTTACCATTTAATCCAATAGTGGTCTTTGGAATTAATTTTACTTTGAAATTGGAATTAAACTACTGTCAATCTTTTAATAGATATTGTTTTTTAAAAACACGCTATTTGTTTTGCCATCGGGAATTATTTATTAAATTAATTAATTTAACTTATATGTTTTGAATTTTGTAAAATAGACATCATTTTTGAGTTCGGAATATCAAATATAGCTTAGGGTAAATTTTTGGTATTTTTCTGAAAAACTTCAATTTTTGATGAATATTGAAACCGCTAAGTGTAGTTAAAGAAACTGATTTTTCATTTAAATGAATCATTTCCACCTCTGTGTTTTGAATTTCAAAAATCCGACATACATGGTTGTCATTAGAAAGTAAAATGTGGTTCAATGGGATTAAAATAATTTTTTGGTGAATAGTAACTTTTATGTTCTTAATCGCGATTTGAGATAATTAGTGTAATTTAAGGTAAAAATAATGTTTTAATAATATGAAATGACCTAGACACATGTCCTACCTTCATTGTATGTGTCATGACCGATCAAGAAAATCCATGGGTCTACTTGGGGACCCCATGGAGGCAGTTTTGTTGGAAAATGACATAAATAACTTTTTATTTAAAGTTAAAACAATAATGTCAGAAGCATGAGATGTTTCACTAAAACAATTTTTAAATGGGGTTATACAAGTCATATATTTGACTATAAATATTAATTAGAAGTATAAAATGATTTCCTACATCATGATAATTGTTTTATAATTTTTAGACATTAAATAAATTAAATTATTTATGACATCATGATGATGCAGCGATTACGTCATTAATAAAGGATTTAAATAAAATGAAACGATTATGTTAAAACTATATCATACACTTGTCAACGACCAATTGGATGAGTATATTTCTAACCCTTACCACCTTATCCTCTAAATACATTAATGTGGGACCTTTAAAATCCGAAACTCATTTGAAAATAAAGTATCATTTTGTAACTTTCCAAGAGTGCCCCTCCTCTCCTCTTATAAAAGGCCCCCACCTCTACCACATTACCCACACCTCCCAAACCCTTGAATCGGCCAAAACATGATTATTTTGCCTCTACATATCCCTATATTACTCTTATAAGCCTCACTTTGGGCATAAGTCTTACCAAGGAAGTCTTTGAGCTCAAACTAAAGGGAGTTACCCAATTTTAAGGTAATGTCTTCACTTGAGTCCTTTTGTTTTATTTTGATTATCCAACCCCCTAAACTATTTTTTACTCATTTATTTTGTAACAACTCCAGTATCTTCAATATAATAGGATGTTGATATATTAATGATTTGAGCTACACTTACACACACCTACATCTAATGGTTAACGAACATACTGTTTCCGTGGATGGTGAATTTCTGCCTCACGAAATGATGATTGTTCAATATTCTTCTAACACCTTCAAAGGAGGCAATTAAGATGCCAATATATTTATATATGATATATAATATATTTATGTTTTAATTAGGATTCTGTATTTTTCATTTATGGAATACCTTTATGGTTTCCATTATGGGTAAACGCGATATCGTCATTTTAGGAAGTGCGGACTACCGCCCGCTCAAAGTGATTTGATTCGTTAATGCCATATGTGAGACGTATAAAGGATGTAATTAATGATTTTATATATGATATTATACTTTAATTATAATATACCATTATATAATTATGATTCCATTTCATAAAATACGAAATAGAAATGAACGTAGCGTTCATGCGTACGTACGGCTTACCGTCTCCATGAACGGTGCATTTCATTTCTTAACTCTAAACGTTATATAATATTATAAATGCATGTATATAATGGATATATATGATATATATGATATATATGATATCTACATCATGAGTATAACTCTGGATATAATGGATACATGAAAAAATTGTAATTATAAAGAGGTTATTTTTGACTCAAGAACCAATGATCGTTAAAACGACCGTTAATAACTTAAATAATTACATAGTGTTCAGGACATGGTAATAAGTTATATAAAATGAATAATGAACTTTAAAAAGGTTCTTATGCAAGTATAAATTAACTTGTGTTTATTATTCAGGAGGTTAAAGAACGATAGAGTCAAGTCGGACCCGAGGTATGGGACTTCAACTCAATCTCCTTTGATTGAGGCATATTTTGTTTTATTCACAACCTTTTTTTATACGGTGTATAAACCACTTTGACTTTTATATTTATTCAAAAGTAATATTTTTTTTATGAAGCGTTTCCTAAACGATAAAAGTGAATGTTTTTGTCGTACGTATGCGGCGACAACGGCTTCTCTGCCGCCATGACCATTATTTGAGTTTCGGCTTCCTCTACAAGCCATACCGTTTTTTTAAAAGAAAAATAAATACCCTGTTTTAATTTTATTTTATTTTGGTATTGAAAATGGTTTTCATAATGTTTTTATTATATAAATGTGGTTTATTGATATCTTGTGATTGAAATGTGTAAATTTTATGTTTCCTTTATGTATGTTTAACGTGATACGATTATGTTATGGTTCATGAGAATTATTATGATGACGGGTGGTTCCGTGATAAACTGACGGCGGGTGAGCCTGATATAGCTCTCCAATGCATTGTGTAAGACGAAGGAGTGAAACGTTAAGGTTTCTCTGAAGAGATTTAGGGAATATACTGTGATAGGTATTCCAATCATAACCAACAGGGTTACTCCCTACATAAGAATGTTATGAATGCCTCAAGCTACCTTTATGTCTTATGATTTCTATGATTTATTCATGATTTGATGAGGTATGTTAAAGTGCTTATGTTTTATGCATAAATTATGATTTCATTCTTATGTATATATGTTCCCATGTTTCCTTTCCATATTTTTATATCCCATACTGAGCTTTTTATGCTCATACCAAGTTTTTGAAATGTTTTTCACAGGTCAAGGGAAAGGTACATGATATGATGATAGTGTGAGGGAAGTGTCAAGAAAGAATCCATGTTTAATTTTAAATATGTTTATGTTGATGGGAAAAATTAATAATATATTTTATGTTACCACTTTGTTTAAATTGGGAATGTAATGCATGTTTTATAATCTAATTCTATAAAACTCTAAACCTGAAAAGCTCCTCATTGTATAATCATGTAATAACTCAAGATTAAGTATGCTTTAAGGTTGGGGCCTTAAACATCTAATGTACCTTCCAAATAAGGCATGCTGGGGTAAGGGACCTGTTTCCACCCAATCCACAATGTTAAATATTATCGATCTATCTTCTATAACCAGAACCACACAATGGATCATTACATCCCCACCACCCACCATTTTGATATTTTAGAGCACCATGACACAATCATATGTTGCTGACCACCCAAACCCATCCACCATCACAACTATTGAAAATTTGGGGTAGTTTCATTCACACTAAGTTTAAGAGTATAATTATTATGATATGAATAGTAACATTGATTTTTCAAAGCGTACCCTAGTTACCTCCACTGATTATTGTATACATCAATAATGATGATCAATGTTTATAATGTTTGAGCTTCCCTTATTGATGTATCATTGAAATTCATTTTTATTTATGTGAGACTGATTTTTATCCATTTTAATAATATTATTTTGATTATCATAACACATAATGGTATCCATATTTAGAACCTTTGTTATATCTATGGTTATTTGTGAACAAGTTCCCCCATCTGTCCTTGTTCGGTGAGTGACTCATCACCAAGTAAAGGTCATGCACCTAGTCAAGGTCATGCACCATGTCCATGATCTTTCCCTTGAGATTCCTATTTAGTAACCACCACCAAAGTAGATAAAAATTTCCTTCCACATAAAATATGTTCATGTCACATTCCTTATGTGATCAATACTTTAAAAATACAATATTATCTAGAGGAAACATCAATTAGTAACTATAAGTGATAATGGATAAATTGAGAAGATTAGAGAAACTTCATGATATTTTTATACATCCATCAGGATGACAGCATCATTTGTTAGCGATTTATGGGAGGAAAACCATGTTTCATTTGATTCAATTTCTTTGCAGTTATTCTTTTTTCTGGATCATCCTTTGAACACTTCTTTTCATGAGTCCCATTGATCTTTATTGTAGACTCTTTCCTACTGGTAAATAAAATCTATTACTTTTCTTTTCATACTATACATCTTCCTATCTAACAATATACAAAATCATTCTACCATATCGTCTAATGCTTTATATAGTGAATTATTTTTATTTATGACACATTTTGTATGTATCTAAATTCCACAAATCAGGTAAGCTAAATATTCCACATGAAAAGTCAGTCAATACATATTTCTCTCAATTCCATCGAATTTAACTTTCCAATAGCCATAAAATTTATCTGAGATTTATTTTTCAATAATTCTCCCTAAATAATTCAACTAATAGTATAGTTATTATCTTCATAATGAACCATGTCTGTTTTTCATCAGTATCACATTAGATACCCTTAAATGTTTTCCTTCTCTCATTTGTATGGGAGAAAATTATAAATTTCAAAGTATTGATTAAAGATGAAACTAATTCAACCGATTTAAATTAATAAATTAATTGTTTAAATTTTTATAAATCCATTTTTTTTTTCAATTTAGACTTTTAGAATGATTTTCTGAGATTAGTTATTTTACTCAAAATTTGAAATTTTTTAAAATACTAATAATTAACATATGACTTCATTTTATAGCCTTTGTGTTTGCTAGTTTACATCATTTACCCCCATTATAGCTAGAAATATGATACTGTAGTTTCATAATTTTTTTTGGAATATTTATTGAGTGACACTTGGGACATGTAGACCTATCGTAACATTCATTGAGATCTTATTGGGGCTTTGAAAGAACAAATTAAATTCTAAAATTATTGAGGAAATATTTTTTGTGCCACTTTTTCTGGGGAAAATCATACACCATTCCTTTATTAAGACAATTTTTTAATAAATCAACATATAGGATACATTTATACATTTCTGATTATCCCCTCAAACACTACTATTTGTATAATTCATAACTTTCAATTTATCAAGCTTGGAGGTTGTTTTTCATTTCAACAAAAACTAGATGATTCTACTATGGATATTTATTGTGTTGCAGAAAATATTGTTCGACTATGATCTATGCGCACATTGTGTTATTTATAATATTTCACATTCCTATGATAATATTAATAGAAAATGAAAAGGGGATTTGGTTTGTGTATTATGATGGTTAAAATCACCAATTACATACCGACGAATACCCTAAAGAATTATATTTTGATAGAGGATAGAAGTGAGATCTGACCTAGAATTTACATAAAAAAATTCACAAGAAATTGAAATGAATATAATACCCATAATTCACTTAATTGATATATATACATGTATCAAACACGAACTTATGGATTCATGGAATTTATTGGCCATATATGAGTCATTTTATTACACTTCTCATGATATTCATTCATTATACTCCAATGTCTTCCCTATTTTTAGCTAAATTTTCCGAATTTATACACCTTCGCACAGCTTCAAATCCAGTAGAACCTTATTGCTATGGCCTTATGATTGATATTATATTTGTCTTTATTAAGAGTAGATGATATAAACATTGAAATCTTATGATTAGGATCATGTACTTCAGGAATGTTCTTAACTCAAGATTCATTTTACCTCGAGTGATGAGAGAAAACTCATTGTGAGGTAAATTTGACATTGGTATAGAGTTCAAGGGTCAATAATGAAATTTTATTTAAATGATTACATATTTGATTAATGAATTGAGCTATAAGTCTTGCTTAATTTTCTATGTAGGGATGATTCTAAAGACTGATATTTTCTACATAAAAATAGTCTTTTTTTATATTGAATGTTTCCTCTTTTTAAAATTACATTACCATTCGAAATCCTTATTGAGATTTTTTTTCGTGAGGATATTTAATTGTTTGAGTGTGGGGGAATTTGATATTATTAAAATCATATATACATTTTAATGTCATTTTATTAATGATTTTCAATGATTTACGCAATAACACACCAGGTATGTGTTTTTATTTCAAGAAATAGTATTAAAAGGATTGAATTGAAAAATGATGAAGTGAAACAAAATTGGCTATTGCACACCATGAAACAACATTACACGACGTGTAGTATCATTTCAAAAATTTCTTCATGTTGTGATGAAAACACGTGAAAAAATTCATGTTCTTCAGAAATTGAACAACATGACTCACCAATATATGTCATATATCATTTGAATTTAATTCAGGAATTCATGAATAATCACAATGGAAGATAAATGTTGCATCTCTTAGACACAAATCTCTAAAAGAGAAGAATTTCACAATCTACAACTGAGATTAACATGAGATTCATGAAGATTAAAAATTCATAGAGAAAACTCATATCAATATTATATGATGTGAAAAAACATTAAAACTCATGTAATATCAAAATTAATTACATAAAATAGCACACCACCAACAAAATTGATGACCGACTTCTCAGATTTATCTCATTTTACCTCTCATGTCTATTAATTCTCCTTGAACTCCCTCTCACAAACATCATATATTCTCAATTACTTTCACTGTTTCAACTTAATAAATGCACCATGGAACGATTTTTATGACTTTCCACATCCATTTTTCATCCCCAACATCGTGCTACACATGTTGATCAATTCACCAATGAATATTTTCATTATTCTTGTAGTGAATTCTCATTTTATTATCGAATAAACATTAATTATTTAATTGGTTTTGATTCATGATTTACATTTCTGATACAAGATTGAATGTTTAGTAATTGGTTAATAAAAATCCTTGTTTCATTCTCAATTGTTTAATCTCATTCCCTGTTTCCATGAGAACTATTTTTGAAATTTATTATCAATTTGTGATCGATTGTTCCACTAGTAGCTAAATCGGTTTGCATAGGGACAGAGAGTAGGGGTGATTGAATCTAGTTTGTCATTAATTCTTAATAAGGTAATTTTATGTAATAGTAATCTGGTTATAGAATAATTTTCAATCCAATTTGATTAAGTGACATTGACAACAGAAAATTTGAATGAATTAACTTTACAAAATTATAGTAGAATATTCTACAACCCATTTCCTATGACACTTTCTTCCATATAATATATGGTTTATTAATCCATATTACATTTATCACTCAATGAAGGAATAATTTTCTCCTAAATAGATCTATTTGTCTTGACTGTAGCCAACTAGTGACCACTTTTTTTCTTCACAGCCAAAAGAATTGAACCATATGAAGTAATAATTAAATATCATCCGTTCAAAAGAACCCTAAAATTGATATTGATCACATCCATATCATTGATCCTAAACACCATTATATTAGTTTTATTTTTTAGAAGCTTAATAAAATTCCCGAGGACACTTACCCAAAAGGGTTCTATTCCTTAGATTATGTTATCAAGCTCTCAATCCTTGAAGGATCAACATAGAACTATCATTACACCCTTCCTTAGTAAAAAATGTATTCTAGAAAATAATAATTTGAATATAACCGTATACCATGTGAATAAAACGAAACATGTGGGTGTGCCACATCTTAAATAGTTATTTTCAATGATGAACTCCAAAAATAGAAATTAGATTCTCTAAATTATTCTCCCCATATGTTTTTGACATAAGAATTTTGTTTATAAAAAAACCATGAACTGATTTATGAACACTATGTCAATTAAACCAATGAACACGTGCGAGGAATTCATAAAAATAAATTATTTAGAAAATATAACATAATTTTTAATGAAACGTTAGAATGTGGTTTTCTGAATATACTAATATTTCACCTACATTTTATGGTATAATAACAACATTTCAATATTTTAAAAACACTAATCGACTTTATACTGACTGAATAAATCATTAATATATAGAAGTGTATTGTCTTTGTCAAATAACACATAGCTAAATTGATGATAATTGATACAAGAATGAAAAATAATACCATTCTTCTTTAGAAATAGAAAACGATCACACCCTGGTGACAAAAATTTCTATATAAATCCATACTACCAAATATGATCGATATATACCCATATCTCTCACAACGTAGATGGATTTATCCTATATAGACAAAACGAGATCAATGAATCACTAAACATTAGATCTATTGAAAACAATTTCTTCTATCAAGTTTTTAATTCCACTTCCACCTCATGAAATACATTACGATAGTCCTATATAATGATGGAAAACACTATTGGTTTAACTTTTGATGAAATAAATATGATGACAAATATCATGGAAGATATGGGTATAAAATTCCTCTAATCAATTTAAGGGTCATTGATTGACTTGAACATAGAATATATGTGAATAGAAATAGAGAACAAAATATATCTCCTGAATTTTTCCATAATATCCTATAATGAATAAATATAGATCGTTCCAAGGATGATGTCATATGGTTGTATCCCTAAATATATTAATTCCTCACAAGTAATGTTCTTCACCGAAACTATCTCGTAGTTACTATATACATCTTATAGATAATATCAACATAAAACTATATTTATCAATGAAATTGTAATTGGAATACTCACTATCTCAATTATAAAATCAATGACATGTAATGTTTCATTTATTTCTATGTATGTCATGAATTAAACAAAGAACTCACCCTTGAAGAAAAAAAATTGGTAACAAAAATTATATTAGATCACCTAGTAATAGAAACTCCTTTGAATATAGTTCAGCATAGCCTACTCAATTGCATATATGAACCTTATGGGGACCAAAAAATGGATGCTTTTTACATTCTAAGGATGAGAATAATGTCATGGATCTCATCTAATCTCTTTGTCTCCATTATATTTATCAACATATAGAACACTACGTTTCAGTTACCTTGGTTGAAACATCATCAAATGTGGAACCATAATAAGGACACATGTTTCATACATCCTACATATAATGATCTGTAACTATCACAATTTGTTTCTTATCATCCATAAGAAAAAAATGTATATGAGCCCTTGAAAGGGTATAGAGAACTTCCATTACATTGAAGAAATAATATGATGATGGATGGAAGCTGCCACTATATTTATAAAATCATGTTAGTCTATGAAATATGGAACACCATACCATGAAACATCAAATTGATGAATCATAATCACTCCCTTCTCTTGATAATCCAATTCTAGCCAACATATTCTCATTAATATATACACTTTTCCACACCTCAAGATGCATTGATATCACAAGAGGGGTGACCATACATTTTATATATGGATCAATGCTTCCCAAATTTTTTATTTCATAACATCCTCATTTAGAAATATGTTTTTTTGAAAAATGGATATGGTTCTAGTAATGGATCCTAACATTCCACATGACGGAGATCACCAATTGAATGGTAATAAACTCCTAAAAAAATTCCACATTTTAGTCAATTAATGATTATCTACCATGAACTATTCTCAAATATTATCCCATTAGAAATTATAATCCTAGATGTACCCTATTTATAAGAACATAAACATCCTTTATTCTCAACATAACATAATCATGGCCAATAAAACATAGTTCCCCTTCTGATCAATGATAAAACTGAAGGTTATTTATTCCTCCATCAAATAGTACTCTATCATTAATTATTAAATATGCCTCTCATACATTAATACCCTCTATATTATAGACTTTCGTAATGTCCCCATCATTAACATATAATTTTCGATGATCATCTACGAATACATACTGATCACATTCAAAGAAAACCTAACAATGACATCAAATTGCAGTCATAACTACAAAAGAAACAACTATTAGGTATGCCTAAACCTAGATTATGGAATATAAATTTTTTATTCTATATATTATTTATTATATCATAATCCAAGCCCAATGGTATGACCATAAAATACACATTTGAAAAAATGAATGGTCCATGATTTTTTCATAGCTCTGTACTCCGCAACTAGTATCACTTTAGTTAATAGTATAAATAAATATAAATTTCATCAAATCAGATCACAGGGTACCTAAAAATATAAGTCCTTGAATGTTTTCCTTTTAATATTACTTTCTAAAAAATCTTAAATCATTTTATTATAATCCATTGTACTCCTCCCTGATTACTACCTCTAAAATATATCATAACCCTAAACCTAAACCTTTGATAACACTCTACCATGACCCCTTCACCCCATAGATACCCCTCCTAGTTCAGTAATGATTGAAGGGGTTTAATTACCATCAAATCCATTCTTCCATAGTTCATATTATATTTAAAATTAATGAAGGAATATCATAAAAACATATGGAAGGCATTACCCCTAATTTTTGAAAATTGAGAATGATAAGTAAAAACACAATGTAACACTTGTTAATGATAAATGTAAAATATCCCAAATATACGAATTTAATTTCATACAAATTAATAACTATAAAAAAACTAAATTTACCAAATTCAAGTCATTCCTAGTGTCCTAGAATCACAAATAGTTCATGAAAAACAATGAGATTGGAAATTTTATATTCACCCCCATACATTTCAATATAACCTGAAAAAATGTTCACATATGCATTAGGTGAGTATTACATGTATATTGAGTAAGATTCTCTCTATAGCCTCCCAAAAATATGAAACTGAGATAATTATAAAGAGAAATGAATATAAAGTGAAGATAACTCATCAAAAACTTATATATAATAAGTACTTATCCTATCATTCCTATATATCACTACGTATCATATATATGTGAACATATATAAAAATATAAATAAATTTATCCCACTACTACTTACCCACTATTTTTATTATCTTCCCAAAAATTTCCAGTCCCTTGCCATCTCCCTCCAAAAGAAACCATCTTAGTGACTCATATGCTAATTTACCATAAAATTAATCTCATATAACAAATAATCCTAAAATTACATACCATAAATCCATAAATCAAATAATCTAATCGTACCATCCCTCATCTCTAGATAGTAATTGAATGGTTTTATAGAGAAAGAACATTTCATATGTCATGTATCACACCAAAATCAATTAATTCTCATACACATCAAACATGTAATAATCCCAAAGAAGCAATATCTAAATATTTAAATACGTGAAGTAACAATAATCCATTTTATACCTCTAAACATATGTGGGGAAATATATAAAATCTTTATACGAATACATTGTACATTCAGGATAAGAGTTAGGTTGTTATCCATCTATTCCTTGCAAACCGAGATGTTCAAGAAAACACCCTCTCAGCAACCATTGGGTTTCATTTGAACTATTGACATGGGTGGGGTAATATAATAAGTCAAGAAAACATTCAAGATATAATATAAATGACTACTACAATTTTAGAATTTTCCATGTTTCAGGAAAAACTAAAAAATCAATACCCGAAAACCCAACATCCACTTCAATGTAATATATATCATATAAGAATAATGTCATTCAAGAATAGTATAATTTATTCCTTTATTTCCATTAAAAATTAAACTTTTCATTAATAATATCAATATCAATTAGTTAAATTTATTACCTATATGATTTAATTAACCACCATTATATGTCTATATCCTCCATGAATATTTTAATTGATTGCATGGTTCATTATGATCATTAACATTTTCATTTCAATAAACTTTCCTTCCACATCGCTTGATATATTTTTAATCATTATCATCCAAATAATATGGTACTCTAACAATCATTAGTTATTAATAATCCCTAAAAATAAATATTCCTCATGTAGTGGGTAATGGAATAAATAAAATTTTGTTCAATATAGAGTAATCAAGAGGTGGTGAGTTGAGTATCTATAAAAAACTTTGTTTAAAAGTATTCTTAAAATTTCTCCCCAATAAATTACAATACAACCTAATTTATCAATATAATATGCTTACGAAATTTTAAATGATTGAATAAATTTTAAGAAGATTGATTAATTCTCATTAATATTAATATTAGTTATTAACAATACTTTTTAAGTTATTCTAATAAGGAATAATAATTATAACGTATTTTAAAGATTATCTATCGAAGTATGTTTACTGATTTCTAAAGTAAATAGTAAAACAATGAAATATAAATTAAACAGCACAATGACAATAAAACAAGGGGTTCAGCCTCAGGCCAAGACCTAATCCACTCCAATAGGTGATCACCTAAAACCAAGAAGTTTATAAAAATAAACTGGATCCATAACCTAGATCTGGGTTACCAACAATACACAAGACAATCTAGGTCACACGAACTCTTCCATAGTTCATTGTGGGTATGAACAAACTGGTCACACATGGAACTAATCCACACATATATTTGGGAATACACAATTTTTGAAAGATTTATGAGAAATTATATCTTGTAACCATTAGTTTTATGCATGAGATAGTGCATGTTTTTTACACACACACACACACACTGCTTGAATGATAAAAATAATACACAACAGAACATAAATAATGAGATAATTTTAGAAGGGATCTGAGTGTCAGTATATACAGCTCTAGACTTCTACAATGATGAGAATGTAGAAATAGAGTCCCATTATGGATAACAGGGTATCATAATTTATCTAGATCTAGTTCATGTTCTTATTAGAGTTGACGTTGTGAAAATGATCTCGATTATAGGATTCGAGTATGCTTTGTTTGTTCTTCAGCAGTGTCAGGTTGCATGTAACGATTATTCATCCATGAATGATCATACATCTTCATTATCGCACACACACTATTATTTTCTATTTTCACTATTCTCAACTTTGTCACATATTTTTCTTATGTCCACATTGTCCTTTTTATTCTTATATTGCATGTGTTGGAGCCAACAATATGCAGTTATTCTACACCGCGTACCTCATACTATTAGGTGACCTGTCTAAACAGATACATTAATTATGTTACTGCATTTGAAACATTCAAATATGACCATTAGAATTAAAATTGAATAATGTCAAAACATAATAAAAAATGATATCACATTCTGTCTGGAAACAGTGTCTTCATGATGTGGTGACTCCATAAAATGGTGTGTTGTATTGAGATCATGAATCGATAGCACAGATGAATTGTTTTATCAATGTGTATAATCACGGTGTCTAGATGGTCACAGTGTCTTGATGGAAACATTGTCTGGATGGTCATAGTGTCTGTATGGTCACTGTAGTTAGATGGTCACAATGTCTGAATGGTCGTGGTTACTGGATGGTTACAGTGTATGGATGGTCATAGTGTCTGGATGGTCATGGTGTCTAGATAGTCATAGTGTCTATATGGTCACGGTGTCTGGATGGTCACTATGTCTGGATGGTCACAGTGTATGGATGGTCACAGTGGTTGGATGGTCACGATGTCTAGATAGTCACGGTGTTTGGTTGGTCACGGTGTCTAGTTGATCACGGTGTCTAGATGGTCAAGGTTTCTGGATAATCACGGTGTCTGGGTCCTTTTATAGAAAAACATAGTCGTTGACAGACTCACGGTTTCTCAGACTTAGCCAGATATTTGTATACAGACATAAATAGTGATATTCAATGAATGGATTTGACTTAATCATTTATCAAGGATATCCATTATTACACATACTCAAAATAGTTTACAATCATTAAACATATCACTGATGATATTTGATAGGTTTATTTAATGCATGAAAAATCAAATCATCTATACATATGATATTAGATAGATTAAATATGATTATCATGATTTACTCAATTTATAGGATTTGTGATCATTAAAAAATGATTAACAGATGAGGTGACCAACAATCTCCCCCCTTTTTATGATAAAAAATCTTGTGAGTGAGAAATTTATTCTTAGGTAAAGTGTCTCTTCCTTAATGTGAATATAGAATACATATTCCTCCCCATTTTTTGATTATAAAAAAGAGATACAAAGGAAATAAAAGAATAGATAAGTGGATTTAAAAATTCATTATATAAAAAGTGTCATTATAAATAGTAAGTAAGAAGAAAGACAGAAATCATCCTTATAAAAAGAGTGTAGTAATTGTCCTTCATTAGTATCTTGTCCTCACTTTGCCCTTGGAAATAACATCTGAAGAAGAATCCATAGGAGAAAAGGGTGAGGAGGAAGAAAGGAGTGAACCAGTGGACAGTTAAGGTAAAGTGATTCCTTCTAAAGTTCAAGGGTACATGGTAGGTGTAGTGGAAGACAGAGAAAACTGTTGATCAAGGATAACAAGGTTGATCTGACTCATAGCCTCAGTAACAGACATCGATTTAGAGTCAATGGTAGAGGATGAGAAGGTATGAAAACCAGATCTTAGGGGTCCAGCTATAGTTGAGACAATGAAAGTAATATGTACATGAATATAAAGCCTTAGAATAATTATGAAGTCAGAAATGACCTCAACACCATACCGCATGGGTTTTTCAAAGACATCTATTTTCTCTATAAACTAATCCAAAAAACGAGTGAAAACATGAGATTTGGGACTTGAGTTTTGAATGCTTGAGTAAGAAGTGGGATTCTCATATTATCCACTAGATACATGAAATGGTTGGTCATGTCATTCTTAGAGAAAATATTATTGAATTAGAAACCCACCTTTTTGGAAATTTCATACTCAGTATCGTTGGTAATGATAGAATGAATTCCCAAAATATCAAGAACTCTGTCACAATTCTTGAAAACTTCAGAATGATATTCCTTTTCCAAACCACTGAGCACAGATTGTAGTTCATCCATGAAAAATGTTATGAGGAGATCACTATCTAAAGAGGGTTGAGATGGTTTTACAGTAGTACAAGAATCTGTAGTATCTGAAGTAGTAGATTTCAATGGATTCAGAACATTCTAGAGATATCCCTTATACTCAACAGTCAACTGTTAAGACCAATGAAAAGTTCATGCATATCATGAACAATATACTTGTTTTATTCAACTACCTTGTCAATAAGGAAGTTATATTAGGTTGAATTATGGAGGCTACTTCTTGTGGAGTCTGACTAACAACATCATCAATAGGATCAAAAACAGTTTCTGATCATTAGTTCATCACTCTCTATATATCTTCAACTTTTCCTCTGATAGTTCTTACATCATCACTGAGCTATTTTTTCTCAACTATGACATCATGACTCTCATGATGCATCTTGGGCTGAATCGTCCATATGATCTTTTTGAACAATAGGGAAGAATCTCTTTCACTAAAATTGGTTATAGGATATTGGTGGGTATTCATGAGTTTTTCAACTCCATCCAATAGGGTAGCTCTAAATGCTACCAGAGCACCCTTATTCACCATGTTTGGAGGTTCTTGTGAAGGTTCAAGGAATGATGTTGAGACAGGTTCATGACATTTGGAAGAGATAGCTTCCGGAAAAGATTCCAGTTTCAACTGAAACATAGTTGAATGATCAATACATTTTATTAATACTTCTTGTGAATTATTCACATAAAAATAACTAGGGAATTTATACTATGTATCCATTAAACGTTGATCAACAAGATTAGGGGTATCCCAAAGATCTAGGTTCGGTTGTTGCTTCCGCTCGACTGGTGAATCATTCTCAGGACTGAGGGATTTAGATCCTTGAACTATTTCCAAGATACCAACCCTAACATCATCCCCCATTTCCTTTCTAGACAACTAAATGGCTTTCTCTATTATCTCTTGAGAAGATGGAATAATTTTAGGATCAACCTGTTCCTATGGTAGTTCATAAAGAGAAGCTTCTCGCACAACAAAAATATCATCTTCTATATGTTCTTCTACAAAATCATGATCTTTTACCTCAGAAATAGATTCTTCTTCAGCCACATGTTGTTCTTCCAAATCATCAACTTCATTAGGTACATGTATTTCTTACCCAATAATGACTTGTGGACTAGATTCATGTTGTTCCCCAACCAGAACAATTTCTCTTGTAGGTGAAACAACCTCTTCCCCCTTTTCCACATCAAAATACTAAACAATATCATATGGTTCCAATCCGGATAATAAATATCCTTATGTCTTGAATAGTATTCCATCAGATTAAACTTTCCCTAAACTCTGTCATTATCTTCCACCCATGCTTTTCTCTGGGGATTTCTACTGATTTTCATTCTATTTACTATAATATTCAAAAAAACTCATAATCCATAATATATTCTTTATCCAGACCATCCAACCCTTTTTCATGAAGCATAGCTGATATAAGCCTTTAATAGAACATGGAGGTTGTCTTGGAGGTTCTTTTTATAAACTCGCACATATGGTGTATAACATATTTTCATTGGTTGATATTATGAATAATATTTAGATGATGTATCAAAAATACATCCTGATACTTGATTGTAGATAAATAAAATTTTATGTGGATAATCAAATTCTAATCAAATTTAAACAAAATCATAGTTTTAGCATCAAGCTCAATGGTTATGGCTCTTCGCTTTGTTTCATTCCTAGTTAATCCTCTGAATGCTTCTCCAAAAAAAGATCTCACTTAGAGGTGGAGGACCTCTCTAGTAGTCCTCACAAATTTCCTAATGTGGTATCCTATGGCATGCATCCCATTACATAAAATAAAATTATAATCTATGGATATTGATCCATCTTTTCACATAGTAGTCATCTCTTGAATCAAAACAGAATTGAACAAATTGATAAAAATATTCAACTAATTTTGGATTAATTGGACTATACTCATTTGTGAACCAATCCAGACATATTTTATCTTTTAGAAAATTCAATATAGAATACATTATTGATATAATACACTAAGGTAATATCTCCTTTTTTGGGTACCACTATTCTATCTACAAGATTCATATTGAGAGGACCTTTGGGTGCTAACTTCGGTGTTATTTTCATCTTCTTCACTGAATTTTGATTTTGAAGAGTTAATGATGATGGGATTTTCATGATGGGAATTCAACGATGGTTCGAGATGATGAGAGATAAAGTAGAAGGGTAGAGAGAGTGGTTACAATTTTAGAGAAGAGATCTCATGTGATGAACGAGTTAAACATCTTTATTTTTTATCATTTAGGTATATAAATCGTCATGGGGAAAAATGCGGGGAAGTAAAAGGGTAAAATAATTAATAACTGTGATATGAGTTATAATGTATAAATAAAAGAATGATGAATCTTCACAGTGAGATCGTAATCTATATTGATGGTGAGATAGTAACTATCTTTCAGGATGAGACCATAAATATCTTTCAGGGTAAGACTCTAATTCTGTGATCTCTAAACTGTGTTAACGTATTTTTTGAGACAGTATGTTCAAGAAATTTACTGAGAAATAGTAACTATGAGACCATAAACATGAAACAACGTGTCTTAAGAGAGTAAAATTATAGAACTGTTATATAGTGACTTGGGAAATAGTAAACTGTAAAACAGTAAGGTGTGAAACCGTGTATTTACTATTTAATATTTAACATTCCAAATTCATTTATGAGGTAATCTATTCAGTCATAATTTATTGGGTTAGAGAATATATCAACTAGATGATATTTAGACCCAATTAATTCAAATGTGATGTATCCTTTTTGATAATGATCTCTAAAAAAGTGATGTCTTACATCAATATGTTTTTTCCTGGAGCGTGAAACCAGATTTTTGAGAAGATAATAGCACCTATATTGTCACAATTTATAGGTACATGTCTGAATTGATATCCATAATCTAATAATATTTGAATCATCCACAATATGTTTGCACAATAACTACCATATTCTATGTATTCAGCTTCTACTTTAGATAATGGAACAAAGGTTTGTTTCTTACTACTCCATGATACTAGTGACATACCTAAAATGTAACATGTTCCAGAGGTCATTTTTCAATCTAACATACATCCACCGAAGTCTGCATCATAATAACTCACTAACTCAAATAATTTTTTTCTTGGATAGAACAGTCATAGATTCAATGTATGAGATTCCTTAGGATTTTCATGAAAATGATCACACATACACACACAAAACATAATTTCATGTCGGCTAGAAGTTATGTAGAGTAAGCTTTTAGTCATACCTCTATAAGTGGTTTGATCAACAGATTTTCCATTTTCATGAAGTTCCATCTTACAAGTAGTATTCATTAGATTGTCAATACATTTTTTAATATCAATTCCAAAATGTTTTATAAGATTTCTAGTATATTTCATCTTATTTAAAATAGCACCATTATTATTTTGAAATATTTTAAATCCAAGAAAGAATTTCAATTCACGCATTAACCTAATTTCAAATTCATTTTTCATCATTTTAGACAATTAAATACATATATAATTTTTATATGATCCAAAGATAATGTCATCTACATAAATATGAACTACTAAAACATCACTGGAGATTCGTTTTATAAAAAGGGTGGGATAAATGATTCATTTTATAAATCATTTGGAAATAATGAAACTATTGATTCCATAATTCTAGGCTCTTGGAGCTTGTTTTATACAGTATAAAACTTCTGATAATATAAAAATATGGTTTGGAAAATGAGGGTTTTCAAACCATGGGGTTGCTCAATAAAGACATTCTCAGATGTATACCCATTTAGAGATTCACTTTTGACATCCATTTGACACTGTATGATATTCAGATGTGAAGGATAAGAAAGAAGAATTATGATGGCTTCAATTTTAGATACTAGTGAAAAAGGACTCTTCATTGTCAATTCGTTTTGCATGTCTATAGCATTGTGAAACCACTCTACCATTGTTTCTAACTATATTACAAGCTTAATAATCATTATTTTTAAACTCCCATTTTGTGCCTATGGTGAATGTGTCTTTGAGATTGATAACAAGTTTCAAAACATTGTTCCTTTCAAACAGATTATGTTCTTATTAAAAATCCATCGCCCAAAATTCACTCTTGATAGCATCATTATTGATTTTAGGTAAATTTTGTGACAAGTAGACTTGATGTTTGACCGTATTTATAAGAGATTCTCTATTTTGAGTTCCATTATCATAGACTCCATCTATAGCAAATAATTCACGATTTTTAAGAGTTCTAACAGCTATATAAAATGAAGGAATGGTTATATTAGGTTCCTCTACAAGGTCATGTTCATTTTTACTTGATTCTAAAGAGATTCCAAAATATGAAGTTTTCCCAGATTCCATTACAGGATGGCTATAGGATTTTGAATTAATGTCTAGATCATCCTCTGAGTTCTCTAGAGTGGACTTAGGCTCATGTGGATCTTTTTCAACAAATTTGACATGGATAGATTATTCCAAACATTTAGTTATCTTATAAAACCCTATATAAAAGTTACTAGAGATTGAAAATTCTTAAAAACATTCCATCATCACTTGTGGATGTAAATGTTTCACAATTTTCCTTAGTATTAAGGATATATACACCACAAAAAATAATGAAGTGTCTAAATCTAGGTTTCCTATTGATCCAAAACACATATAGATATCTTTTATGAATAGGTATAATCATCACTCCATTGATAATATAGCATGTGGTATTTACAGCTTTAATCCAATTATAAATAGGTAAGACATATTCACTATGCATGGTTCTAACAATATCATGTAGGGATCTAATTCTTATTTCTACAACTCCATTTTGATGACGTGTTATCGGGGTAGTGAAATTTTGAAAATATCCATTTTGCGAGAAAAAGAATTCAAACTCATGATTTTAAAACTCACAACTATGATCACTTCTTAATGATTTACTTCAATGTCCACTATGATTTTCTACAGATTTGGAATATTTGGTAAAATGAGAGCAGGCATCACATTTGTGATCCAAAAAGAATCTCCAAGTATATCTAGAAACGTCATCTATAAGAACATAAATATAGTGCTTCCCATTTAAACTAGAAACTATAGATTGTTCAAACAAATCAAGGTGAACCAATTTGAGAGGTTGAGATGTTTACACTTCTTTCTTTTGTTTGATGAATATTTTGTCTTGATTTCCTTTTTGACAAGGATTAGGCACATTATATTTGAAAACTCAAGCTTGGGTAGGTCGTTGACAAATATTTTTCTAGTTAACATTCTATAAGAGTGAGTATTACAGTGTCTTATTCTACTATCAATGATCCTTTGTGAAAAACACATAAACATAAATCATTTTGAGAAACTAACGATTCTACATTAACATAATATACTTTTTCATTTAATAATGTAGAAAATTCAAAATAATTTTTAGAATTAAAATCATTTAAAGAATCATTTTCAAAATTGACATTAATTCCATATTAACATAGTTGTGAAATACTAAGGAGATTATATTTCAATCAATCAACAAAATGTACATTGGAAATTAAAACTGTGTTAGAGTTACCAATTTAGTCAAGGCCAATAATCTTTCCTTTGAAATTGTCACTAATGGAGACATTCCCTCCATCATTTTTTATTAAATTCTTGAAGCAATAATAGTCTCATGTCATGGGTCTTGAAAACCAATGATCCAGGTACCATATTATTTTACTGGTTCCCTTGAAGAATGTTTCCAACAAAATAGTCAGATAAAAATATATTTTGGTACCCATACATATTTTGGTCCCGTAATATTAATGACTAGTGCATTAGTAACCCATATCAACCTTATATGATTCCTATATGTATTATGTAATATAATTGATAAATAAACTCTATTTGGTTGAAAAAATCTTGAACATGTAGAGATTATATCATAACATGAATTATTTAAATGTTTTCTAGAACTAGGATTAATTCTATATGTACTAGACTTAGAAACAAAATTAGTTACCCCAAAATTTATTTTACCAGGTTGATAGCAATTTCAAGTAGTATATTTAGGAATCATCTTTTTACCGAGAATTTGTACAAATTTATATTTAAAATTATTAAACATTTATAGATCCTTTTCTAAATGCTCATTAGATCGAATTAGTTCATTGTTCTATTTGAGTAATTGTTAAACTTTCTCCCTTTCTACAGATAGGTCAGTTTTAACAGTTGATGTATGAGAATGTTGTTTCATTAAACACTAGTATTTATATTTTAGTTTATTTCATGTATCAACAATCATATTAGAGTACTCGAAGATTTCTTTATTAGTCATATTTATAGACTCACTCTCTTCTCTAGAATAATATGAATTGTTTATAGTATATTCCATGTATATCTAAGATGTATTTGTTGTGAAACACATATTGGTTGTGTTATCCTGTTCATCATGTGAAGATTCTGATTTACTTGAACTATCCTCAGAATCACTTCATGATTCATTCATTTACTTTTTATAATTTCTATTTTTGTACTCATATTTCTATTTTTACTTGATCTTGGTAAATTCATCCTTGATATGGCCTCTTCACTTACATTTATTACAGACAATCTCATCAGACATGTTACATCATTTCCAATCTTCTTCCATCTTCTTTTTTGACAATATCTTCTCTTAATGTTAGGATTTATGAAAATGTTCTTATTCTGGTAAAATCATATATACCATTGGGTACATTGACACATGTCGTCATCATTGTTGGGTGATGATTGTTCACAATTGGAAATTTCTATAGAAACTTCCAATTACCCTTTCTCTTCTGTGTTTATAGGTGGGGTCTTGAACGCAACTAATTTTCTTTTGGGTCCATCCTCATCATCCTTATTGAATTAATATCCTCTTCATGTATAATTTGACTTATAATGTGTCCATTTATAGGTATCCTACTGATGTTGCATGACTCTCTAATATGAACAGAGGTTCCTCTCCATCTGTCAGGTAGGAATCAGATAATCCTCAATATTTTTTCTTTGGTAGTGACTTCTCTTCCAAGAGAAATCATTGTGTTGAACATTTTGATGAACTTGAGATAATTGTCAGAAATAGGCTCATCAGGTATCATTTTAATGTTATCATATATAATAGAATATGTATTATGTCTCATATCATTCACACGATATGTTCAATCATATGAAACAATCATGGTATCCAAAATTTAATGGGCTTTTTTACATGTTGAAAATTTATTATATTGCTCATCTAATAAATATCAATATAAAGAAATCATGGATATGTAATTTTTATTTTATAAATTATTTTTTGGATCATCCCGCATGACTTTATCAGTTGGAGGATTGTTATATTCATTTTTAATTTAATACTAAATTTCAAAACTTATAAATTTTAAATGAATTTTCATTTTATTTTTCCATTGATCATAATTGGTTCCATTAAATAATGGTGGCATGTTTGTTGTAGAACCTTCCAATCTAATATCCATAATAATGTAAAACATTAAAAGAGAATGATATTTAGAATTAATATAAATTCCAAGATAATTAAAGTACAACAACAATCACAATTGATTTTGTTCAAAAATAGTGTCTTAATAAATAATCCTCTAATACCAAATGTTGTTTGGAGTAGAGTACTCAATAGGGGTGAGTTGAGTATCTATAAAAATTTATATTTAACATGCATTCTTAATAAGTTTCCCCAATAAATTTATATACAGACCTTTTTATAAATGTTCTACTGGTAAGAATATTTTAATTTCTGAAAAAATTCGTATAAGATTTATTAATTCTCATTAATATTAATATTTGTTGTTAACATTACTTTTGAAGTTGTTCTAATAAGGAAAAACAATTATAAATTCCTTCTAAGATTTACTATTAAAGTAAATTTAGTTATTTGTTGAAAGAAAGAGTAAATCAATGAGAAAAAATTAAACAACACAGTGGATAAAAAACAAGTGGTTCAGTCTGATGATGAGACCTAATCAACTCCACTTGGTGATCACATTATATCAATAAGTTTATATAAATAAACATGTTCCATCCCATGGATCATCGTTAAAAATAGTACATAATACTATCTAGGTCACATGACCTCTTCCATAGTTTTTCATGGGTATGAAATAACAGGTCACACAAGGACTTCTTCAACACTTAACCATGGGAATACACAAGTGTATAAAGATGTATGAGAAATGATATCTTTTATCTTTCAGTTTAATGTTGGAGATAATGCATGTTTTTATACAGACACACACACACACACTACTCTAATGATAAAATTAATACACAATAGAGACAAAATGATGAGATAAGGTTAGAAGTGCTCAATGTGTTAGTCTATATAGATATAGACTACTAGGATGATGCTGATGTAGAAATTGAGTCCTCTTGCAGAAAACAGAGTATCACAAGTCAACTTCATCTAGCTCGTTTTCTACATGTAGTTGATGGTGAAAAATGTTCTTGACTCTATATTTCAATTATTTTTTGTGTATTCTTTAGGAGTGCCAGGTATCATATATCGATTATTCTTTCAGTAATTCTTGTGCTTATTCATTATCTCACACACACTTGTTTTTCTATTGTCACTATTTTCACATCTGTCACACCTTTTTCTTCTTTCCACGTTATTCCTTTTATTAATAGAATTCTTGTGTTGGAGGTGACATGATGCACAACATCTACACCTCGTACCTATTACTGTTAGGTGACATGTCTACTGAGAAACATTAATTATATATTTAAATTTTAAAGATTAAAATATCACCATTCGATATTTAATTGAAAAATGGAAAAATAAATCAAGAAATGTTGTCACACTCTTTTTGGAAACGATGTATTCATGAAGTGGTGTCACCATGAAACTTTGTGTTGTATATAGATTAAGAACTAGTAGCATAGCTGCGGTGTTTGATCATAGTGTATGGTCATGGTGTTTGGATGGTCATAGTGTCTAGATGGTCACGATGTCTGAATGGTCACAATGTCTGGATGGTGAGTGTGTTTGGATGGTGAGGGTGTCTGGATGGTCACGGTGTCTGGATGGTGACAGTGTCTAGATGTCACGATGTCTGGATTTTCATAGTGTATGGATCCATTTCAAAAAATACATTACCAGTGGCAGACTCACAGTTTCTCAGATGTAGGTATCTATATATAGATATAAACTATGATATTCATATAATGGATTAGACTAAATCATTTACAAAGGAAATCCATTATTACACAAAGTCAAAATAGTTTTCATTCATTAAACATAGAACTTAAGATCTTGGATAGGTTTATTTAAAGAATAATAAAACTAATCATTAGTACTCATTATTTTATATAGATTAAACTGGATTAGCAAGATTTAATGAATTTTTAAGATTTTTGATGATTAAAAAACGATTAACACATGATGATTCCAGTATTAAATATGAAACCTGACCATAGGGCCATTAATATAGAACATTAATGAAAATGAATCCTAGAATCTGTCACATAAATGAGAAATCCTAGATTTAAACCATTCTATCATACATAATTCCACCCCTAACACCACCAATCAAAGAATAGATTATCATTTTGAAACAAGAAACGACTTTTTACCTAACCCAAGGCCTCTTCACCCATATCTCATCACCAATCAGTCATCATAGGATCATTTTACATTTCTAATAAAGCATCACATCCAGAGAAAAAAATTAAAGTCTTAAAAACAAAATAATGTTTAAAAGGAATATAATATTTATAAATGTGTTGTCTAGACTACACATGATCATTGAATTTTTATGACCTAAACATTTATAATTTCCAAAAAACATTTTTATTACTATAATTATTTATCCAATTAAAGTATCATCATTTTAAACCATACGAAACCAATGTAATCATTTATTAAAATATAATAATTAATAAATATTTATTTTAAGAATAATTTCTTATTCCCACACATTTAAAAATAATAATTCCATAAACATTCCATATTATTATAATCAACAACAAAAATTATTAGATTCATGTTATTCTTAAAATTCCATCAACATATGGAATAAAATTTTAAATAAATATGCAATTGGCATCACCTGATTTCTATAAAATCATACTTATCAAAATTTTAAATAATCATGCATCATTAATTATTTTCAACACATACATTACCATAATTTAATTTAATAACATATTTCATAGTATTATTATGATAATCATAATAATAAAAAGAATTATAATAATATAATTAATACATATAGATCAGTTGCATGTAAATCATGAAGAAAAAATTTTCATGTTGGAAAAATATGTATTCTTTACAACCATATACAATTTTTTCATTAGTATATTTTAATCATTATTATAGTTAAATCGACCATATCCCAAATTGAGAAATCATGATCACAATATGAATGTATATTAAGTAATCTGATAACCAAAAAATCCCCAACCTCGTGGACTTTATTTTTCATTAAATGAGACACAACAACAATGTGGACATCTTATATTCTCTCTCACAAATAAAATATAGTCTAACATCAATTTTATGCCATATCCATGCCATTGACATTAAAATAGATCCATATGTTCAAACGGGATAAAACACTATAGAATTTAAAGGTAAAGAAGTGGTGGAAGGACTGATCATAGAATAAATAATAAAAGAAACATATAAAATCACATTGAATATCTATTAAAAAAATGGGAGGTCAATGATCACACCATATCTAAAGGGATTAAAAACAACATGAGTGATACCCTTTGGAATCATGGAGTTGGGAGAAAATCCGGGGTTTTATAGAAAACTATGTGAATTGTAAGATTCATTATCACACTACTGGGAAAGTATTAATGAAAAAAATGATTAATTAATGTATTGAAACATTAATATCATAATACTCTCCAAAATACATGTCACTTAGATTCACCTAACCTGGAACTAATTCACATTTTACATGTCATGTTATCCACAAAAGTTTCTTGTAGTAGTCTCTTCAAACCCAAATCACATATATATATATATATATCTGGAATATTCTGTATATGACAACAATATCATCCACTGAACAATTGAAACAGAAGTCGTAAACTTCCACTATGGCTATAAATTAAACATATGCATTCTGGGAGAAATACTCTGGGGGACAAGTTTCCCAATCCTGATGTGAGATATGTTAAACAGTTTCAACTCTTCTTGTGACCACATTAATACTCCCAAACACCAGTGATCCTTCCCCAGTCCTCCTACATGAACCTAAAACCATGGAATCATGAAATGGAATATACATAATGGATTCAATACCTTAAAATGGAGAGTGAACCAAATCCTATATGATATAATTATCATTGGTCATTTAATACAGAAATTATATTCTATGATTTTTTCTTTTGAAAATCATATTTTATATGGTTATTAATTGATCTTAGGAATCATGATTGATTATGAATTATTTCATGAACTTATGAATTTTTTATTTTGTTTTGGAAAAGCCTTATGTAATTATTCATGATTAATGACAATCAAATTGTTTTGTATTACTATTGTAATCATGTTTTCGAAATTTTATGCTTAACATATGATCACTTTTAATCATTTATTGATTTCTATTTTGTTTACCTTTATCGAGAATCTAAGATCAAAATTTCTTTTCATTCTATTCCCCTTGTCATGTAGAATGGTTTTATATTGGGTATGTCGTAGAAGTGTACTATGTGATAATATAGTTATTGAAAAAGTTGATTATCCTACATGAAATAAGGATACTTGTATATATAGCCTCTAGATCCTATTATCATTTCTGATTATAGGGAATGATTTGTTTTTAGATATATTGATTATTATAATAATATTATGTAATATATATGAATAAAATTCTTTTGTAAGCTTTGTTAGTATCAAATCATTGTTATTTAGTAATATTAGATTTAAAATAGATTGACTTATTTAAATCTCTTAGAGTATGTCTATGTATATTATATCATTATAATGTTTTTATTACATAGTGAATTTATTGTTTTCCTATAAAATCCATCCATGTATGGTTATAAAAAATTGTATTTATTTGTGGCATAGATACACATATGAGTAAAAACTAAAAAGGGTTGGACTATTGAATTACTTGATCATAACTACAGCATAATGAGTGGGAATAAAAATACCAACCTAGATATACACTAACGAGGGGTATTTTTGGGTTAATTCACAACATAATTATGAATTATAATGAATTATTTTAGTAGATGATTACTACTTATGGTCGAGTTTAAACCTAAGGTGTAATATATTGGAAATAAGGTATTATGATTTAAATATCCTATTAATTATTTTTTATGATATATGATTTCCCTCTATGATTATTATTTCTCATAATATGATAATTGGTTTTAGAAAATGATAATAACCAAGTGTAATTCTGTAATCACAAAATGTGAATGTTAATTAAATGATTTTCATTATTAGCACACATATGAAACAAGTGATGTAATGTAGAACAATGTGATTATGTTTGACAATATATATTGTGAAAAGATTAACAATTTTATCATTGGTTAGTTTCAAAATGAACTAAATAAAGGAAAATTGTAATGGAATGATGACTATAATAAACCAACATAGGTCAACTAGACAATCTAGAGTGAATGGTCCTCCACATGGTAAGAAATTGGAAGAACCCCATGATTAATGTATAATTGAAAAAAATATAAAATTATAAAAAGGAAAAATGTAACACATATACATGAAACATACAAAATCAATCCAAACTGATCCATCTAGAATGATATTGCTAACAAGGAAAAACAAGTCACTATTTGACTATCTGTCAACACCATTTTGCCACACTATGAAAGAATAAAAATGAAACAAGATCCTAGAATTATACATGATTCCATTATATTTACATGATTAATGTAAAACATTATCTAAAACCACACAAAGGAAAATATAGTGTGATATTAGAGACATATTTGACACCATCAATGATTCTATAAAATTTCTTCAATTAAGAATGTAAATATATAATAATTAATAAAATTGTGTTTATAAATCATTTTAATAAATAATTTTTTTAAATGCCTTAATTTTATGTGCAGTATTACATTATCCACCAAATTAATGAATATTTAAGATATAAAATAATATTATGTAATCATAGGAAATAACAACCATTGATACACCAAGGGAATACCAATAGAGAAATACCAACCCTGAAAATTGATCGTGGGATGAACAAAGTATAAATGAAAATGAACACCACTTGGGATCCATCCATTTGCAATATATAGATGATATAGAATAATCCAAACTTAATAATATGTCAATTACCAATGATATCAACCCATTCCATAATATATCATTATCCCAAACATTATAGTGAAATTATGAAAATTAATGTGATATGTCATATTCCTAACACACCCATGGCTTCCAAAATTCAATTTTTTTAAATCCACTTCAACATCCTGTATAAAATTTAAAAAATCCATTTTAATATCATTGAAAATCCATTTAAATGAAAAACACAAGGGGTGTTAATAAAAATAAATACAAATTCAAGAATTAGAAACACATTCATAGAAACACCTACCTCAATAAAAATGATAACTCAACTTCTGTCATCAATTGAGATTCTGTGTAAACATATAATCCTTATAATGATAAGGAATGAATGGAAGTAAGTATATGTGATGCAATATCCCTGAGAGTCAAACAGTAAATGTATTTATCCTCAAGGAGAGATACCATTTAAAATCATCCAAAATCTCCATAAAACATGTGAAGGAGTTCTTTCCACTAAATAAGAAAATTATGCATTTTTTCCTAGTTAAAACTGTTTGTACTGAGGTAATTCACATTATGAATACATATCTTTGAGTATAATCCCCATAATTATAAATACATTGAAAAGTTAAATAGCTAGGGTTAAATTAAATGTTGATCAATGTTTTCATGTAATGTACAGGATCAATGACATGTAAAGTTTCAAATTATATACATGACATGTGATGTCATCATTTCATTAGGTTCACTTAATATAATTCATTCTTGAAGTGAATGTGTCCAGTATGTAGTTCACAGTCTAGTTTCCTTCATAAAATCCTTGAACTAAATCGTGTGTCCCTCGGAACTCATAGAGCACCCAAAAAATAAATTTACACATTTATAACTGGACTCAATTATTTCAAACCAACATACATCCAGGACCATTAGGTAATTTTCAATCGTAAAATCCGTCCATACCCTATAAGCTTACAATGAAACAAAAAAATTGAAACCAAAACAAGAGATGTAGAATAGATATTGGAAGGTAACAAGGTGTTATAATATTGAAAACATAATGTGTTTCTATCAGATAAAATTACTCACAATCCTGGACTAGAAAAAATTGAATTCCACTACTGCCTCATCATTATTTCCCACTATTGTGTCTCATGGAATTCTCATATAGACATTCATAGTAAGTGGAGAAAAGGAATTATTTTACCATGAATGACATTCCCTCACTGATCCATAATATGAATTCATTTCGCAACCATTGTGGATTAATTCTAAAGATATGACATAATTCCATGTCATTAAATGATCTCTAATGAGACCAGAAACCTCTGTTGAAACATATCATGATTACAATAATTTTTATTTCCCCTGATAGGTGAATATTTGGGAAATAATTGTTCAATAAACACAATATCTAGTATCAGAAAATGATGGTCCACAATAGATTTCAAAACACTATGGGCCCTCGAAATAACCTTCCTAATCTACTACTCCCTTTATTTTGTCCCCAGAACAAGACATGTCCCATCCAAGGAACACTCACCTAACACTACCCAAAATTAGGGATACCAATATGGACTCCCATACAAAGCCTTAAATTATTCAATTTTGGTCATGTATTGATATATATTATTATAGGAACACTTAACTAACAAAAAAGAATTTTATAAATAACCAAAATAATTATGTGAATATGTTTTGATAATATCCTAATTTACCAATATTTCACGCTATGTTTTTTATCCATCATTGGAAGATATGTCCTCATCAATTAGAATTGGGAACCCATCACCTCATACAGACTTTCCCAAAACCAGGATTTGAACCTGGAGTCCTTTTAAAATATAATAACAAATATAACCTGATTAAATCTGATAATCATTCGAATATGGGGGTCCCCAAGATAAAATAACTTCACTATCTCCTAAAAAGGTGTTAAATTCTATTAATTTATTTGAGTTCAACAATGATCAGTGATATTGAATCCTTCCCATTATTATTTAGTGGTTAACTAATTACAATTACCATGGAGACCTCATCCCATTTCTATACCATAATGGGTATATGGGATAAAATACTATTATGTTTCTTGTGTTCCACATTAATTATATGAAAAGTAAGACACGAATGTATACAATTGACAATTTACCATCACATCATAGAACACCAATTCCAGAATCTCAAATCATGATATATCATGGTGCTACCATGTTTTATGAAAAACTTTAAAGGTGTATACTATCCTTTAACCTATACCATGGAGAAAAAGAAACCAACTACCTAAATAAAAAATAAGCACCACTAGGAGATCAAGATAACTCACCCAAGGTCTCCCCATCACAAAGTATTTTACTAAATCTCTTACGTTATATGTATGATATATTATTATGAATATATTTTCCATAAAATGATAAGTCATATTGTTCTAAGAGAGTCATATTTATCCACTATAGTATTTTTTCCCAAGTTCATCATAGAAAAAACTCATCATAATCCCCTCTTCCGTGGGTTTATTCATTGATTGTGTTGGTAATTTTCTGATTAGTTCATCTAACACAACATTACCCTTTATTAGAGTATAAAAAATCATAGCTATGTATATATATATATTTATATATAATAAAACCCATTTTTATATTCAATGTCTAGATCACATTGTGTAAAATCATACCACAAGCTCTTGAGATGTGAATATAAATTAAACCACACAACAATGAGGTAGTGACAACACATTTTGAGTGGATTCAGAAACTGTACCAGCTCATGATTGTGGGAATGGTAATTATTCTCATTAGGGATTATCTAAGGAGAGTCATAGTTTACCACCCTTGTACCTAGCATCATGACACACCCTAAATATGATCATGATGAATCACAAAAAAATATCATAACCATAGCATAGTTATAAAGGAATCAAAACTCTATATGAATTTAATATCACTTTAAGTTCCTCAAATTATCTCTAACACTTCTAATATATATGTTACATTATATCCATTGAGGTTCAATATTTCATTGTAGATTAAATCATGGAAATGTAATTAACAATATTCTTGTAAGAACTAGAAAACCACAAGATGATTTTAGTATTAATCACATTTAATGGACCCTCCTAAGAGATAAGTATATAATCCATTTTACAATCTATTGATATTATACTTTATTATTAATCATTTTCCAAAAACATTAATTTTTGAATCCAAATCTAAAATTTGTAGTGATCACAATACAACAGATGCATTCTCTATGTTCTAATAATGATATCTATATGGCTCAGATGATCATCCTATGACTTGGATTAAACCAAAATATATTGCAAAAATAATTATAATTAATGAAGAAATATATATCTAATCAATAGTATAAGAAATGCATGAAGATTAATGATTCATGCTGGAATAGACCTAAACTCAAAATGACTATACTGTATCCTAAACACCATCTTACGTATATCGTATTCTAGGGCTCCAAACTCATGGTTTCATGAATGAAGTACAATAATTTAATACCAATAATCCCTTATGAGTATATCAATGAGAACATAAATTGTTGAGAAAAATACATTTTCTCTTGATGGTCAACTTTTATTTTTTTAAACAATCAGTAAAACATCTGGGGCTCATATAAGCCTTCATATAAAGGAGGCCATTAGAATAACTGGGTGACATACTAGGATGAATAAATCATGTTTCCCTATTAAAAACAAGATGGAACATATTTTCTAAAAACATAAAATGATCCATATTATAAGATCGAATAGAAATGGGGATCATACCATGTTGTAGGTCTAACAAAAACTGGACCTATCTTTTTGGAGATCAAACATAAAATATCTTCAATGTATCAAGCTATAAAAATCCCATAGAGGGGTTTGTACAACTCACATACGAATAAATTGTAAGTGGGAAATGTTTTGAAAAAATGTGTTTGCAAAATAATAAGGAAAATTTTCCCCAATCTCCTAGGCCTAGAATACCAATCACCATAGATGACATGAATGGTTATATCAAAAGATAAAAACCAAATTTGATGGACATAACAACAAATTTGGATCACAACACTGATAATCCAATCAATTTAAGTAATCATTCTAAAAAATAAAGATCATGAAATAATAGTCTCACTCTTCCTCATTATCTTTTATCGTTACTAAACATGATAGACACAAGAAGCCTGGTTTGGACCACTTTTCCAATGGTGTGGAAATAACCAACAAAAATATATCAATATCTTAAAAAAGAAAAACACATCTACTAAAGTTGATGATATAAAATAATTATTCGAACCTGTATCAAACAATGGTAGAATCAGATTAGATGAAGTGCACAATGTTCCTCTAACTATATTTAGTCCTATATAAATCTCCTCATATGAATACATCACTGCATAATGGTATCTGACTCCATCTCATCCATAATAATTCGATGCCACATGAAAATCACCCTTATCTAAAGGGTAATATACACCAACTATGGAGGTATAATAACAAAACTACGATCCCTTGGTTAAATTTGATCAATTCATATGACCATCAGACTTCATTTTACCAAAAATCTTAAGACAACTAGAATTCCATAATGATGACTTGTCTTGGGATGATCCATTAAAGTAGTCTATGAATTACAAGGATATTCATAATAATAAAAATAATATTTTTCTTATTATGAAAATCCCCTCAACCTTGTATTTAAAAAACTATATTATTTTGAACATAGATTCCCTTCTATATGATACACCATATCTAATGAAAATATAATCTAAAACTCAAAAAATATTATTAATTCTATTACGTCCTAAGAAAAAATCCATTATCCACTACCTCATAAAATTTCCTAAGGAACCTAAGAATCATCATCAATAGAATATCATCCCACAACCCCAAACTGGTCATCCAAGGAAGAAGGTAATCATTTGTCAATAACTTGTTTGACATGTTTACCAACTCTTTAAAATGGGATGAATACACTATGACGGTATTCTATCAGTACTCTAATGTGAAATAATATCATGTATCTATCGCACATAATTTTTTAGGGAAATTTTATGGTTGATTATTTTCATTAATGATTATGATGTTATGTCCATATGGAACCTAGCATGCATAACCGAGTCCCTCTATTTACATCACGGTCCATCAAGAAATTACATTTTAAAACCCACCAATGATTCATCATGATTCCTTAAAATTTTCATATTCTACTCCATATGATCAATCCATTATTTTTATTCCATTGGGTTTTTCCATTGATTTTTTTTCAAAGGTTAGGGACGAACACTCATTATTATTATTAATGAAAATAAATTACCTTTTTACCTGGGTAGAGGGAGATGCATTACATAGCTCGAAGGCCCAGAGGGCATTTAGCCCATTACATAGCCCGTAGGACCAAATTTTAGGCCCAAGACGCATTCTGTGAATAGTACTACAACAGTACCTACGCTGCTACAGTCCCGCACAGTACCCACCACCGCTACAGTTCCCCTGCCACTACTACAGTTCCAATGCCGCCCCTATGGTGCCTCCATTTCAATAGTATCTCGGCTGCTACAGTAGAGTTCTTACAATAAATTGTCCTTTGGAACCTATCTCATAGCTTCCTCACTTGGATTTGGTAGAGATCTTCAACAGGGAATTTTTTTCGAATCAATGGAAAAAAACCAATCTGTCTCAAGTAGAATTGAAATTAATGGACCAGTGTCTTGTATCCATATAATTTAATTAAGACAACATTAATTTAATGAAATAATTTTTCCAATGATTAATAACAAAACAAAATGAGGGAACACATGCATTAATTCAATCATAATATTCATTTCATTCAACTAACCCCGACCACTAAGACTCGTTCTAGAAAAAACTCATAACCAACCAATGTAGCATGGATAAAGACATGAAAGTGAGCTGGCTTGGACCCTACTCTTCACATACAATAAGAATAATGATGGTCCTAACTCCAGTCTACCAAAACACCAAATTACACCCAAAAAGATTCCAAAACAATTCAGGCTTGTTATTCCATTTAATAAAAAGTTTTACAAACCAACCCATCTCAATAATACAATACCCCATGAATGATCCCCCACATGGTTAGATATAGAAATGAACCACATGAATCATGTATAATAAAAGAAACATCAATTATTAATTTGGTAAAATTAAATTAATATATGTCAAAATTACAATGTAAAGACAATCTAGAAAAACTAGAGAGATAAATAAAATAATAATAAACAAGTCTCCATGTGAAAATTTGTTACCATCCATCCCACAATTATGGAAACAAACAACAAAAGAACCTTTTATGCAACATGATATCATTACTCTTCCATGTTTATTCAAAAAAGGACTAAAACCATTAAAAGTACAATTTAGTGTGGGAGAATAGACACTAATTGGATCACACCATGTAATCTATTTAATTTCTCATATCACGAATGAACCTATTTTGGCTATAAAAAATACAATTTTTAAACCATTTTAATAAATAATTCCATTTTATAAAAATACCATAATTTACATAAATTCATGAAATATTCATCATATCTTGGAATATTTAAAATATAAATGATATTTTGGAATGAATAGGTGAAACCAACGATGGATACACTATTGGATAATAATGTGAGAAAAAATAACCACAAAATTCGATCATGTGGTAGTGCAATTATAAATGAAAATACATATAATATTTGGACATGCCAAAGGGAATACATAATGGAAATAAAATAATCCTAAACATGATATACGTTTCCTCCAAATTATATTGACTCCATCCATAGTCTATCTATGTAAATAACATTAGTGGAATTATGAATATTAAAGTGAAATTTTCATTTCCAAATTCACCCAAAGATCCAAATATTCAATGTGTGTCAAATCCATTTCAAAATTAATGCTGATTTGTTAAAAAAATTAATTTATTATCATTGATATTCCATTTAAATGATCATCCTAAAGTGGGTTAACATGAAAATATTGAAATTTTGGAATTTGAACAACTTTCATAGACACACCTACCTCAATAATGTTCATAACCTAGTTTCCTTCAATAATAGATATTTGAAATGAAAAAATTGTTCTTCTAAAGAAGAGGCTTGATAAAATACAGATATGCAACACAACATCCTCAAGATTCACACATAGAAAATAGTTATTTAAATGTAGGGTGATATCCAAAATTCAACCCAAATTTCCATAAATATCATAAAATATGTCACTCTACGAAATAATTATATATAATCTTCCTAGAATTTTTTAAGACTATTATACCCAAGGAATTCATATAATGAATACGTTTCAATGAATGAAATCCCATGATGTATAAATTGCATTGAAATTGAAATCTCCTATGATTAAATTGAATCATGATTGATGGTTCCATTGCATTTAATTGTTTCATGGCCAATACATTATCACATATAGATAAATACTCAATGAATATTTACTACAAATGATTCAGGTATTTTAACAAATTCATGAGTTGAATGTTTATAGTAGGGAGTTCTCAATCAATATTTCAATAGAAAATTACATAAAAAATGAGTCACTCGGTACCCAAGGTGATCCATATAAGTCCATTTACACACTTTTATGTTGACTGAAAGTATTAAAAAAATTCAACCCCAAATATTTGGTAATTTCACTAAGACATGGATCTTTATCTTTTAGAATCCCTCAATGAACCCAATAAAAATGTAAACCAAAACAACAGTATGTGAATGCCAAAAATAAAGTGAAAAGGTGTTACAAATACCATAGAGGAAAGGCTATTTTTCTTCTTACATATTAAGAATATTGAAGGGTGAATCCAAGGTAATGTCTCAAAGTAATGTTAATATGTTTTTGGGTGTAAATGAAGTAATTGGATCATTTTTATTTTGGAAAATAATGAGTTCAATGGATTAAAATGAAGTCTATAATACATTAATATGTATAGTTTAGTGTATTATGTAAGTGGAATTTGGGAAATATCAAAGTTAATTCTATAATAAAATGACTAAAAATGAAACCAATGAAGGACCAATGTTATTAAAATCATTAAAATTGAATGATTGGATTAATTATGTATTGGTATTTAAGAATTATTGTGTGGTAGTGTTTTAGATATTATATTCTTAGTATTATAATAATGAAACAAATTAGGATTCATCTACCATTATATTTCGTTAAGGATTTACATTCATATATTAAATGGTAATGATAATCATTGATGGTTATCTAGTTGTAAGGTGATCTATTTTTAAAACACAATATTGATAGATATATAATGCTTAATTTGTACATGCCTTTGAGATAATAATATTTAGTTGGGAAAATGAGGATATCGATATTGATAACTCTACTTGGATCATATAAGTGACCATCAAATTTATGTGTGATTTGAGAAAACAATGTTTATGTTAATGTGTGTTGATTTTTTAATTTTTATCTAATGTATTGTTTTCAAAGAGTTATTTTTTTGGAATAATATATGACTATATTGAGGGTTAATGGTGATCCAATGTATTAATGGGAATTATTAACATATCATTGGGAGTATATGATTCTGATATATATATATATATATTGGTAAATGTGTTTATGGGAATTTTATTTCTAATTGGACACAGTCACTATATTGATCAAAGTATAATATTTAATCAATAAATTATAATCGGTGGGCTTCAATATGGGTATGGAATATTTTGATATGTTTTGAGAATAGTTACTTATAGAATAATTTATGTTAAATAATGGGTAACTTTAAGAATATTTTAGATTGTTTTTATGAATATATATTAATATTGGATAACATGAGGAAAATATTTCAGTTTTGGTAAATATCTAGAGATTATAGGAACTACATGACATTATTTTATGGATATTATAATCCATTAGAAATTAATTTTTGTTCTTATGGAATGAAAAAAAATCAATAAGATTATTTAAAATTTGGAACATTTGTGAAATCAATGATAAAAAACCTATCGATGACCAATCAATGGATGAATTTATATATATAGTATTAAATACAATCATGTATGTATTTTAGATCATATTAACCATTATGATGGAAAATTATCTCATCAAAAAAATTAAAGGGAATTTAATTGTATTTAGTTTCATATAGAAAGAATTAATCAACTATGAGGATATTTTTTTTGAAACTGATGACATTTAAAATTATACACAAAATTATTTAGAAACACTAAATTAATAAATATAATATTTCCTATTAGCGATATAAAAAAGTTATCCTGGTAGAAGCATTATCGATTGTTACAGTTATGTCATTATGCACTAATTCAAGTACGTGATAAATAAAATTGTGAGTGTGATATTTATTTAAGGGGGTATAATGTTACACAAATATATTTTTAATATATATATATACATATAATTAATTTTTTACTGTTTGATAGCTTTCTTGAAACGAAAAATCAAGCAAAAAATGAACTTTTGTATATTATAACATAGCCGTTAAATTTATTTTTACAAATAGGATTAAATTATTTGAACATTATGTAAATTTTTAAATTTAAATAAAATGGTGTGATTAATAAAAAATAATTAATTATTTAATACTTAGTAAAGTCACTTTCTATTCAAAAGAGGGATTTTTTCAAAAATGGGGTCTAATTTTTTTATATGACATTATAATTAATTTATACATATTTAGTTATTTTATTCCATTAATTGATTAAAATTTATAATGCATAATTTTAATAATATTTTATGGGGAGTTTTTTTAATTAATATTATGGAAAATATTTATTTTTATGTGAACTATAAACAATATAAATTTTCTAATTATCATTAATTTACATTACATAAATTAATTTATCTGTCAAATAATGTATTTAATTTGATATTTAAGTAACATTTGACACATTTAAATGTAAATAATTTAATTTATTACTATGTGATTTTGATTACATATAAATTTTTAATAAGGTGAATTTTGGGATTTAAATTACATTTAAAAAAATTATTGTATTTTATGAATATAAATTTAAATTGATTTTAGAAAATTATAGAAATTTAAAACTAAAATAATCATTCCATGTTTTGAATCTGGATGTTCATATTTGGTAAATAGGTCTGTTTTGGCCCTTATTATTTTTAATGATGGTAAATATTTTTAATTTTTGTAATTGTAAAATAGAAGAAATATTTATAAAAATATTAGATATTATCTCTAAATAAAAATGTTAAATGAAATTACTTCATTGAATGCATTTAATTTGACCATATCCATCCTAAAATTGAGTATATGTCATTTTATACCATTTTTCATTAATAATTTCCTTAATATTTTTTCTATTTACAAAATATATAGAAAATGGCACACTCTTCGTATTAAAAATAACTAATAAATTTTCATTGGGATAAAAAGAAATTCATTTCTAAATTGTTAGTCTTAATTTTATTTTTTTATTCATCATACTTTTTAAAATTTCAAAGTTAGAATAATTAAACTAAATTCATTCACAATGTTTATATAGTGTTTCTTCATGTAATAGAAAAAATAAATAAATGCATATAAATATATTAAAAGTAATAAAATATTAATTATGATTTAGGTTCCTTGAATTTTTTAGTTAAATAAAACATATTTTTGATTTTATATTGTTTTATGTTATTAATTTATTTCGTTATTAATATTATTAAATTCAAACTATATGAATAGTTTCACAAAGTATTTTAATTGAATATTGTGTTGAGTAATATTTTATAAAATGGATTCAAAATGTTAAATATTAATGGATTATAAGGGGATTTTATATCATCTATATATTTATAAAATTATAAATTTTGATCTTAATAATACCATATAAGTACATTTATAACCCTTTAGTATTGAAAATGTGGTTACCATGGTTAATTTCAAAATTATATAACATGAGGGTTAAAAAATAATATTTACAATAAAACATAAACAAGTCTATATTTTATTGGTTTATGTAATTTAATCCATACATTTTCATAGATTCTAAATTTTTTTCACTCGGTTCCACTTTCAAATTAAAATTAATTTATTATATTTCATTCAATTAAGTAATTATAAGAGTGTTCTTTGTTTTTATATTAAAGGACACCTGAAATCATATATTATGAACACCATATTCTATCTATTATCTTCACAAATACCTAAAAAACCTCAATTATGAATCCATTTAATTTTTTATTTTATATCATATACTAATAATTAAATCCATAGTAATTTGGTGAAAATGTTTACATGGGTCTCTCAATGAAATGGAAATCCTATTTATCGATAATTTTAATTGTACAAAAAAATTTACCTCCATTAATTTTCAAATAACAAATTTATCATAAAGATATCAGTATCTCCAACATAATAAATTTTATTTTGTTTACATCAATCCCTTTATAAAAATTATGTCATTCAAAATAGAAATGAAAGCATCGCTCCTGTGTACATGTTGATGAAAACCTCCACGTATGATATGATTCATTTTACAACACTGTAATTAAATAATGATGATTATTTGTTTTTTATATAATATATTTACAAATATAATTATTTTTCTTGAATTATATGATATTTTCATCTTTCATATCTTTTCGTATATTGCAAAATGATATAATCTCTTTTGTGCACATGTGGGCTATCACCTCCTTGAAGCGGTGTGTTTTTTTCTGTTTCAGATATACATGGATGTTAATATGGTTATATTTAACTAATATAAATGAATTAAATATTATTATAATGATTCTAGAATGTTTAATAATATTATTCCTCCATTTTTATTACATACAACATAATTTGAAAACATCACACATGAATAATAGAAATAAAAAAAATTATACAGTGAGTGAATAATAAACTTATAAAATGACAATGATAATAGATATTATGAATCCATGACCAAGGTATATGTAATAAACCCATCTAAATGAATAATGTGCAGAAAATAGACCATATTTGATATAAATGATCATTTAAAGCATGACATTGTTTATAAAAGGATAACTGAAAATTATAAATTTGTTGTTGAATATTAATTTTTATATTACTATTTTTATCAAATATATTTATAATAAATTTAAATTTATAATGTACTATGTTGATCATGTATGAAGAAATACACTTCCAGAGGTATTGATGCGTTTTCTCTAATTTTATTTTAGAAAATATATTATGATATGAAAATATTTTCTGTATTACTTTCATATACATAAAATCATACATGAAATATAATAAATATCCATATTTTTTATATTTAATGTTTAATTTGATTATATTCATTCATGGATCCAATGAATGAAAATTTAAAAAATCCTTATAGTTTTCTTTTACAAAATAAAACCTTTTTTTGAATTATCAAGGATTAATTTATCATAAAATTATCGATAAAATGTTTTTAATGAAAGGATGACCATATTTATGCTTTGGTCGATGAAGTGTTTCTTCAATATCTGTACTCTTCAAATTTATTTATGAATGATATTACCTATTCTTTAATTTATTTAAATAATTTATTCTCGGTTCATTTTTATTAATTAAAAAATTGTTACGTAATAATCTTAATAGTAAAATGATATATCAAACAAGTCATTTAAATATATTTTTTATATTTTTGAATGAAATTATTTTTTTATAGTATATGGAATGGAATGTTCTTATAAATGTAATTATCTATATCTAATTTGAGGTTTTCATAAATTTTTTCGTTGGATATTTTTGAATAAATTTATTTTCTCACCGTTATATGATATTTATTAAATTTAATTTTAAAAAATGATAGATATATTATCATCCATTCAAAGAATGGATTAAATTATCTTATAAAGTTATTTATCATCTATGTAAATATATTATAATTATTATTATGTCTCATTTGATATATGTTCGAATGATATCATACTATTTCCTTTGATAAACCTCCTATAATGTTGTAGGTTTATGGATGATTTTATGAAACTCGATTCCTTCCCAAAGGGTTAATTATGTTATGATTAAATTATTATGAATCCAAATAATTTTCCATGAAATCATCTATTATTAAATTTGGGAATATTTAAAAAAACTACTTTCCTTTAATTTTTTATTATGCGATGATATGATCATTTCTTACATGTTGAAAAAATAAAAATGATTTTCATTATGAAATGTTATAGACCACAATTATATATCCCACTAATAAATTTTCTAGATATGGAGATCTAATGAAATAATTAGGAGTTCATTAGGGTGTAACCCTAGATTAATAAGGGACTCTATCCACTATGAAAGTATTTTGGGGGAACCGTGATCAACGATCTGATGGAATAAAGAGTTAACCCAGTCCATAGTTATAGTCTTAGTAGTGACACTTAACAAAGGAAATGATTTTATATTATTATGTTTATGACATAAACATTTGTATTATGATTATGATTTTATATCATGGATCATTATTGATATTTATTGATGTAATAAACTTAAAACTTCTCTTTTCTTCATGAAAAATTCTTATTCAATGATTAATGATTATTTATTTTTGAGTGATTGGGTATGATTATTATATTTTTTGATCCTGTAATCTATCCCTTTAAATAATCCAATATGAAATTAGGATCATTTTTTATATCTATTATGTTTACCCTTACTGATAATAAGATTTCAAGGTTTCATATTTTCATTTTCTAATGTTTATGAAGATTGGTTTGATATAGGGTATATCACAAAAGTTTTATATCTGAGAAGATTTTATTAGGAGACATTAATGATCACTCAAGAACTAATCTTATTTATTTACCAAGTAAGAAATACATTAATCCTTAACTGTCCTGAGTGTGATTTTTATGAGATGTAACATCTTGTGTTTTATAAAAGGATACACAAAGTTTGATTTCTTACATGATATGCCACATTTAGCTCAAATGAACATCTTAATATTATTATTTAATATGATATATATGTCAAATAGACTTTAGAATGATGTAAATGAATGGGTTTAGCTTAATTATTAAAATATTGTTTTCTTATGTTTAAACAATGATTAATTGGTTATAAAATTAATTATTAAATTTAATACAAACTAATTGAATATAAATGATGTATTTTTCTAAAATAATATTTAAATGAAAAAAAGTGGGCTTATAAAATAAAAACAAATCACTATTGGTGGATTTTATTAATGAAATATATATTTAATGTAATAAATTTTATGTTTAAAATACATCTAATATTTTTACTAGACATGATGTATGATAAAATTTAATTTTTTAGGTAAAATCATTTTTTAAAAAATAGAAATTTCCCAACCATTTGATGGATATCCCATTTTAAATATATAGGATCGAAATTTGAATGTAGATTCTCATATACCAGAGGGGGTCTGAATTATAAGTTTTAAAAAAATCATTATCATCCTTAAGGAAAATTATTATTAAAAAGGTCAAATAAGGTAAATTCTCAATATCAATTTTAGTTCTAAAAACATTATAGGATCCATAAATGTGGTTCTGGAAATGAAACTTAAAAAATGTTTACAAGGAAAAGATTCTACCTTAAAGCATATAAAATCATACTTATCAGAGTATAGAAATGAAAAATAAAGTATAAGAAGGTTACACATTCATCCTTTATAAAAATACATAAGACAATAAACTTGAAAGAAATCAAGTAACAAGTATTAAATCGTTTATCTGAAAGATTAGGTTATCCAATATTCTTTGATAAAGGTCCATATATTTATCCTTTCAATACTGTATGTCTTTCCCACAATAGGGTAAGCCCTCGATAGGAATATCAGAATCTGTCTTGTTATCCCTGCAATCCCTCGATCAATAAGGTAGTCAGAACCTATGTCTTACTATCCACAAAATACCTCGAACATTAAGGTAGTCAGAACTTGTGTCTTCCTATCTTATAATTTCCTTGATTGTTAAATTAAAATTATAGTCACATGATGCATGATGAACAAGATGTTTAGCAAGCACAAGGAATAAGAGACTCTCACACTAGAAATCACTTCTATAGAATGAAAACTCTAGAGAGATTAAAATATATTGAGGTTGTTCAAATGAGATCTTATTTATAGTCACTTCTCTAATGATCAGATCCCTCTTCAAACAGTCATATATTTCCTTGAATTTTGGAGGGACATGTAAACATGTCACTCAAAAAAAATATGCTAGAAACATAATGTTTGACATCATTTCATAACAATGTAATGTGTGTGCCAAATCATTTTTTCAAACCAAATATAATATTTCAGAGTCAAAGGAAAAAATAAATTTTGGAGTCTACCCAAATATTCATTCGGGGACTATAGATCAGGGATACTCTGATTCTATTTTCAAAAGACTTCAGAACCCGAATTCTAATGAATTTGGAGTCTGAAATATGAGTAATTCAGAGTCAAAATTCTTAGGAATTCAGATTTAAAATTCTAATGAATTCAGAGTTATAATTATAAGGAATTCATATTATGAATATAATAGAATTTATAGTCTGGATGTAAATAATTTTAAAGTCTGAATTTTAGAGAATTCAGAGTTTTAATTTTTACAAAATTTGAGCCTGATTTTCAGAGAAATTGGAGCCTTAATTTCAGATAATTAAGAGTTTGAATTTTAGTGAATTTGAAGTCTGAAATCATCAGAATTTGGAGTTTGACATTCATAGAGTTCGAAGTCCAAATTTTAGATAATTAAAAGTCTCAATTATGAGGAATTCAGAGTCTATATATTAAGGAGTTCAAAATCATAATCTTATAGAATTATGAGTTTGAATTATAAAGAATTCAGAGTCTAAATTTCATAGAATTCGGTGCCTGAATTCTAAACCTAAAAATAGAATACTCGAGATCTATGAATTTACAAGATTTTGAGGATTTTGATGTGAAACGAATTTTTATACTTATGAATTAAATGTGTTATATTTATAGAAACTATAAAATACACAATTTAAATATTGGTTAGGAGAAATTTCCTTGGTGAAGGAAAATGTTATTAATTTAGATAATACTTAGTGAAAATATAATTTTACATAATATACTGTGTTTTTCATTTTCAAAACATAGAGGAATGAAAAATTCATAAAGAATCATTATTGACATATTAACATCACCGTTTTGGGAAGCACACACATTCTTAAGAAAACTAGTATAAGGACAAAGATTTTTCCTTTATGGACATGAAAAAAAACATATCAAACATTTATTATAAAACATTATGAATAAGACTAACTTGACCTTAGGTTTTGAATCCAATAAAGATCATATTCTTGATTTCCTGAAGGATATTTAACATTTTCTTGCATAAGAAAATCTTATTTTATAAGAACATGCCCATAGATGAACTACCCATTAATTAGAGAAATATCTTCAGTATATCAAATTCTTTTTATCATCCCTCCCACCATTGTGATTTTAAAAAAGAATAAAAAAGAATAGAAAAAAATATGGCACCTGATAAATTAGTACTGAATAACAACAAAAATTCCATTTTGATTGAATTTTTTTTTATAAAGAATAAAATAAAAAAAAGACCAGATTGGGGAAAAATTATCCTTCTTTATCCTTCGACATTAACTTCTCTACGATGGTTTTCAGCTTCTTTATCATCGTGTGATCTTCTTCCACATGCTTGAGAAGCAGATCCTGATCATCAATTTTCTTCTCCAAGGCTTTGATCTTTTCCTACCGAGCCTTAAGAATATATTCCTGATCCTTCAAAATATCTTCTTTCTTAGATATATTTTCTTCAAACTCTATTCGGAGATCTATTTCCCTCTTCAAATTCATAGCCACTAAATTAAGATTCACATTTAGATCATTGACTTCCCAGTTCCAAGTTATCTATTTGAGACATAGCTTTTCCTTATTAGCATTAAAAATGATCTCTTATTCATTGGGAAATTCATCCTCACTATCTGATAATAGAAAAATCTTGTCATCCTGAATATTTTTTTTCTTGACATCAGCCTCAAAATCCTTTGGCTGAACAAATTCATGTTTGTTACTATATTTATCGAATATTTTACTCACTTATTCCTAAAAATTTTCTTCATTTAATAGAGTATCAGGATTTGACGATTATTCTTTAGAAGTTTGGATTGATATTTTTTCATAAGGTCTCTGCTTCTCAGGATATTCCACTACATTCTTTATCGTTTCAAATATATCACCACTTCCTTCTTCTTCTTTGTCTTCTTCTTCCACATCTGCCTATTGAACTACATAATTTTCTAATTCTGGTTCTATAATCACCATATTCTTTCCTAGAGGAATAAAAAGTGATTATTACAAAAAAGATTTTGGTACATGAATTTGATCAGAGTCTTTATCAACATCCTGAAGAAGGGATTGAACAATTTCCTCCTTCAACAGATTCTTCATCTGCTTCTTTCCTTTCTCATTCTTCTTATTATTCCCAGAAGCTTTCAACATTACATATTTCGCCTCAATAGGGTCCAAGCCAAAACTAGGCTCTCATGAATTCTTATTATTTTTGTCTACTCTCTACATACAAACCACAATTTTACGATAAGTCATTTGATTCATTGGATTTAGAGGTGCGGATTGTGTTTCCTAAATAGTAGGTGATTTTTTTCTCATCTGGTTCATCCGCCTTCTTCTTTTTCCACCCTTCTTGGATGTTTTAGCAACTTATGGTTTCTTTGATAGAGATTCAATTTTTTCTTTAGAAAAGTCATAGAATTATTTTAATTCACTATAAAAACCAACCTTCATTCTCCTTGGAGTATCATCACTCAACAACATTACAATAAAATTCTGTGGTTGAGAACTACAAGGGATTTTGAATAACTCAAGAAAATGAATTATAATATTGGAGATAATATCCGGAATAATGATTATTTGAGATTTTAGATATCCATTGTTGATACTATCAATTTTTATCATGGCATACTTCACTAAATTTATCTTTATGAGGTATAGTAGGAAATCAGGAGTATAGATTTCATTTTCATCTAGGAATCCTTATCTCGTTTTCTCAGAATAAAAAAACATTGATCCCATAATTCAAGAATCCATAAGTTAGTAGGGAGATGAAATTTTTTTGGAGCATTTACTACTTTCAATTCAAGTAATTCAATAGCTTTCTCCTTATTAAATGATCTTTCAATATCTAGTAGCTTGTGTGTGTAGAACTCTACTTCACCCTCATAAGGAATTCCAATCATGTTTGCAGCCTTACAGAAGGAAAGGGAGTAATTCATTCCATACCACTTGTTGGAAAAGTTCTCTCTTCATCCATAAATTATGAAATATAATAATTAATGGAATTCAAAAAACAACTATGGATAAACCAGATCCTCTCCCTTTAGTTTTCATATACATTGTCTCTCCCTGTCATTCAACTTAATATTCATTGAAATAACAGAATCATACTTAGCAAAGAATTTTGGATCGACTAACCTTTATCTATATATCTAACATTCAGAGATATCCTTTTCAAATGACATTTAATTCTATAGTGAATCATGCCTTGACATACGGAATTAAGGAAAACACAATGATTTGGAATGGCCTTATGTAGAGGATTAGTACTACAGTAAGACAAAGCGTTGAAGATCGATGTGGGATAACCATCAGTGGGTCCTTATATAGGTGATTGGGTAGAAGAATCATCTTCAATTATTGATCCAATATTTGAAACGATATCGATATAATCTAAAAATTGAGATGATAGACGAAGAATATATTTCCTATGATCTGATCATTTGAGTTTTTTGGGAAAAAAAATCAGAGTTTTGGAAAGGGGGAACCAAATAGATTAACAATAGAATGAATATAACAAAATTACTCCCTATGAATATACCAACATGTAAAAAGATGGTTATAAAAGTATTATCATTCAAAGATTCTGATTAATGTATTCAAATCTATCGGATGGTAAATTTTTTTCATAAAATATCATCAATTTGATCTTGCGTTCCAATTAATTGAACAATGATATATCATTTTTGAGGGTGATCCCTAAGAATATGATGTATAATATCTATGTGTTTTGAACGAGAGTGATATGCATGGTTTTTACTTATGGAAATGGCCCTGGTATTATCACACAATATCTGTGTTTCGGTAAAACTCATACCGTAGTCAGTAAGTGTGTGTTGTGTCTACAACACTTTTGCACAACAACTTCTAGCTAATACATATTTAGCATCATTAGTGGAAATTTCTAGTGAGTGTTTTTATTTTTTCAAGGCCATGAAAGTAATTATATTCCAATGAAATGAAATGTTACGATTCTGATTTTCCTATCCATTCTAAATCTACCAAAATCAGCATCTGAAAAACTTTTTAAAACAAAATAATTTCCTAAAATATAAAATTGTATTAAATCCATTGTTCCCTTTAAATAGCGAAGAAATTACCTTCACTGAATTTAAATGAGATTCCATTGGATTGGAAGGATATCTTGCAATAAATCATATTAAAAAAATTAAGACCCGACGAATAGATGATGAGAATTATGAACATCCAATCATACCTATAAATGATGTTTGATCTATCTATTTCTCATCTTCATCAAGCTCGAGCTAATTTAAGGAACCAATGTGATTACCAATACTCTAAGTGATGTTGTAAACATATTTTTTTAAGAAGATCATTAATATACTTATGTTGAGATATGTAAGTTTCTACAGGTTTTTTGAGAAATTTAAAAACCTATGAAAAATGTTAACACAGCCATCAATCTCATTTAAATATTAGATTTAATTACATTTTCAAATGAATCGTTTAAATATTGCTGAGTTGAGCCAAATATAATGTAATGAACATAAATTTGAACAATCAAAAAATTTCTCTGATCATTCTTTATAAGGATGGTTGGATCGGCATTTTCATAAACATAACTATTTTGTATACAAAATTTTGTAAGTTTATCATACAAATCTATAGGATCTTGTTTATGTACATATAAACCATTGGTATGTTTAGAAACATGTTCAGGATGTTTTATGTCTTCAAAACTAGGAGTGTTTTCAACAAAAACATCTTCTTGAACATATACATTATGGAAAGAACACTCAACATTCATATGATAATGTTTAAAGTTAAAGAATTCCACAAAGGCATGTAGAATACAGATAGATTCAAGTCTACATACTTGCACTTATGTTTCTTTAAATTAAATTATGTCTTATTGATTATAGCCTTTAGCAACTAATATGGAATTATTTATTATAATGATTCCATTTTCATAACACTTTTTTCTGATGACCCATTTTACTCCAATAACATATGTTTCCTATGGTATTTCAACAAATGTCGAGAAATTATTCCTTTAGAATTATTTTAGATCATCCTTCTTCTCTTTTATCCAATCATCGTCACCTGATGCTTCACCAGTTATTTTTTGTTGTAATTGATAATGGAATTCAATATGTTCAACTTCATTTATTCAGGAACATCTAGTCTTTACAGTTTGATTTATATCACCCCGGATATTTTCATTTTAATGATCATGAAGAAACAACGGATTTGGGTTTTGTAAAACCTGTTCATCAACATATGGTAGGAAATATTTTGTGAAAAATTGCTCAGAATCATTTTAATGAACATTTTCGTCATCCAATGGATCTTCTATCAAGTGTTGATAATAAGTTTTTGAAAAAACAGCCGAAGATGTAGGTTGAGGTTGTTTAAAAATAAAAGGATCAGTTTCATCAAATTCAACTTCTACTATATCTTGAACAGTACATATATTTTTATTTAATAAATTATAAGACATAGAAGTTGTGGAGTAGCCAAAGAAAATTCCTTTATCAGATTTGGGTGAAACATTATCTAAATTATCTATAGTTCTAAAAATTAATACTTTGAAACCAAATATATTGAAGTATGAAAGTCTCTGCTTTCTACCATTAAACATCCCATAAGATGTTTTTTTAAGAAAAGGCCAAATCAAATCTCGATTTGTAGTATAACATGATGTACTTGCAGATTTATCCCAAAAGTGTTTAGCTATCGAATAATCACTCAACATGGGTCTAGTTATTTCATAAAATATTTTATTTCTTCTTTCAACAACACCATTTTTAAGGAGCTCTTGGTGTTGAAATGTTATGAATAATTTCTTTTTTACATCAAAAATGTTCAAAATTATAAATTTGAAATTCTCCACCATGAACACTATGAATAGTTATCAATGGATGGTTTTTCTCATTTTTAACATGGTTACAGAAATTATGAAATAGGGAAAATGTCAGAATTCATTGCTAGAAAATATACACAGGTGAATTTAGTGTAATCGTCGAATAATAAAAATACATAATAATTTCCTAGAATGATAACAGTTTTTTTGGACCAAAAAAACCCATATGCACCAACTGTAATGCATTAGTCGATGATACATCACTGATTGATTTAAAACAAGATTTTTGTTTTATTACATATTGATAAGGATGACAAACCTTGGATAAAATCATGTCTAAGCACAAGTAGATCCTTAACAAGTCTTTTCTTAAATATTTTTCATAGGTTAATAATGTTACAATGTCCTAACATTATATAAAATAACCACGATTGATCAACCATTGCACTAATGCAAGGTAGACTTTGTCTCCTAAGATCTTCTACGTTTAGTGTGTATACATTCTCTTTCCAATGGGCAGAGAGAATAAACTATTCCTTAGAATTGGGATCTATGCACTTTTCAGTCATAATATTTACAAGGTTACCTTCATCACATAATTGAATTATACTAATGAGGTTTTTATTAAAACCATTAGAAAATAAAACATTTAAAATCAATGTTTTTTAAGAAGAACAATTCTACATATACTGATAATTTCTCTCTGAGCATTATCTTTGAATGTTCCTTTTCCTCCTTTCATCTGGATAATATTTTTAAACTTGTTTTTGTTAACAGTCATAGGTTGGGAACATCAACTATCCATGTACCATTTATTCTTGTTGGTACATTCTATATTGTCTTAAAAAAAGTATTAGACTCTCAAAATCCAAATGTTCTTGGATATGGAAATTTCAGAATACAAGATTTTAGGAATAGGCATTTTCTGTGAAAAATAAGATTTATGAAAACCTAGAGACTAAGTTTAATTTAAAGAACAATCTTTTTCCCAATCTCCACCACAATGACATTTAGTACAAAATGGAGCCCTGTGATGAACCATGTAGTTATTACTAATAACAGGAATACTATGAGTATACCAAAATCCAGAAAAATTTCTTAGAGGTCAAATTTGGGAATACATCTTGTCAATGTATTCTTTATCAGAGGTAATGTTTAAAAAAAATTCCTAAATGAAAAAAATTTCTGACATTAGTTTAATTACCATGTTTTTAACCATAAATTAAATTATCTTTAGAACTATATTTAGTCTCAAAAATATTTTTCATAGAAATTACATTTTTAAGAACCCTTGAATGTTATCCTTCTAAAATTTTTCTTCCTCTGAGTTTTTGGAAGTAGATTTAAAATAATTGTTTTATCAATATCTTTAGAAAGATTTCATAATTATTTATTTAAAATAGAAATTATAGAATTTACCTCATCAATCTTTTTCTGGAATTTAGAATATTCAATCTCAAGTTTTTTATAAAACTTTGATACTTATTCATAAGTATGAAATAGATTATCTTTATCTTATATAGATTCTTCATCTGAATATTTGTAGTATTTTTCATCAGTAATATTAGCATACATCGACACATATATGATAGATTCGATATAGTGTACCTTGTCCATTAGACAATGATTTTCATTGGGCTGTCAGGATAGTGGAAAAATATTCAACTGGATAGAAGATTCATACTATGACGATTCATCAGATGAGTCACCACCATTGGCACTCCAAGTGTCATTTTCATTCAAAACAATTTTAGCTTTATCCTAGTAATACTTCTTTCTATTCTTCTTAGAATTATTTTCCATTTTATCCTTTTACATAAGAAAAATACTATCAAGCCTGATATACCTGGAACTTTTTCATTCATAAAAAATGAATTCCGAATCGTTATTGTATTCTATTTCTTTATTCTTATATCTATACTAAAAGTCATTATTTTCTACTATCATGTTCATCCTTCGAGCAATATTTGTAAGTTCATACTAACATTGTTCTCTTTAACTAGATTCAGATAAATCATTTATTTTCTAAGTCTTATATCTTGTAACCCTTTTATGAGTCTTAAAATTATTGGTAGTAAAGGCTACACTTCCATTTCAATTTTTCTTCTTATTCATATTAGCATATCATTTCATTCTTTTTTCATGTGTAATAATAGTTCCAAAAAGCACATTAAGGATAATTTGGGATTCTTTCATATTCTCATCAATATTTTTTCTCTTATATTCCAACAAATTAGGCATGATATCTATAATCTTGTCCATAAGTTCCTCATCATATAAACCTTTCTCTCCCATAGATAGTAGAATGTTCACAATATTCATAAACAATTTTTGTACCATGAAGTCTGTATCTCCATAAGGAAATAAAAATCCATGATATTCAGCTCTAAGAATAGATCTTCTAGATTTTATAACATTCGATATACTAAAATGAGTATCAACTATTTTTATCTAGATACGGTTATCAACATCACAATAGGAAATATGACTATATAAATTCCTCACCATGGAACACAACAAGGTATTTTGTACCTTATAGTTTATTTGATATTATAAAATTTCATAATTAGTGAATGTTATGACATCCTTATCAGGAATATTGTAATCTCTAGAAAGCATAAAAAAATTCTCCACTCCAATATTAATAAAAAAACTCTTCATATGATCTCTCAAATATTCACAATCATTCTAATCAAATATAGGTGGTTTGATATGATTTAGATTGTCAATAGAATCAACATTAATTTCTTCCATCTGAATTAATATATATTTCCAGTGAAACTTTTTAATAGAAAATGTTTGTAAACATTGATAAACATCGCTATGAAAGGAAAATATTTAGAACAATGAAAACATGATTAAGAAAACATTTATTTTTATATAAGTATTTTAGATACCTGCACTGATACCAATTGTAGTATTGAAATATAAATGTAGATTCTCAATTACAAGATGGCGTTGAATTGTATGTTTAAAAACATTAATTGTTAACCTTAATGAAAAATATGACTGACAAGGTTAAAAAAGGTAAATTCACAAGACATATGTTTGTTTTAATAACATGCTAGGTTCAAGAAAGGTTGTTCTGGAAATGAAACCTATGGAATGTATAAAAGGAAAATATTCTACATTAAAGAATATATAATCATACATATTAGAGTATATAAAAGAACAAGAATGTGTAAGAAGGTTATAAATTCTTCCTATATCAAAAAACTACGAAAAAAACATGTAACGAAACATGTAAAAAATATGAAATATTTTAACCTAATGAGTAGGGTATCCAAAAAACCTGGATAAAGGTACGTTGAAATATGTAATCAATAATGTATGCCTTATGAATAACATAGTAATCGCTCTATTGGAATATCAGAATCTATCTTGCTATCCCTACAAGCCCTCGAACATTAAGGTAGTCAGAACCTTTTTCTCCATGTCAATGTAAGTCCTCTAGCTACAAGGTAGTCGAAACATCTGTCTTCTTATCCCTACAAGTCCTTGATTGTAAAAAAACAATCGGAGTCATGCAAAGAAAGATGAACAAGATTTTAATTACCAACAAGGAATGATATTCTCCATCTCTAGAAATAATTTCAGGAGCATGAATTCTCTAATGTGATGGATCTATATTGATCTAGTTCAAATGATCTCTTATTTATAAGCAATTCTCCAATGGTCAGCTCCCTCCTCTAAAGGTCATATTTTTTCATGAATTTCAATGGGACTTGTACACATGTCACTCAAACAATGATTAGTTATAAACCGTATGTATGACATCATTTCCGAACTAAAATAAGTGTATGGAAAATAATTTTGTATAACCAAATATAATATTTTAGAGTATACGGGAAATTTTTTTCAAAGACTATCCAAATTCTCATTTGGGGAATATAGATCATGGATATTCCGATTCAGTTTTCCAAATAATTCTAAATCTAAAATCTGAAGAATTTGGAGTTTTAATTCTGAAAAATTTGGAGTCAGAATTATAATGAATTCAGAGTACGAATTATGATAAATTAAATGTCATAATTCTAATGAATTAAGAGTCCAAATTCTGATAAACTTGGAGACTTAATTTCAATGATTTAAGAGTCTTAATTACACTGAATTCAGTGTCTAAATTATAATGAATTCAGAGTCTGAATTTTAGTGAATTCAGAGTCTAAATTTTAGAGAATTAATACTCTGAATTTCAGAAAATTATGAGTCTAAATTACATAGAATTAGGAGTCGGAATTCTAAGGAATACAAAGTTTGAATTTCAAAGAGTCTAGATTTTAAATTTCAGAGAATTCAAACTCTAGATTATAGGGAATTCAGATTTTGAATTTCAGAGAGTTTGGAGGTAGAATTCAGAACCAGAAAAAATAATACTTGATATCTATGAATTTATAGGCTTCCTAGGTTTTAGATGTGAAACCAATTTTTGGGCTTAAAAATAAAAATATTTAGATTTAGAGAAGTAATTAAACGGAAAATGAGAACATAAGAGAAAATAAATTTACTAGATGAAAAAAATGTTCTTTATTAAGATAATTCTTAGAGAAAATATAATTTTCATTAATATAGATTTTTTATGATTTTCAAAACATAGAGAATTGGAAAAGTCATAAATAAATATTATTGAATCAATACAATATAGTGTTTGACACTTTTATAATTTATATTTGAAAAAATAAACTTCTTATTTCGAAACGTCTCATTAAAATTTATTTTCTGTTAACTTTTTTGTATTTTTTGACAACTTTAATATTTTAATAAATATTGTATTTTAGTTCAAAATTGGGTTTTAATATAATTTATTTGTATTCATAAGTGACAAATTTACATGGATTTATGTTATAATTAGATAAATCTTATATCATTTAATCAAATTTAGATTATTGGATTCTTTTTAAAACTAATATTATGTAGAAAAATTGTGTGAACATTTGAACGATTTACTTTAAAACTATTTTCTCGATCCGTCAATGAGATTAATTTTAAAACAAATTTTACCTCATAGGTGATTTTAATTTTAAAAAACATAAATACATGGTTTTAGTCATTTTTAAAAATGTAGTCCAAAATGATCAAAATAATTTTTGGTGAACAGAACCGTTATTGTGTTATATACCACAATTAATTGTAAAGTGGGTAATTAAAGGTAAAATTAATTTTATAAAATTATAAAATTACCCAAAAAATGGAATAATATTATTGGATTAGTTATTATCAGATATGAACATCTTTCAGTTTCATTTGGGGCATTTGGAAGCCACTTGAGTGGGATTATGATATTTATGACATTTAATTTTATATAAAATATGTCATAAATATATCACTTCTTAATAATATATTTCCAATATAGGGTTATGTATGAGATATATTTAATAAATAAAGGTTATTAAAAATATACAAAAATTTCCCAAACCATGTTAATAAATTAATAATTTTTATAAATTAAATAATTAAATTTAATTATTACATAAAGATAATGAAGTAATAGATTTACTAAAGAATGAATCAAATAAATGATTATAATATTGTTTGAATAAATATAAATAGAAATACATTACACCATATAATAATTTTTTGATTAATATGATATATTTGGATAAATTTAATGTATTTGTTTTAATAAATCTTGATGTTATGTTTTTAAAAAATTCATGTAATGAATAGTTTCAAAATTTACATTTTACATATATTAAAATATTAAAATATTAATTAAATGATTAAAAAAATATAAAAAACTGATTTCTCGCAAAAATTTTGTTATAACATTGAAAAGTTCATTAATCTCTTATTCATTAGGTTTTTTTCATGATTTGGTAATTATTTTAACCCTCTAATTGTAAATAGCAAGATAAAACGGTAACAGTTAAAAGGGGTTAAAACAAAAGGACAACCACTCAAAAATACACTAAAACATGTCTAATATTCATTTGATTGTTATAATTAAAAACATAATCATATTATATTATACGAAAATGTGTTTTTACACATTTTTAATCGAAATTGAATTTATATTATTTAGTACTTTTGATAATTACAATTGTGCACCTCCCTATCCTATAAAAAGTCATCTAATAATCGTAATTACTCACATAAAAAACCTTTTGGATATGAAATGATCTACCAATTTTTTTCATAAACCCTAACGTTTTTATTGATGAATTACTTTAAGAAGAATACCACCCTTAGTGGTGTTAAGTTGTCCCACAACGGTGATCAACTAAATAAGAGGTATCATTTTCTTTATGTATTTATATTTTATTTCTTATTCCACATACCTAAAATATTATTTTTACAAAATGAAATAATAAATATAATATTGTTAATATACATACATTTTATCATGACAAAATCATCACCTAAATTCATTTCTACTTTTATTATATGTGAATGGGATTAATCGTTCATTCGTATGTGTGAACTATCACATCAACATACTGATATAATTCTTTTATTCATAATAATCATTCATGAATGTTTATAATAATTGAATTAATTTAAATATTTAATATTCATGACAAATAAATCATTTTATGATAATAATATATCAATTATCTTCATACTTTTTTGTGCATAAAAACGATAACGCAGTTGGTGCATACATGTGAACTATCACTTACACCCATTGATATGAATCATTTCGATTCATTATAACAATATAATGATATATATATTTATATTTATATGATAAATATGATATAATTAATTTTATTATAGTTCGTTAATGACAATATAATACATAAATTCTTTCTATAATGATCATTAAAAAATGGAAAATGTAACTCATGTGTCTGTTTGACATACCATCTCCATGATTATAACGTTGTTCAGTTCTCATAACCACACTTAATGGATTTATTTAAAGGTATAATTTATGTATAAAAATTATAATAATATCATGAATACTATTATATAGATGATTTAATTCTGATCACATTGACTATTCAAATGGTATAATGTTCATTTTCAACCCATGTACTGAATATCAACAAATCATCCGAAGATAATTTTAATCATTATGTAATTGTTATATCATGGTAATAATTTAAATAAAAGGAAAACTAAACATTAAATTGGTTCAAAATAATTATAAATTAACCTAGGTTTATTATTCTGGGATATCTAGAATGTACAAGATAATTTAGACTTAATGTAAGGGACATCGTCTCAATCTCCACTCATTGAGTAATATTTTGATATTATACACCACCTTATTTTATAAGGTGTCAAAAAAATCCTTGGATTTTAATTTCATAAATGGTTTTAAAAATTAATCTTGTCATGAAAATATTTCTAGTCCCTTTGAAAATGTCAAAATCTGCTTTTGTTATTATCTCCAGAAATAATGAATTTTTCTGTCGATGTAACCGTTATTTGAAATTCAAATTACTCTATAAGCCATAATGATTTATTAAAGGGAAATGAAATAACTTGTTCACTTTTTCTATATTTGATAATAAGTGATGGTTTTTAAAATTTAATGTCAATTTAAATTTATTGAAATTATTTTTTTGATGTTGAATGGAATTATATAAGTGAATTGTTGAAAATTGGAATATTTTAGGTGTTATGATAACATAATGGTACTTGGGCATTTCCTGGGAGATACCATGATAAACCAAATATTTTTTTATATGATAACCCAAATATGGTGGGTTCCATGATAATAAATTTATAGGGGGTTTTTTTATAACCACTGATGTGCTGGGTATGGATGTCAGTCGTATGGTTATTCAATTTGTTGGAGTGATATATATGGAACTTGACCATATGGTTATTCTATTTGTGTATGATAATATCCCAAGATACTATTATACATTATATGTATCTTTATATGAGTTTTAAGAAAATATTTTGATTAAAAAGGGTAATTAATGAACATATAATCAGTGAAGCGTATTTATTACTACAAAAGGATGAAAATTATAACCTTTGGATAATGTATTCTTGGTTTTCATGTATTCTCATGACTAACAATTTTCTATCATAGTGTGTACCTTTCTGATAATTTTATGATCAGCACAATTTTTTAAATGTTTCTAATATTATTAATGGAATAATTTTTTCAATGATGGGATAAAGGAAATGTTATGATTTTGAAACATTAAACGATACTATATTTCCTCATATACATTTTTGTTTAATGAATAAATTGGATAGTGAGTCGAAGTTTGTAGATTCTAATTTTTTAGTTATTATGTATGACTTATGTGTTAGTTTTCTAAATCTCTAATGCGAAAAATAACTTCAATTTTATGGAATGTCCAATTCTTGTCTTAACTCGGGATTATTTAATTTTTAATGTTGGGAAACCAGATGAGATGTATTGAATATTCATATAAAATGATTAATATATATTTATTTAATATTTAGGTTGCCTCAATTTATATATATTTGATAATTTTTAATTAAAATTTCTCTTTATACATATAATATATAACTTCATATTACCCTCTAAAAAGACAATCAGGGTTAAAATTTATATTTTGGTATTAATTGTCTTGTTTGTTCTATGTTAGCTTTTGTATGTAATTTCATGTCATTTCTCCTTGATCATGTTTTCTATGAATTGAGATACTACATTAATTTTATTTATGAATTTTGGAAGTATTTATAAATATCAATTATAATTTTTTGGATGTTTTGGTGAACGTTTCAAAAGAGTAGTTTTTATATCTTTTTAATTAATTATTATTTAATTGAATAGTATACTTTTTAATTAATATTAGTATATATATTACCATTCCAACATTATTAAAACATATTTAATGAGTATTTATAACTTAATTATAACAATGATATAATATTATTAATCATTAATGATGGTAATATTATATCATTGTAAATGTCTTTAGTAAATCCAACCCAAACAATAACGGGTTATAACTAGAAAATAGGATAGAACAACAACTTATATTATGATAATATCGATTAAAATGTTAATAATTGATGTTATATTACATAATATTAGTGGACTTGTCTATTATGTAATATTTCATAAAATAAATAAAATGAAAATAATTAATTAGAACTCATTAATTAATTTGATGAAATCACTCTTTATAATTTTTTCATAAGAAGTAAGGACTTGAGAATTATTTTTGGGTGAAAGGATAAAAAACTACAATTAAATGATTTGGAGAGGAAAATGAGAAATGATTCAAGATATAACCAATGTATGTGAGTGGGTTTCAATTATAGTTATAAAACTCATTTTATTTTTGATAATGAGGTAAATTTACATGGAAACATTAGTTGAGTGAATGATAATGATGGAATCAAAAGGGATTTTTGGGAGTTATTAATTAACAAGACTTTTTAATTGATATTTTTTCATGAATAATTTTCTTTCATTTTATATAATATCATATTTGTGAAAAGAAGAGAGAATCCAAAAAAATTATATCTATAAAAATAAACATTACATTTTTTGATCTTTTAACAGAATTAATGTTTAAATGTTAATAAATCGATAGAAATTAAAAAATTGAATACCTAAAATGGGAAATCATGTATCACACCAGTCTATTAGAATAATTTCCCTAGTGAAAATTCTATAGAAAAAAGAAAAAAGTAGTAAACCAATTAACATCTTTTGTAATGAAAATATAAACATCAGAGAATTTTTAGTGATTTTTTATTGAATAAATTATGAGGTATTTATAAGGTATAATGGGAACCCATTCTATTGGGGTATTAACATCATATGACCATTGGTCAATTATTAAAATTGGAAATTATACCAATTTTTGATAATGTTATATTTATAATTAGTTTTTGTATGTAGTAATGGACTAGGAAAACTGATAATGAATGGAGAATCGATGGCTTCAACAAGTTGATTAATTCCTTTGGAATCTCATCTTTTAAAACATTACTTGGGATATCATCACCAGGGTTTTCCCTTAACCAATCCCAAGTCAATAATAAACAAGTGAAGCATGATTTAAATCTCATATGGTAGATGTTCATGTTAGTGGAGATTATCACCCGGTCTATTTTAGTCGAGGCACCCCATGAAACAATAACCATCACTCCCCTTACACATAGGGAATATAAGGGTGTAATAAGGGGTAACAAGTCCTGATATTATTTACAGAAATTATAATTTTTATTATGTAATTAAAATTAATTTTCAACAAATTCCTTTATATAATAGTTTATCTTAAAGAAAATTTTTTAATATAGATGAATTTGATTGTTTTATTTTAGTCTTAAAATAAAACATACATTTATTTTTCTAAAAAAATATATAAATTTTTTTTCATAATCCACGTTATTATAAATAGTATTTTATAAAATAATTAGTCTTTTAAAAAATATCATTTATATAATAAATTATAAACTTATTTCATAATGGAAAATAAATTTTTTTATGTGTGTCAGAAATATGCTTTTTCCTTAAAAAGTACTATTTATGAAAAAATAATAATTTATATATGTAAAAGTTAAATTAATCATATGTCGGGAAATATTATAATAAAATAAATATAATTATTTAAAACATATAATTAAAATTATATTCGGGTGAATTAATGTATATTCTATAAAATAATATATTTTTTATATAAAATTTAATAATACAATTTTAGGGTTTCAACGTATTTTATTAGATTATATTTATTTCATAATTATGAAATAATTAAAGAAACACATTAAAAGACCCATAATATGTTATTTTTTTAATATTATGTATTTTTAATATAATATAATCGTTATTTAACTCTATATATTACATTCCAATGTCAAAATAAAGAAAAATTTATTTTTTTAAACATTACTTTGTTGAAGTCATTAATTTTCTATACCAAAATCTATTTTAAATAATGGTTTTCGGTTTGGTAGGATTATATTATCGTAAAATATGACGCAAATTTCCAAAAAAATGGTAAATCCCAATGTGTATACCAATTATTTCTCATTTTAAACATCTGATTATTTCATGAACTATATTTTTAAATAATTTAAAAAATCCCCCACTTCTCCTTTAAATACCCACCCATTAATACATTTAATTTCACTCCCAATACATATCCCAAGAATGTATAGTGATTTTTCATCCCATGTAGTTTCCCTAAGAATTCATCAATTTGGAATGGTTTCAATCCACATTATATAAGTTAAACTATTCAAGACAGAGAAATCATCACATTTCATTTCCACACTAGATTCCTTTTCATGGTATTACATTCAATTTGAAAGAAAATTAAAATTTTACCTCCTAATATTTTTCCATTACATTATAATTTATCAATTATCAATTAGATTCTCTTTTACCCTCTTATTTAATCATTTTATAAAACCAATCTTTATAAGAATCATTTTTCTTAATTTACTTCTCAAATTTCCCTCTATTACATTAGAAAATATCCTTCATTTTATTTTAATACACAAACCACTTTTATTTTAAATTTTTGGTTAAAAAATATTTTAAAATGAATATATTATTTTTTTTATTAACATATATGGAATGCACATTTAATTTGGTGTCTATAAATTATGTAATGAGAGTGTTTTTAAGATATTTTGTATGCAATTATTTTGATACGAAATGGTTTCTTTACACCCAATAGTTTATTTTTAAATTTCTTATTATTTTATATCATGTTTTCATGAAATTATGAAATATGAAGTTGGGTACCATATGTCAATCCAAATAATTTGGTAATGAAATTAATCTATAGAGATGACATGTTTTACAATACCTTGGAGAATATCAATGGTAATTTTTGCTTATGAAATGTTAGTGATAAACCATAGTGATATGATTATGATGGTATCACAAAAATATTGTAGGCCGAATTCCATGTTTTTATTCATGTTCTTATTATTATGATACGCCTCATACTCATTCCTTATTTTTATGCCTTGTCTTCTTTTTCATATGTCCTATGATCACATTTTATATATCCCAATTTTTTATTCCCTTAGAAGGCTTCTTGCTCACCTATTTCGTTTGATGTACATCCCAAGGAAATGATATGAAATTAATGTAACATTTTGCGTACCCATAAAAGTGACTTTGTGTACAATTAGAAGAATGCTTAATGTTTTCATGTATTACATATACTTTTTCTGAGATAAACAATGGAATATCATCTCATTATATAATTAAGTGATATGTAATGTAACAAAATGTTGTATTCCATAGTTGGTATTAAAGGATGGTTTATATATTTTTGAAATTATAAATTGAAATCATTATAGGAATCCCTGTCGACTTGTATAAATATATGAAATAAATAATGATATTTTTTGAAATATTTACTATGTTATTTCAGAAATAAGAAACTACTATAAAGAAAGGGTCAAGTGTATGTGGATCTGGCATATAATTATCTATGGGATGTAACAAAAAAACAACATTCATCTTGATATTAATGTGAAATAGTGCCTGATAATGGTCCTTTCTTCACTCATGTTTTGCACTCACATTGGATATGTTTGGTTAATTTATGATTTTTATGAACCATTATAAAAGATAATTTGAAAATGCTTTTTTAATTTGAATATTAAAATAAAATATTTACAATTTTAGTATTTTTAAATAAAATAAATTTAAACTATATGAATTGTAAATGTATCTTTTTTCACACTAAGGTGTAGTTAAATTTTGAAAATTGAGTGAAATATGAGCAACTACATAAATGATGAGTTCAATAGCTGATGAATTGATGATGATTCAATGTAAATGAGATTGAAAAAATTCATGGGGATAATGAATCAACATACAAAAGTTATGAACAATAACATCAATCATGTGGAGAAATCATATTCACCTCGAAGGGAATAACATTCCAATGAATCCTTTATGCATCAATGATTATCCTCTTTATGTGGACTTATTAACCCACTGATTATTTTCCAATGGATAATATCTATTAAAAATATATTTCATGTAATTTATTTTTCTGAGAAATAAAAATCCACACTAGAAGTATACCTCTTAGAATAAGAATATGATCAATGGAGGACAGTGATTAAGAAGAATAAGTTGAGAAGGTAGATTGATAATATATACTGGGATTACATTAGGGTATTATTTTTAAATAAAAATTTCATTATTTAAATGAAAACCAACCTAGAGAATGAATATATAGTACTAAATTAGAAGAAAAATGATTTTTAGAACCTTGGATATGAACTTTAGAAGACATTCTTCACACAGAACTAGCATTGTTAGGGATTCAATAGGAAAGGTTGATAGATTCATCAAGGTACTGAGACACCATATATGTTTGAATACAAATTATTGAGAACATGAAAAATGTTAGGTTATTATATAAAGTTCTATGATGGTCAAAATATTGTTTGGAGAGGAATAGTTTCCACAAAGATCATATGAAAACAATAGATCAATAGAGCCAACATAGGGAGTAATTTTGATCGTGTAATTGGATGAAGGGTTGTGAAACATCCCATGTGAAAGAAATGATTCATGAAGTATAAAAGTAACAAAATTATTGGGAGTGGAATGCGCTTAATGTGGGGAAGAGATGTTTGTATTACTCAAAATATCATAGCGAGGTAATGCATCATCTATTCAGCACCATTGACAAACGTAATATGGTTCATGCCTATCTTCCAGCTCCATGATTCTAGTGTGGAAAAATTGGTACCTATTCCATTGAATGTTCAAACCAGATGAAAATGTATGGGAAACAACATCAACCTTAGTAGAGGATAAGGTATCATAGTATTTAGTTTTTGATCATGACGACGTAAGTGGATTATCTTAATTACATGGTGGAAGGTACATTAATTGTTCTCTTAAATCTCATAAGTATATTATATGATACTTATTCTACGATTTCCATTATTGAATCCTTGATTTAAAATTATATTCAATAAATACCAAAAGTATTATTATTATATTTATTTTTAAATACACTATGGGAAATTATCATTGCATCAATAGAGTATAAAAACTGTTGAATAAACATCAGTGAGTATAATATCAATAAAAATGTTGTAGTCATTCCCCTGGTGTAATTGGAAACCATACATGTGATGGACTATATCTTAAATTATAATGATATGATCTACTAAAGAAGAACTGGAATTTTAGTAGTCTAGAATAAAAAAAAAATTATGTTCAAAGGAGAGATATCTCATATTGACGACTATTCATAAACATCTTTCATCATTTTCATTATGGAGTTGATCATTAAAGTTGGAGAAAAAAAGAATATATAAGGACAAAAAATTTCACCATAAATGAAGAATACATTGATGTATTTATAAAATAGTTACCTTGACCTCCCATATAAGGAGAGGTATTGTTCTCCATTAAACTCATACCTAGATCCAATCCAATATCAAATACCCCATATTGAATAGAAAATACACAATTATTGAATTTTAACAAAAAACGTCAATGTGTTCTGGACAAGGGAATGATTTGAACAAGTGTGTTTCCTTGTAGAGAAACTATTCTCTTTGTGGGGATGATTTATAGATCAATATAGTAATAAATTTATTATAGAAAACAAAAAGGGATCATAGTGGATAAAAATTAACCTCTCCCAAGGATTGAAGATTTATTTGACCAGCATCATGGGGATAAATTCTTCTCCATGATTGAAATCTGATCTGAGTATCATAAATTAATGGCGATGGAATAATATATACAATAGACTACATTCTGAAAATTATATAAGCATTTTGAGTTTGTTTGTATTCCCTTCATCATGTCCAATGATCATTTTTTAATTCTTTATCGATATAATTGAATCATAAATGACTACCAGGAAAAATTATTTCTAGTTTTCATTGATGATATTATGATATATTCTATAATTCACTAGGAGAATGAAGATAATCTAAGAGTTATATTGTGAAATATGGGGAAGGTTAATATTTTTGATAAAATTATAAAATTTTAATTCTTGTCATATTTTGATTCATTGATTGGGAAAATTGTAACTAAGTAATGAATCTCCGTTGACCCTATATAGATAAAAATTGTAGAGAAGTTGAATCATTCATTAATGATATGTAAGATTCATGGATTAGTTTGTTTATTAAGATATTATAATAGGTTTCTGATATAAATTCCAAGACATTCTAATCCGCTAATATAGATAACTCAATAGGGGTTATGTTCAACATTATAAAATCATCATGAAGACAGTTTCTGTGAATGTTTGAAAATATTAGACATTAGACCTTTATGAACACTATCCTCTTTTAGATAAGGATTTGATATTATTAGTGATGCTTCTGTGAAAGGGTTTTTCTGCATACTCATGAAAAATTATAAGATAATTTCTTATGCATTTCAATATTTAATGCCTCATGATAATATTTATACTACGCATGACCTAGTGTGTGATACAACTATTTTTTGTCTGAAAATATAGTGGCACTCTCTATATAGTGGAAAATGTGATATAAAAACATTCAACCAATGTTTGAATTTTATTTTCATTGAAATGGAATTGAACATGAGAAATATAAGATGGTTGGATGTTCCTAGAGACTATGTATATTTTATTAATTATCACTCCAGAAGAGATAACAGAGTATTTGATGGGTTAAATTTGAAAGGAAATGTTATTCTGATAATGATGGGGATTCAAGGATATACATTAGTCAAGGACCATGTAAAAATTGACATAGGAATCCAACATAATGGTACATCATCAACACTATTCCAAATTATTTCTCCACTATTACTATAGATTATCAAGAAATCGTAATGTTAAGATCTAATGCTAGAAAATATGATTGAGGATGTGAAGATTGGGACATTTCACGAGTTCAATATTGATCACGATGTTATACAGAAATTTAGTACATGGATATAGTATCCATATATCATTGTGATAAATAAGGATCTAATGGATGAAGCTAATAGATATAAATACAAAACACATCCTATAAGGAAAAAAACATTTAATTACCATCAAGATCATTATTTGTGGGATATTATGATAATGTAGATTACCGAATATAATAAATGGTGCTTGATGTGTCAGTAGTCGATGGTGGAGAAACAAATTCCAGAAGGTGTATTGCAACCATGACCCATAAAAACATTGATGTGTGACAATATCACCATGGGAAACATTATGGGACACTATTGATCATACAAAGGAAACAAAATGATATTATTAATAGTGTATCAAGTCACCATGACTTCACATTTGATCTCTATTCTGGAAGATTTTTATATTGACCAACATTCTATGATATTCGTAAAGGATATTGTGAGGTGTAATTGGGTTGCACATTCTATTTTTTGTCACAATCCATGGTTCACATAAAAATTTGGGAGAAGTTTTCAAAATTCAATGAATTATAAATTGAATTTAATTATGCCATATCACCCTAAAATTGAGGGACAATCCGAAATAACTATTTAAACACATGAGGACATGTTGTGAACCTGCTCAATGGAATCTAATATTAGATGGTATAAACACCAATCATTAGATGATTTATGCTAGACAACAAAAATAATCTCGAGTATTCAAATCGTATCATTTTATGTTCTATATGAGAATTGATTTTGAACTCATACATGTTGGGATGCTGTTGATGGGTCGAAATTGATTGTGTCCAATCTTGTGCAAGAAATGAAATAAAAGGTTTAGGCCATCCAACAATAAAAAATGTTTTCCTAGTGCTAACAATAGAGTTGTGTTGATATTTTTAAAAATTATTTGGAGATTGATGGTGGGGAAAAAGTTTTCTTTCATATTTCACCAAAGAAGAGAGTCGTGTGGTTTTGAATAAAAAGTCATATTGGCCCTAGGTTCATTGAATCCAATAAAATCCCTGATCTCTTAGGATTTGTGGTGTATTTTATTGAACATCTAGGGAATCTATATCAAGATAATGATGTATTACATATCTATCATGATTATGTACATAATTGATCAATCACATGTGTAGAATTTAGAGTTGGAATACCTAATACTTTACATTGTTTTTGAAGAGAAACCTATCGAGATATTTGGTTGTAGATACAAGGTTTTAATCAAAATGAATACCCACCATTTCTATGTGATTTGAATAAACAAAAAATGTGAAGAAGTAACGTGGGGACCATCAGATAAAATGGGACAAGAGTACCCAACTCATTTTACAACATATAAAATGAGTTAAAATATTTTGGAAAACATTTATTTTGTGGTGAACAGTGTGACAACGCATAATTTTTTTTAAATTTTTTTAATATATTATTACATAGTTTTTATTATAATGAACATAAAAATATAATATTTGACACACACATAATAAATATAAACCTATTATATTTTTTTGTATGTGATAATGATAAATACATTTTTCATCAATAAAACCTGTTAAAATACTATACATTACAACTAGACAAATAATATGAAATAGAATATCTAATATACCAATATATGGATCAAACTAATATACTAAAATAATATACCCTACTAAAAATAATATTTAAATAAGCAAAGATATTATTAAACCAAAAAACATCTTGTTTAATGAAAATATACCCATAATAGAATTTTTAGTGGCTTTTGAATGAAAGAGTTAAGTGATATTTATTGGGTATAAAGGGAAAAATATCCATTGGGATTAAACCATTATTTAAACATTGACAATACGAATATTGGAAACTATACCATGGGATTCCAGTTTTACTATCAAATTTATTTATTATGCATAGTATTTATATTGGATAATTGATACAAAAATGTGAATTGATGGCCTCAACTAGTATAGTCATTATGTATGGATCCGATTTTTCAGATCATTGGAGGTAGGTATCAACATCAGTGTTATCCCTTGACCAATCCCAAATAGTGATTAAATAATTGAAACATAATTGAAATCATGTACTTTAGATGTTCATGTAGTTGGTTATTACTATTTAGTTGATGATAACCAGGGCTTGTTAAGTCGGTAAGGTGATCCAATGACTTCTCAATTTCTTATGGTTTTGTGTTTTGAAAATCACAATAAATATTTTCTTAATTTCTGAATTTTTCATTCTCTTATACATAAAAAAATTTCATTTTGTTATAAAAAAATAATTACCATTCCGTTGTGCTTACATATTATTCATTAAATTTATTTATAAATCTATGATTACATTTTCTTACAAATTAGTCATTGCATTACAAATGTCATACCATTTTTTATGATACTGATATTGGTACAAATGTCATGTTTTTTATGATACTGGTACCAATAACAATACAAATGTCCTACCCTTTTTATGATACTAATTCTGGAACGAATGTCATACCATATTCTTGATACTGATTCCAGTAAAAATGTCATTCCAATTTTATGGTATTACTAACCAAAGATAGTGATACCGGGTTTTCAATTAGATTTTCATTTTCATACGAATATGTTTTCTTGATATTGTTAGAATCGATTAATCTATCTATCCAATATTATCAGATTTTATGATTTTTATACATGATATTTAAATTAAACATAATGTCTTTTTTATATGATATTATTTCATACAATATGTTACAAAATAAATGATTTTTGTTTTATATATGTCTAGGTCCCTCTGAAATTTAAGGAAAATATGATCATTGGAGTGGAGCCGACTGTTGAGAAGTTTTTTCTACAAATATAAGTTCATTAGAATGAGTTTGGAATGATGAAAAAAATATGTGATCTTCGATGATAAATAATAAATAAAGAAAGAGATCAAAGCTTGTGATGTGATTTCTAAAGAGTGGGGCATTTATAAATCTCAGTGCTTCGAGCAGATGTCATGAACAACTTCTTTAGGTGTGAAAAACATGTTAAGATATTATTTTTGTGGACTCATATTGTGTTGATCGTGGGATTGCGGGTTTGGAAGAAAGAGGATCCAATTTCATTTTAAATTGAGGGCTTGTGGGGATACCAAGATAGATATTGATCATCGCTTTGAGGGATTACATGGGTTCTAGTAAGACATACTTTAATGAAATTTTAAATCCTTGAACCTTTACCAAAGGTTGATAGATTCCAATCTCATTGGGTTAAAATAATTTTATTGTTACATGATTTCAATTTCACATTTTTTATTCTACTAATATATTATCTTTTAAAATGTTACAAACTATAAACATCTTATACATTCTAATTTTGTTACTCGGATTAAATTAATGATTCAATAGTATTTACGGTAAAATCATACATTAATAAAATCGTTCTTTTGTTTTTATTATATGGTTATAATGTTTAAGAAAGGGTTTCTTTAATAGGGTTTGTGATTTTGTTAACTATGTTAAACTATATTTATTTAAAGTTAATAACTATCATTAAGAAAATGATTTCCTTAAGGATAATAAAATTTCTTTACAAATGTTTTATAACAAATTTAAAGGATACAAATAAATTTTTAATGTATATAATCTAACACCTCTTGTATTTGAGCATCTAATTATACATATTGGATCTTACAAGGCACACCATCAAACTATAACCATCACATACCTTACCATTATACAATATGTGGGTATAATAAGGTGTTATGTGCCCATACCATAGTTAAATTTATTTGAATTTATATTATATAAGTAAAATTCATTTTCTATTAATCCATTTTATGAATATTTTTTCTTAATGAAATATATTTTTAATTGAGATGAATGTAATACTTTTATTTTTTGATGCAAATTAAATATAATTATATTTTTCAAGAAATTATATAACATTTTTAAAATAATGGATGTTATTATGAACAACATTTTTGATGAAATATTCTTTTAATATAATATTTTTTAATTAATATATTATAAAATAATTTTATAATGGCATATGAATGTATTTTATAGATGTTAGAAATTTCATTATTCCTTAAAAACAAATTTATTTGAATAAAATGAATTTTTATATTTAAAAGATTACATTATAATATTTAGATAAATATATTGATAAAAAATATCATTTTTGATATCAACACTTCAATATTATTTATGGGTTAATTTATTCGAATATTCTATAATACATTATTATATTTCATGAATGGTAAAAAAATTAGTTTTAGTGTTTTAGTATATTTATTGAAATCATATTAATGAAAAAAATATTTTCTAATTAATTAAACATAATACAAGATATAAAATATTGTATTTTATAAATTTTATGTGTTTTAATAGACATTATTCAATATCTAAAACTATAGGTTAATTTTCAATGCATATAAACATTTAATTTTTGGAACACTGATTTGGGTAAATATTTATATTTCAATGCCAAAAGAAGTATTAAATAATATAATTTATATCTAGAGGAATAATGTTTAAAAAAATTTACCCAAATGTACAAAATAACGAGAAACAAAATGGTTAAGCCTGGGGTTATCATTTTTGAAAAACTAGTTTTCCAAGACCAATATTTGGAAATTATTAAACAAATACCCCACATATCCTATATATTACAACCCATTTTTTCTTCTAAATTCTCTCCCAATCCATAATTCATTCTGTTATATTTATTTTTCATCCATTGGAGTCCCCGCAAGGTGTCATTAGGCCCCAATGTTTTCATTACTCTATATTTTTGTATACTCTTCATGGTAAAGGTAAATCATCACTTCTCTTTTCCTCTCAATAGTGCTTTTGTGGTATGCCTTCCAATTTTATTGAAATTTAATTTGATTTCACTTCATATTATCCCTTTACATTTTGAGTTTTCTTTTATCATTTATATATAGTTATTCCATCTCATTTCCCAATTTTCTAAATGCGTGATTTATACTTGTCTGGTAACAGAATTTACTTCTAAAATTCCTTCTATTGAAAAAACATAATTAAAAGTCATTAGAATAAAAAAACATATTTTATTTTAATTTTTTATTCCACTTGATATTAAAATTAATTAACTATTTATGAATTTATGTATATTAAACCCATTTTTCATTTTGGTTGTTAAAAAAGATTTAATGATCATGTCTCTAAGATCTTTTATATGCATTGATTTTGATAATAAAAAAAATTATTTAATCTCCATATTTTTATAATTAAATGTTTTATTATGATCTATGCGTCTTGGAAAAAAATTAATGCATATGAAGGGTGTTTATTTAGACCACTCAACCACAATTTTTAAATAATTTAATTCATCGAGATGATAGGTTTTACGATACCATGGGGAATAACCCTGGTAATAATTATTAATAAAACCTAGGAGACAACAAATTTTAATATTCATAGGAATAAATAAATTAAATATTTTCGTAAAAGTTCCATCTTATGATTCATTAATTATTATTATTATGATATTTCTATGACTCATTCCTTATTGTTTGGCCTCATGTTATTTTTTATATTTTCCATGATCTCACGAAATACGTCCTTATTATGTATTACTTTACTAGGATTCATGTCATCCCATTACATTATTGTATATCCCCAGGATATGAGATGTAGAATAATTAACATAGGGTGAACCCTAGATGTTTACATCAAATTTACATAGAATAATTTTTAATATTTTGTTTCATTATTTATATTTTTCCATAAAAACTAAAAATGAAAAGATACTCTACTTGCACCATGTTGTGAAAAGTCATGTAAGAAAAAGGAGGGATACTATAGTGTTATGTAAAACAATGTTGGTGAGACATTTGTGATTAAATTTATTAACTAAAAAAAGGAAATATCTAATTCATATGTATAAATATTACTTGATAATAATAATTTAACATGATATTTTTGTGGAAAATAAAGTTTCCATTGAAATAGTTTTTTATTCATTATATAGGATAACCCCTAATTAATAATCACTGAATTATCATTTAAAATATGGATAATATTTAATTACATTCAAATTATGTCAATATAAAAATATCACTTTTTAATTAGAACATATAATTTAAGTCGAAAACCATTTTTATTAAAAAATTGAATATTAATGAATTTATTATTTTTATTATTTCATATAAATTAAATTTCATTAAATGATTATTAATATTATATTTTATACTTTGAAAATTTATATTTTAGTTATATAATCATTGAATTATAATATATATATTTTCTTAAAAAAATATTGTTAATAAAAAATAGTTTTAAAAATGAATGATTTTAAACATTAAATGATTTTATTTTTATTTATAACGAATTGATAATTCAAATATTAATATATTATAACGATAAATTTCTTCAAATACCATAATATGAAAAATTGTAATTTATCTTTTAAATTAATGAATATAAAATATTTTAAAAACAAATTTTTATTTGTAATTCATTTTTGATCATTATAGAATCATTATATTAGTTTTCCTTATCATTTATTAAATATTAAATCATTTTTGAATTCATTTAAATCACCATTTCAGGAATTCTATCAGTACATTTATTGATATCATTATTTAATATTATTATATTTATAAAATATATGTAATTCCAATAAATAATTTCTGTAGAGAAATACGTAATTTTTAAGTCAATTGGTTTCTATTAATTCTTAAAAATAATTTATTTAATTTTACAATGAATATTGATAATTTTAATTCTTAGTTTTTGGATCTATATAAGATATATTTATATTAAATATATTCTAGTAATTATAAACATTAAACATGTTTTCTATTATTAAACCCAAAAACTATATACCCATTATAACGTTCATATAATGAAATTTAACAATCATTACAACTTATAAATTAATTCCATTATAAAATAACATATCACACATCTGATTGTTTTCATTTTGGATCTGATAACTTGCTTTCTCCTTTCATTATGTTTATTTTAAACAGGGTTAGTTCTACAAATGGTTATTCTCTAGGTTGAAGATAATCAAAGAGATTTCCAATTTCTAATAATATTATTCTTCTCTATTTAATGTTTCATTTGGATTAATAAACTAGTAATGGGTGTAATCCTTATTGGTATGTAACATGACATATTATTAAATACATGGTTTTATGTAATTTTTTTTTTGTGATAATCCATTATGAGTTATAAATTTTTTTAAGGATTATTCATATTCTATGTGAATTTTTCATACTCATGTTAAATTATTTTATTACAATGGAAATCATATTTATTAATAGTGGAGATATCATAAATATGTGGTGTTGCATTATTCCCAATAAATAAATTTTTTACTCATAGTTCTTATTTTCAATAATGAAAATAGTAGTGTGTTTTTATATCATAAATTAATTAAAAAATTATTATATTGAGAATTTAAGATCATTTTATGGGTGATTACTAGGAAACACTTTTGGAAATTGATGAATTTATTCATTAAAAATAATCATATCCTCAATATGAGTTTACTATGAAACATAAAAACTAAATACCCCTCATGATTGTTTAGAAAACATATATAATGGATGTGATTTGTATAGGGAGTTCAAAATCAACATTTCACTACTTAAAAAATCATGGATTCAATTTGGTAATAAAATTCTATTTCCCTATATCAGTAATTATGAATCTCACTATATGGAGAGATCTAATACATTCTTTAAATAAAATCAAAATCACCTCCTTAAAATTAATGATATTTTAAGGAAGAATAGTCAAATAAGCAATTTTTATGTCCTTAGATGATGAGTATATATCTCAACCGTTATTTTGAAGAGAAACATTGGTAATTGTGATTAAATTTTCCTCTTTTTTGACACAAGGATTACATTATTATTTAATATTATTATCTATGTTATCCCATGTGATTGGGATTCACATTACATTATTCTCAAATTCCTTCCATCTTAAGCATTAATTTGTTGGTAGTTCATTGGGATACTATTTTCTCGTCTATTTTTAGTCAGAATATTCATATTAGATTGAAAATCATGTTCTCAATGGATAACCATTCAAAAATAAATTATCTTTTAATTCAATTTATGAAATGTAACATATTATTTATCTTAGGTTTTTCACATGTTGGAAGGTGGATTTTCATTACCCATGGTGATTTATTTTTTTGTGTTTACATGAAACAATATTTTATTATTATTATCTACATACCCATGAGGATAATGAGACACACCGATTTTATCTCCACATTGAGAGCACATTGAAAAATTTCTTAAAATATAGTAAATTACACATTGGAAATCTGCTTTTGGAGACATGTTTGAAATTCAATGAATAATAGTTTTATTTTTATTTGAATATCAACTATAATATCCGATCAGTTCATTGAAATTATTTTAATGTTTTAATCATAGGTATTGATGGATTAATTCTACTTTAATTTGAGATTATATAATTTCTACTACATTTTAGTATGATGATTTTTGGGAAAATTTTTAATAAAAAATATATATTTATTATCCTCCCATTTCAAGGATTATGTTTCATTATGTAGCCTCATGTTCATGATTATGGTCCAATACTGATCAAATTCACCTTTTAAATGATAAAAATATAAAAACCCTTTTAATGATCTAATATTTCAATAATAGAAAATATGTTATCACTTATGTGGATTCATTTCTATATAATTAGTTTATTATAACTCCATCTAATGGATTTCTTCTATTAATGAATGGAATAGTAATTAGTGTATCTCTCCTTATTTGTGTATTTGAGAGCTTGACATTGTTCATGTCATTGTTTATAAATTCATTTATAATTCCAATTAAATTTTATTCTCCATCTACAATCCTATTTGGATTGTCATTGGGAAATCTTTTAATATCCTATAACACTCACCATTTAAATGGTTCCTCAATTTTCCATCGATTTAGAAATACCAAAAGTGTTAATCCTGAGTTATATAGAACAATATATTAGGGGAAATAGTCTGTTTAGCCACATGTAAATTAAATATAATGATATATTAAAATATTATACCATTATTTTAATCTGTGATATTCTAAATACATATATGAAAAAATCATAATAATATTTAAAAATTTTAGTTAGACCTAGTTTTTTCAATTTTCATTTTATTATCACTCCTAGCCTCATCACCCAAATAAAAAACTATTATTTGATTCTAATACAATCATAGAATAACATGAATATATTTTATAAACATTCTATAATATAAATATTTTATCTCATAAATAAACTCACAATCCAAAAATCCCACGATTTATTGACTTTTGTGATTAGCTCCATTAATTCCCAATTTGACATTATTTCTTCAACATATTCAAAAAATAACATACTCACAAGCTATCCCTTATAAAAAATTAAACTTATTACTATTCTTCACTTCTTAGGAGTTTGTAACTATATGAAGGTTTGAGAACAAACATTCAGTAAAGGGAAATATGTCATTGATTCAAAATGGGTTTGATCATAAGAATATGATAAACCATGAACATGTGGGAAATTTCTGATTGAAAAAAATATAAATATAAGAGTTGTTTATAAGTCATTATAGAAGGATATATAACCTCCATAGATCATAGATTTTAAATATCTTATGAATATGGAGTTATGATACAATAATCATGGTGCATGGGGCATAATATAAACATGTGGAAGAACATGTAAATCATTCATAATAATAATCATATAACCTAACAATTCATAATCATGATCATGAACAAGGTTGTGAAAATATATAGTCACAATCATGTTAATACATAGAGGTGTGATCATAGATTGACAAAAATAATATCCACCCACATAGTTATGAACATAGTTCATTAGAGATAATGTCCTTGAATATATCTATGAGTATTTTTCTTCACAATCATGTACAAACATATTTTATTTATCATTGATAAATAGAAATATTCTCCACGAACAATGTAATTAAAATACCTAAATATAAATCGTGTCCATTGACAAAATATTTATCTCATGTCATATTATAAATCATTAAATGTATTTGGGGTAAAATGGACCCACATATCACATATGAATATTCCATACATATATGTATCACATTAAATAAATCATTTATATCATCATGAAAAACTATGGAAAGAGGATGTGATCAATTACATTTTTATAGGGTACAATATCATAAATTAGATCAATTAATTTGAACAAATAATTATCCAAAATAAATGAATCACATTATAATTTAGATGTTTATCATTAAAATGAAAACATATGAGATAATAATTATCGATATAGATAGGAAAACTAATGAAAATTCATAAAAAGAGTATTGATAATACATTTTCAAGAGTGCCGTCAAAAGATAAAATTAAATGTCACTTTCAAAAGTCATTTGTTAAAGCATAGAAGAATAATTTTAAAAGAATATTCTATAATAATAACATAAAAATATAACCATTAGAATACAAATTTAGTAAACAGTTAAATGTGGATTGGAATAAATAATTTCACATTATATAAAATTACATTTTATGCATTTTATGCAATTTTAGAGAAAACTCACATCAATGAAAAGTTTGAAACAAATTATATTGAAAAAAGATGTTGTGAAATTTTAAAAAGATGATAATACAAATTTTAATTTAAAAATAATAATGGGAAACATTTTTAAAATATATTATTATTATAGAAAGGATAAAGATTTGATTAAGAATATTATGTTTATTCTCAACTGAGAAATATTTTTAGAAAAACCAGAATCTGTTAATGGAGAACGTTATTTTTCATATATAAATATTATATTCACAAATATTAATATAAAATAAAATAGTATATATATATAAATATATATATATGGATTAATATAACATTAATGGATGCGAACACTCAAAAAAAATATTATAACAGAAAATGGAATCATTTAAATGAAATGCCATATATTTTCATAAATATTAAATAAAATGAAAATATATTAAAAAATAATTAATATATAAATTAATATATAAATAAATAATTACTTGGTGTTAAATTTTATTATATAAATCAAAATTGCAGTTTAATAATATTTTATCATGGAGAAAACAATAAAAATGATAATAACTCAACAAAAGGAAATTGAGTTAACAAAAACCACATAAAAGTAATGTAATTTTTATATCAAATGAACTTGAAAGAGTGAACATAGAATGTAAAGGTACATACAATTTAAAATATGGAAATATTTTAAAATAGCTCAAAGAGGGATTATATTCAACAAATGAATCAAAATAGTTCTGTGAGAGAAAACATGTCTCAATGATGGAAAATTAAGAAAAAAACCCCTTACCATGGATTATGCCATCCTTGTACAAGATCAAAATTAATTTACAATAAATTAATGTTTAATATTCATCAATATAATATCCATATTAATTTATTAATTATAAATTTTTTATAATATCCTATTACTAATTTATTAATCATTCAATATAAATTAAATTTTTGTGTGTTAATTATCCACACTATTATATAAGAGAATTTATATGGATGTTCTAGTCCATGATCACTATTAACGTGATAATAAACTACCAAATGAAAATGGGGCTTTACAATTTTATTTGTAGTTATTTTTTATCTTTATTGTTATTTTTATAGATGTTATTAATATGTTTCATAATGTGAAATTAAAAAATCATTTTTGAAATATCTAATTCAATAAAAAAATAATTATATTAATGAAAATCATTATATATATTTCTATTGTAGATGTATGAAGAAACGATTGATTAATTTTTATTTCATTATGTTACTAGTGATTACATTTTCTTAATCATTCGCAATGTTGTATTATTAAATCCTTAATTTATGTGTTAAACACAACCCAAATTAGAATAAAAATTTAATAATTAATAAGAAATAAAATAGTGTTATATTATGATTAGATATTTTAAAAAAATGATAATTAAATTATATATAAATTATTAGAGCTGATTATGGTATTTAGGAAGAGTAGATATGATAATTTAAATTTTTAGAATAAATAATAACACATTTAATACATTGAAATAATTGATCCTTCTCAAGTTGTATTCTATTAAATTTTGTGAAATATACTTCCAAATATTGTCCAATTTATATAATATAAAAAAAATCCCCAAATGAATTTTTTATTTAAAAAAATACCAATTTAGGGAAATGTGGGAACCACACAAGACCCATACACTATATATGTTCAAAAATAAGAATCCATACCGTAAATCAACATATTAAAAAATGCACCATCAAGGGATCTTTATCCTGAAAATAACACAACCAATAGTAAACACTTGGACACTATTACCATCAAAAAATATTATCCAACCTCACAAAATTTCAATTCCATCGCCTGTTGTGTATGGTGGTGTGAACAAACCACTGAAATATCCCACCACTATTGTATGTGCTCCATCTCCGTAAGTCTCTCATCGTCACCACAAAAAAAAAATAGATTCATAGAATCAACGATCAAAAAAAAAACATATTACACATGACTAGAGAACAATAGATATATCATTGAATGTAACAAATATTAACATGTCATCCTCATCACATGATCACCACCACTGTCAAATGTTAGAACAAAGTACCAAACTGATGAGGACAAGACACCTTCAATTCAGATAACCACTAGAGAAACACATATGATTTAATCCATCAAATAACCCCTCTTGACCATCTGGGATATGAGTAGTGTAATACTGAATCGAAGGTAGTTTGGGAAGACCGGGACCTAAACAGTGATCCACGACCATACTAAAAACCGAAACTAACCCATGGATATTGAAATGATTCCGAAAATACATCGAATACTACGAACAAAATACATTATTGCTGCTCGAGATGAAATCAGTATAGGATGTTCCTCCTAGAGAACCATCAGATGATCTACACATCCTAAATCCTCCATGAAACAACCTCTGTGAACTAAGTAGGGGAGAAATGCTTGAAATTGAAGGTATATGAATAATAATCAAGTATGGTAAAATTAGAGATTAACATTCCTAACTAAGCCATCAACCCAGGACGAGGAGGTTACCACCTTAAGAAACCATAACTGAAACAAAATATTAGGGGAAACACTACCTAGAATAAACCACCATGTGAGAAAATTGAATGAGGGATTGAAGGGGGTCACGAAGCCGATGATGGCACACTAGTATCTCATCACAAAGGAACCCCCTAGGGAACCCCATTAGAGAGAATCAAGGGAGATAATAAACATAGAGGCCTCAAAATATGGGATAGAAAATATGAAAATAATTAAATATAAAAAAATGAGGTGGTATTAATGACATTAATAAATGAAATGGTGGGTTTTTACCCATGTAATAGGTAACCAGTTATATATACAAATGGTGGATTTTTTTGTGAAAATAATTTAGGTGAAGATTAAAGATGGAATCTAACTAGAGTTAGAGGAATTATATAAGAAAATTATTGGGATAAATTTTAATTTACTACCAAAATCCAAAATAGAATTATAGAATCTAAAAATATGATGTTATTTTCATAAACACCTATTTATTTTTGTTTTCCCCCATATACACTATTTTTATCATTATTAAATATTTTACCAGGTAATTATATTTTAAGGAATATATAATATGACTAATATAAACTAATTATAATTTTTTTATAATAAATTTGAATCTATCATAAAAATTAGAAAAAATATGAAGTTTAACAATTAAATAAAAACATAAAACATAATGGAAAATTGTTATTTGGGAAAAGTAGGTCTTTAATCATTAAATTTTTATTTTTATTATTTATTATAAATCAATACTCCTATAATTATCCTAAATATCATTTTATATAAATATTAGCATTATATTTTATTTAAATTTACATTTTACGATAATTTTTTGTGATTTTTATAATAAATATGCATTACAAAAAATATTTTCATTAATGTGACGTTTAAAAATTTTAATGATTTCATTTTTATTTCAAATACATTAATAATAATTGAAAAATTTTTATTAATATAAAATTCATTTTATTTGATAAATCTATTATGATACATTTTATGTTTAAATAATAATGTATATTATATACTAAAAATAATGATTTTAAATAAAATATTTATGATTAAATATATATATATATATATAAGTATTTCATATATTCCACTAATTTTTTAATTTATTTTTTTATTTAATTTATATAGTCATTTTTGGAATTCCTCAAAACATTTTATTGATATCTTTCTTTAGAAGTAATAATTTTTACAGGATTACATATTTAATTATAAAAGATTCTTTTGAATTAAAAGTATTTTCTCATGTGAAATTTTATTTTTTAATTCTTATAAATAATATATTTTATTTATAATATATTATTTATAACTAAAATGTATATTTCCAACATATAAACAAACTTTTATGTATATTTACAATGTGCTTGTAATTCCATATATGTAAATTCTTTTATGATTTTACACCCAATCATTATATAAAATTTATAATAGTTAATGATAACTATATTATTTTTATAACATACAATAAATTAATTAAATTATAAATTCAATGATCATAATTATTAATCCTAGAGTTTAATTTTTTATTACACAATATTATTTCCCTAATCAATATATTTTTCCCTCCTTATATGATTGGTTCTACTGATTATGATTATCATGGTGGATGATGATATAAGGGGTTTTCATTTTGTAAACATATCATTGGTTAATATTTATTATATAATTATTTCATATAAACCTATAAGTGGTGTTGTAATCAATAATTTTAAATATATTTTTCTATGTACATTTATTATAGGGATCATTAATAAGTGAATAAAATTATGTTCTTTGATTGATATCATTTATGACCTATCTCATACTAATGTTAAACTGATTTAATATATTATAAATGAATAAATTTAAATAATATATGTATAGAATAGGGAATAAAAATGTTTTATAAAACCTACGGTGTTATAATGCACATAACTGAATAGAAATTATAAAATTTCATTTCCAAAAAATAAAATAATTTTTCACAAAATATAAATGTTTCATTGAATGTTTTATAATATAATGAATTCCTGTGGGAATTAAAATTTGTCTCAATTAAATAAAAATATAATTTATAATATTTAAGTTATAAAATAAAATATATCTTCTACATAAATACTGTATACTATTGATATAAAATAATATGTAAATTATATAATTAATATATTGATATTTTTATTTAAAATAATCTGATAATGTGAACTAAAGAATGAAACGTAGTTTTCTTTTTATATATAATAAATATGAAAACAATTATTTTGTAATTATCTAAAACAATTCAATTAAATTTTATCTTAAACAATTTTGTAAATTATATAACTTTATTACATATAATATAATAATGATCTACCACAATGATTATTGAAAATTGATAAATAATATAATATAACTCTAAATTGATCATTTATTTTGATTGTTCACAACTATGTGAAAATTACAGGTATTATATTGTTAAAAAATTAAAAAGTTGAAAAATATTTTTTTTAACATTGCTTTATGAAAAGAAATATATGATTAATTTTTTTTTGAAATAAGTAAAAATGAAAAAAAAATGAGTAATTTAAATACGAAATTTTATTATATTTATATATAAGATGGATAAAAATTTTAAAATTATGTAAGTTTTGGTAACAGTAATATTAATTACTAAGACAAGTTATTTAAAAATACAAAATTAGTAAAACCACCTTGAAAATATTTGAATAAAAAAATTTATTTATTAATAATCTCATATGGATTAATTATTTATGAGATAATTTTATAGGAGAAAATTATTTTAATTGATAATTGGTTGTACATTAAACAAATTGTTAGAATGAAAATTAGTAATTTTTTAGGAGAAACTAAATATATAATGGTAAAATGGTGAGGAAAACATCTTAAATTGGGAAGTGGATTAACCCTATAAAAATATATGAGAAGTTGGTGTGAAGAAAAATATACATTCCCTTTTTTCATGAACAGTATTTGAGAATGATTGAGTAGGGAGTGGGTGAACATAATAAGTTTACTACATATATGTTTTTGGGTAAAAATTGATAAGAAATACTTGACCTGGAAGAATATTTTATTTCTATCTTGTAATCATCATCTCAAATATTGATGTAAAACATGCGTCAATAGTATGAAAAATTATTAGACATGAAAAAAATGTAAATTTTATAATCATTTTTAAATTTTTATTAATATAATAATTTAAAAGGTAATATTTTTTATATAATAGGGTGGAATATTTTCATCCATGTTTGTATTAATATTTTATATTCTCATAGTTTTATATGAAATAACAAATCGAACTTTGAAAATAGAATTTTGATAATTTTTCTAATAAAAAATGATTCATAAACTCTAAAATTTGATGTAACGTGATTGTAAACTATAAAAAATTAGTAAAAATTGAATAAAAGTAGAAGAAACCTTTTATGGTTAAAATAAATTGTAAATATGAAATATTATTTAAATAAAGTAAATTATAACCTTTAAATAACACTTTAAGACATCTAACATTGAATAATCTGGGAAAATGAAAATTATGATATTTTAAATGTTTTATGGGAATGACCATCCTTAAATGAAAGTACACTAGAAATCATCTAGTATAGATTTCTTTAGTTAATGAAGACCTATATTCAAAACATGTTGGGAAAGGAGAACATAAAATAAAACGAGGAAAAATTCCAATTAATGTATAGAGATCCAAAATAATGGATAATGTTGTATGGAAGAGATGTGTAATGGAAGTGGGAAAATGCATAGTTATGAACTTGTTTTCAAGGTGAAAATCCATGAGAAACGAGATATGAGGAGATATAAAAGATGGTTTAGGGTCATGGAAGAATAAAAAACAAGGAGGAAAAAATTTATCTTCTAGTGAGGATATGTGATATAGTAAAGAATAAATATTTGGGGGCATAGATAAAAGTGGAATCAAGAAGACGAGAGGGGTTTTGGGGAGGTAATGGCGAGGATGAATTGAGGAAATGAAAGACAAGAATAAAAATTGGATGGGAAAAAAGTTAATTTGTATGTGACACGTGAATTGGATGATAACCAAATTATTATAGTAATAAATTTTTTATAGTCTTGGAAATATATTTTTACTATTTTTTGCAATTATATATTGATATTTTTATTTATTATTAAAATATACAATATTTTTATTATAAATTTTTTGAAATGAATTTTTGATATATAAAATATAAAATATAAAATATAAAATTTATATTTATTGAAGGATTATTATATTATAAAAATTGCAATAAAATCACTTAATTCTAATAATAGATAATTCTCAAAGAATTTGTTTTTTATATGTGTTGGGCATTTGAATAAAAATAATATATATCACTTTCTATTAATAAATATTTTTGATTTAAATATATCATTTATATATAAACAAATAAATTAGAAATGATATCATGATCATTAAATGGTATTTGAAAAGAATAAATTCTTATAATAAACTAGATGATATTTTTTCAAATGATATTATTTTCATATGATATGCATTTTTTTTCCAAATAGATTATATAAATTTTTAGATTGAAATTAAAAAAATTCAATCCAAATTTGAATAAACATATCGTTATTATATAAAACAGTATAATGTTATTCATAAAAAATATTATTTAGCTAAATAATTTTATACAGAAAAGTGAGGTAAAATGGGTAGAATAATATAAGATTTTTTTGAATAATTATATAAATATTATGACATTATATAAAAAATTGGTTACCATAGAGGTAAATATATTTTTCAATTCAATATTTTTTTAAATCAACCTTCCATATTACTATTTGATTCTATGTTTATCCGTCATCTCAATCATGTTTCCAATGAAATTCCACTAACATTCACTAATAAAAGGACTTCTCATAAATCCGCAATAAATAAATCTATCATGAAAATATTTCATTAATATCTTAACAAATTACATCCCTAATAAGCCTTTATAATTTTCTAAAAAATTTAGTCACAAGAAAGATTTATAAATCCTCCATTCCAAATATGTTTCGGGAGAGATGATTCAATATTTCTAGGTAGGTGCTCAATTTTTAGTTGAAATTTTATTATACAATCCATTACATATTATTGAATAATATTTCAAATTTTAATAAAATTATTTTTATATACATATTAATTATTTAATGTGATTAGATAATTATACAACAACATATTAATACTCGTCCTATTATTATTATATTGTATTTTTTTGGTCAGTTTGACCACTTATTTGGTATTTGATATATCATTTACATCATTAATTATTATAAAAATAAAATTATTGTAATATGATGTAATATTGGTAATATTAATACATATTTTCAGTTATGAAATTGTAATATATTAACTATATTCATAAATTAAATCAATTCTATTTGTTGATTCACCATTCACAAACATGGATCATTTATTAAAGCTTATTAAGAACCATAAAGATTTATTCCATTATATAATAATTGAACTCCATAACTATAAATTATATATTTATAATCTCACTAACCATTATATTGGTGATTAACACATGATAAATGATAAAATATTGATTTCACTATACCTAAGAAATCATCAACAAATGAAAAAATTAGTAGTGGATAACTAATTTTATCTATGAATGAATAAAAAATGGATAATAAGAAAATATACAATAATTGATTTATGTTTAATAAATAACAATAGTGTTATAATATAGAATAAAAATCAACATTAATTTATTATAATGGATATTATAGTGTTCCCAACAATGCAAGAATCCATTGATGTTCATTCTCTCTTCCTCTATCTTCAACCATCAGATTATCAATTTAATTTATCTTATGAAAGAATTTTTATGATATTTATGCCTAAATTAAAATATTTCCCCACCTTTTAATAATTTTATAAATTATTACTTTTAATTTATCGTATAATTTTTACATAATTTACCTTTTTTATATTTGTCTTATTCTCATTCATTTCTCTTTCGATTGAGATTCCATCACCAGTGTCTATATTTGAAAAGAATATATAATTATTCAATAAAACATAATTAATGTCCTTTATTTTATATAAAATATATATTTTAATCTATTTCATTATCCCCATTTGTTTTATTTTCATTATAATATCTAGGATATTGTTAATAAATTTCCAACTTGTTTTTTTCATATTTTTCTATATTACTATTTAGACTTATAAAAATAGTTTACAATAAGATGTATCATTTATTTTAAAACATTATAAATTTATAAACAAATTTAAATAGAAAAATATCATATACTTTCTTGTCCTTTTAATTCACTATCATCAGTATGTTCATGCTTTATAAGTTAATGAACATCGAAGCAGTTTTTTTATTTTAGTTTCCATTAATAGAGTGATATTTAATATAGTAAAACTATTTACCCATATAAGGTATATCTAATACCGAAATTATGTTATTACCATAATTAACATTTAATTTTGGAGACATAAAATTCAAATTAATGATATTTTATTATTTATCATTAAATTTACACATTCCAAAATACTTAATAGATTTATTGAATTAATCATCATTCATTGAGTTAGGCTTTTTCTTCAATGATTATGATCATATGTTGTTGGTTTATTATTGCAATTTATATCAAATTTTGCATTCCCTATTTATTTTTCTAGAAATTACATTTCATTATCAAAATACAATTCATGATTTGTTATCACTAAATAAAAATATCACATTAAAATGGAAAACCCTTAATCTTTATAATTGTTATTTTTATCCCATGTCCATGTTATTTATAAAAAATATATTGTTTACATTATTTTTTATGAAAAATATATATATTATTCTATAACTCTATTATTTGTATTTAATACTATTCAAATGGAAATTTTATATCTACTCTATTGGTGTTTGTTTAATATAATTGGAAAAATTCATAACTAGGTATTTTATTCTAATTCTATACATATTTTTACATTCGGAACAATATTAATTATTATGTTAAAAGTTTTAGTTATACTATTTTATTATTGGGATATTTATAACTAAAATTTTGGATTAAAATAATTTTTAACATTTATAAAATAATTTTGACAACTAACATTTTTTATAATAAATATATTATTTTAATTTCAGTAAAATCATTTCACAATTTCTATTCATTTTTTAATTTCTCAAAAATGATTATTATTTATGACTATTTCGAATCACTCAATCAACACCCAATAAATTTTCATATGTTATGGTTTGTAGTGGATCACATTTTCCCTAAGACCTATCCTTTTCTAATAGTTTTATTGGGGAATGTATGTAGTGTATTCATGTGATTTTTGGAGTTTGGGAAGATTTTTGTTAACTTAAATGTTGTATTCAGGTAATTCCTAGAAGTTTTAAATATACTTGTTATTCTAAAAATAATCTATAAGTTCAAAAAAAATATTTATTTTTATTCATAGATTATTGTTAGTCTAATTATTCAATCAACCAAACATTTTAAAACCCATGTTAGAAAATTATCCTTATTATTAATTAATTTTAATATTTTCAAACTATATGAAGAATTTTATTCCATAAGAGTCATTATGTATTTTAATATAAGTCACTGGATATAGTATGAATCATTTTATATTTTTTGGAATTCATTTTTGGATATTTAAAGATCAATAGATTTATAAGATCCATAGTAGTGATTCTATAAGAGTCCTTTTTGGTGGTTATGTAAGAATCGTGAGATTTTATAAAATTACATTTCTTGATTCCATAAAATTCAATTATATTATTCAATAATAATCATTTGGTTTATTTCTTATGAATTATATATTCTATAATATCCATTTTTAATTCAAAATATTCCTTCCATTTTCAAAATTACATTTTATATAAGTGAAATACTTTTTTCAAAACCATGATCGTAAATTCTATAATGGTATTGGATTTCATAATAGTCAATACTAAAATTCAGTAACTATAAGTATAATTTTTTAGTAAATTTTTAAAATAGATTAGATTTATCTAGAAAAGTAAATTTAAATTTTATATGATGTTTTTAATTATAAAACTATTTATAATTATTATATTGTTAGGTAAAATAAATTCTACATGCTTTAAATTATCAAAACCATGATTTTTTGAATTTTTATATTAATAATGGAATTATGTTCAAGACTCCAAAGGTTAATATTGTAATAAAAATAAGTTCAAATAGATAAAAGAGGAAACTATTTATAATATTTGTTCATCACATTACATATAATTTTTAAAAAAAATTGGAGTATCACACTATTTATCCATCTAATTTTATCGATTCTAGAAAACATAAAACCATTCTTCAAATTTCATTTATCTCCATTACAACCATTTAGAATATTTCATAATGTGATATTTAGATCTGATCATCCCTTATTCCCTCCCCATTATATTATTGTGAATTACTAAATCACTAGTCAATGCTGGGATTGAAGACCATACTTTTATTTTGTTTGAATCATTTGATTTTTATAAATTAATTTTCACCAAATAAAATGATGTGAATCAACATACATAGTGATAAAAAATGATACTAAATTAAAAAAGGAAAATTGTTTCACCTGAGTCATATATTCATTAATTATTTCATATATCTATAGGATTATATTTTTTGATGATGTTATTTTTTTGTTGTTTTTATGGTTATTTATTGTTGATAAAACCTTTCATAAAAGGATATTTATTGCAATATAGTGACGAATGTGATATTTGGAAATCATGAAAATAATACGCTGACTATACTAGCCTCAAATAATATTCTTGAATGAATTATTTCAAATTGGATTACATCATTTTCTAATTCAACGTTATCTATATTGTATGGTATGGTTTTTTTGGATTTTTTTTGTTTGGATTTGGTATTGAGTTTATTGTGGAGATGGTAGTGTAATTTGTATGTGGAATATTTTTTTTGGAATCAATGTCCACAGAAGTTGTCATTGATAATGATGGTTGTTTTAGGGTTGTGTCAGTTGATATCTAGTCATGGGTAATGTAATGAATGAAATTGTATGTTAATTATTTAATTTAGAAAAAATTTGGATAATGGAATAAAAATAAAATGAGTTGTGGCTATTTATGAATTTTTTTAAATAGAAATCATGGGTAAATATGAAATAAAGATTTTATTGTATTTTAAATTGTTTTTGTCAAATATAACTAATAAAAGATATAAGATATAAAATATGGATGTTAAATGGTAAATATAGATTTATATAATTATATTATTAATGAAACAATTGTGGTTATGTTTTTGTTTGTGTGTGTGGTGGTGTAGATTTGATGCCCATATTATTTATGTTTTTGTATGTTCCACAAAATCTAGGTCTATGAGGTAGGGGTGAAAAACTACTAGTTCATCCTCAATATCTCTTGTAATTTTTGTTATTCATTGGTTGTCATTCGTAGAAATAAACAAAATAAAGATGACTTGAGGATGGAGTGGTGTTGTTTTAAATAGTGGGGGCTATGCTTAGTAAGAATAGGGTAGTATATTGTGGTCCTTCATGTTCATGATATCATACTGTAATGGAAAAGTTATGTGAAGATATGGAATTTATATGTGATAGGTATTCATAGAGATGTGGTAATGTGGAATGATGTTGGTATTTTATGTCATTAAATGTGGATGTGGTTAAGATGATATGGAATGGTTGAGAGTAGCATGGTATTTTTCTTTGGGTATTGGGAGTGAAAAAATAGGGGGGAACTGGTGTATGGTACCCTCTAGTAAAATGTATTCCTTGTATTTTGTTATATTTTGATGTAATTTTTTAATTGTGAGTTTATAAGAATGGTTGTTAGTAATCATGTTAGGGGTGACTGTTTTTTACATTGTTTATTCTCTGGGGAATTGGTATGAAAATTCTATATTTTCATGAGAGTCCCATAGGACGATCAAACTATGTATTCTTATATTCCCAAATCATATATATATATATATATATATTTGTTTAATAGTTTTACAAGAATATTTTGTTTAATCAGTTGGTAAGTTATAACATAGAGCTTATAGTTTGGTTAGAGTTACTTTATTGGAGTTAATTTTGATTTTATATTATATATTATTATATGCGTAATACGTTTTCAAATATTTTTTATAATATTTGGATGTGGTTTTATTTTATATTAATTTATTTATTAGTGTATTATATTATGTTCTTATGATTCATGAATTTAATTCAACCCATTTTCAGGATATATACCCACATTATTAGCTCATAACCGAAGTCTTGTTAAGGAGGGAGTCATGGGTCACTCATTGATTCATAGTAGGACCATGAGTTGTCAAGCATGTATTGTATCATTAAAATGTGTTGTTAATGATATTTATTTTGATTTGGGATTTAGAATAACATGATTAAATAGTGATAAAACATTATATTTCTGTCAAATTGATATTATCCAATAATATTTTGACATATATAGAGGATGATCATCTAAGAAACTGGTGATTTTCATATGATTGGACCAAACACCAAGATAATAAAAACACTATACCCCTAAAGTGTTATACTTTTTTTATATGATAGAAACATATTTGATGTAAATTCATCATATCTAATTTCACTTCTATTTTAGTATTGGGGTGATAAGGAAGTAAAAAAATGGATCTAATTAAATGTTCCATAAATTTATTCCATTTAATCCGGATTATAATTCTCTTTTCATTTTGATATGATTCCATTTGATTAAATCAATGTGTTGTTGAGATTAGAGAGGAAGTGGTTGATGATCTACTTGAAGACTAGTGGTCTGTTTTGTCAATGGAGAATGATCATTAGAAGAAGAAATTTTGAGTGTTCTACTATACCTTGCTAGTTAATAATGAGGGGAGGGTTCTCTAACATTAACAATTATATCTTTTTTGAATATATCCATACTTCCATCTAATTGATCTAGGACATAGTAGAGTAATTGGTCCCATTGGTAATTATATAAATGTTAAAGGATTCTCATCGGTGGTGGATTGTGAAATCTATTGACTGGTAGGAGGTGAAGATTTTATGGAATGTTATATATGGGCCTTTTTTTAGAGTCATTATAATCAACATTGGTGGAAGTAAACTGGGATGATATTCTCTCCCTTATGCAAGGGGTTCTCAAATAATATGAGCATGGTATTATGTTAATGGGGATTATTAAATTCATCGATAATCTTTTGGTTGGTGAAGAGTCTAGATAAAGTAATAGAGAGTTAGAGTTGCAATTTTTTATTAACTATGCACTCACTCTTATTTCATTTCCTATGTATATAAAGTGTATTATATAATGATGGTGATTTATAGGATTCATTAAAAAATGGCATCATCCAATGATGTAATTCATCAGCACTTATGGAAGCTAATTTCATCAAATAGAGGATCTTGAATAACAAGGTGGTCAAATGTTTGATAGATCATGAGTTCGTCAAACAATGCTTCTTCATGTTATTCTAATGGTAGCATGTTAGAGAGTATCCACATGTATTTATGAAATAGTTTTCTATATTTTTTTACTGGTTTTGGACATCATTGTTATGTATTCATGTAAATTTTCATGTCCCACTATTGTGTTGGGATTCATGTTCCTTGTTACTCCCATTATCTGTTTACAATCATCAGAAAGGATAAAAATATTATGTTTTACGTAGATTATAAATAGGTAGTCGATATCATCCCCATGATATTCCCATCCATTGGTATATTATGTTGAGTTGAGCCAATAGGGTTTTCTTTATTATGGCCAATCAGGTAAAGGAGTTGGTCAAGGAAAATTTGATTCAATAGAGATGTCAGCGCTAGCCAATCAAGAGATTGTTCAACGTAATATTTAATTATCCTAATGTATATATTTTTAATGTTTGCTTTTATATCATAATATTTTTTTATCTCACCTACCATATTTCAGGAATTTCGATTCATGGTATGTATTCTTCAATTAAATATTAAAAATCGTAATATATTTCCCGAACATTTTAATTGATATATTATGTGGTTGTGAGTGGATGATGGTGCCACATCAGTCTCTTAGTTAGTTCATATTAATTATTATATAGACATAAAATATCATTTTTATAAAGGATTTATTTTATATTATGTGTGTCTTCATCTTTTATTTAGTGTTGGTTTGTGTTCAGCAATGACGAGGGACAATGTGTGGAATTTATTATAAGAGGTATTATTGGATGGGTGGTGGAAATTTAGTGAATTTATTGACAAAAGAGGAAGTGGTATAATTGAATTATATAGAGTTATGGGTCGAATATCTCCTATTTGTTAAGGAGTAGTTTCAAAATATCTTCTGGTAACACCCCGATTTTTTTGTAAATATTTTTCATTAAATAAATTATAAGTGTTCAATATCTCGCATGTCACACAATAATGAGATTGAAACATATTGTGATATAAAATATCCTAGATTATAAATTTTTAGGAATAAATATTAATAACCAAATTCTTAAAAATATTTATATATTTAAAAATATAAAAGGTCATTATAAATTAATGATAAATAATTACAAATTTTCCAAAAATTCATATTATGGTTTCAAAATATGATTACACCAAAAATGGTTTATATTTATTTTTTTCATAAAAATTAAAACTTATTAAAATAATTTTTAGAAAAATTATTTGATAAAAGAAAAATATCATTTAATTCAACTTTAATTATTTATTTTATTGTTAATTTTTAGTATTTTAATAAAAAAAAAATTTTTTGTGTAATGAAAAATAGTTTTTTACTCTAAAAACATTCAATTTTTATGTAAAATCCACTTAGGGTTGGAATTTTTTCTTAAACTAACATATTCATCCATTAATTAATAATTAAATTATTATTTATATAGGAATAATCATTATACATTATATTTGTATAAGATTATTTTTGTCCTAAAAAAATTCTCTAAAAAAGATTTTTATACATGTTATGTGTTTATATGATAATGAATTATTTTATTCTATTGATTAATGGTTTTAATGAAATTTTTGGTTTATATGTTTAATAAATATTATAATAATATTTTGTTGTTTTTTATAGTTGATTTATTTTAACTAAATTATGTTTTATACTTAAAATATGTAATTATAAAATAGGGTTTCATTGTTTTTTCTCAACTATTTAATATTTAATTCCACCACTTATAGAAATTGAATCAATTAAAATGTATTTAATAATTTTAATCATGATAATTAATATAATTTAGTAGTTTAAATTTATCTTTTTTTCATTAAGAATAGTTAAAATCATAATTTTTTTTAGCACGGTTATTTTTTAATTTGGTTTACCAGATGGGTTAATCCAAGATAAACATGTAGGAATAAAACTTAAACTCCAATAATTGTTATTAATAGAATAATTTTAGACCATATATTGTCTCACATTAAATTTAATTTCCATTTGGATCCAATTTCTCCAAGAAGGTACCTTATATCATTGAAATGTTATAAGAATGTCAGTGTTTGTATGTACCTTCACTCTTAAAATGGAACATCTTATCCTCCCTTATTCAAATTCTATGAGCCTTCTATCCGATGAAATACCTAAAAAACATATATTAAATCCATTCATCTTAAATATTCATGTATTCTTATAATACCATTATATCAAGGCATAAAATGTAATCCAAAAGAGGTCCCTCAAGGATGAGTTGGTGAGATAAAATACAAATCATGTCTAATATAAGGTAAGGATTCTTCATCTCAATTTTATTTTGTTGTGACATGTTTGTTGTTATACACCAATTTATGTTTATATTTTTTATATAATACCCCTTTCACCCTCTATTTCATTAATCATTCATCATTCATGGTATATCAACATTAATTTTCAATTATCCCTCCCACTAGGGTTTGATACTAATCTAACTAATGTAATAAGGGTTAATCATATAAAATTGTATTAATTTGTATATATGATATCTTATACACCTATATTCATTAATGAGGTGTATTAAATTACCTTTTATAAGATGTATCATTTTTATATAATTTTGTGGTATTTGATGTTTTACTTCATGTTATTTGATTTTCGTGTGTTATAATTCATCGGATATGAATGTGAAAAAGGATTTTGTGACAATCTCATAATTCAATAGGATCTATAATACTTAAATTTATTTAGAGAATTTATATGATATATATATATATATGAAATTATTATATGTTTTATTCTCATTGGTATATATATATATAGATGTAATGATTCAATTTAATTTAATTTTATTATATACTTAATATATTAAAAAATATTTTTAAATAAAAGTAACCGAAATTTTTTCTTCTATCGAGAATATTTTTCTTCCTTTTACATATGTTGTCAAAAATATTTGATGAATTTTTTTACAATCACTGATTATTTAGTTTTTCATTTTTTTTCCATATTATAATTTCTATGAAAAAATATTAAATTAATCCTGTTTTAATTTTAATAATGTTGTACATTAGAAATTATATTGAAATTATGGAATCTATTTTCAAAACATACACCACAATAATTTCTTTTCACACATTAATTATACATCCCCACCCTTAAAAATTACTTAATATTATATTTAGTCATTAAATTGAAATTCATTCACATAAAGGATATTTTTGTATTATAGATTTATATAATTAGTTCATTATTCTTACACAAGAACTCAAATATTACAATATAGACACTTCTACTCACTATCAATTTTTCTTCATAAAATAAGAAATGTTTAAAGATAAACATGGTGTCATTTAATGTTTAAGCTTCATATATTTTCCATGATCACACCCATGATTCTATTATTCCTTAAATCCTATGAATAAAATTTTAAAAATTGGGATGAGAATAAAAAACATAGTAAGGGATTCAAAAATGATGAAAACTGTTAGTCTTTTAAAAACATGTAAATAATGTTTGCTTTATCAAAACCTAATATATTTCTCCACTAAAAAGTTACAAATACAAATCACTAAATACAATGTCATATTATAAAAAATTTGTAATCAAATATTATCTTCAAACCAATTTAAATAAACCTAAACCATATAAATGTAATTTGGGACATACTGATTCATAAATATAATAACCATTCGGTCGAATACCACACATATCACTCTTAAAAATTGTATATCATTAGAGCCTAATTGCATAACCAATTCATTGATGGTTATAATGTAACGACCACTTCGTGGATTATCACAAAACCACCCATATTTGGGTTTTCACGTAACCACCAGTCAAATTTCCAAATTCAATTATATAATCATAACTCATAAATATTTTCAATTATCAAAATTTCACTCATAAAATTCCATTTTCAGTCATAAAAAATAATTTCATGATATCTAAATATCCAACACATTTTTTAAACCATTTTCAATACCAAAATACCTAAAAATGGAATAAGGAATTTCATTTCCTTTGAAAAGAATTAATTTGTATAGATGAAGCCAAATATCAATAACAATAATAGAAGTCTAGAATTCGTTGTCATCGTATACATTAAAAAACATTACTTTCGTTAAATTTGTAAAGAAATTAAAACTCAATGTATAAAAACATTACTTTTGAAAAAATTTAAATAGAATAATGTGTCCAAGGGGTTCATTATTAACCTTATTTAAGAAGGTGGTGTATGACATCAAAATATTCCCCATTGAAAGGGCATTGAGGAAAATTCCTTTACATGGATCCATTTATGGAAAACATTGAGGGAAATTAATATTTTCCCACTATAAATCATTCATATACATATAAATATAATCATAATTGTTTTTAAAAAAATGGAACTAACATATAATGATTTAGAAAAATCATCAAAACATTAAAATGAGGTTTTGAAGTGAAAAGTCCCTTACCTATTGATAAAAAATAAAATTAAACTAAACATTAAATATCATGAGAATATAAAAATCCCTTATATAATTTGTCCAAATGGTTTTATGTATCCATTATATGATAATAAGGGGTTCATAACATTAGTATATGCCTAAATGAAAGGACATTGAGATAAAGTATGTGACCATGAGTTCGAATCATCTCGTAAGTTCATTATAAACCGCAATAATAAACATAGGATAATTATAATTGATTTATTACCTTTTAATATTAAATATTCCATTAACATCACTTATTACTATTTTATAAAAATTGCATAATTATTCATGTTCACATTGGATGCATTGTTGATATTCGATACTTAGGCGAAAATGAACATGGTACGATTTCAATAGTCCATGTGGTCATAATCCCTTCATCTAAATAATAATATTCATGACATTATTTGGAATTTTATAAATAAATCATAACATTAAATCAAACCATGAATTGTGGTTATGAAAAATGAAAAATACAGTAAGCAGAATATAAATATGAGTGACGTTTTCCATTTTTATTGATGATTAGAGTATGATGTTTAGTATTAATTTATATTTCAAAAATGATCATAAAAACATAGATATTATATTAATAATTTAAATATACTTATATATATATCATACATGTGATATTATGAATAGAAACATGTCCCATTGTTTCGAGGAGATGATATTTCACATGTACGCAAGAACAACATTATCATTTTAAAGATCATGGAATGTGAGGATGTAAATGATATATAATAATATAATAAATAGTATTATTTCATGAATAACTCATATGATGATTAATTTCATTATAATAACAATTCATGAGAGACTATTATGGAAAATTATTTAGATCAGTTCGTGGATGTGATAGTTCACTTGTACACTCAAATGATTAATTCATTTCCCATTTTTTGGATGTGGAAGTGGATTTAGGTGATTATATTTTCCTGATAAAATCACAGAACATTTAATATTGTGGAATTATTAATTAAAATATGAATAAGAATATTTTAGGAAAGTGGATGATGAAATAAAATAAAAATACATAATGAAAATGATTCATCTTCTTCGATTGATCACCGTTGAAGAACACCTTAAAACCTCTAATGATTTTTTATGCCTAAACATAATCCTCATAAGTTTTATGAGATACTCTAAGAATGTTCTTTTCATATATTGTACTAACAAATTTTTTTTGATGTATGATTACAATACAGGAATGGGTGAGACGTTATAAGATAATGGATAGGCATAGTTAGAATTATTAAAAGTATTAAATTAATAGAAATACAATTTCAATATAAAAAGTGTTAAAATCATTTAGTTAGATTTATTGAATAGTATGGATTGAAATAAAACCATATAATAAAAATTATTCATGGTTTGGTGTTTTGTTATCCTTATCATTTTGTTTTAACCACATTTAACTCTAACCATTTTATCATGAAATTCCCAATTGGAAGGTCAAAATAATTACCCCGCCATATCAACCATCCAATGAATTATTCTTTAATGACAGTTTTAGAGTTATATAAACATTTTTTGGGAATATTATATTTTTATAAATTTTATTTCAGTTGATTAAATATTTTATATTTTAAAGTATCAATTATGTCAATTTTCACATAATTAATTACATGACTTTTTAAAAATATTATAAAACCTATATTCCTTTGAAAAAACCAAATTAACTCAAAAGAGCATGTAATATACGTTCATAAAATTATTTAATAGAGTATGTTATTTATAATTATATTTATTTTAATATTATTAATCTTATTTATTTGATTCATTCATTAATACATCAATCACTACATCATCATTGGGGCATAATTAATTTTTTTAATTCCTAAAAATTATAAATAAATTTCTATGTAATAGAAATTATTTTTATATTTCTATGTTACCATAATAGTATAATATATTTCTTACATGACTCCACACATAATATTTTTTAGTAAGAAGATACACATTTTTGACATATTTTAAATTATATTAAATTAAATATTATAAATATCATAATCTCACCAAATTGGATTCCAAAGGTCTCAATTTAGTCACAAGGATGATAATGTTATATAATAATTAATCCAATAATATTATTAAAATTGTTAGGGTGATATTATAATATTATAATATTAATTTTACTTTTAATTAACTGATTTACCTTCAACCGTGGTAAATAAAATAGAAAGTTACTATTGACTAATAAATATTTTGATCCTATTGGAGTTTTTTTATCATTCTGATTAGAAAAATTTTTGATCATTTTTTAATATTCAAATCGAATAAGTGGCTACATTAGGTTTAACACTAATCTCATTTACAGATCAAGAAAAGGTTTTTTTCCAGTAAAACCTTCAAAAGATCACATTGATTTCGTATTTAATTTTATTTTGAATAATAAAACAATTAACTAAATTAGATTATGAGATAAAATAATATAATAATTATACCATAAAACCATGTAAAATTTTAATCTAAAAAATTAATTAATTAGATGAAACAAACTTCTTGAATTAAAATGCTGAAGTTTTCACTATTCATTAAAATATTATTAATATCTAAAAAATACAAAAAATTATCCAAAGTGAATATTTATTTCCCTCTTCCAAATAAGAATTTTATTTTGTAAAATATAAAATACATAAGTTTAAATAATTATATTTAATATGGGTTCCACATAAAAATGTGGTAAAACTACATATTTTTTAAAAATGCTTCTTTTTTCAAAAAAAATGAATTGTTCATAAATTATAACTAGAAAACATATTAGATGTATTTTAAACATTAAATAGAATATATTAATTATATATTACATTAATAAAATCCATCAACGGTTATTTTATTCATTTTTAAATTCACTAATTTTCATTTAAAATTTTTTTCTCAGAAAAAAATCCTTTATATTCATGTTTTTTATTTAATTTAATAATAAATTAGTTAACTAATGAATCGTTATATACACCTGTGTAAAAAATATTTTCATTATTCATTTAATCCTTTTCATTCCCACAATTCTAATTTTTATATTATAACTATCAAAATAAATAATAATATTTAGTGGTTCATTTAAGATTAATGTGGGGTATCATGAATGTTATTGAACATAGTGTTTCAATTTAAAAAACACAGGATGTTACATTCTCCCTATTTTTTAAATAAAAACCTTCAAATGTGAAATTATGGTCTGTAACTATTTTATGACTTTTCAAAATACCATTATTGGAATCTTATACTGGAACAAAGATTAATAAAACATCCACTTTAAATAAAAGATTTAAAAGTACGAAGGTCCCCTTTAAAACACATAATAATGTTTCTTAAAGGAAAATATGGATATAGAATAGAATTTTTGTGATCTTGTTCTTTTATATAATTATAGAAAAAAATTTAGTTGAATGTAAAGAGTCATAAACCCATACATTTGTGATAGGTTAAACACTCATTGATTATATAGTTGGAAAATTTATTATAATTTTTTTTATAACATCATTTTCATAGAGGTGTAGAATTAATTTACTACATATAATAAGATCATAAAAAAATAAACTTACATGAAACATATAGTTTCATCAATTAATATAATTCCACCACAATCTCATATTTTTCTCTAAATGATTACTATTTAAGAGTATTTAGTTTCACGCATGAAACGCCAGAATAAACATCATCAGAATTACATAATCCATAAAAGATTAACTATATATTTATCATATCATGAAATAATTACATGATCCAAAAGGTTAGAAAAATAATAATATAATTCCCATAATAAAATAAACATTAAATTATTAATGACTACTATTATTATCCAAAATTCAAAAAGTAAAATGCAACGTCTAGTATAGACTATTCAACAGATAACATTTCTTCAAATTCCTCAAAAATTTTATAAAAAATATAAAATCCCAGAAATTGAGTTGATTTAATCAAATAATATTCCAATATAGGTTCTAACATTTTAATCCAAATAATATCAACCACTCTTAATGTCTCATTCAAATAATGTAATTCGAATATTCTAATGTTCTCTAAGATAGGATAATCATTACCATAAATTACTCAAATTTCCATAAGTCTAGAATTAAAACATAGATTCTTCCATAATAAAATTAAACAATTACTCCCCTAATAATATCTCATTGTATTCAATTTTACATATGATTATAGGGTTCCCAAAATAGTGAAATTATTTCTAAAATAACATTCATCGCATGATCCAAAAATCATTTTCCTATACCAAGGATATCAATTTGATAAAACATAAGTTCCCAAAATCTACTTATTTTTATTCCATCAATATGTTAAACTTAAAAAATGTCATTCTAAAAATGGGCTCCCCATTGGAAATTGGTATTTGATAAAGTGTTGTTACACTTTAGAGGTGGGTTTAATTTCCACATCCTTGTCTGGAATGATGGGTTGTCACACTTCTTGTGGGTTTTCTTCTTCCTAAATTTATATAATTTTATAACATTCCCAAAGTGCGATAATATACTAAAAAATAACCATAACATGTTTTATCATCAAATTTTACTTCATACATTTCATTTCAAAAACCAAAATTTAATTAATTATTAATACATAAAATTGAAAGATCATATAAACACTAATGTTTTTCTATGCCATTGTAATTATTTCCACACAAGAAAATATTATTCTTCATCCCATATCATTTTCACAAATAAAATTAATGGTTACTCAAATTGTTAAAAAATCATTCCAATGTAATCCCAACATCAAAATTGCAATAATACTTTAAATAGAATTCATCATCTGGTAGTCTATTATTGCTCTTGAATCCTTTTTATGATGAATTATTAATCATTCATAATTAATTGTGATCAAATAACCATGATGTTCTACATTATTCCTTAATACATATTTCTTATTAAAAACAAAAATAATTTTCTATGATTCAATAATGTCCAAACAGGAGACAATTAATAATCCATTCCTTCCATGGGTCATTTTTTGGTGTCTTCATCATTAATTAGAATATAAATATGTAATCATAAAATTTTATTTTTATGGTTTGAAGCACGGTGGATTGTTTCCTAATGACCGGTCAAAGTTCAAATGCTCTGTTAATGTGTATATCAGCACTCGGGTCGAATCTTCAGCGATGATACTTTTTAATTGTTGTTTGTTTTTAGTTGATTGTATATTTATTGGGAGGTTTGTTTGACGAGCATAAATTAACTGATTAATTATTTGTGTTTGATTTATAAATTTGACAATGATTGGGATGAGTTCATCATTAGGTAGATAATCTTGTGATATCCTTGAATTTTTTTTAATATTCCTTCAAATTAATGCCCATGTTACAAGTTGGTGTTGATTGGAATTCATATGTGTCAGTGCATTAATCCAGGCCTTAATGTACCTAGTATTCTAACTCCAATCAGAACATGATTTTGGTAGTGTATTTATGGTTCCAATAGTTCATGGAATCCATATTCTAATCAAAACAAGTCATTAATCCATGACATGCTAAGTTCAATATACACAATGTTAATTTGATGAATATTCAACGAGAAAATTATCTCAGTCACATAGCATACCTAAATGATAACTCAACCCAATGAGATATTTACTCAGACATTGAAATGATTAGTAATATGGTAATAACTATTATGACAACAAATTAAGAAGATAAGAAAAATAATGGTATAAGAAAAGAGTTTTGTGTCGAACACACACACACGAACGATGATGATAATTAAAAATGATCATTAGAATGAATGATATTGAAAAAGAGGGGAAGGGGATAAAACTGAATTTAATCTATTTTAAGAACATTAATATTATTCTACAGATGGTGTATTATAATAAGAGATATTTAAGAAGAAACATTCATTAGAACCGAATTATTGAAAAGAGACTTACAAGATTACAAAAATTGAAGAACACAAAAGTAAATGAAAACAAAGAGAGGAAATGAATCTCAAGTGAAAAATTGAGTATTAAATGTCCTCTCATGCCCTTGGAATGGCTTTGATATTGCCAATATGTGATCCTCTCTTTTGAAATGCCAAATAGCTGCAAGAACAGGAGGGGGGTGTATTTATAGCCCAATGCAGTGGGTGGTTTGCAATCCAAAATTGCCCCTCCACTTGCATCTCTAATATGATATATTAGACAGTTGAATCTCGAGATATTATCTTCTTACAAGTTGTAGAAAAATACATCCACTATCTACTGTGAAATTTTTGCGACCATTATACTTAAGGAGAAAAAGTTATGGTCATTTTATTAAACAATGTTAATCTGTCCATTTTAGTCCATACATTTTGATGTCCAAAACTTGAATGGGTTCTTGAAATGGAAGATTCATTCAAATACAAATATTTGTTTCATCATATTCGGCAGCATATATATCCTCCTTCACACTACAAATTATCAACTTTATTTGATGATTAAATCCTGATATATGTCATGAATAGTGTCTGATGTTTACATAACGGACCGAAGGATGAGCTAGAATTCAAAGAATTAGTTGGGACCCTTGTTCTTAGACAAGGGAATTGAATGTTTTATCAATTACACCTTCAATTTTTATCTGAAAGTTTGAGGTGAATTAATAAATTTTCACTTCTAGATTGAGCCTAGTAATTTAATCTTCATGGATGGTCGAGTTTATTCACAGAATCTGTATGCCTTTTTGTGTCATCTATATGGGACATCAAATGAAATAAATGGTGCATGATCCCTTCTAATGAAATGTTGGATATTAAATTATAAATCCCAATAAAAATAACCACACAATTTGAATTAGTATACTGATTGCAATAAATAAAATTGTAAACTAACTTAATTGGACTACTTCTGAAAATACTCAAATATTATACTTTGTATTTAAACATTAATATTTCACACAAATTATGCAAATTTAATTTAAAATAAGTAATTTCATTATATAATAAGTAATTAAAATATTAATAACATAAAATCCCCCATACATAGTCTTCTTCATGTCCTCATGCGCAAAAAATTTTAAAACATGAAAAAATATTTTTCATTCACAAAAAAATATTGAAATTTTGTTTTCCCCAATATGGGGAGGTTTAGATAGTTTCACTCACCCTTTCTGAATTCCATCACATGTTATTTAAAAAAAAATTTCCCAAACAAATTCATTTTTTCATGCTCAAATTTAGAAATGGAAATTGGTGGAACACAAAACTTACTCCTCTCAAGATGATAAAATTAATTTATGGAGCTTCTCTCATTCACCAATAAAAAGTTAAAATCATAGTGTATATAAGAGCTCTAAGACTCTTCTCCCCATCCTAAAGTGCTCAAAAATCAATACGTATTTTTAGGGGGTTTTCTGTGGCTATAGGACTGTAGGAAAATGATATCCAAAATATCAGAAAAAGGTGTTAAAACAACAACATAGAAAAAGAAATGCACATTTGTTTTGAAATGAAACATGGAAGGAAATGTACACACATACTCAGAAGGGAAATATTTCATGAACAAATACACAATAGAGGAAGAATATTATAAGGGGATGAAAAGATGAAATATTTACAATCCAAAAAACTTCACACAATGACATATGAATATAATAAAAGTGTTTTTTTCTCTTTTTTCAAAAGATGAACTTAGAAAAGATCTGAAACTCAAATCCCAACATATGATTTATCTCCTCACAATAATAATTGTAATAGTTATGACAAGATAAAAGGTTGAGGAAGAGTGATTTTTTTACATACCCACGACACAACCCAATTTTTTTGTTGATTTTTTTTCATTTTTTATTAATTTTTTTTGAATACTTGTCATTGAAATTTGAACAATATGGCCTAATGATATATAAATTCCCAAAAAACACACTAAATGAAAACCTCTACCCCAAAATTAAATGGATGCATTCCCTTAAGCAGATGATAACATGTTGAAATTAACAAAGGGTACCCAAAATGAAATTCATTCACCCCACACATAAATATCCATAAAAATATTTGCAATGAATATCCATGTTGATATTGGATGGGAAAGGATATTGGGATTGTATTGTGGAAATCAAAGAAATGGTTTTCAAAGGCTCGAGGGGGATTTCAGAAGGAGGATTAATGTATGGTTATTTAGATGAAATTTGGAAATTATAATTCTCAGCTGGCTCAAAAAATGCCTCTACATATTAATGCATAGTAAAGTATGAAATTCAGCTCGAAGGTCCACAAAATCAAGACTCAAAAATGGGGGAGAAAAAAACAAATTTTTAAAATATGGCCATAGGTGGACTTGTCATGAATGAAAATGGTGTTCATCACTGGTGAGGCAAATTTGTTTCCAAATAAATAATTGAGAATTCAATTTTTTTGGTTTTGAAACAATATTCTTTATCCCAATATATGATGAACACAAAAGATTTTACAGATGAAAACATGTCGTTTGAATCCTGAATTTGGTTGGATAAAAATTACAAACTACATAGTATGTACGTATGACTACTTTTTTCATATATGACTTTTAAATGATTTTTTTTTAGTTTTTTTGGTTTTTTTAATTTTTTATAAAGACACGCGCGAAAAAAGAGAAAGAGTAAATAAGAAAAAATGTGATGATGAATGTGGTAAAAAATTTATAATGAGGGAGGAAGAAGAAGAAAGGGAGAGAGAGAAAAGAATGGTTAAATAGAAAGAGGTGCCCCTGGTTTAGATTTTGTGCATCATCGTCTCCATCTGGTGGTAGGTCAACTACAAATGTTGAGGATGTGATGGAAGTCAATGTGATAATATGATTGTGTGGTGTTACATAAAAAATAAATATCATCATTCATATAATTAAAAACTAAAATGAATTTTAAATTTCATAAACTTAAAATAAAACATGGGTTTCCTCCCAAGAATCCCTGCATTTATTTGTCTATAGCTAGGCATTTACGGTGGACTACCCATAGTCCGATGGAGGCCATCATATTTTCTCAACTCCAGAGTGCTTGTAGAAAAACTTCTCTTTGGGATTCATGATATTCCATGGATAATTTATACCCCCTTCCATGATTGTTGGCTTGAAATTCAACGGGGGTGGAAGGAGCATATGACTATCCACCCTTTGGTCTTCAACGCGAGGAATAATTTTATCCATGATGTGATGGTTTTCTATGCATTGAAATTTAGGAACATGTCTCAATTCTGATGGTTCATTTATGTAAGGATTAGATAAAACAAAACCACAGTATGATATCTCGATTGTTTTCAACTCATTTATTTTATCACTTACCGATGTAGAGTAATGAGGATCAGTAGAGTCATAAGACGGAATAAAATTTTCAATATCCTTTATATCAATTTTGTTTGCCGATGAATGTTAAATTTCAATATCACCAATGATCACTTTATTAATTATGGAAAAAATCTCACAACCTTAACTCCCATGGAGATAATATAAACACATTGGTTCAGGGATCACCTCACATATAACAAAATTTTTAGAATCATGGATAGGAAATGATTAATGTTCGATAAACAGATCTGAATAAAAACTGGGAATTCCATTTCATATTCCTCATTATCATTCATGTTGGAGAAGTAGAGTTCAGAGGCTAGATGATATTCGAAATATTTTTCAGGATCCTTTTGATCAATGGAATTTGCATTTTTAATTTCAACATAAACTTCTCCATTTATTACTTGGTTAATGAGGATGCAATATTCAAAAATGCTTTTATTAGTAGACCAAGAAGGAGAAGACGGATTGGGTTTCAACACATTCTCAAAGAGTGTTTCAGAAGAATTTATAAATAATACAGATTCATTCTCTGATAGATATTGCACGGATTGTAAAATATTAAACTTGACTAGTTGGTAACCAAATTCCATGAATAAGATTCCTGCATTGGCATCAATGTTTGTTTTATATTTCAGAAGGAAAAGTCATACTATAATCAGAGGAGATTGGAAAGAATTGGTCTCACCATCCATGTCAAGGACATAGTAGTCATCTGGGAATATAAGATCATTCACACGAACACGGACATCCTAAATTATACCCTCAGGACTAGTACTGCTTCGATTAGTCAATTTAAGGACAACAACCGTTGGATGAACGGGGCCTAGACCATGGTTGGATAATATGGATTAGGTAATGACATTAATTGAGGTCCCTAGGTCTATGTATTCATCATTGATGTCAGAACTTCCAATTTGGCATGGAACTATATAGGCCCCTTGATCTTTGCAGTTTATGGGAATAGGCACATGGGTGGAATCATTTTTGAAGGTTTTACGTTGCCTCTTATGGGTAAAGAATTCCTTACGAAGCATGGCACACATAGGAATTTTTTTGGCATCTAAGTGGGTAATATTGACTTCAACACGTCTAAACATTTCTAGTATTTCAGTATCGGGTTCAAAGGACTACGTTCGCTTAAAAATGGATTACGTAAAAATAATTGGATTCTTAAGTGGAATAGAAGGAGGTTAGGGAATGGTTCCAGATTCCCTTTCAATTTTCTTTTTCTTTTCATTTTCTTGTTCTATATTTAAAGGGTGTTGGAGGACTTATCTTGAGGCATAGCAATTTTCTTTCCCGATATAAGTGAAATTTCACATACATTGCCCTTGGGGTTGGGTAATGGTTGAGCAGGGAGTTGGGAATGATTAGATGGATTCTGCTGACTAAGGTGGGATGCATGTTGACCAATATGGGTTTCAATGTTCTCAAGACTGAAACAGGTGAAGGAGGCAAGATCATCCACTGCACTTCCCATGGCTTCATGGAAGAAGAGGCTTGTCCCGAATTGGGATTACCTATATTTTGGTTCTTGTCCAAAGTGATTGTATTGGTTTTGGAATTGGGGAGGCTCACTAGGATATTGGAATCTAGTAGGTGGATAGTTTGTTTGAGGATTAGGAATAAAAGGATATGGTTATTGGAAGTAACCAACACCTTGACCATATTGGAACTGGTTTGGGTTTTGATGAGTGAATTGACATGGATGAGAGAAAGAATTACCATAACTTGGTCATTGGATATAGGATGTAGAATAGGGCTAAGAGTGAGGTTTGTTGAAATTTCTAATAAACTCATCAAATTGTTGAGGGTTGGGGTTCCACTGAGCATATGCTGTATTGATCTCAATTGGTCCAGATGAATCAAATTGATCCTCTTGAGGTTTGTGGACGTGTGTCAGTTGGATGATATGGAGAGTTACATATTCCATTGTTTTTTATAGGTCCAAGAAACAGTGATTGCGGAGAAAGCGAGGTTTGGGATTCAGAAGCCTAAACTATTTGCCTCACAAGACCAGTAAGTCCACTCATCCACTCGGTCATATTATTCGGATATATGTATTTATTGTCTTGGACTAGTTTTACTTGAGAATGTAGTCGAGTATGAAATTTTAGTGTGTTTGCATCCCTGTAACTTATGAGATCTCTTATAGCTGCAGGAGTTTTATCAACAAGATCACCTCCACTTGAGACATCATTGAGAGTTCTCTCCAATTCCAATAACCCCTCTTAGAAGAATTGGATCGGGAGTTGGTCAGTGATTTAGTGGTTCGGGAAGGTTTAAACAATCTTTTTAACCCTCTCCCAGTACTCATGTTATGTTTCACTTGGGAACTGATGGATCTAAATTATTACCTTTCAGATAGAAGTAGTACGAGAAGGAGGAATGAATTTATCCAACAATAGTTGCTTCATGACATTCAATGTGGTTATGGAACCAGGACGATGTTAGTAGAGACATTACATGGAAGATTCATCTAGGGAGAAAGGGAATTCTTGGAGTTTGATTTGTCCACAGAGACCCCTAGAGGCATCATTGTAGAGCACACTACATAGAACTCTTTAAGGTGGATATGCGAATCCTCGCCCGCTAGCCCGTGGAAACTTGGAACAAGATGAATCTAACCCGATTTGAGTTCAAATTCAGCCTCTTTTTGTGGATATTGAATACCAAGAGGTTGGTAATTCATATCAGGGGAGGCATGTTCTTTATGTGTTTGTTCCCAAGGATTAGCCATAATTAATTAAACTGGTTGGATAAGGACTGTTTCCGGAATGATTTGATTATCTCTTAAGTTCCTCCTATGTTGGCGAAGAGTTCACTCAATTTCAGGGTCAAACAAATATGATAGATTGTTTAGGAGGATACAGGCTATTCAGAGAGATTTGGGAGAATACTGATGACAATTTTTTGACATTTTGTTTTCGTTTTATATTTTTTATGTGGAAGGCAGGTTTTTCATTTAGTTTTTTTTTAATTTTTTTTAAATTTTTTATTTTTATGACAATAACTAGAAACTACCGATGACTTAATTGAACCATCCCTCAGAACAGGTCCATTTGAAAGAATCGTCAATTTTCTCCTATCGACCAGTCCAATTTCGATTGCTCATCTAATGTGTACAGTAGCACTCATGGGGAATCCTCGGTGATGATACTTTTTAATAGTCGTTTGTTTTAAGTTTGTTGTATTTTGATTTGGGTTTTGTTTGCAGAGCATAAATGAAGTGATTAATGATTGGTGTTTGATTTGAAAATTTGATAAAGATTTTGGTGAGTTCATCATTAGGTAGTTAATCTTGCAATATCCTTGATCTTTTCTTTATATTTCATTAAATTGACACCCATGTCACAAGTTGATGTTGATTGGAATTTCAAACTGTTAAAATTTTAATCCAAGACTTAACATAACAAGGATTTTAACCTCAATCAGTACATGATTATTGTAGTGTATTTTTGGTTCTATTAATTCATGTAATCCATATGTTATACAAAATAATTCATAAATCAATGAAATACTATGTTAAAAATACACAATTTTAATTTGAAGAATATTCGTGGAAAAAAAGTTCGTAATCACATGACATACATATATTATTACTATCCTCAGTCAGAGATTTACACATCCAATGAAATGGTTAGTAATCTTGTTGTAATTATTATGATGATAATTTTAGAAGACAAGAAAAAGAAAAGGATAAGAAAATAGTTTTGTGTCGAACACACACACACGAACAGAGATGAGAATTAAAAATGAACATTGGATTGATTGAGAAAAAAAATGAAGGGAAGAAGATTAAACTATATTTAAAATATTTTAAGAACATTAATATTAAACTACTGATTTTGGATTATAATATGATATATTGAATTAGAAACTTTCATTAAAACAAAATTAAAATGAATGAGACTTACATGATTACAAAAATGAAGAACACAAAAGTAATTGAAAACAAAGAGAGGAGGAATGGAATCTCAAGTGAACACATGAGTATGGAAGGTCTAACTAAGCCCTTGGAAGGTCATTTTTCCTTCCAATATATGCTCATCTATTCTAAAATTCCATCTCTTTGCAAGGAGAGGAGGGGGATGTATTTATACCCCAAAGTTGTGGCCTATTTTCATTCCAAAAGAACCCCTCCACTTGCATCTCCAATGTGATATATTTGACAATCGAATATCTAGACGTGATTTTCTTACAAGTTGTAAATAAATATCTCCTATGTCTACTATGAAAGATTGGTGGCCATTGGACTTAAGGAGCCAATGTTATGGCTGTTTGATTAAACAAAGTTAATTTGTATATTTCAATCCAACTTTTTGAAGTCCAAAAAGTGAATGGGTTTCCAAAAAGGAAAATACATTCAAATCTGAATGATTACTTCAAAAAATTAGGCTGCATATATATACTATTTCATACTGAAAAGTATCAGCTTGATTTGATGATTAAATGATGAGATATGTTATGAATAGTGTCCGGAAATTAATTCCTGTACAAAATGGTGGGCTGGATGTCAAAGCAGTGGTTGGGACCAATGTTAATGGATTTGGGCCATGAAATTATTATCCAATACTCCATGCATTGTTATCATAATTTTTTAAAATAACTAAGGAATTTTACCTTCTGGATTTAGCCCAGTTATACAATATTCTATGATATTCTAGTTTCCTCATACATTCAGTAGGCCTTCTTGTGTGGTCCATATGATACTGAAAATGGAAGAATTGACCCATGATCCCTTCTAATGAAATGTTGAATATTGAATTAGGAATCCTACACAACAATAACCATAAATTTTGGATCAGTATGATGATATCTATAAATAAAATAGTAAACTAACTTAATTGGGATAATTCTAAAATTTCTCAAATATTATACTTTGTATTAAAACATTAATATTTCACCCAAATTATGAAAATTTCATATAAAACATATAAAGGGAGTATATAATATGTCAGGAAAATATTAATAACATCATCTCACCCACACATTGTCTTGTGAAAGTCCTCATGTGAAAAATATATAGAAACATGACAAAATCATTTTCACTCACCAACAAATATTAAAAAAAATCATCAAATCTGGGGAGGTTTAGACAATTTCACTCATCCATTTTGAATTCCACCACAAGTAGTCACAAAAATAATGTTCCAAAAACAATTAATTGTTTCATTCTCAATTTAGAAATGAAAAATGGTGGCACACAAAACATACTCATCTCAAGATGATAAAATTAATTTATGGAGATTCTCTCATACACCAACCAAAAGTGAAAATCATAGAGTTTGTAAGAGCTCTAAACTTAAACTCCATATCATAGAGTTTTCAAAAATCAATAGGTATATTTAATATGTTTTCTATGGCTTTGGGATAGTAGGAAGATGATATCCAAAAATAGGAAATGGTGGTAAAACACCATCATAGAAAAAGAAATGCACATTTTTTTAAATGAAACATATATGTAAATGAAAACACATATTTACAAGGGAATTATTGTGTGAATAAGGACACAAAAGAGGAATATAATTTGACGCGGATGAGAAGATGAAATATTTACAAACCAAAAAACATATCCCAATGACATAAGAATATAATTCCAGTGTTCATTTTTCCTTTTTTCATCTTTCTTCCAAAGCTGAACATGGAAAAGATCTCACACTCATATCCAAACCCATGATGGATCTTCTCATGACACTAATTGTAATAGTTATAACAAGATCAATGTTTTATGAAGAGTAATTTTTGAAATACCCAAGACACAACCCAATTAATATTTTGGAATTTTTTTGAAATTCTTTTTTGAACAGTTGTCATTAAAATTTGAACAATATTTCCTAATCATATATACATCCCCAAAAACACACTGAAAGACAACCTCTCCTGCACACTGAAATGGAGGCTTTCCCTCAAGCACATGATAACATGGTCAAATCAATAATGGTTATCCAAAATAAAATATATTCCCCCCGCACATAAATTTCCAAAAATTATTATGCAATGAAAATCCATGTTGATATTGGGTGTGAAAAGTTATTGGGCGAGTAATGTGGTAATAAATGAAATTTTTTCCATAGGATATAAGGTAATTTCAAATGGAGGATTAATGTATGATTAATTGGAGGCTATTTGGCTCTTATAATTATCATGTGGCTCTAAAAACTCCTCTATCATATTAATTCACACTAAAGTAGGAAATTCAGCTCGAAGGTCAACAAACTCAAGACTCACAAATGGGGGTGAAAAACACAAATTTTGAAAAGATGGCCATTGGTGGCCATGGAATGAAAGAAAATTGTGTCCCTCAAGGGTGAGGAAAATCCGTTTCCAAATCTAAAATTCATCATTCAAAATTTTTTGTTTTTGAAACAATATTATTTATCGAAATATATGATGAAAAATAAATATTTTTTAGATGAAACCATGGTTTTGGACTCCCCAAAATGGTTGGATAAAATTTAAAATCTTGATATCATTTAAGTATGACTCTTTTTTTCATATATTTTTTTAAATGTATTTTTAGTTATTATGTTTTTTAGCTTTTTATAAAGACACACCCACAAAAAAGAGAAAGATTAAATAAGAAAAAATGTGACAAGAAAAGTGGTAAAAATGATAATGAGGGAGGATGAAAAGGAAAGCGAGAGAGAGAGAGAAGATGTGATAAAGGGAAAGTGTTACCCTCAGTTTTGGATTTGGTGGTTCGTCGTCTCCATCCGGTGGTGGGTCAACTGTAGAAGTTGGTGATTCGATGGATGTCGATGTGGTTTCAGGATTTTGTGTTGTTACCTAAAAAAGAAAAATCACTATTCATCTAACTAATAACTAAAAAATTAATTAAATTTTCATCTAATTAAAAGAGAAAATGGGTTACCTCCCATGAAGCATTGTATTTATTTGTCTATAGCTAGATACTTGCAATGGACTACTCATAGTCTGATGGGGCCCCAAAAGTTTCTCAACACCAGAGTGCATCTAGAAAAACTTCTCCATTAGGATTCCTGATTGTTCATTGGATAATTTACCCCATTCCTTGATTGAGTTCTTTCAATTCAACGGGGGTGGAAAGATCATATGACTATACGCCCTTTTGTCATCGATGCGAGGAGTGATTTTATCCAACAAATGTTGGTTTTGTATGCTTTGAAATTTAGGAATATGTCTCAATTCTGATGGTTCATTTATGTAAGGATCAGATACCACAAAACCAAAGTATGAGATCCCAATTTTTTTCAACTCATTTATTTTATCACTTACTGATGTAGAGTAATGAGGATCTGTAGAGTCATAAGACTGAATGAATTTTAAAATTTCTTTTATATCAATGTTTTTTACATATAATGGTCAATTTCAGTATCACCAGGGATCAAATTATTAATTATTGAACAAATCTCACAACCTTCACTCCCATCAGGACAATATAAACACATTGGTTCAGGGTTAACCTTACATATTACAAAAATTTTAGAATCGTGTATAGGAAATGATGAATGTTGGATAAACTGATCTGAATCAACAAATGAGAAGTCTAGTTCATTTTCCCCATTATCATCCTTGTTGGAGAAGAGGCGAGCAGAGGCAAGATAAGATTCTAAAGATTTTTCAAGATCCTTTAGATCAACGGAGTCTGCATTTGTAATGTCAACATCAATATCTCTAATTATGACTTCGTTAAAGAGGATGCAATATTAAAAAACTCTTTTATCAGTAGAACAAGAAGTATATGATGGATTAGGCGTCAACACACACTCATAGAGAGCTTCCAATGAATGGATAGAGAATAAAGATACATTCACTAATGGGTATCACATGGATTGACAAATTTTGAACTTGACCAATTGGTCCCCAAATTCCATGGATAATATCCTATCATGGACATCAATTTTTTGTGATGTCATAAGGAAAGGTATTCCTAGAATCAGAGGAGATTGTTAAGAATTTGTCTCACCTTCCATGTCAAGTACATATAAGTGATATGGGAAGATAAGATCATTCACATGAACAAGAACATCCTGAATTATACCCTCAGGACTAACAGTGCTTCGATTGGACAATTGATTGACAACACCCATTGGATATAAGGGACCTAGACCCAGGATAGAGAAGATGGATTTGGGAATGACATTAATTGAGGCTCCTAGTTCTATGGGTGCATCATCAATGTTATAACATCCATATTGACATGGAACTAGAACGGTCCCTAGATCATTGCACTTTATGGGAATTGACTGTCGGGTGGAATCATTTTAGATGGTCCAACATTGCCTCTTATGGGTTCACAATTCCTTAAGAATCATTGAATAATTAGAGATATATTTTTTGGACTCTAATATGGGAATGTTGACTACAACATGACTAAACATGTTGAGCATTTCAGGATTGGGTTAAAAGAAAATATTTAGTATATAAAGGGCTTGAGGAAAAGGAATTAGGTTCCTATGTGGAATAGAAGAAAGTGAGGTAATGGTTTTAGATTCCTTTTTTAAGTTTATTTTTATTTTCATTTTCTACGTCAACATTTAATGGGGTTTGGAGGACATATCTTTAGGAATATCATTTTTCATTCCTGAGCTATTTGAAATTGCACTGACATTACCCTTACGGATGATTAATGGTAGAGCTGGGAGTTGAGAATGAATTGATGGTTGTTACTTACTAAGGTGGGATGCATGTTAACCAATTTGGATTTCAATGTTCTTGAGACTGGAACGGGTGAATGAGGCAATACATTCCACTAAAATTTCCCATGGTTTCTTGGAAGAAGAGGCTTGTCCCGAATTGGTATTAAATCGAATTTGGTTCATGTCAAAGTTATTGTATTGGTATTGGAATTCATATGTCTCGCTAGGATATTAGAATACAGGAGGAGGATTGTTTCATTGTGGTTGAGGAATAAAAGGATATGGTTGTTGGAAGTTACCAACACCTTGACCATATAGGAACTGGTAAGGGTTTTGATGAGGGAATTGATGGGTATGAGAGATAGAATTACTATACCTCAGGCCTTGGTTATAGGAAGAAGAGAAGGGATCAGTGTGAGGTTGGTTGTAGTTTCTAAAAATATGACCTGATTGTTGAGGGCTGGGGTTCCACTGAGCATATGCTGCATTGATCTCCATCGGTCCAGATGAATGAGATTGATAATCCTGAGGTTGTGGACACGTGTCAGTTGGATGAGATGGAGAGTTTCAAATTACATGGTTTTTGATAGGTCCATAAAACCTTTATTGCGGAGAAGATGAGGTTGGGAATTTGGAAGCCACAACCAGTTTCCTCACAAGACCTATATGTTCACTCATCCACTCGGTCATCATATTCGGCTCTATGGATTAATTTTCTGGACATGCTTTATTTGAGCATGTTCTCGAGTGAGGAATTGTTGTGTGTTTGTAACCATGTTACTTATGAGATCTCTTGTATCTACAAGAGTTTTATCAACAGTTTCACCGCCACTTGTGGCATCAATGAATGTTCCCTCCATCACAAACATCCCCTCATAAAAGTATTTTATCAATATTTTTTTTGGGATTTGGTACTGTGTGCCGATTGCAGTAAGGTTTTTGAAGCTATCCCAGTACCCATGGATTGATTCACTTGAGAACTGACAGATACCACTTATTTCCTTACGGATAGATGCAGTATGAGAAGTAGGAAAGAATTTCTCTATGAAGATTTGCTTCATGTCATTTCATGTGGTTATGGAACCAGGAGGAACGTAGTATAGCCATGACATGGAGTATTCCTCTTGGGAGAAGGGGAATTCTCTATGTTTTATTTGTTCCTCAGAATCCCCTAGAGGCTTCATGGTAGAGCACAATAATTGGAACTCTTTAAGGTGGAGATGTGGATCCTCACTGGCTAGCCCATGGAAATGAGGAAGAAGATGAATCAGACCCCATTTGAGTTCAAATTCAGCCTCTATATTTGGATATTTAATACCAATAGGTTGGAAATTCATATAAGGGGAAGCATGTTCTTTATGTGTTTGTCCCTTATAATTATCCATAATTAATTCAAGTGGTTGGACAAGGACTAGTTCATGAAAGAGTTGATTATCTCTTATGTTCCTCCTAATTTGGTGAAGAGTTTGCTCGATTTTAGGGTCAAACAAATATGAGGGATTTTTTGGGAGGCTATGGTTCATTCAGAGAGATTTCGATGAAAGTTGAATACAATTTTTTTCTTTTTGTTTTCCATTTATGATTTTTATGAGGAAGAAGGGTTTTTCGTTGTGTTTATTTTTTCAATTTGTTTTTTTAATAATAACTATAAACTAATGACTACTTAATTGCACTATCCATGGAAACTGATTCATTTTATTGTGTGGATAATTATCACCTATCGACTAGTCAATGTTCTGATTCTCTTCTAATCTGTATAGCAGCACTATAGTCAAATCCTCGGCAATGATACATTATACTAGTATTTTGTTTTTAGTTGATTGTATTTTGATTGAAGGGGTATGTCTGCAGAGCTTAAATGATGTTATTAATGATTGGTGTTTGATTTAAAAATTTGATAAAGATTAGGGTGAGTTAATTACTATTTTGTTAATCGTGTGATATCCAGGAAATTTTCTTTATATTGCATTAAATTGTCACCTATGTATTAAGTTGACGTTGATTGTAATTCCTATTTATTAAACCTTTTATAAAATCCCTAACTGAACTAGGATTCAAACCTCAATTAGTACTTGATTTTGGTAGTGTATTAATGGTTCCAATAATACATGGTATCCATAGGTTAAACAAGAAATGTCATTAATCCATGAGATGCAAAGTTTATCATACACAATGTAAATTGGAAGAATGTTCATCAAGAAAAGGCTCTATATCACTTAACATAACTAAATTATACCTCACCCTAAGGAGAAATTTACATAGGAATTAAAATGATTAGAAATTTGGTTATAATGATTATGATGATAAATTAAGAAAATATGTAAATGAATGGGATAAGAAAAGAGTTTTGCGTCAAACACACACATACACGAATGATGATGAGAATTAAAAAAACATTATATTAAATGATAATGTAAAAAAAGGGAAGTGGATTAACCTATATTTAAACTATTTTAAAAACATTAATATTAAACTGCAGATGTTGGATGAGAATACGAGATATTGATGATGAAACTTTCATTAATACAGAATTCCAAAGAAAGAGACTTACACGATTATGAAAATAAAGAACACAAAAGTAAATGAAAACAAAGAGGAGATGAAAGGTATATCATGTTAAAAATAAATAACGGAATTTCCTCCCAAGCCCATGGAAAGACACTGTTCATGCCAATATGTGCTCCTATCTTCAGATATTCCAACTCATTGCGAGGAGAGGTGGGAGTGTATTTATAGCCCAATGTTGTGGTCTTTTTTCATTACAAAACATCCCCTCCACTAGCATCGCCTATTTGATATATTAGACAGAAGAATATCAAGATATGATCTTCTTGAAAGTTTTATTAAATAATTATTCTGTATACTATGAAATTTTGGTGTCTATTGGACTTAAGGAGCCAAAGTTATGGTCGGTTGATTAAAAAAAGTTAATATGTCCATTTAAATTCAAACTTTTTGAAGTAAAAAAAGTGAATCGTATTTTGAGTAGGAGGATTCCATCAAATCCGAATGATTTATTAAACAAATTCGGCCACCAATATCAACTTTTTCACACTACAAATGAATCTCTTGATATGATGATTACATCATCAAATATGTCATGAATAGTGTTAGGATTTTAATTCCCAGATAGAATGGTGGGATGGACTTCAAAGGATTAGTTGGCCCCTTGTACATGAAGTTGTTCCATGAAACATTTACCCATTACTCCTTGAATTGTTATCGAAATGTTTGTGGAAAATTAAGGAATTTTCACTTTTGTATTGATCCCATTAATTCAATATTCATGGCTGGTCCAGTATCTTTATAGATTCTGAAGGCCTACTTATGTAGTAAATATGTGACTTCTAATGGAAGAATTATCTGCTGATCTATTCTAATGAAATATTGGATATTGAATTAGGAATCCTAAAAAACAAGAACCACACTATGAAATTTAGTAGGGTGATATTTATAAAAAAATAGTAAACTGACTTAATTGGACTACATCTAAAAATGTTAAAATATTATAATTAGTATTAAAACATTAATATTTCACACAAATTATGCACATTTCACATAAATTAAGTAAATAGGATAAATAATTAGTCATGATAATATTAATAACATCAACTCCCCCACACTTAGTATTCTGCATTTTGTCATTTGAAACAAATATAAAAACATGAAAAACTAATTTTCATTCACCAATAAATTTTAGAATTTTGTTTTCCCCAATCTGTGGAGGTTTAGATAATATCACTCATCAATTTTTAATTCCACCACAAGTTGTTACATAAATAATATTCCAAAAACAAATAATTTTTTCATTCTCAAATTTAGAATGGAAAATGTTGGCTCACAAAACATACTCATCTCAAGATGATAAAATTAATTTATGGAGCTTCTCTTATTCACCACCCAAAAGTGAAAATTTTATAGTTTGTAAAAGCTCTCAGCTTCCACTCCCTTTTGTAAAGTGCTAAAAAATTATGATGTTTTTAGGGGATTTTCAATGGCTATGAGATTTCGGGAATATGATATCGAAAGGATAGGAAAATGGGGTTAAAACACCAACATATAAAAATAAGTGCATATATATTTTTTAATTAAAAAATGGAAGGAAATGAAAAAACATATTCAAAAGGGAATGAATGTGTGAAGAAAGATATAATATAGGAATAAAATTGGAAGGGGATGAGAAGATGAAATATTTTGAAACCAAAAACTTCTCCCAAGGACATAAGGATATAATAAAAGTTATCTTTTTTCAATTTTATTTTTCTTTTTTTGAATGTTTAACATTGAAAAGCTCTCAACCTCATATCCCAACCCATGATTGATCTCCTCACGAAAATAATTGTAATAGTTATAATAAGGTCAAATGTTGAGGAAGATATATTTTTTACATACCCCAGACACTACCTAAATTATTTTTATATTTATTTTTATGATTTTTTATGATTTTTTAATTAATTTTTTGGAAAACATTTCATTAAAATTTGAACAATATGTCATAATCAAATATATATTCCTAAAAACACACTAAATTAAAACCACTCCCCCACACTAAAATCGATGGTTTCCCTCAAGCATATGATAAAATGTTGAAATCAATAAAGGGTACCCAAAATAAAATCAATTCCCCCTGTACAATAATTTTAAAAAAAATTATGCAATAAAAATAAATGTAGATATTGGGTGGGAAATGTTATTGGTCTTGTAATGTGGAAATCAAAGAAATGGGTTTCATAGGCTCTAAGGGGATTTCAAACGGAGGATTAATGTATGTTTAATGGGAGGCTATTTTTCTATAATAATTCTCATGTGGCTAAGAAAATTCCTCTATCATATTAATGATCACTAAAGTTGGAAATTCGGTTCAAAGGACCAAAAACTCAAGACTCACAAATGTGGGTGAAAACATGCATTTTGAAAAGATGGCCATAGGTGGTCCTGGCATGAATTCAAATGGTGTACCTCATGGGTGAGGAAAATCAGTTTCCAAATAAAAAATTGAGCATTTAAAAATTATTGGTTTTGAAATAATTTTCTTTATCCAAATATATGATGAAAACAAAATATTTTTTAGATGAAACCATGTCTTTTGACTCCGCAAAATGGTTTGATAAAATATAAAAACTAGATTTCTAGTAAGTTTGACTTTTTTTCATATATATATTTTAAATTAATTTATTTAGGTTTTTTTGTTTTTTATAAATACACACCCAACAAAATAGAATGAGTAAATAAAAAATGAGATGAGAAAAGTGGTAAAAAACGATATTGAGGGAGGAAGAAGAATAAAGAGAGAGAGAGATAGAGATAGAAAGAGGAGATTAGTAAAAGGGAAATTGGTTCCCCCTAGTTTTTATTTAGTGGGTCATCGTCTCCAACTAGTGGTGGGTCAACTGTAAAAGTTGGGGATTCGATGGAAGTCCATGGGGTTCTAGGATTGTGTGTTGTTACCTGAAAATGAAAAATCATTATTCATCTAACTAAAAACTAAAAATAAATTAAAATTTAATAAAAGTAAAAGAAAACTTGGGATGCCTCTAGATAATACCTGCATTTATTTGTCTACAGCTAGGCAGTTGCACTGGAATACCCATGGTCTGATGGTGGCCACCGTATTTTCTCAAATCCATTGAGATTTTAGAAAAACTTATCCTTTGGGATGCCTGATTCTTCATTGGTTAATTTATCCACTTCCTTGATTGTTTGATTGAAATTCATTAGGGGTGGAAAGAGAATATGACTATCCTCAATTTGGTCTTCAACTTGAGGAATGATTTTAGCACCCACATTATGGTTTTCTATGCATGGTAATTTAGGAATATATCTTAATTTTGATGGTTCATTTATCTAAGGATCAGATAATAGAAAACCACCGTATTACATCCCAATTATTTTCTACTCGCTTATTTTATCACTTACTGATGTAGTGTAATTAGGATCAGTAGAGTCATAAGTCTGAATAAAATTTTCATTTCCTTTTATATTAATTTTTTTTTCCAAAGAATGGTCAATTTCATTATCACCAGTGTTCACTTTTTAAGTTATGTAACAAATATAACATCCTTCACTCCCATAAAGACAATATAAACACATTGGTTTGGGGTTTACCTAACATATAATAGTATTTTCATAATCATGGACAGGAAATGATGAATGTTGGATAAACTGATCAGAATCATCAAATAAGGATTATAGTTCATTTCCTAATTATCATCCAAGTTGGAGAAGTGGAGTTCCTAGGAAATATGAGATTATAATGATTTTTTAAGATCCTTTAGGTCAATGGAGTTTGCATTTGTAATGTCAACATCAACTTATCCATTTATGACGTGGTAAATGATGATGAAATATTCACAAACTCTACTATCAATAGAACAATAAGGATATTATGGATTGGGATTTAACACACTCTCAGATAGAGTTTCGAAAGAATGGAAAAAGAATATAGATTCATTCTCTGTTGGGTATCACATGGATTGAAAAATATTAAACATGAAAAGTTGGTCACCAAATTTGATGGATAAGATGTCACCATGGACATAGATTTTTATTTTATATTTTATTAGGAAAGGTCTTCCTAGAATTAGAAGATATTGAAAAGAATTTTTCTCACCTTCCATGTCAAGGACAATGAAGTGAGCTGGAAAGATACGATCATTCACACGAATAAGGACATCTTCAATAATACCCTTTTGACTAGTAGTGCTCCAATTTCCTAATTGAATGACATCATGTAACATCCCAAGTAATTAATGTATAATAAATATTCTTATATATGTCTATTTATGAATTAGATAGTGTTTTAGATTCTTAAAATGAGAATAAATCAAATCTTAAGCATAGAATACACTAATATTTTTTAAAAGATTGTTTTACTACCTTTTGATGGAAAACCATTTTTAAATCATATTTTGGAAAATTTTATAAGCTCTATTTGACACAATAAACTTATTATATATGATTGGGACATTGACATTTACATTGGTTAAATTATTGGTATTTTTCTAACAATGTTCATTTTTTATTGAATAGTGAAAAATACTGCATTTTACATCAAAACTGCATTTTCATCTAATTTAATTTTATGGATAGATTATATTTTTAATTTGATTTAATGGGTAAATAGAATATATTTTTACCATTTAATCCAATGGTGTTCATTTGTATTAATTTCACTTTGTAATTGGTCATAAACAAGTGCCAAACTTTTCATAGATATTGTTTCAAAAAAACACACTATTTGTTTTGACAATAGGAATTATTTTTAAATTAATTATTTAAATTTTTGTGTTTGGAATTTGGTAAAATTGATTACATATTTGGAATCATAAGGTCCAAATTATTTAATCAAGGCACTTTTGTTTTTGGACATTATGAATAGTAACGATGGTAATTATCTTTAATTCTCTTGATTAATTAGTAATTGGGTAGTTAAGGATAATAAAATAATATCACAATAATAACAAATGACCCCAAAATGTGTCCTAATTCTACTTGTTGTGTCATTTTTGACCATGTTATGCCTTGTTCCAAACATGGGGACACCATGGAATTACTTTTGTGTGATAATGACTTTTTATATTTTTATTTTTAAAGAAAGATAAATATAACAATGAATGTATCACATGAGTAAAACATTTTTAATTTTGTTTAAATAAATGATATATTGGACTATAAATATTCATTGGAAATATAAAAATATTTTCAACATCATAGTATTTTATTATTATTTTTAGACATTAAATAAATTAAATTATTTATGACATCATGATGATGCAGCGATTACCTCATTAATGAAAGATTTAAATAAAATGAAAAGATAATGTAAAATCTAGAACATAAAGTTGTCAAATACCTATTGGATGAGTATATTTATAACCCTTATCACATTATCCTAGAAATATTTCAATGTGGGACCTTTAAAATCAGAAACTCATTTCAATATAAAATAACATTTTATGACCTTCAAAGAGTGCCCCTCCTCTCCTCTTATAAAAGGCCCCCACCTATAACTCTTTACCCACACTTCTCAAGCCTTTGGATCGGCCATGATATGCTCATTTTATCTCTCCACATCCCTCTATTCATCCTAGAAGCCTTACCTTAGGCAGAAATCTCTTCAGGAAACCATTTTGGTTCAAACCAAGAAGAGTTACCTGATTTAAAGATAAAGTCTTATCTAATGGTCTTTTATTTTATTTTTCTTCTACAAACCCTTAAACTCTTTTATTCATTTATTTTGTAACAAATTTAGTATCTTCAATATACTAGGATGTTTTTATAATAATTATTCGATGTACACTTACACACACCTACATCTAATGGTTAATGAACATACTGTTTTTGTAGATGGTGAATTTCTGCCTCCCAAAACGATGATTGTTCAATAATATTTTAACACCTTTAGTGGTGTCCTTTATGATGTAACTATATTTATATATGATATAAAATATGTTTATTTTTTAGATAATATTCTGTATTTTTCATTTTTTCATACTTTTATGGTTTCCATTATGGGTAAACGGGATATCTTCATTTTTGGAAGTGTGGACTACCGCCCCCTCAATGTGATTTGATTCATTAATTCCATATGTGGAATGTGTAAAGGATGGTGTTAACGGTATTACATATGATATTATAATGGAATTATAATATACCTTTTTATCATTATGATTTCATGCCATTAAATATGAAATAGAAATGAAAGTAGCATTCATGCGTACGTACGGCTTACCATCTCCATGAATGGTGCATTTCATTTCGTACCTCTAAATGTTATGTAATGTTATAAATGCATGAATATAATGGATATATATGATATATATGATATCTAAATCATGAATATAATTCTAGATATAATGGATATTTTACCACATGAACAACCTATAATTATAAAGAGTTTATTTTGACTCAGGTACCAATTATCAACAAAACGACCATTATTAACATAAATAATTAAATAGTGTTCATGAAATGGTAATATTTTATATAAAAGGAATAATGAACTTAAAGATGTTCTAAATCATGTAGAAATTAACTCAACTTTATTGTTCAGGAGATTAAAGAACGACCGAGTCAAGTCGGATATGAGGTAAGGGACTTCGTCTCAATCTCCTTTCATTGAGGCATATTTTGTTTTGTACACACATTTATTTTATACAGTGTATAAAACCCTTCGAATTTTATGTTTATTAAAAAGGAATATTTTTATACGAATCATTTACTAACTGAAAAAAGGGAATGTTTATTTTGGCGTACGTATGCGGCAACAACGACTTCTCCGCCGCCGTGACCATTATTTGAGATTCGGCTTCTGCTAAAAGCCATAACTTTTTTTATTGAAAAATAAATACCATGTTTTATTTTTATATTATTTTGGTATTGAAAATGGTTTTTATAATGGTTTTATTATATCAATGTGTTATTGGTATATTGTGATTGAAATGTGGAAATGTTACGTTTCATTTATGCATGTTTTATGTGATACGATTATGTTATGATTCTTGGGCATTGTTTATGAAGACGGGTGGTTCTGTTATAAACTAAGGGTGGGTGAGCCTGATATAGCTCTCCAATGCATTGGGTGATGCAAAGGGGTTAAATGTTAAGCTTTCTCTGAAGAGATTTAGAGAATATACCATGATGGGTATTCCAAACGTAACCATGAGGGTTACTCCCTACATAATAATGTTTTGAATGCATCAAGTTGCCTTTATGTCTTATGATTTCTATGATTTATTCATGATTTGATGAGGTATGTTAAAATGATTATGTTTTAAGAGTAATGTATGATTTCATACAAGACTAATGTTTTCATTTCGTAATTTATATCCCTTGCGGAGCTTTTTATGCTCATCCCATGTTTTTGAAAATATTTTCACAGGTCATGGGAAAGGTACATGATGTGATGATAATGTCAAGGAAGTGTCAAGAAATAATCTGTGTTTTATTTTAAATATGTTTCCAGTGTTGGGAAAAATGAGTACTATCTTTTATGTAACCACATTGTTTAAATTTGGAGTGTAATGCATGATTTGTGATCTAATTCTATAAAACTCTAAACCTAATAAGATCCTCAACATGTATTCTTGAAATAAATCAAGATTAAGTAATGTTTAAGGTTGGGGCCTTATAGTTCGTATCAAAGGATTGTTTAGATAACTTTAGGAGTTATAATTCTATTAAATTATTATCCAAAAATATTTTTTTATGGTAAAATTGAAATGATATAGCATTTGAATATTACCATGTTGCTTCATCTATGACATGTTTTTCCAGAATCGTTTTCCACAGAGGAAATAGAGAAGCAGTGCTATGAAGGCATACAGAAGGAAATAGCCTCCTGAATCAGCATCCTGAGATGGTCGGAATTGGAACTGAACAGTTTGTTGTAGTAATGGAATAGTTGAAACAAGTGATAAAAGGTGGTGGTATCCATGAACGAGATCAGCTAGATCAACCACAGAGGAACACGTCAGTGGTGGAACATTTCATGAGGAAACATCCCCCATCATTCAGAGGATCATCTAACTCTATGCTAGCTGATGGGTGGATTAAAGCACTGGATAAAATGTTCGATGTCATGGGTTGTTCAGACAATCAACAAGATAGTCTTGCTATTTACTGTTTGGAGGGTGAAGCAGATCATTGGTGGTCGATGGTTAAAAATATCAGGGACGCTGATGAGATTGATGCTCTCGACTATGATGAATTCAATGGTATGTTTCTTGAGAAGTATTTTACTAAAGTTTTTCGACATAGTATGGAAATAACAATTATTGTAATTGAGACTAGAGGACGACTCAGTGGCTTCTTATGAAGAGTGGTTCGCTCGAATTGCAAGGTATCCTCCAAATTTTATCCGAGACCTTGATAGTAAAATCAATCGTTTTTACTCAGGATTAAAGCCCAAATATCGAAGGGAATTGGCTTCTCATGAGTTCAAAATTTATCATAAGCTTGTTCGATGTGATGAGAAGGTGGAAATAGAGTTTTCTGATGATCAAGTGTTCTATAACAACCAACATAAGAAGATACCGAGGTGGCAGGAGAAAGGGAAGAATTCTTCAAAAAGGTCTGATGGTAAAAAAACTTAGATTCTAGTTTGTGATAAATGTTGTAAGAGGCATGTTGGGGAATGTCATCTGATTTCTAGAATGTGCTACCTATGAGGTAAGATGGGACATAAGGCTCGTTAATGCACTGAAAAAGATCAGGGTGATGGTAAGACCAAATTTGATTCACAGTTAGTGAAATGTTTTAAGTTCACTGAGATGGGTCACTATGCAAACCAGTGTCTGACAAAGAGCTCGAGTGATGGGAAGCATTTAGACTACAAGAATAAAGGGGTTGTGAAATCTTTTGAATCTACTCAGCAGATGCTGGTCCATCCAATGAAGTGGTATCAGGTACTTTGTTAGTTTTCTCAAATTATTCTAGTGTGTTGTTTGATTTGGGGTCTACACATTATTTCATCTATGAAAATTTTTCTATTAAAATGGGAATACCATATCAAGAAATTACTCATGATGTTGTGGTAAAAACACCTGGGGAAAATTTCGAGGCAAAAAGAATTTATAATAATCTTCCTATCCTTATCCGTGGAAAGAACTACTTGAAAACCTTATTTTTTTTACCTATAGTAGAGTTTGATGTTATCCTGGGTATGGATTGGCTCACTATTTACCATGCTAAGATTGATTGTAGAGCTAAATATGTTTTTTTTTCAGAAATACTTTCAGTTTGTTTACAAGAATGGACCCTTACTATTGATAACATACCAAGAGGCTGGGAAACATTTAAATGATGGGAACAAATGTTACCTTGCTCATATTGTTGAAAATAATGGAACTATTCAGATTAATGATGTGCCAGTGGTAAATGAGTATCCTTATGTTTTTCCTGATGATTTGATTAGAATAATACCAGACTGGGAAGTAGAATTTACCATTGACTTAGTTCTCAATTCTAATCCAATTTCAAAACCCCCTTATCGAATGGCTCAAATTGTACTTTTAGAGTTGAAGGAGCAATTGAAAGATATATTAGTGAAATACTTCATTCGACCTAGCACATCACCATGGGGTGCTTTTGTTTTATTTTTTAAAAAGAAAGATGGTTTAGTGAGACTTTTCATTGATTATTGACCCTTGAATAACATCACTGTTATGAACAAATATCCTTTGCCTCATATCGATGATTTGTTTGATCAGCTCTAGGGAGTTCAGTTTTTTCCAAAGATTGACCTGAGATCGGGGTACCATCAGTTGAAGGTAAACAAAGCTGATATTCCGAAGACCGCATTCCCTACATGATATGGCGATTATGAATTTGTAGTTAATCCTTTTCGGCTAACAAATTCACCTACTGTATTCATGGACCTTATGAATAGAATTTTTCATGGGTTCTTGGATATGTTTGTGGTTGTTTTCATTGATGAAATTTTGGTGTTTTCTAAATGTAAATAGGATCATGAAATACATTTAAGGGATATATTTCAAACCTTAAATGAAATGAATTTTTAAGGGAAATTCAGCAAGTGTGAGTTTTGGTTGCAACAAATTTCATTCCTTGGTCACATTGTTTCTAAAGATGGCATAACTGTTGATCCTGCAAAAACAAAGGTTGTTGAAAAATGACCAAGACCCACAAATGTAACTGAGATTCATAGCTTCCTTGGTTTGGCAGCCTATTACTGAAGGTATGTTAGAAATGATTCACGGTTATCTAGTCCAATGACTAAGCTAACTCGGAAGGGTGTTATGTTTATCTGCATAAAAGAATGTGATGATTTTTTTCAGGAATTGAAAAGAAGATTGGTGAATTATCCAGTTTTGGCACTACCTTCTAGGAATGGTGAGTTTGTTATCTATAGTGATTCTTCATTGAAAGGACTTCGTTGTGTCCTAATGCAGAATGATCAGGTAATTGCATATGTTTCACGTCAGTTGAAAACACATGAGGTAAATTACCCTACACATGATTTTAAATTAGCTGTTGTTGTTTTTGCTTTAAAAATTTGGAGGCATCATTTGTATGGAGTAAAGTGTGAAACATATACCGATAACAAAAATTTAATGTATATATTTACTCATAACGAATTTAACATGAGACATAGGAGATGGTTGAAATTAATCGAGGATTATGATTGTACAATTCATTACCATCTGGGAAAAGAAAATAAAGTGGCTGATACTTTGAGTCGAAAAAGTAATGCTTCATTAACAATTTTGCGTTTGGATGTGATCCTTTGGTTATGGATTTGATGAACTTTGGCATAGAATTTTTTGGTGCAAGTTGTCCTTCAGTTTTGTTTCAGGTATCAGTGAAATATTCTCTATCAGACAGAATAAAGCAATCACAGAAGAATGAAAGCGAGTTGTAGAAAAAGGTCGAGCTAGTTCAGAAGGGTATTTTTCCAGAATTCAAAGTTGATAGTGACTGTGATTTGAGATTTGGGAAGCAGTTGTGTGTGCCGTGTGATTCACAGTTTATGAGAGAGTTGTCTTGTGAAGCTCATAGTTCTCTATTTTCAGTTCATCCAGACAGTACTAAGAAGTATAGAGACCATCAAGAGTGTCACTAGTGGGACGGAATGAAAAGAGACATTGCTAATTTTACTGTGAAGTGTTTGACTTGTCAATAGGATAAAGAAGAGTGGCAGTTTCCGAAAGTGATGCTTAAGCCTTTACCATTACCAGAGTGGAAATGGGAGAATATATCCATGGTCTTCGTTGTGGGATTGCCGAAGACACCTCGAGTTAATAATGAAATCTGGGTTATTGTTGATCTCTTGACTAAATATTCTCATTTCCTTGATATACGAGATTATTGTTCTCTAGATCAACTTTCCCGTTTGTATATTAAAGAGATATTCGGGTTACATGGTGATCCTCTCACTATTGTATCTGACCGTGATCCCAGGTTCACTTCTATCTTTTGGAAAAGCCTTCAAAAGTCATTGGGTACTGAATTAAATTTTAGTACAGATTTTCATCCTCAATCAGATAGGAAGTCCGAAAGAACGATTTAGAAATTGGAGGATATGATACATGATTTTTCGATGGATTATCAGGGATTTTGGGACCAACATCTTTCTTTGGTTGAGTTTTCATATAATAACAGTTTTCATTCCAGTATACAGATGACACCATTTGGGGAATTATATGGGAAGAAGTTTCGAACTACAGATTTCTAGGATGAAGTGGGTGAAAGGAAGTTTGTGGGACCAGAATTGGTAGAATATTTGGCCGAAAAAGTTCAGCTGATACAAAAACACATGATAACAGCTTAGATCAGGAAGAAGAGTTATTTGGACAAGAGGAGGAATGATCTCTCTTTTGAGGTAAGTGATCATGAATTCCTCAAAGTCTCACCACGGAAAAGTGTGATGCGATTTTGTAATAAAGGAAAGTTGAGTCCAAGGTTCATTGGACCGTATGAAATTCTGTATAGAGTTGGATCAGTTTCATATCGAGTTTCTTTACCACCGATTTTATCTCAGGTACAGAATTTTTTTCATGTTTCAATGTTAAGGATGTACATGCCAGATTCATCTCATGTTTTGAGTCCAGAGGTAGTTCAGCTAGAAGTGAATCTATGTTATGAGGAAAAACCGATCCAGATTATTAACCATAGGGAGAAAGTGTTTTAGAATAAGGTGATTAATCAAGTAAAGGATTGTGGAGAAACCAAATGAGTGAAGAGGTACCATGGGAATCTGAAAATGCAATGAGGGCTAAATACCCCCACTTATTCGATAAGTAAATAAATTTCAGGGACACAATTTTCTAAAGGGGGGAAGGATATAACATCCCAAGTAATTAATTAATAATAGATATTTTTATCTATGTCTATTTATGAATTAGATAGTGTTTTAGAGTCTTAAAATGTGAATAAATCAAATCTTAAGGATGTGATACACTAATATTTTTTAAAAGATTGTTTTACTACCTTATGATGGAAAACCATTTTTAAATCAAACTTTAGAAAATTTTATAAGCTATATTTATTCAAATAAACTTATTATTTATTATTGGGACATTGAAATTTACTTTGGATAAATTTTTGGTAATTTTCTGACAAAGTTCATTTTTTAATGATTATTGAAAAATACTGCATTTTAGATCAAAACTGCATTTTCAAATAATTTAATTATATGGATAGATTATCTTTTTAATTGATTTTAAAGTGTTAATGGAATATATTTTTACCATGTAATCCAATGGTTGTAATTGGGATTAATTTCACTTTGTAATTGGGCATAAACAAGTGCCAAACTTTTCATAGATATTGTTCCTAAAAAATCCACTATTTGTTTTGACAAAGGGAATGATTTTTAAATTAATTATTGAAATTAATGTATTTTTAATTTGGGAAAATGGATTAAATATTTGGAATCAGAAGGCCCAAATTATGTAAACAAGACTCTTTTGTTTTTGGACATTATGAATAGTAACGACGGTAATTATCTTTAATAATATTGATTAATTATTAATTAGGTAGATAAGGATAATAAAATAATATCATAATAATAACAAATTACCCCAAAATGTGTCCTAATTATACTTTTCGTGTCATGGTAGACCATGGTATGCCTTGTGCCATACTTGGGGACCCCATGGAATCACTTTTGTCTGATTATGACTTTTTATCTTTTTATTTTTAAAGAAAGCTAAATATAACAATGAATGTATCACCTGAGTAAAACATTTATAATTTTGTCTATATAAATGATATATTAGTCTATAAATAGTAATGGGAAATCTAAAAATATTTCCTACATCATATTTTTTTTTTAATTTTTAGAAATTAAATAAATTAAATTATTTATGACATCATGATGATGCAGCGATTACCTCCTTAATGAAATATTTAAATAAAATGAACATATAATGTATAATGTAAGACATAAACATGTAAAAGACCTATTGGATGTGTATATTTCTAACCCTTATAACCTTATCATTGAAATATATCAATATGGGACCTTTAAAATCCGAAACTCATTTCAATATAAAGTAACATTTTATAACCTTCCAAGAGTACCCCTCCTCTCCTATTATAAAAGGCCCCCACCTTTACCTCCTTACCCACTCTTCTCAAGCCTTTGGCTCGGACAAGATCTACTCGTTTTATCTCTCCACATCCCTCTCTTCATCCTAGAAGCCTTACCTTATGCAGAAAGATCTTCAAGAAACCATTTTGGTTCAAACCAAGAAGAGTTACCCGATTTAAAGGTAAAGTCTTCTCGGATGTTTGTTTTTATTATGTTTCTTCTATAACCCCCTAAAATATTTTTATTCATTTCATTTGTAAAAACACTAGTATCTTCAATATAATATGATGTTGTTATAAGAAGGATTCGAGGTACACTTACACACAACAACATCTAATGGTTAAAGAACATACTGTTTCTGTGAATGGTGAATTTCTGCCTCACAAAACGATGATTGTTCAATATTCTTTTATCACCTTGAAAGGTGGAAATTAAGATGTCACTATATTTATATATGATATAAAATATGTTTATATTTTACTTAAGCTTATTTATTTTTAATTTATGGAATACCATTATGGTTTCCATTATGGGTAAACGCTATATCTTCAGTTTTGGAAGTGGGGACTACCACCCCATCAATGTGATTTGATTCGTTAATGACATATGTGGAATGTATAAAGGATGGAGTTAATGATATTATATATGATTTTATACTGGAATTATAATATAACTTTATATCATTATTATTTCATTCCATTAGATATGAAATAGAAATGAAACTAGCGTTCATGCGTACATACGACTTACCGTCTCCATGAACTGTGCATTTCATTTATTACCTCTAAATGTTATGTAATATTATAAATTCATGAATATACTGGATATATATGATATATATGATATCTAAATAATTAATATAATTCTAGATATAATGGATATTTTACTACATGAACAACTAGTAATTATAATGATTTTATTTTGACTCAAGTACCAATGATCCACAAAACGACCATTATTAACTTAAACAATTAAATACTGTTCATGACATGGTAATAAGTGATATAAATGGAATAATGAACTTGAAAAAAGATCTAAAGCAAGTAGAAATTATCTCAAGTTTGTTATTCAGGATATCAAAGAATGATCAAGTCAAGTCGGATACAAGGTAAGGGACTTCGTCTCGATCTCCTTTCATTAAGGCATATTTTGTTTTATACACAACTTTATTTTATACGGTGTATAAACCCCTTTGAATTTTAAGTTTATTCAAAAGGAATATTTTTTATATGAAGCGTTTACAAAACGAAAAAGGGAATGTTTTGTCGTCATACGTATGTGGCGACAATGACTTCTCCACCTCCGTGACCATTATTTGAGTTTCAGCTTCCTCTAAAAGCCATAACATTTTTTAATGAAAAATAAATACTATGTTTTACTTTTCATTTATTTTGGAATTGAAAATTGTTTTTATAATTTTTTTTATTATTTAAATGTGTTATTGATATCTTGTGATTGAAATGTGTAAATGTTATGTTTCTTTTATGCATGTTTTATGTGGTACGATTATGTTATGGTTCTTCGTCATTGTTTATGAAGATGGGTGGTTCTGTGATAAACTAAGGGTGGATGAGCCCGATATCACTCTCCAATTCATTGGGTAACATGAAGGGGTTAAAAGTTAATGTTTCACTGAAGAGATTTGGGTAGTATACTATGATGGGTATTCCAAACGTAACCATGAGGGTTACTCCCTACGTAAGAATGTTATGAATGCCTCAAGTTACCTTTATGTCTTATGATTTCTATGATTCATTCATGATTTGATGATGTATGATAAAATTATTATGTTTTACTATTAAATTATGATTTCATACATGGTCTAGTGTTTTCATTTCATACTTTTATATCCCTTGTTGAGCTTTTTATGCTCATCCCATGTTTTTAATATGTTTTTCACAGGTCAAGGGAAAGGTACATGATGTGATGATAGTGACAAGGAAGTGTCAAGAAAGAATCTATGTTTTATTTAAAAAATGTTTCCTATGATTGGAAAAATTAGTACTATCTTTTCTTTAACCACAGTTTTTAAATGTGTAGTGTAATGAATGATTTATGATCTAATTCTCTAAAAATCTAAACCTGAAAAGATCCTCAACGTGTATTCTTTAAATAACTCATGATTAAGTAATGTTTAAGGCTGGGGCCTTATACATCACCCATTTGATGTAAGGTACCTAGACCAAGTTTGGTGAACATGGATTTGGGCATTACATTAATTGAGGCTCCTAGGTCTATTAGTGCATCATCGAAATTAGAACGTCTAGTTTGGCATGGAACTGTATAGGTCCCTAGACCTTTTCAAATTATGGGAATAGAATTTTGGGAGGAAAAATTTTCTAAGGTCCTATGATTCATCTTATTGGTGCATAATTCCTTAATAAATTTGGGATACTTAGTAATTTGATTTATCTCATCTATCACGAGAATATTTACTTCAACATATCTAAACATGTCGATCATTTCAGGATCGGGTTCAAAGGGATTTTATGGATTAGAAACGTCTTGAGGAAAAAGAATTGGGTTACTAAGTAGAATAGAAGGAGGTTAGTGAATGGTATCAGATTCCTTTTCATGTTTATTTTTCTTTTCATTTTCTATGTGAACATTAAAAGGGGGTTGGAGAACTTATCATGAGGTATAAAAATTTTATTTCTCTGTCTATGTGCACCTAGACATATATTACCATTGGGGTTGGGTAATTGTTGAGCTGGGAGTTGGGAAGGATTTGATGGTTGTCGATGACTAAGGTGGGATTAAAGTTGGCCAATTTGGGTTTCAATGTTCTTAATACTGAAATGGGTGAATGAGGAAAGATCTCCTACTGCACTTTCCCATGGTTTCGTGGAAGAAGTGGCTTCTCCCAAATTGGGATTACCTAGATTTCGGTTCTTATGAAAGTGATTTTATTGGTTCTGGAACTATGAAGGAACACTAGGATATTGGAATCTAGGAGGAGTATTGTTTATTTGAGTTTGATCATTAAAAGTATATGGTTTTTGGAAGTTACCAAAACATAGACCATATTAAAACTGGTTAGGGTTTTGATGTGGGAATTGAGGGGGATGAGATACAAAATTATCGTACCTTAGGACTTGGTTATAGGATGAAGAGAAGGGATCAGAGTGTAGAGACCGAATACTTGACTTACATGGAAATTACGTTACTTTAGTGGAATACTTAATACATAACAAAAACAGACACACAAGGACCATAATAGTTTAGTGTCTTTGGAAACATGGAACGTAATCTTCTAATCGTGGTGAAAGATCCCCAACATCTCCCATAAAGATCTTTCCCTTTTTTCCTACCTAAAACCTTTCTTTATATCCTAGGGAAAAGAAAACATAAAAAGGGTGATCTCAAATTCTCAGTAAGGGTAAGCATGGATAAAATAAAACATACCATATACATTTGAACTTACAAACATGAACATAATTTTTAAGCATCAAAATCATGAGAAATGACATAAAACATGGAAGTACATATGGAATAGATCATAAACAAACATTAATAATGACAAAATATCATGGGAATAAAACATGTAATTGTGGCATCCATTAAGCACATGTAGTGATTTCCATAGTAGCCAAGGCATTGGTGCCAATACCATCTTTGTGGACAAAGTCCCATTCTCAATCGAGTTCGCTCCTCGTTTCAGTCCAGTAACACTGAACCGGATTAACTTACCATTCCAGCCATGTCTATCTCATGATATATAAAATCTTTACCCAATTCATTTGAGGGAGATATAGGTCCCACCCATATCATAATGAAATAATTATTACTTTTTCCACAAAAAAACATATATCATTCATAATAACCCAATAAACAAAATGAGTTTCATAAACATCATTACCTCGTCACATAATCCATATAAAAGAAATGGATATCATTTCATAATATGAATAATGTAACCATGTAAATCATAGAGACATGATACTTGAAACATTCACATATGAAATAATGTCATCTTAGATGAAAAATGGTTTTGATAAAACACTTGAAATGAATTCTTGAGGAAAATATCCTTTCTTCTTCAAAATCATTTTATTCTCACAAAATGTCATTCAATTTTAAAAGAAAATTATTTTGTTGAAAATAGTCATGAAATATTTTGTAGGAAGCTTTATGAAAATAATTCTTTATAGAACCGTAAAAATTCGTTCGTGCTGTATAAGTTAAAAAAACATTCTTCTCGTACTTTTGCTGGAAAAGTTAAAAAGTACCTCGTAACGTAAAAACAATATTCCTTACATACCATGTAGTAAAATTCAATAGTGGGTAAAAATGACTTTAAACATACATGAATACACTTTTATAAAACATGGACAAGGGTGATAATAATAACCCCAGTAAATACTTACGAATAAGCAATCTCAGATAAAAATGGGATTTGCAAAATTTATCCCTTACCTTATGTCCGGTATGCTTCGTACGTATCCGAACCTCCTGTATAATGATTTAAATAATGTTATTGACTAATTAAAGAATCATATTAATTGTTATGATATCATATATGGTTCACTTATGACTTTATATTACCTGTTCTTTTGAAAATTCCATGTTAAAGAGCATTTTGGGAAAAATCGTTTCATTTGTCGTCCGTGTTTTGACTTGTAATTATTCATATGATTACTTAGATCACGATTACATAATTCCAGAATATAAAAAAAAATTATATATAATATATATTCAGAATATACATATATATAATAGATCGATAAATGGAAAGAAATACATCGTTCGTGGAGACGGTAGGTCGTACGTACGCATGAACGCTGTTTTCGTTTCCTTATTGAGTTGAATGGAATTATGTAGATGACATAAATAAATACATAAATCCAGTAGATTTATAATGTCATATATTTCATTATTATTGCTTATATATACTTTATAATCATTCTTAAATGGTTAACATGGAGAATGAATCTAATCGCATCGTGGAGACGGTAGTCCGTACGTACGCACGAGCGATGATATCGTTTCCGTAATAATTGAATTGAATTGGAGTGTATGATAAAATATATCAGAATCATTAGGATGTTATAATAACCACGTATAGTTATTCTTTACACCATTATACCCATCCATGTAAGGTGTTGGTGGAAAAACAGATTACACCACGACGTGGAGACGGTATTCCGTACGTACGCACGCGCAGTGATTTTGTTTTCCGTAGGATGGATTGAAGGTGAAATGGGGTTGTTTCATATTTATAATAAAAAATAAGTATATTTTTGATAATGATTTTATTACTTTATAATGAAACAACTAAAGAGGAATAAGTTGAAGAAGAAGGAAGCTTGAAATAATCGGGAGAAGAAATTACCTCTTCTTCGATATGGCTCTTTGAAACCTCCTCTTAGGGCACTATGATTGGTCATTAAAGTAGACCGAACCTCTAGGATGTTTCTAGGGAAGTGGAAAAGATAATTTGGCAGGGTTTTTCCGAGAATGAAGGCTCAATTTTGTGTGAGGAGGAGAGGGAGGAGGTGCCCTTTTATAAGGGAGGAGAGGGGCACCTTTGGAAATCTCAAAAATATTAATTTATAATAAATCTAACCCCACTTAAAAACCACCAAAGACGACTCATATTCAATGATTATATGATATAGGGTTGTAATCGAATCAACCAATAAAATTTATACATGTTTGGATCTTATTTTAAACCATAACATTTTGATTTATCGTTATTTAATCTATTTAAGTTTATTTGTGGTAATAAAATTCTAAATTTTAAATTATAACATATAATTACTTATTTGTTGTGAATTTTCCATAATTGTTTTATTAATAATATTATAGACCATATAAATTTAAATTTGTAATTTTTAAATATTTTTGTGATTTTTAACGAATTTTATAATATGTTGTTTTTATAAAATAACAATAGTGTCAATTTTGACACTATTCATTAATTTGAATTTAAATAAAATATATACAGAAGCTATGTTCGAACTAAAAGCTTCAATAGATTCATAAAAGGTCATATGTATCAATAAAAGTAGTGGATCACATTAAATAGTTCATGTATTATTTATTTTATTATTTTTAAAACCATTTATTTGGTTTATTTCTTAATAAAATAATTACTACAAGATTTTTGTATAATTATTTAATATACTGATTTGTTGCATAAAAATTTATAATAAAATCCTCTAATGAAGATAAATCTATTAAATTTCTCAATAATACTTTTACTCGAATTTATCATCTTAAAATCACAATATTCAAATTGTTATATTTATTAAATTATGAAGGTGAAAACTTTGGCATCATTTAAAATAAAATAATATAAGTGTCAGAAATGCTTGTATAAGACTCCAAATTTTCAAATATTCGACAATTGAATGATTATAGTTTAAATTTACATGACCAATAAGTTTTGGTCAGGGTTTTGTGCTTTTTATGGTCACTATTAGTTTAATAAAAACAGTATTCTTGATTTTTCACTAGATAAATAATTTCTGCATCACTATTGTGTCACAATTAATGATAATTATTTAACCCTAGAAAATTCTAAATAAATTTTCATGATGTTGATAATTTTGTTATATTTATGTAGAATATTAATGTTGTAAGTTTCATGAATTTTATCAGTAACTTAATATTATTATACTTATAGTATTTAAGAGAGTGACATGTTTTCACTTTCTTTGGTTTTAATAATAATTAAATTATTTTCATGGAAAAAAGTCCATTAAATGAATATAATCCGACCCTTAGGTCATATGGGTCGACTTTTAGTCAGACAATATGATTTTTCCAAGTGTTAGGGTAATTTTATAATCTTATATTTACCCTTAATTACCCGATTTACCTTTAACTATTGTAAATAAAATTTATCGTAGTTACTATTCACAATGCCCAAAAATAAAAAGTAGCTTATTAACATAATTTGGACCCACTGATTCCAAATATGGAATCCATTTTTCAAAATTCAATAAACAAAAGTTGCATAAATTAAATTAAAATTAATCGCATTGTCGAAAGAAAACAGGTTTTTCTTTAAAACATTGCAAAAGATTGAATTGATTTAACCTATGAATTCCACGTAAAATCAATGCTAATGACATAAATTATATCAAATGGTAAAAATATATTCTATTTATACTTTAAAATAATTCAATATTATAAATTAACCACATAATATATTACGATGAAAAAAGTTGTTTTTAATTAAAATATAGCGTGTTTTTAATATTCATTAAAGTATGAAAGTCATTAGAATAAAATGAAAAATTTATCCAAAGTAAATTTTTACTTCTTTATTCCAAAGAATAATTTTATTTTGTCAAATGGAACTTATAAACATGGAAGAAACTAGATTTAATGTGGGTGCACCATCAAAAGGCAGAAAAACTTCATTTTTTTAAAAAATACTTATTTTACGCGAAAAATATATTTTGTTCTTATACCATGTTCTAGAAAATGTGTAAGATGAATAATAATACTATAAAATTCAAATTTTAGTTAATACTACCCATAACGGCTGGTTCATAATAATATTATAATTATATATCATTGTTTAGTAAAATCGTGTATTGCGTACAACACACGCTATCAAGGAAGGTCGCGATTGCGTGTAATGCAAGCCAAGTAAGGGTTGCGTGTTGTGAAAGAATCCTTCATTGTTTCATATAATATAATCCAACCATATTTCATTTATACATTGAATATATATATATATATATATATATATATACTCAATGTTGCGTAGAATAACTATTTTCAAAATTGTGTGTAACACGATCAAAGAATAGTGTTGTGTATACTGCAAGCTAATACAATGTTACGTATTGGACAAGTTAATCTTGGTGCAGCATACACCACAAGACATTAATTAAATTAAAAGAATATTTTTCATAAAATCTCGGGGTGTTACACAGGGTGAGGTTGGTTGATGTTTCAAACAAACTGACCTATTTATTGAGGGTCGGGGTTCTTCTGAGCATATGCTGCATTGATCTTCATTGGTCCAGATGAATCAGATTGATCCTCTTGAGGTTGTGAACATTTTTCAGTTTGATTAAATGTGGAGTTTCATATTCCACTGTTTTTTAAAGGTCCAAGAAACATTGATTGTTGAGAAGATGAGGATGGGGATTTAGAATACACAACTAGTTGTCTCACAGGACCTGTAAGTTCACCCATCCACTCAGACATCTTTTCGGCTCTATGGATTGATTGTCTTGGACTTGTTTTACATGATAATGTGCTTGAGTATGGAATTTTTATTTGTTTGCAGCCATGTTACATATGAGATTTCTTGTAGCAGTTGGAGTTTTATCAAGATAATAACCACCACATGAGGCATCAATGATTGTTCTCTCCATCTCCAACAACCCCTCAAATATGTATTGGATCATGAGCTGGTCAAGGATTTGGTGGTGTGGGTAGGTTACGACCAACATTTTTAACCTATCCTCGTACTCATAGAGTGATTCCCTTGGGAACTGACGAATACCACTTTTTTACTTTCAGATAGAAGCAGTACGAGAAGCAGGAAATAATTTCTCTAAGAAGAGTCACTTAATGCCATTCCATGTTGTTATGTAACCAGAGAGAAGGTAGTAGATCCATGACATGGGGGAGTGATCTACGGAGAATAGTTATCATTGGAGTTTGATTTGTTCTTTAGAAACCCCTTGAGGATTCATGGTAGAGCACACTACTTGGAACACATTAAGGTGGTGATGTGGATCCTCACTGACTATCCCCTGGAAATGAGGACGAAGATGAATCAAACATGATTTTAGTTCAATGTAAACCACTATTATTGGATATTAAATACCAAGAGGTTGGTAATTCATATCAGTGGAAACATGTTTTTTATTTGTATGTTCCCTAGGATCAGCCATATAATCAACTAGTTGGGCATGTACTGGTTCTTGAATGAGTTGATTATCTCTTAAGTTCCTCCTAAGATGGTGAATTGTTTGCTCAATTTCACGGTCAAAAAAATCCATGTGATGTTTTGTGAGGATAAGGGGAATTATGATAGATTTGGATGAAAGGTGAGGCCAATTATTTTGCTTTGTGTTTTCTGTCAATGATTTTTATGAGGAAGACATGTTTTTCTTTTTTGTTTTTTTTTTATTTTATTTAAATTTCATTTTTTTGTTTTTTACAATAACTAGAAACTAACGAATACTTAATTGCACCATCCCCAGCAACAGTTCCATTTGAAAGTGTGGCTGATTGTCACCTATCAACCGGTCAGAGTTCTGATGCTCTTCTAATGTGTATAGTTGCACTCGGGTCGAATCCTCATCGATGATACTATTTATTTTTTGTTTGTTTTTTTATTGTATTTTGATTGGGTGATTTGTTTATAGAGATCAAATGAATTGAATAACAATTGGTGTTTGATTTAACAATTTGATAAGGATTGGGGTGAGTTCATCATTATGTAGTTAATCTTGTGATATCTTTGAGCATTGGTTTATATTGCATTAAATTTACACCCATGTCACAAGTTGACGTTGACTGAAATTTCTAAGTGTTAGAACATTAATACAAGCATTAAATTTAAATGGACTCTAACCTCAATCAGATGTTGATTTTGGTAGTATATTTATGGATCCAATAATCCATTATATCCATATATTAAAAAAACATGTCATTAATCCATGACATGCTATGTTCAACATACAAAATGTTAATTTGAGAAATATTAATCGAGGAAAAGCTCTAAATAAATAAAAATAGCTAAATTATTATTCACCCAAATGAGATATTAACTTAGCCATTTAAATGATTAGTAATCTGGATATAATGATTTCGATGATAAATTAAGAATATAAGAAATGGAAAGGGGTAAGAAAATAGTTTTGCGTCAAACACAGACTCACAAACGATGATGAGAATTAAAAATGAACTTTAGATTGAATGAGAAAGAAAATGAAGGGAAGGGGAGCATAATATCATTAAAAAAATCATAATAAAAATAATATTAAACTGTAGAATGTGGATGAGAATAAGAGATACAGAAGAAAAACATTCATTAAAATAGAATTGCAATGATAGAGACTTACAACATTACAAAAATGATGAACACAAATGTAAATGAAAAAATAGAGGAGGAACGGTCTATCATGTGAAAACATGAGAATGGAAGGTCCTACCAAGACCTTTTCAAAGTTTATTTCGTTCCAATATGTTCTACTCTCTTATGAAATGACAACTCTTTTCTTGGAGAGGAGGAGGATGTATTTATTTCCCAATGTTGTGGGATATATGCATTCTAAAAATTCCCCTCCCCTTGCATTGACAATTTGGTATATTAGACAAATGAATATCAATATATTATCCTCCTACCAGTTATAGAAAAGTATCTTATCTATCTACTATGAGAATGTGGCGTCCATTGTACTTATGGATCCAATGTTATGGCCATCTGATTAGTCAAAGTTAATATTTCCATTTCAATCTAAATATTTTTATGTCTAAAATGTTAATAGGTTTATTAATAGAAAGATTCCTTCAAATCCAAATGATTTATTCAACAGTGTCATCCGCTAATATATCCTATTTCACAATGAAAACTCTCTGGTTTCTTTTATTATTACACAATTAGATATGTCATGAATAGCGTTCGGAGTTTAATTTTCAGACAGAATGGTGGGCTGGATATCAATGCATTATTTGGTCCCCTTGTTCATGGGGTTGGGCCCTAAAATGTTTATCTTCTACCCCTTGAATTGCTATGTGAATATTGGAGGAGACTGAATGAATTTTCACTTTGGGATTGATCCCAGTAATTAAGTCTTCTGGGTGGGTCCAGCTTCTTCATAGATTCTGTAGTCCTTTTTGTGTGGTCCATATAAGCCTTCAAATGGATGAATTTCTCCATGATCTCTCTTAATTAAATGTTGGATATTGAATCAGGAAACCAATAAAATACAAACCAAACAATTTGGATAAGTTGGATGATAGTTATAAATAAACTAGTAAACTGACTCAATTGGACTACTTATAAAAATGATCAAATATTATACATAGTATTAAAACATTAATATTTCACAAAAATTATGCACATTTCATATAAAATAAGTAAAGGGAATATATAATAAGTAATGAAAATATTAATAATCAAATTTACTCTTGATCTGATTCAAAAACCTTCTTTTTAAGACATTGATTTGAAAAATTTCCACACTCTCCTCATTTAAATCATTCAACTGATAACTGGTAAATAACTTCTTTTCCTTTCTTATAGTCCATTGAATGATTCCTTTTTTCACAGTAGGTTATTGTTTTATGACATTTCATCCGACACCAAAAAAAATTTGTGTACCTTAAAAACATTTTCATATGTTTTTAACTCCAAATACATGACACATACGACATTGAATATACTTTCCATTATGTTCATCAACTGAGCATCAATATGTATTCATTTCTCTCAGATATAATGAATTAGAAAACTCAAAAAGGTTCCAATTGTTAATCATGAATCTATATTGTTGGTTTATAACAACCACACGAGTTCTCAATGAAGGTCCTATTTCATTCAGTTTCATATTCAGAGAACCAAAACTTTTTTAATTCATAAACATTATTACTTTTATTCCAATTAAATATATCCATTTACTAAATCCAAAATGGTTTGTGTGAGTATTTAAAAAAATAATCATATAAATTCTTATGAAGTAGATAATAAAAATGATATAATTATTCATGTTATCTTAAAATTATTCAATTTTTCTAAAATCACTGTGACACTTTATATTATGGTAACCACTATGGTTATATATATCTTGTAACTTATGCATAATTATAACCTCAACAAGTAATGTTTTTCTAAACCATATTATGGTACCAACTATAAGTCCCAAACATTAATCATTACATAATCTTGAGTTATGTCAGTAATTTGACTTTTATTCAAGATTGATGATATTTTCTTGTATAAAACCATTGATAAATATTCCATAACTCATAAATAATAACTCAAATATTAAAAATTAAAAAATTCTACTCACTATATATTTTCTCATTAAACACAATTTCATTAAAAATAATCAGGTATTTTTCATGTTTAAACATCATAAAATTTTAATGATCCCATAATTCACTCTATTCATCATTAAATTCTGGGAAAAATATTTCAAAACATGGGAAGAAATTGAAAAGCTAGGTAAGGGAAACAAAGTGTAAGAAAACTATTAATCTTGTGAGAACATATAAACCATGATTACATTATCGTAATGTATCAACATTCACCATTAAGAATTAATAAATGCACTTCACGAAATACAAGCTCATTACTAACACATTTTTCATAAATATATTACTTTAAAATCCATAAAAAGAAACATATTACATATAAAGGTAACATAGGAAATAATCATACATAAATTGAATAACCATACGATCGACTTCCACACATATCACTCATACAAATAGAATAACCATGAAACTAACATCCATAATAATTACATTCTAGATTATAACATAACCACCCATACCTGGTTTATCACCAAACCACCCATCTTTGTTTTCTCATCTAACGACCCATCAAATTTCCAATTAACATTATATTATAATAAAATATTAATGATTCTAATTATAAAAATTTAACTCAAAAAATATCGTTTATAATAAAAAAATAATTTTAATATATTGAAGTTATCAATCCATTTTAGAAACCATTTTCAATAACATAATAACAAAAAAAGTGAATAAGGGATTTCTTTTACTTTTAAAAACCTTAATTATATTAGAGGAATCCAAATATCAATAATAGTTGCGATGGTTGTTATGTCCTCACCGTATACATTATAATTTTTTTTCTATTATGAATGTAAAGAAATTTGTATAAAAATATTCCTTCGGAAAACATTTAAATGAAATGTAAAGACAAAGGGTTTATTATACACTGTATAAATGAAGATGGTGTATAACATCAAAATATACATCCATTAATGGAGATTGGCATAGAGTCCCTTAGAAGGATTCAAATAGGAAAACATTTGAGAGAAATTTAAAATTTACCATTTTAATACATTCATGTCCATATACATAAATTCATAAATACCATTTTTAAAACATTGATATAAAATATAGATATTTATGAAAAGAAATCATAAAAACATAAAAATGATGTTTTTAGTTAAAAAGTTAATTACAATATGAGAAAAACTAGAATAAATAACATTATTGAATAACATTTAAAAAATTAAATATTATTATATTATATTAATTCATTATATAACATGACCCCAAGGTTTTAAATACACCTTATATGGTAAAAGGGTTTATAACATCCATATATGCCTCAATAAAATATGATAGAGTTGTAGTCCCATACCTCACGTATAAATCTTCTCAGATATTATTTATTATCATTAATAATAAAAAACAGTTAGTTTTCAATTTCTTGAGAACCTTTTTCATGTTCATTATGACATTTTTATCACTTAGTACTAGGTTATAATAGTTACATATTGATATAAATTCAAATTGAATGTTTCGTTGATATTTGGTACATGATTAAAAAATAAACATGGTACGATGTCATTAGTAATTGTTGTTTTAATTACACCATATCCAAGATAATTCACATGAAATTATTTTCATTTTTATAAATAAATTATTCCTTTAAATCTAACCATTATGTGTGATTATGAAAAATTAAAACATTATAATCATGGAGATATTAAGTCGTATGTAAGCAGGGGTAACGTTTTACTTGTTTCATTGATCATTATACAATGAAGATACATGTTATTTTGTATTTCCTTAATAATCATAAGATTATTATTAAAATATTATTCATTTATATATATTTATATATATCAGAAAAGTGATTTAATAATTATTAACAAGTCACTTCGCTTTGGAAAGTTAATAGTTTACTCATACGCAAAATCGACGTTATCATTTTAAAAAACATGGAATGTAAGAAAATAATTGATATATTATTATATATGAATGATTAAAATGTCATGAATATCACATAGTAACAATAATTATGTTATTATAACCTTTTATGGGAGACAATTTTGGAAAATGAATTATATTGGATTATGGAAGTGATAGTTCACAAGTACGCACAAACAGTTAATTAATTTATCAATTAATGGAATTGAAGATTGGATTAGGTGGTGTTATTATATTGATAATATATCATTATTTTGAGGATAAAAAAATTATTATTTCATAGTGGAATAATATGTTTTGATGGATGTGACATAAGAAATACAAAAAAAATACTTAAATAAAATGACAACTCTTCTTCGGCTGATCACCATATAATAACACCTCAACACTTATATAGATGGTGTTATGCCTAAAATAAGTCAAAACGATTGTGATTATAGATTCTATTAAGGGTTTTTGTTCGAGTTTGGACAATCCAAAGGGTTTTGAATGTGTGACTAATAGAGATGAATTGCTGCCTTTTTTAGTAGAGGGCAGGGGCACTCTTGGAATTATAAAAATTATTAAATTAATATAAATTCATTTTCAATTTCAAATGGGTGAAAACACATTTAATTCTAAAATATGATGAGTGTGAATAAAAATAAAATTAAACAATGAAAATTTTCATGTTTTAATATTTTTAATCATTATCTTTTTATTTTAACCTCTTCAACTGATACGATTTTATCATATACGATACACTTAAAGGGTAATAATAATTATCAATTAATGAAAAACGTCTATTGAATCATTCATTAATGACATTAATAGATTTATATAATATATTTTTTTCAAAATCATATATTTCTTTAAATTTTATATCATTTAAATAAATATTTGATATTTTAAAATATTAATTATGTTAACTTTGACACTACTCATAACATTAAATTTTTAAAATATTATAAAAAATGATTCCATAAAAAAAACTACATTAACTCAATATTAAAATATCATACTCAATGAAAAATTCCAGGAATATAATAAAATATTTAAAATTAAATTTATTTTAATATTATTAATATAATTTATTTGAATCATTCTTTAGTAAACCTATTACTACATCATCTTTGTTTCATAATTTAATTGTATTATTTAATTCCATAAAAATAAAAATAAATAACAATGTCTTAGGTAATAATTTTAGATTTATATAGATTACTCGTAGTCTATTATAGAACATATATATCACAATATTTAAATTGTTTTAGTAAAAAGGGAACGATTTTTGACAAAATTTCCTATACAATAAATTAAATGTTATAAATGTCATAATCGAACCCAAGTGGAATCCAAAGGTAAATATTTAAGCCTATGTATGGTCATGGTCGATAATAAATCATATAATATGATTAGTACAAGTGTTAAGGTTATTTTATTATATTATCATTAAAATTGTATATTTAATTACCTTGTTTACCTTTTACAGTGGTAAATAAAAGACTGACATTACTATTCAAAAAAATTATCTTATTGGAAAAAATTTTACATACTGTGTAAAACTGTGTATTTCTTCATTTGAAAATTCAAATAAAAAAGTGGTTAAATTATTTTTAACACTAATCTCATTGATGGATCGATAAAACATGTCGTTTAAGTAAAATGTGTAAATGTTAGCAATGTTTTAAAATTTAATTTTATTTTTGAAAATCATCCATCGAACTACACTAGATTAACTAATAAAATCATCACTTGATAATACATTACATCCATATAAAATGAGAATCTTATAATATAAAAATTATTTTCGAAATAACATTTTTGAATTAAGATGCAGTATTTTTCATTATTCATTAAAATAAAAATGTTGTTAAAAAATACAAAAAACATAAAAAAACTAAATATATGTGACCCTCTACCAAAGAATAACATTATTTTCTAAAATATATAAAATAAAATTTTCAGTAAATAGATTTAAATTGGGGTCACCATAAAAAGGAGGAAAACCACCATTATTTTAAATACTTCTTTTATCCAAAAAATCGAATTTTTTCTGCTATCATGTGTAAAAAAAATATAATAAAAATATTAAAAATTAAATTAAATATATTAGATATATATTTTAATAATAAAATCCATCAAGATTTATTTTTTTATTTTATAAACACACATATTATCATTTATATGAATTTATTTTTTAAAAACACATCTTTTCTATTCAATTTAATTTTTACATAATTTTATAATTTATTTGGTAACCAATGAATCATTATATAATAATTTGTAAACCTTGTTTTCATAATTAATTTAATACTTTTCATTCCAACCATTCTAATGTCTAAGTGATAACGATCATAATAAATAATAATATTATGTTGTTCATTTATGCTCAATGTGGTGTATCATGTATGCTATGAAACATATTTTTTCTTATTAAAATTAAATGGTTTGTTACAATCATGACATATCATTTCATTGAAGATGAATTTTTAATTTTCCATAGATATTTTTAATGATAATTGATTCCTTATTGTTTTTAATAATTTATAATTTTTAAAATTTATGTCTAAATGGAAATGGTATTTTACTCTAGAAATTCTCAATTGTGTTTCAATGTATTTTTAAATATTCCTACATACTTGTATATTTATTATACATGTCAAGGGATATCATAAAACTATAGTATCTCTATTTTTTCTAGATTGTTTATAACTATTATCCTCAAGTATGCATAAAACACATTTTTATTTCCATTTGTTATGCATTGATGTAATGGAAAATATTTTAATCATATTATGGATTATATATTAAATGATTTAAATTATTTTGAATGTATTTATATTATGACCCCCCATCCGTTAGATTATGAATAGTGTATTATGAGATTAAAAGGTACATATAGTGAACCGATCTGAATACCCTCTCAAACTAGTACCTGACCCGTCATGCAATATACCTAAAGGGAATTCCTAATCCATATAGGATAGATACTATAAATGAGTAATCAAAAAATAGTAACAGGGAAAAATTTCAAATTACATGACAAAAAAACATGAAAACATAGATAACCGAGAGAACTACAAAAAGAAAACATATATCCCAAAACCCAAAAAACAACAAATGACAAGGAAATAAATAGTATAAATAATATAAATGTTCATTTCTAACCAAAAATTATTACCAAAAGAGGAAAAAAATACCCCATGTGATAGCATGGATAGAATCTCATTATCTCACAACCAGATACTCAAATCAACTGATAGAAAACATCATTGCTTCACTCTTCCACCATGCATTTCCCTATATCGAAAGACATAAATCGTCCTATACACCATCGAATGGGTAGAAATGGTGTAACAAAATGTGATGAGTCAGTTTCCACATAGTTATTCCATATGTAGTATCAGAACAATAATCAATGCATTATAAACTTTAGAAAAATTGGAATGATAATTGTTTAGTGGTTTTTTCATAAATAAAATGGATAAATAGTTTAATTTACCGATTTCCACTTTTCCAAATATATAAATTAAATTATTTTAAATTAATTTCATATCCTTATATCATAGAATATGTAACATTTCAAATTAATAATAACTCATGCATCTAATAACATGAAAAATTCATGGAAGTATAACACAGTTGTACAATCAAAAATTACATGTGAAAATGTCGTCAATACTAAGATCTAAATGGATTAGGATAACCAATACACTCATACCTAACATATACAATATCATATCAATAAATCCACTATATTTTTTCCTTGATTCTATAGAAAATATGACCTCTACTGTAGGTGAACCTCCAAATAGGTCTACAAAAGTCCCTATAATAGTTGATCTAAGGAGTAGTTGAAAGCCTTGCGTGCAAACTCCCCAATATTGAATAAGTCATATTACATGAAATTTTACCAAAGTACCTTATTCTTGCATTGTTATATATTTTTTAAAAAAATTAATCATACGATTTTCGTAAAAAAAATTAAATCTACTTAAAAATGATTTTATATAACATATATATTTACCAAAACTATGGGAAAACCATCATTTAAAAATTAAAATAATTTTAAACACACAAAAAACATTCATGTTATTACATTTTATATAATAATAAAATTTATTAATAATACAGTAGTACTAAAATTCACTAACACGGATTAGAGATGGAACACCATACATCATAACACATGATGCACATTGACACAATATATTAAAAAACAAACCAGAAACCACAAATGAGAAATGATAACCTTGAATAAATATAGATATATTATAAATGATTCAATTCACCAAAAGGGTTATAATGGGAGAAGTGAAAATATAACCCACAAGATCACCCAACAATTATAGCACAACCGACGAAGAAAATGTCCCCAAATACATGATCGCATAATAGATTTATAATGAAATGAGAAGAAACAACACAATGTGTCAATTGATAATATAATGTAGTGAAATATGGAAATTAATATCAATTAAACAATGAAGAAGTATATATTACTCAATTGGAGATATGAAATCAACCCACAATAGGGATCAATACCCTATCGAATCAATCAAGATTGAATAGTGGACCCAATAATTATCAAAAGAGAGATCTATGTCAATATGGAAGGGGGTTGTGGAAGAATGATATAACTTATATCTCATACAGAACCCAAAAATACCTGATTTAATCATTAACATTCCATGTATTCCATTTTCCCCTAGGGTAATAATTAGGGATAACGTACACAAAAAACCATTTCCTTTTTATTAAAACATCATGATTTATCATTAAAGGATGTGTACTACGTTCATATTGTCAAAACATTTCCAATCAATTTGATGGATACCAAGTACATGTCTTGGAAAACATTAGTCATTGTTTACTCTCCAATAATATTGTAAAAATGAAATTATATCACAAAATACCACAAAAAAATCTGGCATTCTAATAACATGGAGAGTATTATAAAATAACATTAACACATTAATACCAAAATAAAAATAATTCAAATAAAAATATATCCCTAAAAATTAAGTAATTTTACATAGAAAATTTTATACATACTCCATATTCCCCAAGAAAACCAAATTAAAGATGAAAATAAGAAAAGAGAAGATAATAACTTAATTCATGTAATTGGATGCTACAATCTTTACACAATAAGACAACCCATCGCCGGTAAGTCAAGTGGAAGAGTAATGTCTGGTTATGTTGTGATTCCACTTATCCCATATTAATGAATAACACAATCATGTCTCATGAGAATCTAATTTGTTTCTACATAACACTCAGGAAAACGAAATGGACATCTCATCCCAAACATTTACTTTTGTGTCAGTGAACTCAACTAGCAACTCAAAAACTGAAAACTATGGAACTAACTCAATATCTTCCAAACATATAATGTGCCATGGATCTACATGATATTTTCTAAAACTAGATATTTGTAAAACATCATTAATTCCTATCAAATGAGCTATAAATGACAGTCTATAAGCACCCTAACAAAGCTTATCAATGACCATAAATTTTCTATCATATCTGAGAGCCAACATTACCTATTTTACAAGTCAACAATGTCCCAAATGAGGAGAAACATTCATGGAAAACCTGTCACCAACTGAACAATGTAGATGATGATTATATTGACTCACATAATATATATTTTGACACATTATTGTATCCAAACATTGATGTATGTCCTGAATCTTAATAGATGTCTCATGAACAAGACTTGTTCCAACAAGAGTGTTCATTCCAACATCATCAAAACAAAGTGGTGATCTACATGGGTGACCATAAAATGTCTCCAAAAGATCAATTATGATTGATGACTTATTGAATTTTTTCTATGAAAAATATACAAGTCCAATATGGATATTCAATGGTCCAAAAAAATCAGTGACATAGACGAAAATCTAGTCCCCGAAAATATGAATTACTATTTCTATTTTTTCATTAATTTGTATGATATGGTGTATGCAATAAGACCTAAGTTCCCATCACCACCTAGAGACTCCTCTAAAATAACAATGTAAACATTGGGAACATTTCTGAAATAATAAAAGAACGAACCCCATGTATATTTGAAAATATACTACACATACAACATACTTATATTTAAAAAAATTGTGTCCTTTATTCGAATAAAATTATATTACGTTTTCAATCGATCAATAACAACCCATATATATTTCATCCCTCATGTAGTCTATGGTAATTTTAAAAATAAATATCATATATACCTTATCCCATTTTCAATCTGACTCTGGATGAGAACGAAGAAAACAATATGGTTTCAAATCCTTCTCCTTTATCTTTTGGTAGGTGTAACATCCAAAAAAAATAAGTAAATTTACGCATCTTTTTGCTCACCAGAATCACCATATAATGTTATAATACATGTTCATAGTTCCTAAATGAACAACCCATGATGAAATATGAAAATCAAAAAATTAAGATCTTCTCAAATATTCCAGGATAAAAAAACTGATCCACAAACCTGTGAATACCATCTAATGATAGATACCGACCAGAAATGTCTCCCTACCATATAGGGTATTCTAAATTTACATAATTTCCTCATGTAAAATCTATAGAATAGACTCAAGGAGATATTATGAAAACTAAACACAAGTCAAAATAATTCCTGAAACATCCTCTTAATTATCCAGATGTGACTAATTATAAATCCACATAAGGTTCCACTCATACTTAGATTCAAAAGCAGCTTGTGATTAAACATTTCTACTAAGGCAGTCTATAATAGAATCACACTTCCCTAGGTTGTTGGAAATAAAAATTTCAAATATATGATTGTATTACATCCCTCAACTATGACTAAGATTCATGTTTTTATATGAAAGGATATATCCCAGACACCTATGTTTGGAAAATAATCAGATCCTTTACTCGAAAGTATAATGTTTTGAAGAAAAAATTGAATGCATAATAGAAGAAATATTGAATTATGATGGCTGTAATTATTCCAAGGAGGAAAATCATATTAGTGATGTATTACATCACACGTTCATTCTGTATGAGCACACAACACAAAATAGTGAGATAATACTCATAGAAAAAGACATATCCCTTACCTGCATCAGGTAAGATCACAATAAAAACAGTTGTCATAATGTTTTCTCAACTTCTCAAAAGAAGACATAAATTTTGTATCCCATTTTAATTACAATTCATTACTAGTAAGAGTATTCAATGCTGATGCTATCATTAGGAAGTCGTTTAGGATCTATATATATAATCCAACAATTCCATGGTAGATTTGAATCTAAAATAAATTTTATTGTTCTTATCCATTCAAGAAATCCTTCACATTTATAACATAAACTGATAATCCATATTTTTAAATCTTGTTCCCTATTAATTTTACACACCGATTCTCGATTTTTCATTTTGAAATCATCCAAAACAAATAATGACTTATCATGATTTCCATAACCAAACACAAATTGTTCTCATGCTCATGCCCGAATCATGAGTAAACCAGAATATCAACAATGAAAAGTACCATTAATGGTCTGAGATACTGATATAAAATATGATTTAATAAATCCATAAAAACTATAAGTGCATTATTCCATGAAAATAATATCAAATGATATATGTAATGATTGTACCTTCACTTTAATGTCATGTTCGGTATATCACACTACGAAACTCTATGATAATGAAAACATGACTGATGAACCATATTGGAAATGTACTTTTACCCAATTATCTAATAAAACAAATCATCCCTTTGCGGCAAGCGATATTGTTTTATAATCGTTACCTAGTTCAATTTCTGATAGTCCATAAACAATAAGAGTGAACTATTTACCATCTTTGAAAATAAAAATGGGGTTTCTCAAGGTGAAATACTAGGGAAAACAAAACCCAGAAACACTATGTCATCTAAATGAATTTTATTCTCCTCCAACACTTTTAGTTCCATGTGATAATAATTTAATGATAACCAAGTATGCTCCAAATTAAAGAAAACAAGGAATGATAATAGTTCAATATATTTTATATAAAAATTGTTGAAAAAATGTTCTATTTCCCCATTTTCAACATTTACTAAAAATTTAGGTAAATCTATTTCCAATAATTTCCGTTCCATATGTCATTGAATATATATCATGTCAACGTAATTAAAATAATTCATCTCATTAAATATCAAATCCACAACACTATAATGAAATTTTAAATGTGAAAATACGATGTAGAGGTAACATCATGATAAGTTTCACCCTAGGGTATGATAGGTTTGAAACTTATACCTAATATAGATAATCACATATGAATAATTCCTTTATACATTTGAATCATGTCAATATAGATGAAGAATACCCCTATAATTTAACCTCTAAACATTACAAACGTGTACATATATCATCAGGCCTAGGGAGCAGACGAAACCCCATTGAGAACCACCCCCCCCATGTGACTATGTGAACTACTAATTAATATAACTTTCACATAAGTACCACTTTCACCCCATGTTATCTATTTTAATAACTAGTACATCAATATATTTACATCATACTATACTTTGTAAAACATTTAACAATACATTGAATAAACGTTTCAAATTACCAAAAGTAGGGAAACACCATATTTTATTAAAATCCATTTCCCTAGAAAAAATAAATTTCAAATATCATCCCATGCCATTTAATAAAATAATTTATCCAATAAAATAGAAATGAAGAACACCATCACCAGTTTTAGATGATACCACCTACCTTAATACTGATTTGACACATTACCAAAAGATATTCCTCCATAACAAAGAAACCAACAATGAAAACAACAATATAGTCCCTAGACTGAAAATAAGAATCACATTATTTTTCCAAATCAAGAAATAGGTGGGAATAATAGTGTAAAAAAAATATTACTCAGAAATTCACACCCCACCACACCACAACCAAAAAATTAAGTGTCCACATAACAAGACATCACAATGAATATAGATATAATAAAGAAGAAACATCACCAATGTAAAATAGATTAGATATCATAATGCCCCATTGATACTATAATCAATGAAATGGAAAACTACAAAGGAAAATCACCCAGAGATATGCAATCCAACTTCAATGGTGTACAATTTCTAAATGAATCTATCTATATTGAACATATGATACCAAAATCATTGAAATAGTTATCTAGGTCAAGAGGGGAGAGAGTTACAAAATAATGAAATACCTTATCCCTTGTATGGTTTCCTATTGGTCCTACTCATGACATTTATAAAATCTGTAATATCTTGACACATCTTGAACTCCTCGAATATCACATACACTGAAAATCCAATCATCTTTTTATTAAATCTGTATATGTTATAATTATACATTCTCTAACCCATAAAATGTTAGTAATAGTTTAATATTATTCACATAAACTACAAATTTTTTCTAGAGACTAATCACACCTCATGGAAATCAGTTATATATACCTTATTCTCCGAACACCTAGCAGGAAACCATAATTCTTAAATTAAATACCAAAATCGACTTTATCATTCTCAAAACATGGGGAGAACCCAATAATGGCATTAAGATATTTATACAAAGAATCTATTAATTAAAGAAAAAATATATCCCCAAAATAAAGGTAATTTATCTCAAAAAATGTTCTCCACTCTTAGGAGTCCCCAAACACACCCAATTAAATTGGAAATTAATAAACTAAAAATGAATTACCAAAATATGTGTAATAGAATCTTATAGAACAAAAGAGATAATCTGATGGGAAAAGCAGGGTATACAGTCAGTTATCCACTTCCGAATAGCGATTACAAGGGATGTTAGTGAAATCCAATAATAGGTTACACTAGTGGTTATCCCAAATCATAATTAAGTACAAGGGATGTTATCCCCAGAAAAATTTGTAAGGAATCTCATCGTGGGTATCCATGAACTACTATTTAAAGGATTATGAGTACACCAATATTTATTACACTATCTTATGGAATGTTTTTATGCTTGAATGTTATACTAATGGCACATAATCTTTACTTATATAATGATTAATCTATTATTAACACTGAATTAATCATATAATGATGTATCTTTAATATCTATGATTTCCTACCAAATTTTATAATGTAATCCCCTTTATTTTTTACTCTTATAAACATGATATTAATACACAAGATCATTGATTGATATATCCCTTCTTTTCCATTACTGGGCATTTTAGATCTCTCATTATTATATTTCAATTTCTATTGGATGTGAAGAATGATTTCAGTATTCTTTAATTAATAGGGGTGCTATTTTTTAAGTAATAAATTAAAATTGACATATCAATTTTATGTAAAAATTGATTATGTATAATAATATTGAAATACAATAAAACATTATGTTTCAAGCATGAATCATAAATATATATAATGAATATTCATCAATAATGATGTCATATTTTTCTATAAGAACATTGGGAAACTGTATTTGGTATCAAATAATGGTTTTGTTTTTTTAATGAATATGAGATAACATTAATGAAACCCCTTAATATATTCCTATATATATGAGAAAAATATGACATCAAGGTATTGAAAAGAGTGTGGATTTCTAAGAAAATGAATCCCTTTCTGGATATAGAGATATGGGAGCACATATAGAATGGATTCACCTAGGGAAAACAACGCTAAATATATTATATTGACTATTGAATTAATCATTGCTGCTGCATGATAACATTGTCTAAGACTCAACACCATGCTAGAAACTCCATTAAGGATATGATTTTTTTATTCATATATTAATTATCAACCATTATGAACTATTTTAAAAGATTAATACTATGGGAGATAAAGGTTTAGACAATGTTTTTATAGATTTATCATGAGGTAAAATTATTTGGAAATAATATAGGTGATCATCATGATTATGTGGTTACCCAATATGACTATTATTACTCACATTATGCATTTTGGTTTTATTTAATTTATGGAATCAATTGGAATCACGTCAATGTAAAATATGATGGATTATGTAGTCATTTTTCTCAAGGGAATGAAAATGAATTGTGAGATAGTATGTGAATTATTGTTATTTTTCCAAACAAATTATCTAAAGATATGATTAACTACCAAAAAATAGATGAATTTCTTAACAAACCAAATAATGAAAAAATATATTATCATGAAGCTAATGGAGGAATGAATAATAAGATTCATATATTCCATTAATGATGAAATGGTCACTAAAGATATTTCCTCAAAATAAATAAGAAAATGTTTTATGTGTGGAAAACTATGGAATGAAGCTATAATTTGACAATGAAAATGAAAAATATGGTTAGTGTTATGGATGGTAATAATGTTTTCTATATGTTATAATTTATAGTAGATTTTTTTAATATTTATAAATATTGGAAACATGAAAATTGGTTTCCAAGGTTGAAATGTCAAGAAGGGGATCATAATTATTCCAATGTAATGTTTTACTGGTGAATGTCAAGAGACTACGAATGACATATCAATGGTATGATTTATTTTAATAGTATTTAATATCATTATTATATGAATCATGATAAAATTGGAAATTTTTAATCTTAAAAATTTATCTATATTTCATATTGTTTGAAGAATGTAATGGGGAAAAAGATGATATATCTGGATTAATGAATTAATAATTGAGTCGATGAATGAAAGTGTTTGGTGTTGAGATTCATGATATCTGTGGTAGAAGGGTGTTATGAACAATATTATTGTTATAAGAGTCATGATGAATCAATGAAATAATCATCATTAATTTTAATTATGGTTTTTTTGTAATAAATTAAATAATATAGTTAACATATTAATATAATATAGTTATAAGGTGATATTTTTGGTGAACCAATGGTTGAGGGAAATATATACTATAATTTATTCATTAAGTTGAGAATTTTTTTAATTATAATAAATATTTAATTGGTATTGATAATAGAAACATTATAGTATTGGTGACATCAATGTTAATTAGTGATTTTATGATATATTAATTTATTTTTCCTTTGAGGAATCATATTTCAAATTTATATTTGTATAATATATTCAATAATAAATCATTTTATTTTAGGAATAAAGATTTAGATTATTTCAAGAAGAATTTAGGTTTTGATTTATGTTTTATAATATTTTATCTTTTTTTGGGAAATGATTAATATTTTTTAAAGGAACATAGTGTCATGATAATCATGTGTTTGATGTATCACATTATGAGATTATTCATGTTGTTTGGTTTACATATTACAAAATATCACTCAAATATGTGTAGTTAAATCATAAAAACCAAATTGGGTTTTAGATATAGAAAAATTTTTTTTTGAGGATTTTATTATATTAACAACTTATTTAGAGGATTATGGTTACTTTTGGAGTCACAATTGACGTTTTGTAGACTAATATATTATTTCATACTATGATGATTTATCCATATTTGATAATTTTTTATGAAAATTTCGGTTGCATTTCCTTTCATTTATGGTTCTTATGATGCATCAAAATTAAATTTTATTGCTCCGTACATGAAAAATTCGTCTTCAATATATATTTTATAAATTAAGAGATGAGATATAAGTGGAAATTAATTTATATACATCCAAAGTTATAAATTATCACTATGAAATGGAAGGTAATATGGTATGTTGATTCTAAGTAACGATGAAAAGGACCACCCAAGTGATTGAAATAAGATATTGTGATATGAACTAGCTAGTCTATCCTTTTGATCCTATAAATGATATGTCATGGTTAAATTATTTCCCATTGGGTTCTCCATATTTTCATTGCTATAAATATGGGGTGGTCTTGGGTAAATGGTTTAATAATGGGGTGTTATATATCTTATAAAATTATTTGAGTTTGGTGTATAATTTTTTTCCTCTAACGTAAACACCCAATGGGTGTAACATCCATAACTATGTACAGAAAATAATTCCAATGGTAGGTGGTATAGTTTGGATTCAAAACCAATGACTCATAAGAAAAATAAATATTAAATAGGATTGTTGGTCGAAAAAATCACAACCTTTTAGGGGGGATTGATCCCTACTCTAGGACTCTCTTATAGATTCAATATATATTCTAGATTCTATTTCATATCCTAATACAAGACTAGTTACCCTAGAAAATTATCATTGGATAAATACTTTTATATGAAATTTAAATTATCTTATTGGATAATCCATCTACATGAATATGAAGAACATCGTCTATTTCCCCTCATTGGGTAGCGTCTTATTTGTTGAATTTGAATAGCCACACACATCAGAACTGTCTTCCATTCATGTTTCTATTTAATTTGTTGAGGATGAGATTGATCCATATTCGGGAACCATATTTTTCATTATTTATAATAGGGATAAAACCCCAAATATTTCATTAAACCTGTTTTCTTTAAAATCATGACGAAGAATACACAATAATGTGAACATAAGAAATATGTATTTGCGATTGAACCTCAAGGAGATGGCTTATGTATCGAGGTTATGGTATGAATCAGATCTGTCATACATGATTCACTCCCTTGATACTAACCATGAGGTGGATACCATTATATGGGGGTTGTTCGGTCAAGCCAATGGTCAATGTTTACCCAATATGGATTCCATAGATGGCGGGGATTTATGTTATGAATTATATGAACATTGAATCACAGTAATCCCACAGGATCCATGGGCAGTGTGTGAAATAAGGGATATAATTTAAATAGTCTCATTGCATATTGGTTTGAGACATTTGTAATGGGATATCCCTGTGTATATAAATATATACCTTAGGCCTTACAAAGTCATCTAATGTATCCTTGTCATTATAGGAATCAAATCTATCATATTTCAGTTTGATTTCTCATTCTTCTATTGGATGAGGTAAAATGATAAGCCCTTAGGAATGATTGGGTCATCCGGGTTGATTTGTTATAGAAATGGTGGGATAAACACTGAAGTGGATTAATTTCTATTATTCATTATTAGGAAGGAGTCCTATGTATCCTGTTTATTATAGGAGTGATAGTTCTCATAGATTAGCTTAATTGGGGATTAAACACTGAGGTTTTACTATTATTCAATAAATATCATATTATGTCATTGGATGGGGATTACACACTGTTGATGCACATGTTTGAGGAATGTATAATGATGGCATATCCTGGAAGGCCTTCTAAACCTGGACCCATTTTCTACCTGATATACTTGATTTCTAAAACTAACATGTTTTTATTTTCATCATGACATGTGAAATGATTTTATGACAAGTAAATATATTTAAAGAAATATGATAATATAATTTAGGGATTCATTTAAATATTTTAAGGTCATATCATAATCTTAATAGCATTTCGGATGTCCATCAGATGTTAAAGCATTATATTTCTTGAGTAAATTAGAAGACAAGGCTGACATATCTAGGTGGTCATCACATGATCATAGTTGACTTTCTTGGAGGATATATCAGGATTTGGATGATCTGTTCTGTTGTCATTTTGTGGGCTACCTACAATGTCTAGTAGACATTGTGAGACCTAGATAAACTGTCTCGATGAAATTTGTGAGATTTAGTTGCCATGTTTGAGGGGTTCTGCATGACCCGGATGACTCTTCAAGGGGACATCATGAGAGATAGATTATTTTCAATTTTACAATTGTGAGACCCAGCTTACATTCATTAATGTCACCACATGACCGGTCTGACACATCTATTGGACACTACATGGACAAGATTTTGTGTCTGGAGGTGTTTTCAAGACCTGGGTTGTATTACTATAGGGTATCAGTGGAATTTATTATTATTTCTAGGGGACTTCACTTGATGCAAATGATCTACAACGGAATTAATCACATTACTTCTGGGATGTGTCATGGTTTTATCACATGGAATATATTTTTCATGAAAAGTCCATGAAGATATGTGTAAATTATTTTGATAGGTCTCCCTTTATTTTATTATTTTTTATCATTTTCTTGAATATATTAATCATGTTTTTTGGTGATACCTTTTTCATGCATTGTGTTATTCAGCATCTATGTGGGATGTTCTTATCATAATACACCTGATGCCCTTCCCATCATCTACAGGGATCACACAATGTCCATATTCATGTTTGGAGATACATTGTAAATTACCAAGATTTCATGTCATTGAATACCATTTCAATTGAAGTATTGGCTCCTCTAAGAAGTCTTCCACGATTCCTAGGTGTGTCTGTTGGTGGAACCATAGATATATTATTTTATACTAATGAGTTGGATTTATATGCCTTGTAACACTGATTATTCATCTCATTTAATAGAGTCTATTAAATATATCAATGTTGGATTTAGTGAGGGCTTCAGTGTCATGTGTTTCAAGAGATCCTTAAATTGTCCATCCCATGGGAATCATATGATTTTTAGTAACTACAATATCAGACCATCGAAGCCAATTTTATAGGCCTTTGTCCAATAAAATAAATCATTCATAATCATGTGGGAATTCTAAGGGTCTTTTTAAAAGTCAGGATAACATGTCTATTTATCTTGGAGAGATTATGATGTTGGTTGAATGGTTTTCATGTTATCTTTGGTGGCCTTTCTGGGGTATTCCAGAAGACAAGGGTGGTTTTACTAGTGGTCTTTGAGATATGAGGTTGACATGTCCAGGATTCTTGTGTGACGATGTTGTATTTTTGATGGGGGGTTTCACCTTGCCAATGGTGATGTCATGTTTTGTATAACTCCATTTTCATTAAATCATCATATTTTACATCGAATGAATGTCATTTCACTTAATATTTTTTTACCTTTTTTATTTTATAATGTCTTGGGATCTCACGATTTTGATTGAATATTGTTGAATACAATCACTCTCCCATGGATTATGTGTATCGTGAATAAAAATGAATCGTATAGTGAATTTCATGAATTTTCATGAACAAACCAATCTATATTTCATTGGATCCTAAGGGGGAGTACATGATCTCCTAGACATGTATGAATCACTTCACATTATGAGGTTTGCATATAAAATGGATATTTCATGACAATTTAGACGTGTAGTTAGGGATTTTGGGATGTCTCACATACCACATGGGTACATCACCTAATGTTTACAACCATTATTGACTCCCAATAATTGTATAATGTCCCATTATTTTCCATGAATTTAGGGATGGATGGTTAAGCATCAGCTGATTGACAAATCATGTGATTTGTAAGAACTCATATGGCATCCATGATATGATTAGTGATTATCACAGATGCCTTCGTTGGAATATGGTAGGAATTTTAAGAAGGATTTTTGAGACCTTCCTGCATGTTATGTGATATTTGTGACCATTAAAACAACGTTATAAAGGTCATGTGATAAATTTTACTTCTTAGGATATTGTGATGCATGAGTTTGAGACACAAATTATTTATTTTTTTAAGGGAAATTAATACCCATGTATCATTTTTTTCTTCCCATGTGGATTTCCATTTATCATTATTTGGGCATAAAACCCCACATCCGCCATATGAGAAAATCATGCAGGGACAAGGGCTTAGTAATGAGGAATTTAAATTCCACCCAAAGGCTTAGGTTATATCACTAATTGTTGTCTTGTGAGACAATTGGACTCTCTTGCATCATTTTGTATTCCACATACTAACCTATAAATAGTTTAATAGTGGGTTGTTCAATTTCTGTCTACCCAATTAATAAATATCTTATAATCCATTATAATTACATGAATCTTTGGCAAGATCTTCAGTAAAAACATGTTATGAGAATTTTCTTGAGATTATTTCATGAGAACTTTGAAATTATCAATTTTCCAAGGTGCTTATTTGAGTCAACCAGTATCATACCATTGGTAATTGGTCGAACTATGTCCATTGTTCTTTCATGGATGTGATTTTACATTTAAAAAGATTTGTGTCTTGATTGAACGATCATTCAACTAGCTATTCAATTCAGGTGGCCTTGTCTAGGTATTATAATCCTGAGTCATGTGATTAGTTTTGTGGCAGTGTGATAAGAATGGGTTTATGTGGGTGAAGATATATCTTATAGGAATGTAGGTTAGTGATTCCATTATACAATCATTATTATATTTGATGATTAATGCGACTCAAAAAAGGATTAAATTCATTTCATTTCCTTTGACCAATTTTTTTTAATCTCTTTGACAAATTCTACTTACTTTTGTTCATATGTATTTTGGTTTTCATCATACTTCAACATCTATAGCAAACCAGTGGGATAGGATTGTAATGAATCATAATTACAACCATCAATATGATGATAACCATGAAAAAGCGGTAATGAAAAGGATTCTCTCATTTCTGATCAAGAAATATCTTTTATAATTCTAACATCCTCTATATGGGTCTATCCTATTGGAAGTTGTTTCCACCCCTTATATGGGATTCAACCTTCCATATTGTTGGGTGAAAAATTCATCAAATTAATTACGATGATAGTTTATGTGGATTCTTGAATAGATTTCGCATGGTCCCTCGGGTTATCCAATATTTTGGAGGACTCTCCCCAATGTCTAGTTGATTTTCCCCCAAAATCTCATTGCACATAGATATTCAAGAATATTTTTCTCATCTCTCAACAAGTTTGGTGATGTACGGAGCTTAAAATGGGATCTTATACCTAGTGGAACATTTTAAGATAATTATGAAAGTTCATTCTAGCTCAGGTATATTTTCATATAGTTTTCCAACAAACTATAGTTTTTCTATATTTTTTATGATTTAAGGGTTTCCTAGTTCATTTATTATCCTTAGTTAGGTTTTCCTTGAGAACTGGTTATTCATTGTTTTCCTGGAAACAAATCATTACATATATCCTAGGGAGGGGTATTAATAATTCTATGTGATATCTATAAACTAGGTGGGATACCAACTATTGGAGAGATGTACGATGAGTTTATTCCTATCGAAGACACCTGGGATGGCCCTTTATAAATACAAAATCTTGAGAGGGAAATGTTATACATCCTAAATGAAATGCTAAAAATGAAGCTGAATATTCACTATAAATATCATTCAATGTTTTGATTAACATTTTCCATTATCTCATAGGATCTTCATTGATTTTTGTATGTCCCCATAAGTTCCCTTACTAGAAGGTTTGTGATAGTGCGAGTTCATATTGGACCATTTGGGAAGACGATTATCTTACTTCTTGGGGAAAACGAGTTAAGCCAAATATATCACCAAGCCTTAGTCTGATAATATTTATGGTGATTTTCATGAACGAATGTCTTTTCTCAGCTTAGGATGCTTGTTCAAGAATCCATGATATTTTTTCTGATGATGGAATCCTACCTAGCAGTGTGACGATACCTCAAACTGGAATTACTAATTCATGAATTATTTTACCACGTCATTGTCCACATTCAGAAGGTAATCATCCCTTATGGGACCACAAGTCCTTTATTGTTTTGATTTGAATATATAGTGGAGTATTTCACTATTATAGATAGTAGGATACTATTCAAATTCTTAGTGGCTTATTTATTCTCATGTGACATAACATATCTAAGGTGATACAATTTCATTAGTCCCTGAAGTGGATTCTGATGTTTTGAGATGATCTGATCGCTTATATTTCACCTCTTATCTTGCACAAACTGAGTAGGTCATTAAATATGGAATCCTTTTTCCTTGATGAATGACCATACAAGATTTCCAATTAGTATGGGTTTCATATGGTTATGTTGGATTAGATTCTCATTTATGATCCATATACCACTTAACAGTTCACTCTCATATTCAACTACAACTAAAGGGTCTCACCCTCCATTCGACATGAATGATGGAGAGTGACTACTCATGATCCTCCACTAGTTGTTTCGATTATTAGCACGAGATGACACCAAAGTCATGATAATCCTTCTGGCCTCTAGCACCCTCATCTTCTTATAATATGATATTATGCGTGGTAGTGTCCTATGAAGATGGAGTGCTAAAAAGATATTATGTCATGTGGAAAACCCATTTTTCTCACTCAACCCATGTTCATAGAAATAATGTAATTAGTTGTGTACTCAAAATAATCATTTTTGATGCTTCCCCCTATTTGTGATGACCATTCAATCATATTTTTAGAATTTTTAGTGGAATATATTCATTCGACATAAGAAATGGATGATTCCCATGTTTAGGGGTGAATTTATAGAGCTTCCTCTCCTTGATTTTTGTCCACCCAATGAGTTGGACCTCCTTATGATTTTTCTACTCTAACATCTATAGAAACTAATCACAATGTAGAAAAACTGGTTAGATGATTCACAACAAGGTCACAAAAGCCGAAAAAGGAATATTTTTGTACCAATAAGAACATCTTCATTGGGAATTTCATTATTGGGGGTGGATGGTAATGTTCACCAACCATTATTTAAAATCATGAGAGAGATCATCATGATGTGGAAATAAAAATCCAATATAGAGAGGGGATTTCATGATATTGATAATGGGACACCCAATCCCAACAAACAATTGATGTTTCAGAGGCATGTGAAAATAGGTACCCGTTTTTATCATATATGCATGACTGGATATATATCGTGAACATAGAGATCTATAGAGAAGATATCATTGCTCACTGAAGGTACTGTTTTTTATAATTATCATTCCCCTTATAAACCCCTAAAAAAATATAATCGGAGTATACTATGCTTATTGAGACCCTTAAACCTAAGGTAGAAGTTGATGATGCAGGGAAGGTGTAAATTCAATGCTCCAGAAAAATTCTTTTATGGCCCTTACTAAATATTATAGATTAGTTGATAAATTATATTTTTAGATTGATCATTGATGTATATTATATTATGACTAAAAACATACTAATGTTCCAGAATGTGAAGAAACCTTATCCTATATTCTATCAATGAATGGATATTTTGAACAATATATATTTTCATGTGGTCTTCTTTCTTTTATGACGTGCATCGGATTTTGTATATCTAATTACACATGATTCACCTATGATACTCATAATTGGATTAATATCATGTAAAAAATAATTTATTGATTTGAATGTTCAAATCAGAAAATATACTTCTAAATAAAGTATAATGAATTACCTACCATCCTATGATTCTTCATAGATGTATCTTCTTTAGATATATTGAGATTACATATTTAAAAAATGGAAAATTGGTTAATATATATGACTCAAATGGAGAGTTGTATATTGTTTTATGATGTTTATAGACATGGAGAGAATATCATGATTTTTTCGATGGAAATATTCTGGTCCCCATACGATTATTATCTCTTTAATTATTTTCCCATTCCTTTTTAAGAATCATCATATTGAATAAAATGCATCATGCGTGGAAATGGATATTTCATAGGAAACCTAATTAAGGGGTTTTTTTCCAGGATATGTATTATGACTCTTCCATTTTATAAATACTGAATATTTCTTTGATCACCCAAAGTTCATGTTTAGTGAGGAGAGACTTGACTTTTTAACATGATTCCTTTATCTGGTATTCAACATAGCGAGCATTATGCATCTTTGCGTACTGTGAATTACACCATCATGGGGATATAGTTTATGGTATTTTAGATCAGATGTATTATATACTATAGTATAAGGACATCGAGCTTGTATCATTATTATGATGTAGTTTCGGTTCCCCCATCATGTACCTTCTATTTTTATATATTAGGGACTTTTTTCTCAGACCTTGAGATGCCATAATGTCTAAAGACATTCAATCAGGACATGATTGGTAAATATGGAATGAGGAAAACACTTCAGGGAAGACCCAAAACACCCTTAGGTTTTGAGTGCCATCATCTATTTTCAAGATCTCTTGGTAATGAAAATTCATTTTCTCAAAGGAGTTGATGCCTTTTTGGTAGGAATAAACCCTTTATTTATCAATTTAATGATCTAACTAAGGTGTGATTACTCTATTCCAAGGTCTATAGAAGATACTAGCGATGGTATTTGGAGATGGAGAAAACATAAGGAATATGGAGTCCACGTGGAGATTTAGAATATAGTATTTGCAAATCATGTTCTCATGAGCATGAATTTTCGGACTATGGAATGTGTAATATATTCATGGGGAATCCTAGAACACCCTATGTTTTTTAGTACCTCCACAGTTTCACCGGAGCTCACGATGATGGGAGTACCTTCGTTAAAATTATACTATTCCTCTTATTTGATGGTATAATACTTTATTCATGAGTATATATAAAATATATTTAGGTTAATGTAGATTTGATCACCACCCTTTTACTATGTCCATGAAAAAATTGGGAATACATAAGCGTACAGGTGATGAAGATGAATATGGATTGAGGGCTATCCATTATGGTTTTCAAAACTGTAGAGAAATTTATATCATAAATTGAGAATCTTTGGAACATAATCATATAGTTTTGACTCACGTGGGGTTTTTCCATCCCATGGTTTTTTAATAGATTGGAACGTTCCTTCTTATAGAAAGAGAAGATATTAAATTTATGTAATATAGAGGATGTAAAATAGTATTGAATGGTTTGGTTGAATTGATTGAAAATCATGTTCTAATGTGACAAGGTATGGAGGAAGGTATAGGAAAATCATGATGGGAATGGCGCAGAACAACCATAGATTCTAGGTTTCGTCTCAATTGCCTCAGGATCACACGAATCTGAAAACCCCTTATATTATGAAAAGATATATATGGTTGGTTGGTCTAACCCCTTATGAATTAAAATTCATATCATTTATAGAGATAAAATTTATATAATAGGAGGTATTAATAGATTTTCATGACCCATGCTTCTCAAATCATAAAATATGATTTACGGAAAATGTAATATAGAATAATGGTGTGATATCTTAAAATATGTGTCACTACAAAATTATGACATTATCGTGATTATGTGATGTGAAAAATCATTTCGCTAACATTTTCTACGACTAATGTGTCCACGAGGAATATATTATCTTTTAACAACGATACTGAGTAGTCCATATGAGCTTCATACATCATTTTTTCACATATTTTTTTCTTAATCTCTGGAGATGAAGAGTTTAGTAAGTGGAACATTAACTTTTTCACAGGTTTCACTTTGTTGGTGTTCATCCAAAAAATAATTATGTCTCATTTACTATAAATTTAGATTCATTTGAGTGGTATCACAAAATTTGATATCACAGGGTCTTATAGCTTACACCAAAGTACATGCGGTTTAAGTCCATGAAGCATATGGTCCTGATATGAGGGAGATGTTACATAAGAACCATATTATGATTCCAAAGGAAAAGTGTACTCCCTCATCCTTCTGAGCTGGAGATGAAAATTTTGTAAATCATGGATCACGATTCACAGTACAAGGGTTGTGATATAAGACATTCATACTGGGAATGGTCTAGAATACCCTCAATTGATGATTTCATACCTAGTGACATCAGGATCACATGGATCACGAAGGTCTTTTAATATGGCCATGATGTCCACGATTGGTATTTCGAGGACATTATACACTAATAGAAATTTAATATGTAGAGATATTATTTAAATTAACAAGGACCATGAAAGGATTAAGACCACCTGAGTCACACACGTCAGTAAGTGTCATTTATGGAAATTGGGGCTTTAATGATGATGGAAGAACCTCATTGCTTGGTTGACATGGGTTAGTCTCTTGTGGTATTTGGATAAGGAATAATTGGGGATGATGTATTTCAAATTCTAACATCTTTTAGTGGGAGAGTATTTTTAATTTATTTTTAGGGCGACCATGAAATTTTATTTTTATAATAACGTCATATTGTAAGGACATATTTGCCTCCTTTTAGTTTAGAATATTTTAGTAATAAAGTGGTTATTATTATGAAGAAAATCCCTATATATATTATTAGTGCAAGTAAGGTGTATGAATATCTGACTCATATATAAGAAAAATGATATTATATGACTCGACCCATATGAATTTAATGGATAATTGTTTCATTAGTTGTTGTAGTTAGGCCCCGGATTGGATATCCAAGTGTTGTAATGTATTTTATGACTATAGGAATCAAAACACACATAGTTAATGGAATTTCATGTAGTTTAACATTATGTGTTATGGACATAGGATTCTAGATGTGATAAAATAAAATTGTATCCAAACATATGACCTAATATATAGTTTCCACTATGTATATTATAATGATATAAATCTTGAAAAATGTAGTTGTTGAATAAAAGATCCATGCGTAGCTCAAACACATTTGCATGGATGGGTGTTTCTATATTTATATGTTCTAATGGAACTGGGGTAGAAAATATGGGTGTCTTTAGAATTATTTCATAAGATGAATCAAGACACACATAGTTCTTGAATGGAGGTGTGGTAGGAGTCTAACACCAACAATAGTTGTCATCTCTGGAAAGGACCACTTGAATGTGTAGTTTTATGTCATGTATGATAAAATCAATCATGTAGTTAAACATCATTTGGAAAAGACTCAGGATGTTACTTTAACAGTCTTCTATTCAAGACCATGATAATGGAATATTGTTGTTGGGCCCATTAGTAGAGGTCTGGGAGTCACTACGTATCATTTAATGGAAGGAATCAATCCCTACATAGCTCTAAGAAAAAGTGGTTCCCTCTATGGATTTGATTCACATATAGGTACATATGAATTTAATTTTTATTCCCGATTGATCTATAACATGTTTGTTTAATATTAATTGATACGATGATTTCCATGTATTTTAATGCTATACTATAAGGACATAAACTATTTAAAGTAACTTCTTTCAGTAAGGACATGTTCCTTAAATTTTATCATCATGTGGTCATGACATGTTCTTTTTACATTACTTTAATGTGGTCTTTATACCTTATATATCTTTCAATGTAATGATCTATAGAAATGGTCAAAATAATTTAACACCATGTGGAATGGATGTTGTTTCCCTACCTTTAGAAAATATCTCTGGATTAGACTATTCCAATATTTTGTAGAGTCCCCATGATTTATAGACATCATTCCACACAAATATTTTAAGCTCTTACGGTTCTAGGTTTCAGGAAATAGGGGATGTGGTCATGACCAAGTGATAATGAAATCTATTCTTGATTTAGTGGTGACCCTCATATCCCTGATAAAGAAGGTTCCAAAAAATTAATCTACAAAAATTCTTTTACATATTCGGCTGAATTTAAATCATTCACATATTTTTTGAACCATTTATTATCTTGTAACGGGAGGTAGAAATTGGTACAGAAATGCTTGGGTGGTTGCTTATTGCTAACACCCTCTTTATCACCATGTCATACACTTCTTCATCATTGATATTTGTCTTTACCTTGCCATAAAATAGAGGTTAAATCTCTTGGACTAATGTTGGTTGTGGTGAAGTGTTGTTGATTGTTAGTGGGGTTCTATATACTCTTAAGAATATTAAATTGTTTAACATCACTATACAAAGGTGTTTTATTTTCAAAAACCATTCTATACGAAGGTATTTGGGAAAGTATAAGATTTCCTTATTTTTTAGAGATATCATCATGGGGAGGATGACCACAACAGATTTCATGAGAATATTCATTTATTTTAATCTCCACAATACCATGAGGTATAATTTTGGGGTAATGAACATATTATATATTTTTTGAAGAGTCAAATGAAAATTGGGTTATTGAAAATGTGTCTTTAACTACATCAAGGACACTTTTCAAGGAGTAGGTATCGGTATTAGGTTCATTCAACCTCATGGTAGGAATATTCCATCCATCAATTTGGGGTTGAGTCGGGATATAATCCAGAACTATTACTACTAATATATATATTAATAACTATATGACTTCGTGAGAGTATTATCACCATATGAGAAGGTTTAGTTATATTGCAATGATATTCTATGATTAGTATATGACTCTATAATAGGGCATGCGTAACTCTCACATTGTGGATGTTGGATAGAACATGGATATAAGACTGATCCTGGGCCTTTGGACTACGACATTGATATTATGTGACAATATTATGAGCTTATACTGAGAGGTGTTCCACTCTCACAAGGAGAGTGCTGGATGTAACAAGAATATGATCTTGATCTGAATATGTATAACCTATTAAAATATGTCGATGGACCTACGTAATGGGAGAAGGGATATAGCCCTCCTCCAATATTCTATTATATTAAATTGCATGGATTTGTATTTGAATATGAGAATTTATCATGGGAAATGTAAGTCTAACATGTTGATACTTGGTCTGAATGGGGACATGGGATAGATCTTTTTCTTTTGGAGTATGAAAGCAGTTTTTCTATATGAATATGAGCATATTCTGAGGCATGTGCTACTCTCAATTGGTGATTCCTAACCATAATTTTCATATGAGACCAATATTGAGATTTTAGAATATGACAATAGTATTTTTAGAAAAGAATATGACTTTTCCCGGAGGCATGTTCAGCTCTACCATGGTTAACGATGATTGGAAATGGGAAATGAGACTATTCGTTATGATGTATCCTTTACCGAAATATGCAAATAATCATCCCAGATGGGATAAATGTTATAAAAATTATCCAGAATAATTTTTTTTTAAAATTGATAAATATATTGTGGTATTCTTTCTATTTGGATACAAATATATATCAATCCATGCATTTGAATATAATATAACATAAAATATACTCTATTTCAATCACAATGTACAGAGGCTACAAAACGGTGTGTATAGGAAAATATTATTATACTCTCTCAGATTCCAGAATATGTTGGTAAATGTCTTCGATTGAATTATGGATATTTTCCCACTCTTTTCCTCATTATTCCATTTTTATTACTGATGGAAATTATTCATGGGGTATTTATGTACACCTTACCTATGATTGCTTCCCTTATATAATAGCAGACATAGTTTGAACAAAAAGGTATATGAGTCTACTCCCTCTAGTATGAATCCTTCCATGTTTGATAAGGTGACCTCATACCCATATCTGAGTGTTTAGGGATGTGACCTGTAACACCCCAACAATTTATGGTATTCCATTTTTAAATATGACTCTTTAATTAATTACGAACAAAAAAATGATTTTTATTTTTTTATTTAATTTTTATAATATTTTCCTAGATGTTCGGAATGGATGGAATGAATGATATTATTAATATTATGAAAATATATATATTATACATGACTAAAATATAAATTTATTAGTTAACAATTAATGAAAAAAAAATCGATCATAAAGGATGCATTTTTTTATAAAAATGATTTTATGCCCAAAATTTCATTTTATATTAATAAAATAAATTTATCACTATTAGTGAAAAATATTAATGAAATTTTTATTTTACATATTCAATCTAAATAATTTACAATCATCTAATACATTTTCATATTCATAACATTAGAATAAATCTAATTTTATAAATTAAAAGGAAATAATTTTCTAAATGTATTATCAACAAATATTAATGGATAACATGTTTTTAAATATAAAGATGAAACATCTATAAATTATAAAATAGCATATAAATATTATATTTGAAATTGTAAAATCAAAATTTAATTTTGTTATGTTTGTTGTATTTTTCTAATAAGATTTATTTTTGATGAACTGTAATGTAATCGTTGGAATAACAATATGCCCTCTAGAATAGTAAAATTAATATCTGAACAATAACCTCACATATGGATGTACAAATTCTTTTTTCATTTTATAAATAGTAATCTGATATAATTATAACATAGTTGAAGTAACGAAATATTTTAGAAATTATAAATTAATTTTAGATATTTTTTTAAAATTTGTATGTATATTTTCAATTATATACTTAATATAATAATTTAAAGGAGTATTTATTCAAAAAAATAATAAATTAATATTTTTTTCTTATTATTTGAGGTAGATTTTATAGAGACCATAGTTAATTTTCTAATTTCTTATTATATCAATTATTATTTTGAAAATTGTATTTTTATATTAAATGATTTTTTAGTTAAAAGACAACAGTCTCATATTTAGAAAATTATTTTCATAAAATTAAATTCATTAATTAATTCTACATATCGGAAAATGGTAAGGGTGAATTTTTGATATTTTTCTAAAATACATAAATTTATCGTAAAAAACTGTAAATTATAGAGTAAATATATTATAGTTTAACTACAATATTATCTGATTCATGGATTATATAAGAATGATTATATTGTAGATCCATTAATTATTTTAGTATTTTTGGTCATAAATCTAAAATATTTTATATTCACGAGAAAAAAAATAAATGACTGTATAAAATATTCAATAACACCCCCACCACCACAAACAATACCACCCCTCAACAAGGCCTCTCCCCACACATTCCAATAATTGATATATACCAAATTCCATCCAAATACATTTTAATATACCCTTTTCAGGTATAAGAGACTTTGGTAAAAAAATATATACCAAAACCAACCCCCTTAAGAAGGTTCTTAGGTAAAAATCCCATTTTATTTTTTTTCTTTTCAATTTAATTTATTTTCTAATCTTTATATCAACTACACAATCTAAAGAGACCTGATAACAAAAACTTAATTTATATAAAATAATTAAATAATTATAATGTAATATCCATCATCATACCATTTTATTTTTCTATCACTTTAATTTTATAAATGGAAACATCCAATGTGATGTGTCAATTTACCGACATCATGGACAATACATTTTTATGTTACATTACATCATTAAATAATGTACATAAAGCCAATTTTATGAATAATCAAAATTTTAATACATGTATTAAATACTATTTAATCTTATAGAACATTTATATACAGATGGTGTTAATTAAAAAACAAAACTAGTTTTGTGATGATTGAAAAACGTCCAAAACAATCTAAAAGATTATAAGAAACATCTTATCTAATTATTCATCCCCATCCAAAATATACAAATGATATAGAGAACCACTTAATTTTATATAGGTTCGATAATTTTATAATAATTTAACTATAAATAACTGTTCCCATTTTAAAAGATCATTTATACCCATATATAATTAAACAAATCATCAAACCCAAGGAAACGAAAGCTCCTTGATAATAAATGTGTTCCTTAAAACACATTAGAAAGAACATAAATGGAAATAATAAATCACGTTCAAAAATTGTTTTTATCTAATTAATTAATGGATATAATTTTACTAAAAAAACATTATCACAAAGCATAGAAACATTTACGGAATAAGGTTAGGGGTTCTATCTAAACATCCATTTACCATTCAGGTCACATTGTGTCTCTCTTTAACCAAATGTAAATAGTTATTATTTATATATAATTATTATAATATATATATATATATATATGTTCTAAACTTATATAACCAGATCATTTAATATATCATTAATGGGATAATACATATCTTATAAGGTTCTCTCTTTTCAATGCCTCCTCAAAAGGAAGCCCGATTTAAGTAGACCTTCTTATTTCACTCCCATTTACAAGTACAAATAATAATATATGTTAACATGTCAATATTATTGTAAAATCACACATTTTATCATGAAGAAACAACCTTTCTTAATTATTTATTTTATAAAAAAAAATATTCATTTTCCATTTTGAAGTCTCATTAATATTTTCAATAAAAATTATTAAAGAGGCTTCATTCTAATGTTTTCTAATCACTCTTTTTACTTTTTCTCACTTCAGATAGACTTCATTTATGCCTAAAATATAATTTCACTATTCAATAATATTCTATTACAGGATTTACCATTTTTAAATTTGATATTATTACCAATACAAATGATTTTCTAAATTAACTCTTCCTTCAAAAGTAAAAAAGTGGTTTTCTAATATGAATTTTACTTCTATTAAATATATCAATTGTTCAAAACATTTTTCTTGTGTGTGATTTATGTCCTGCGCATTTATATATCATATCATGGCTGTTCTTTTTTTTATGATAATATATTATTCATTTAATGTTATTTAATTATAAGAATTATTATTTTAATGTCTCAAAGTGTCATGTGACAGTTTGGAATGATTAAATATTATTTTTTTCTATAATTTATCAATGATTTTTTTAGAGTATCTTTATATATGATTATGATTCAAATTTTAAAAAGTGGTATGGGAAACTTTTATTTAAATATATATTTTTATTAGAAAAAAGAGGAATCCATTGGAATAGGGAAGTGATCAGTGAATCCTATTATATCCCCTCTACGCATCGGTAGGTCTCATGAGAGCCAACAGAAATGGGCTTTGGATATGGACTTACCAATTTATTTTTGGATGTCTTAGTTGAGTCCCTAACATAATGTTTATGATTTCTAGAATATGTACACCATCATTATGAAAATAGTAATTGATATATCATGTGATTTTTCGGCCAGTATAATATCCATGGTTATGTTTCATAACATTATTTATGTGGAATTATTTATTCATCTTTTATTCATATCATAATATTCTTAATATTATGTTTTATTAGCAAGTGTTTCTATTGTTCTCCTTTCTATATTATTAATGTTTATGATAGCTTCTATTGAATTTTTCCCCTTACTTATAATCTGAACACAATGATTTCTTATGTTTTATTTTTCCCAAGGATGAGAATATTTATATTATGAATGACTTGTAGGAATAATATAAATGTTATGTTTTTTTCAATGGAGTGTCTATGTTTTTTTCTTTCTAATTTTATTTTAAAACATAATTTTTTCTGGTTTTCAACAACTATGAATCTATTTAGTCTTTTGGGATTAATGTCTTGTATATATCTCAATGTAACATGTATGGAACTGGCTCTAGGAAACTGGGTCCGGGGTTTTTATAGTTAGTATCAATTAAATTTTAATAGAAAACATCGAAACCTGAATTAGAAAATTTACATTAGGGAAAATAACCCTAAGATCGTATTTGAGGATATGAATAGAAGAGCATCCTATAATTTTGGTATGGTAGAAATTAATAGTGTCTTTATAGAAATACATCCCAGTATAGATTCTACTTGAGGTAATTCTAATGGAACAAATGTACAAAGTGGTAAAAATTCCAATAAGGTGTCCTAAGCATTAGTCAGCATAACATGGTTTCTGAAAATGGGACTTACTGCCCACATAGTGTCACAAACATAGGGGAAAATTATTATAATTCATATTTTCCATTATAAACCATTATAAATTATTCAAAAGTAAATATGTCCCTAAAAAATAAATTTTTATGATTATGAGATTAGCGGCTCGTAAAATTTTCAATTTTTTATGTATTTCACCTGTTTTGGGATTATAAATTATGTTTCACACTTTTATGATATATTAAATTGTATTCAATTATTTTGAAATGGATCTGGGCAGAAGGAATTGGGACTTAATCAATTAACACAATCCCAAGAGTTGGAATAATCATTTATTTTGTGGGTTTAAGCCAGTATTTCAAAGGGAAGTAGTCTTCAAAATATTCTCATAGGATGAGAAAATAAAATCATGTTAATAAAATAATTATAATGGATTATCCATGTATTATGCCTCTAGTGGGATGAATAAGAAAATAAGAAATCATATAAAAAATTTAGCTAATGGAAATAAATTTTTTTTTCACATGTGATAATTTTGGAAGGAAAAACCGTGATATTTGATTAATAATGAAAGGGGAATACTTTAATAATGGAGAAAAATGGAACCATGATCATGAATTTAAGGAATGAAATTAATTTTAAAATTTTTAGTTCCTCGAATACAATGAGTTGACAAACTATGAAAGATAATATCTCAATGAGTGAAAAGGATGTATATAAAAATAGGATAATGGATTATTTTTATTATTTTGAAATAACCACAGATATTTTGTAGTGATTAGTATTCATGTATATGGTTTAAATATTTATTTAATTTATTTATTTTATCAGTTGTTCTATGGTTAGAAGAATCATGAGATATATGAGGATTTTTCCACAATACTTCGTCATTATGGAATTTGAAGCATGTGATGTACAGCTCCAGAAATCATGAGTCTTGATTGTATTATAATTTAATTTTCCATAAAACATATGTAATGGGAGAAATAACTGTAAATAAATTATTAATGATGAAATAATAATAAATATATGGTTTGGGATATTATTGATATCCATGATGGTGATTATTCATTTGATAGTTTATGTTATGATTGAATTATTATATATTTTGATTTACGGGAAACCTTTGATTTTGGAAATAGTCATTTTTTATAATAGTAGAGAGTAGATTAAGGTGATAATATATTTTTAAAGTTGGATTATGAGATATATTACATGGATAATATTTCATTAAATTTATTTTTGAATTTTAGTGACCTTCCATCTAAATGTTTCATTGATTATTGAAAAACTTTTTTTAGATAAGTTTAAAGATTAGCTACATGTTGAATGGATCATGTTAAAATTTGAGAATTATTCTTTTTTAGTATCATATTTTGACCATCTTGGGTTATGTAAATATTTAATGGGCAAATAAATCACTTAAGGACCCTACAATTCATTAAAACAAATTCAGAACTAATAATTTCTCCTCAATTTTTATCTTTTGGTTTTAAAAATGGATTGGAAATTGATCAAAGGACAACCAATGATTGAGAATATGAAATGGAAATGAATTAATTATGTTTATTTTCTCAAGTGTTTATCCGAATATTAAAATAATTCCTCAACTCTAGGAAAAATATTTTGAAACAAAAACGTTAATTTTTTACATTTAATATAAATTAATGACTTTTTAACATATCCCATGATTTTCAATTTTGTGACGGTTAACTATCTAATGACCATGTTCTATATCACATTCCATATGAACTTGATATTTCTATTTCACGTCTACGTCTATGTTGTGACATTCCACTAGTTATTTATTAAAAAAAATCATAGATTTTGGGTGACCTTTGAATTTCTCATTCCTCTTATTTAATGGATATTTTGTTAACCCTATTTGTGATAGGGGTTTCCCTCAAAATCGTTTTTATTTATTAACCCCTGAATTTTATATACAATTTCAAATTGGAAGGATGAAAGTTACTTTTTATGGGTGGAATGTGACACCCCAATAATTTATATTATTCCACTTTTTGAATTTTACTTCTTCAATGGATTAAGAGCTCAAAAAATTATTTAAATTTTATCATTTATTTATTATCGTTATATCATAGATGTTTGGAATGATGGGAAAATTGGTAATAATAAAATTATGAAAATATATATTAGAAACCATAATAATATTAATTCTTTGGTAACTAATTAATGTAAACCAATTGTATATAAAGGATATATTATTTATAGAAACTATTTTATTCCAATAATGAAATTTTATATTTTTAAATTAAATAAATCTCTATTAGTGAAATATATAAAATTAATTTTTTTATTGTACATTCATTTAAATATTTTTAGAGTAATCAAAAACATTTTTAGAGGAATTAAATTGGAATAAATTTAAATTTACTTATATAAATGGTTTAATATAATTAACGTTTCTTTACCATCTTTTAATGGTGAACATGTTTTAAATATAAATGTTCAGTCTTTTATAATATGTATTTGAAAGAATAATAATTTTTTAAAATCCGAATATCAATATTAACTTTAGTTATATTTTTGGTCTTTTTCTAATAAGTTTCAATTTTGATGAATATCAGTCTGACTGTTGGAATATCATTGTGACCTTCAGGAATCGTAATATGTCCAATAGAACAATAACCATACATATGAAAGTATAAAAAATATTTTTGCATCTTATACATGGAAATATGATATAATTATATCATATTATAAGTAAATAAAAGTGTTGGATTTTATTAATTATGTGATGATATTTTTATAAAACACAAATTTTTATTTTCAATTATATAATAAATATAATAATTTAACGAAAATTTATTGGCATAAAATTGATTCATAAATTAATATTTTGTTATTCTAGGAATATAATATTTTTTTATTGACATTTTTTATTTTTTCAAAGTGTTATAAAATAATTTATTTTTTAAAAATCTGTACTTTTCAAGTTAATAATGAATTTAACAAAGAATTAAATTTATAATATATAAAAAATTATTATCATAATATAGAGATCATTATTAAATTTTATAAATTCCAAAATTGTTATGTTTAATTTTTTGGATTTCTCAGAAACACGTGATTTTTTTAGATTTGTAAAATACATTAATTTGTGGAATAAATATATTATATGAAAAATATACTATTCCATGAGATATTGGTGATATAAAGAAAATAATTTATAAATCGGAACCATTTTTTTTATAATTCTAAAACTATTCATAACCTCAAGAAAAATTAATAAAAAATATATTAAAATACTAAAAAAACACTTTCATCCACTATAAACACCACCCTTAACCACCTCCTCTCCTCACACCTTCCATGATCTTTTAATTTTATAATTTATTCCCAATACATTTCACAAGGCTCTACCCCACATCTTGGAGCCTTTGGTTTCAAAAAATACAAAACCAATCCTCTTGAGAAGGATCTCAAGGAGGAGAATTGAGGTCGTAAAATTCCACTTTCTTTTACATTATTTTATTTATATTTTTATTTATTTTCTTATCCTACCCTAACCTATCCTATCAAATGAGACATTATATATATTGAATAATTTATATACAGTAATTATACCATGTTAATGTAATATCCATCATAAAACTCTTCTCTCTCTCTCTCTCTCTATTTTATTCTTTAAATGAAACCATCATTTGTGATGTGTTAATTTACAGACATCATAGACGACGAATTTTAATTTTGCATTAACGCCTTTATGTTTAGACATAAAAACATTTTCATGGTTAATATAAATTATAATTTATTTAATAAATCCATTTTAATATTCTAGAACATATACATAATCAAAATGTTAATTAATAAAAAAAATAGTTCGTTAGGATTCATAAACCGTGAAAATAATTAAGTGATTATCGCTATTGTACTATCTAATGATTCATTCTCACCCAGAATATCCAAATGACTTATATAAAAAATGATTCTTATGGATTTTAATTAACAGAATAAAAATTTAATTATCAATATCTATTTCAATTTTCCATGAACTTTTATAATCATATACCTGTAAACATATCATGAATACCACAAAAACAAATGCTCCTAAATGATAAACTTGAATATTATAACTCATAAAAAAGAACATAAATGAACATAATATAAATGTATTAAATTAAATAAATTCATGAATGGTTTTTAATCTGTTAATTAATGGATTTAATTATATAATTCATGAAATTATGATGATGATCAACACATATTGGGACGTAAGGTAAGGGTTTCTTAGAAAACATTCATTTTTTATTCGAGTTATTCTTTCTCTCTCTTTATTCCAATGAAATTATTCCTTATATTTATATAATTCTAAAAAAATTAATACGATCCAAAATCATATATCCCTCTCATTTCATCATCTCTTTATGGGAGAATACAAGTTTTTTAAGGTTCTATTTTTCAACACCTATCAATAAGCTAGCCCAATTTAAGGGAACCGTCCAATTTATTACCCATTTAAAAGTACAACCCATAATATTTTTAAGATAGAAATATTATTATGAAATAAAAATTATATCCTGAAAAATTATGTTTTATAATTAATGGTTTCATAAAAACTATTACTCCTTTTTATATTTTAATGTCCATTTAATATTTTTCTTAAATAACATTAATGATATTAATTTCTAATGTTTCTACAACACACATTCTGTATTTTTTAACTTTATTTGGACATTATTTTTTAATCAAATGTTATTTCACAATTATTCCCTTGTCCATTTTAGGATATACATTTTTACAATATTATTTTCTGAGAAATTAAAATTATATCTAAATATTATTTTCCTTTCCAATATTAAATTAGTTTTTCTCATATCACATTTTCTTATGTGAGATATATTCCTTGATCACCACTTATTACATGTTTGTGATGTTGGAAATACCATTTGATATATCATATCATAATTTTTATTATTCTTATGATATTATATGACTCATTTAATTTAATTCATTTATATGAATTATGATCAAAATGCATCAAAGTTGTATGGGACACATTAGAATGTTGAAAAATTATTTTTCTCAATAATTCAATGATGATTTGATTTTTTTAATATAATTTATGATTTTGGTTAAGATAATCAAAAGTTTCATAGAACTATTATATCATAATATATCTTTATATAACACTTATGAAGAATCCAATAGACATAGTATGTTAGAGCTGGGTAATGCTATGGCTCGTTGATACATCGGTAGGACTCATAAGTCATAATAGAAATGGATTATTTGCAAAGAATGAACCATTTATTCTTTAAAGACATAACGAGGCCTCTACGGTATGTTCATGATGTCTATAAATATAATTTCTCCCATTATTATGTTAGTAATTGTAAAATCATATTATTATACAACTAATAGAATATACATGGTTATGTTTCATGTTATTATTTATATGGAATTATTCATTATTCTTTTATTCCTGAAATATTATTCTCATTATTATGATTTATTTTAATGATTTTAAGTTATAATACATGCCTCATTGATTATGTTTAGGATATCATCTATTGAATTATTTACCCTTACTAAGAACATATCTTCACCCCTTTCGTAGGTTTTATTTTTCCCTGGAATGGAAAGATATATATTATGAATGACTTATAGTGACAATAATGATGATATGGATTTTTCCAATGGAGATTCAATGTTATTTTTTTCATGTCACATTGTAATTTAAAATATAATTTTTTATCTAATGTTCCAAGAATACTAAACTATTCTGTTCTTTGTGATTTTGGGCATGCATCTATGCCAACCTAATATGTACGAAACTAGCATTGGGATACTGGGGTCTAGGTATTTATAGGACATGTAGAGTAATGCCCAAAATAGGTGATTGAAGAGATATTATATATATCGTGATATTTATGGTATCAATATTGTATTATATTAGTGGTAATTCTAGAAATTTCAATTTCCACTTAAGGTTTATGATGATTCATGGAGATTGAGATACCATATAGTTTATCTTCCTATGATTGGGACGTGTTTAATAATGGTTAATGTCACGTGATAAGGACGTTGTCATTGAGATTGGTGTCCTGCCACTAGGATGTCATCTATGTAGTTAAACATCATGTTGTAAGGACATCAACAATACATTTTAACATCTTTTTATAAATAAATTTTGTATTCAGTTAAAATTTTTCATGTAATGAAATCTACCATTCATTTTATCATATTATAGAAAGGATAACACCCATACATTTTATTATCTTAGATAATAGATATCACCCATGTAGTTTAACGTGTTTTTGTTAGGACATGATACATGTAGTTTAAAATCACAGGTTAAGGACATGTGAAACCATGATGTTTATGTTTCTGTGGAGTGGATATCATCAATGTAGTTTATCAAAGTCTAGTAAGTACAAATTTTATGTAGTTTATCATATAGTAGTAAGGACGTCATATATTATGTTTGATATCATTCTATAAGGACATAGGTGGCCATGATGTTTAATCTATCTTGTTATGTTAATCTTCCTTCTAGTTTAACATATTATGTTAATGATTTATATCATTTAGATTAATTTCCTACGATAAGTACATGGGAATCCAAGGATTTTAGTGTCATTTGGAAGGAAAATATACTATGTAGGTCAACGTCCTGAAATATGGATGTTTTATGTGAAATTTAATAACATGAGTTATGGAGAATATGCATTGTGATATTTAACATCATTCTACCAGGTCCACTCTTAGGGAAATTGATGTCCTGTGACTATGACGTGAGATGCTTGATGGTAGATATTACATGTAATTATTATTAAAAATTTAATTGGTTGATGTGTGACATGCTCCCCACTCATTATGACAAATCAGTAAGCCCCCTATGAGATAGACCGGATGTATGATTTAAGTACCGTTCCAATTGGGATCCATCATTTGTAAGATTGTTTCCTGGTATCATTGGAGTTACGAGGGACAACACTAGTTATACTATGTGGAACAAATAGAGTCTATCATTTTTATTGAAGTTTTATGGGATAAAATTCTAATTAAATTGATGGTTGTGAAATGTAGGAATCTGATTCTCAATGAGCCTTTCCCGCACATCCATCCATTTTTTTGATTTATTATCTTCTGAGAGTTGTGAGGAAATGGATATAATGAGTGAAGGTACTTGGAACTCTATGGGAAAGACTATTATTGTCCCCTAAGCCAATTAATATGGTATTTCATGGATTTTATTATATGGGGTTGTACGGTTCTCCCTTAAAGCATAGTGGATATTGTCCAGCTACATCTATTTTCATCCATTCACCGTCATCTGGTGAATATTTGATATAATCTATTTGAATTCCTCTATCTACCCATTTTACAATATATTTATCCAGGATGAGGGATTGGAGTTGATGTTCTATTCTTGGTACAATTTCTTCAACACTTTGAAATATATGTTGGTTTCATTTTCACTTTGTATAGTGGGAGGTAATTTGAAGATGGTGATAATATGGGACATAAGGTAGGTAATGATGTTCAACATCCAAAATTCCATGTGATGTATTTCCTCTACCCATTTGGAGAATAAGTCAGTATTAATAAAGTTTTACTTGAACTTCATACCATTGGCTAGGAGTTATATCCCCAAAACATCCATTCCTAATAAGAAAAATTTCTAGGAATATTATTTTTATTTAAAAATTAAAAGGGGTTATGGATGAGGTTTCCATGAATCTTGAATGCAAGAAAATTTTATTAGAATTTTACATAGTATTGTGTCATGTTAATCTAGTAGAAAATTCTCCTCGTGATTTGGTGGGAGAGATGGGTCCCCGATTGATGAGAATCAAAGAAGATTAAATGGACATCTTTCATGATGAAGGGATTTAATTTTACACTATTCATATGAAGATTAATTTTTTCAAATCCATTCTTTTCGATGGATTTTATATTTTTTAGACCATCACATTGGGTAATGTTCAATGCATTGTTATAAATTTTTTCCTTTTTATTTCAATCATTCTTGGGAGTCTCATTTTAAAGTTAACCTATTATGGACTCCATCCAACCTATGGTGGAAATCAGACCCTCACACACTAGGAATGTGCTGACTTGGCATATTTCTCTCATATCATATATGGTGATCGACGTGACCAATCATTTCTTGTGATGAAAAAGATTAGTACTTAGTGATCAGGGTCATCCATGACTATTTTTTTTATTATCCAATGCATCCACATGAGAAATTTATGATTAGGAGATAGGATGCAACATGGTATGAAAAGGAATATCTTCCATTAGTCCCGTGGCATTGATTGTGTGTGGGGGGGTCCATCCATTTTATAAAAATTTCAATATTGATATACATTTTTTCTACTTGTAAATCACAATATATATTTAGGTTGGATATTTTACTCTTTAGAATTAGTTTAAAGTATGAAATGGGGGAATTTTTTAATCCTAATTAAATTTTAAACATATAAATAGTGATAAGGATTACTGAAAATATGCCTTTTCTCATGTGGAAAACACAATCCCAAAGAAAACGACATTCTCTGTCAATTTCTCAAGTCTCATATAGATAGGACTCTAAGATCCTCTATAAAAATACATATATTATGATTGGGTAGTTTCATGGGTAGAGAATACCACTTTTTTAGATGTTTAGTGTCCACGGGTGTGCTTCATGGTGAAGGATATTTTGCAAGGTGATCAGCTAGGGATTTCCCTTTCAATTACTTTAATGACACGAAATCAATGTTGTATAGTTGTAGAATAATCAACCATTATGACAAGAACCTTATAAGTATGGGATTGACATGGGTTGACAATGAGGATGAATATGACAGACCACATGGAATTCAAGTTTCTATAATTAATTTTTCATCATATCCAATGAAATGATGAATGTGAGGATTTCTTTTGGATATTAGAGTTTCAAATATCAATATCCACATCCATTCAGATTAGGTTTTGGAGACAATTCTAAATTCCTTACATCATTATTCCGTTTGAGGAGGGCATTGATTGAGATTTCTGTTGTGGCAACATATAAGATTAGTAGCTTTCCATCCCCCAACAACATCTAGAATGATGGGTCTCATGAACCATGATGGAATGATATCCATCAAAAACCGAGGTTGATCTGAGACACAATCCAAAGGGAGATCATATTCCCTATAGGATGGAAACTAATGTTTGGATAAAGGTAATCATAATGGGAATGATAAATTACAAAATCACTAGGATCAAATAAATAAAATATATCTCACAGCAATAGACCAACGAAAATAGAATGTCATTAAATATACAACAGATATAGGTGGAAAAATTGATGAATAAAAATAAAACAAAATACAAAAATAAAATTGTAGAATACTAAAAAACTCACCATGTGACCTGAAGGTTACCATCATCCATAATCCCAACCTACTCCAAGAGCATCTGAACTAGAAACCTTCTCATTAAAAAAATTCGGGTCTACCGATGCTATGTGGAATGTGTAGAGTGGAGCTAAAATATATTAGTATGTAATCACTATAGAGTATATATATTTCATTTATAGAAAATATTCCACAATTAGTTGTATAAAATATATAATAGAAATGTGAATTAAATAATTTAAAAAAAACTACATTCTAAATTTACAATTTTATAACAAATCATTCAAAAACAAAACATTATAAAATCTATTTCACATTCCACAAACCATTTAAATCCAAAAACCAAATTCAAGACCCAACCAGTTAACCAAAAAAATCTAGGAAGAATTTAATGGAATCCAAAGAAAATGAATAACAAGAAAATATAAATCCCAATCATGCAAGATAAATAAACATAACATTTAAATAGTGACTGATGAGAATTTCTTGAATATCACTGGAGGGAATCAGTATATGTACTTTGTCCAGAATCGCATATCGAAATATGGTGTAGCTCCAAAGTCAACAACCAACTGCATGCTCTAAACAATCCATTCTAGTGACCTTACCCCCTATTTCCTTTATGGAAATAGTGTACCAACCCATCTAATCAGGGATGAAAATAAAATATAACTCGATACTCAAGATGATGCCAACAGATCCCATGATATTAATAATAATACATGGAAAACCAAGGTATGAAAACCATAAATAATAGTGTCCTCATGCTGATCAATTAGATGGGAAACACATCCCTTATTCCAGCTGACTAAATTACAATAATGTTCCCATGAATTATCTACTAGAGAGGAGTCAATCAATGGTACTAGTGGTCACAAAATATAATCCACACATTAAAACAGACATTAATAAAATTATTCATTGACATTGTCTTACCAGGATATAGTATCATTTGAGTATCGAATTTCACTTCCTCAATAATTATTAAATTCCAACCATGCATCAAGATACACTGGATTTCAACACATTTTCCAAAATATTATTAGATTCCCACCATGATCATACATCACATGGGTTCTAAAACCCATTTCCAAAACAAAAAAAATTATTAATCGAGCATCACATTTCCAAACATAATAGTATTTAAAAATCTATTTCACACAATTTTCAAACTCAATTTAAAAGTACAATTTTTCATATACCTTGTTGAACATGCCTTTATAGTTCAAAAACAAACTCTTACCAATACCAAGAGAATATATACAACAACTGAAGAAGCTCCAACCAGGACATTGACATTTTAGAAACCAATACACATCACAAAATCACAATCTATCTTTTATTACAATCATTCAACAATGAATATCACAAAATCCCATATAGGAAAGGCTATTCAAGACAAATTGAAATCAAATTTCATTTCACTCAAGTAACCAAGGAAAATTGGAAACACATTTCACTCCATATTGACATCTCATGGAACCCATTTTGAAATTATAATAATAAAATAACTTATAAAAATGAACCATTTCAATAGGAAACCCCACTTTCAAATATACATGTGTAATGAGCTGAAAATTTCATCGAAGATTTTTTCTTAAATACTATGGAGTTTTATGAGTCTATGTCTTCTGAAGGCACTTGATTCCGAGGCCCGGAGAGACCTGAATCAATTTCTAATGTTTAGCTCGAGTACCTTTAGTAAACAAACGAGCAGGTTTTTCTATCTTTTGAACCGGTGCTCGGAATTAAAATCTGAGGGCACCAATGAACTCGCAGCGCTGGTAATTGCTTAAGGGAACCTTCACTGCAGTTGCGTTTTAAGCAGGTTGAGAATTATTATTTGGGGATTAATAAATAAGTAATGAAAGTTGTTTCTTCAATTTTATTTTCCGATCCTTGGATGTTATACCCATCCATGGGAAGTTGTTGGTGGGGCCCAAAACCACCCAACTTCCCATGTGTGGTTATATGGGAGGTGGGCCCACATGATCCCCAACCATACAACTTCCCATAACCCTATTTAAACTCCCCATAACTCTCCTAAACTCACCCCATTAAACATGAAAACTATCCCATATTTATGAGACCTCCCTCCTCCTCCACTCTCCCACATTAAATCTTGCCAACATATTAATTTTATGAATTCAACCACATCAATTAATTAAATGAAGTGGTTTTAATTTGAATTTTAAATTGAATGTGATAATATAATAATATGAGAAGACTATTATTTTATTTTTGGAGGACATTCATTATCCTAAGGATGATCGGGGGAGAGCTCTTGAGATTTTGGAAGAACAACAGACGTATGACGAAGAACGAAGACTCCTTCAACGAAGAACTCTGGTTCCACAAAGAATGACAAGACACCTCCATTATCTTCTCTACGAAAAGTGAAGAGACATCGCTTCCACCTCAGACTCACTTCGCCGACTTCTATGAATCCTCACCTCGTGATGTCGTCTTTCGTAACGACAACATTCGACATCTTTTATTGAGGTAAGGGTTTTTTTAATTTATATAAAATAAATTACTCCCTCGTTATTTTATATTCAAGTGAATACAATGGAAAATTTATATCACTTACACGGAGGGAGTATGTCAAATGAACTCGGCCCGAAAAGTCTCAATTTCATCTTTTTTATTATTCTTAGAATCAACAACTGATAACGGAGGAGGCATGAAGTCATCCCTTCATGTTGGAAACACATCAAAGGAAGCCGACGTCGTCACGCCAGTTGTGTGGGAGGAACCACGGCCCGCTAAGCAGGCCACTTTGGAGAAAGAACAGGTCGCCACATCAGCCGGTCAGGCATATGGAAGCCACGAAGATAAGAGGGCACAATGCTGGAAAAACTGTCGGCACGTTGGCGGGCCGGGCGGAGTCTGACCGCGGCGCTAGGAGGGCACCGCGGTGAAGTAGACCGGGGCCCGCCGTGCGGGCCGCGTGCACCAGAAGGCCGGCTGGCCTAGCCAGCTAGTTTGGGAAGTTAGGTTCCACTTGGAGCATCCGGTTCGGATATCCGGGGGGGGGGGGCGTGCACCCCCCTTGGAATCGCTCGGCCTTCGGGCTGCGCCGGGACGGGCCGAGGCGGGCTGCGCCCCACCGGGCCGCACCCTTCGGGCCAAGCTACGTTTTCCTTCAGACCGGTCTGACACCCCTACCGGTTCGGACTCGTCAAAATGGTTTAACCCAACCTGTGGGCACACTGGACTAAACGGGTTGGGCCTGTTATTCACTTAAACATGAATAACATAAAGACCGCGCGTCCAATCGACGTGCCATCTATGGAACTGGGTATCTTTCGACGAGACGGTCCTTTTAATATACTATAAGTGAGTTTTTTACTGCTTCGGTAAACGGCCAGGTTTGGAACCAGCATATTTCCAATCGGGCCCCTAGAACGAAAAAGCCAATATCTCTCAGACCGGGCTTCAGTTTGACGTGCCATCTATCGCGTTGGGTTCCTTTTGACGAGACAGAACATTAGGATACATCATCTTTGGACATCGTGATAGTTAATGTATCGACCCCTTTTACTCTTGGAGCGGACCCTCTCGAAATTGAGTACGCTATGTGCGGGAACCCTAGAGCTGGATGCAACTGTAACGACTATGACGAATGTACATGGATCCTATGTGGGTTCGATAACAATGGTTACTATACATGGATCCTACGTGGGGTCGGCAGCGATGAATTCTGTACTTGGATCCTACATGGGTTTGGCAGAGGAGATGATTCATAGGCTACATCTAATCATCTCCATCCCTTTTCGGATGTAGTATACCTGTGTGAGATGAGTCTTGTCTTTCCAGCATCATCATTCATATGATTGACTTCATTCCTATGTGAACTAGTTGTGCTTGGGCTCAGAAGTTAGAGCCATACTGAGATTGATGACTTTGGTATATGTATGGGCATATACCTAATTAGAGTTGGTTAATACTTTGTGTTTGTATCATTTCTTTGTGGTTTATATTTTGTGTATTCTAGGAGACCTTCGGGGGTCTCTATGTTTCTACTAAGTATCGTTATACTCAACCCTACATGGGATTTTCCCCGCACTATGTTGTATTGGTTGAATACGATGGACAACACTGATCGTGGTCGAGGCTTGTGGTGCTGGACAGTATACAGAGGTGGACCACCTGGTGGGACGTACACAGAGCGGACGAATGAAACCGATGTACTGACGAGACTATCTGTACCCACCATTCAGGTGGGATTCCCATAGAACAACTCATTGGTTGTTGCTTTACTTTACAGCAGTTTTACTTTCTTTCTCAGTTGTACTGAACTTTCAGTTGGGTTTGTAGACTGGCCCATTTACTTTACATCACTTACTTTTGTACTTTTTTTTACAAAGTTCTTACTTTACTTTTGTGCTCTATTGTGTATGTTTAATTATATAAGGGAAATGCCTTCCCTTTTTAAGTGATTTACGCCTCTAGTGATTGTTTCCAGCCCCTGGCCTATGGAAAAAGGGCTTGGGGTAGTCATGACATGGGCCATGAGGACGGGTTATGAATACATGCACCCTAATCCCACTTTTAAACTGGAATTACAAGCCATAAAAAATTTATTTATCTAATTTACGAAACATAATATACAATCTCACATGCAAAAAACCCATTTCCCATGGTAACCAAACTTTCTACCTAGGTGAATTTAAAATAAATCTTCAACATCATTTTATAGAATCATCACTTGTTTTTAAAACAATAAAAAATGACAAATAAGTCTCACTCCATAAAAGCCAAAAATTTCCAAATATACCATCCAACTAATAATACAAACCCAAAACAAAACAATATCCAATGGAAATACCCTCCCATGACACCCAATTTCACCTAAAAGGCTCAAATTTAATTTTATCAAACTCCACACATGCATACATATCAAATCATGTTAAGATACCACTTTTTAAATACATTTTTTTCCAACATGAAATTATAAATACAACATTAAAATTTATTCAAGAAAATAACATGAATGATAAACACATATATAAATATTTACGAAATAACAGGAATCCAATGGAATGTAAAAGAAAATAAATGGATGAAAAAACCTACCTTCACAATGTGTCACTACATCCAAACCTCTAGAGAAGGACAAACCACGTCCAAAAAAATTCACAAAAACTAAAAACCATGTAAAACATCCAACACAACAACATTATGACATAGGATTCTAACAAGAGGGAAATATACCATAGAAAATCCATGTACCAAGAGAAAAGGTGATGAAGATGAATTAATCGACCAGAAATCTGAAAGAGACTCAACTAATTATCTTCATGGGATTAAAAAATTCATGATGGTCAAGAAATGAGGAAACTAGAGATCCCCCTAGTGTGCCTTAGTCATGAAAGGGAGGAGAAACCAAAAATAAGGTAAAAACCCATCAAGGAAAACAATAATTTCACAATTTTAATGAACTGTGTATTTTACCTGGTTTGGTTACATGGTTTTCCAATTCATACGCCAGATGTGCACATCCTACTATGGAAGTGGGGAACCCCTCATGGATTGTCAATAAGGTTTACCAAACTATTAACCAACCATTTATAATTATACATTCAAATTCTAGAACCAAAATGCTTGCTTATCGCAATGTTTACCTTACTATATAAAGTCTATGCACCATGCCCTATGAAATCATTATCAATCCACACAGATTCATATTCGAAGGAACCTACTTTCACCATATCATGCACCAACCATGTGTCACCCACTATGAAGCACAAAATATCCATTTCTCTACATAAACTTAAAAAAACTAGGACACAACCCAAACCTCTTCTAAAATGTTTAATTCAAATAATTGAATAAAATAATGGAATATACAATGTTTAGGTGTGAAATTTCTCCCCAACAGAAACACTATCTTCCCCCTATTCAGTCACATAGCTGAATAATAAACTAAAATTGATCCCAAAAACGAATAATGTCAAAAAAGACTATAAACCTCATGGTGACCTTTTAGTTCAAAAGTGGCACCCGAAAATTTATTGTGGCATCCACATCACACAGAACAATGAGAGAAAATTATAGGGTTATCCCCACAAAATGTTCTTGAATAATTCCATGGAATGATATTAGATTTTACAAATGTGGGAACTCTCATCATGTTCTTACCAAACATTCTCTACACAATCCAAGCAACACCATCACTGGAACTGGGATTATCCACCTAGGCCAAACCCTCAACATGATGGCACCAATCTGGGAACTCCCAAATAAAACCAAAAACTCCTAGCATAAGAAGAAAACCCACATAAAGGAATAAATACAAATACATAACCCAATAAAAAGCTACAAACATTTGTTTCAACACAAATAGATATCTCCAATAAAGAACAACTAAAAGTAGGAACCAATTCAAAATAGGTGAGGAGCACAGATAAAGGATCTACCCCATGAAGAATGTAATTCAAATTTTACAACTATTTTTTTACCAATGACCAAAAACACCAATATTATTAAAAATATTGGGATCACACAAAATAATGTGGGATATAATAATGAATATAAATCATCAACTATAAAAACAATGGATACAAAAACTAATCCATGGTTCCCTATACACCCCTCAATTTCCGGACAACTTGTATAGCCCCATTTCATAGCCTATGGATGGCCTCCTGATTTCTAAAGCATAATTTATCCCATAGCTTGTATCTAACATACTATAATCTAGAAATATTATTATTTATGAAAATTTTCCCAAAACAAATCACCTAGTGACCCAAACATGCATAATAGGGACATGACATTGGAGGAATTTGACAAGAAATATTTAAATGAAAAATTATACTGCACTGAAAACGCATGAGTGAATAATCTGTCCAGTGAGAATCCAAAAATGACAAAGGATGTTATTCATGGAATGGTTCCTTTGGAATAAAATCTTCTCCATATAGGAGGAAATAATGAGATAAATGATACATCATAATTCCCACATTTTATGATCCAGGATCTAACTCAGGTACAAATGCCTCATTCAAAAATATTCATAACGGAACCTCACTTGCTGATAGAACTCACTCTTTGATATCTAGAAAGATACCGATAAATAATAGAGGAGTTTTCAACATATCTAACAATACTATCTTTAAAGATAAAGAGATCACCTCCCTGAAATGTTCAACATAATCCATCACTATCTATATGTTATTCCATATGACATTTTTGTTTATCATTTTCTCTTATTAAGAAGTTATTTTATTAAATATTTTAATGTTGTGATAATGAAACTAAATAATATTCAAATATAATACCCTAGATTTTCTATATCAAGTTTAAATTTCATGGATTTACGTTAATTTGGAAAGGGATAATGTAATTCCCTAATATTATATGTCAAAACAATGTTTCTCAAAGTGTTTATGACAAAAAACACAAAAAATATAAAGGAATATAATATATCGATGATTTATATTATATTTAATATTTAAATAATATATCCTATATTATGTAACATTCAATGCATGAAATAGTGAGTCACCTTTCATCGCTCGCAATAAATAATTTCTTTGATATATTGTGTTACACAAAAAACTTTGTTTTAACAAAAAATAAATTATTATTAAAATATTATTATTTAATATAATAATATATAACATAGTTGTTACATTTGAGGTTATAAATATTATTAAATATATTATGAAAATATATGTTTTATATAAATATAAAATGAATTCATTGATAATCAATTTATTAGAAACAAAGATAAGATCAATTTGAATATGATGTTAATATTTTAATAATATCAATGTTATTGTTTCAATATAAATTGTATTAATCACTAGAAGTGAAAGTTATTAATTTAATATATTTATTATATATTAAATAATAAAATTTTATATCAATCCAATATAATGTATAATCATATGATATGATCAAATCTTGTTTTGTACAAAAAAAATTATTTTTAGAAAAAAGATTTTTACTTATAATGGAGAATCTATATAACATCCATTTTTTAACTTTTCTTAATAATATATTACAAAATAAACACCATATCAAATATTTTAACATAAAAATATCTTTTGGTAATGTTTTGGTATATTATTATGCGGCATTATTTTTTTAAAATAGTCAAAAATTATGAATTTTAATTCAAAACTGGGATTTCATCTAATTTTTTTATAATTTTATGTGGTATTTTTTGTTATATTTAAATTTTTATTTGATATATAATACAAATATTAATCCAATTATGATCATTTGAATCAATTTCAAGTGGAAATTGGATATAAAAACATTTTAAGTACTTAAAAATTTTTATATTAAACCCCACTTTCACATTCCTTATAAAATAATAACATTAAATTAATTTATTCCACATATATAATTGGAAATTGTGAAAGTTATATCCAATTTTTGAATTTTAATAATTAATAATTTCTAATAAGGAAAACTTAATATCTAACAAAAATTTTTAGTGAATGTAATTAAAATTAATTACATCGGTTAAAAGAATAATTCTCTTAACAATGTACTAAACATAAAATTTAACTTCTTAAATGACATAGAAACAAGTCCAAAATCAATTTCACTGCCATATATCACAACTTCACTCCAATTTATAAAATAATATACTTTATTTGAGCCACCTGTAATGGGAAAAATGTTAGTGGAATTATCATATAAAAAAAGTCAAGAATGTCACTACTCATCCATCATAGAAAGGCGCTCACCCCTAAAACTTCTTCCCACCAATATAGTTCATTGGATAATTAAAAAGATTCCCAAATAATCTTCAAACAATAATTCCATATAATTTTGAGTATTACTTTGGTTTGATTGAAATATGTGTTAAATCGTTTGGTGGAATCCCAAAGGAATTACCTTTATATGAGGTTTCTTTCTTTAATGACCATCATTATTTCAATTACTTCTCCACCCTTAAATTATTTTGATAGCAGGATTATATAATTTCATTAGTGTATTGAATATAGTTATATTTTTATTATTATATGTTTTCATCACACAAATTAACAGACATCGATCAAATGGGATTCACCATCATTATATTTGAGTATGAAGATCTACCTCCTCGAAATTATATGTCTGATATTTATCCATTTACAACAATTAAAGGTTGTAATAAAGTTGGATTTATAGATTTCATATTATATATAGTATTTATAATTTATTTGTTCTTATGGAACATTTTATATTACTTTATGTCAATCCCTTTCTATTATGGGAATATGATTACCTCGTTTTTCGATGTTTGTACTACCGCCTCGGTAAAATGATGTGATTTGATAATAGTATACGTGGAATGTATTAATAATGGTTATAACAAAAATATGTGACATATGTGACATAAATATGATAATTTTATTTTAATATAGATAGATATGTCCTTTACTGTTCATTATTCTAATTATGACAATGAACTTGAAGTAGCGTTCTTGTTTACATATTGCCAATCGTCTCTAGTAAAAATGGATTTCATTTCTAATTTCAAAATATTTCGGACTATTATGAATATATATATAATGAATATATATAATATTTAAATCCTGTTTTATATTATTTATATAATTATCTAATTATCTAATTAATAGAAAAAACAAATAAAAATACAAAAGAGACTCAAGAAACTAAGAAATTAACATTCTGAATATTGAAAATAAAAAAAATATTATTAAATAACGGGTAATATTATATTATAAAGTAGTTATTATATGATATAATAAATATTATTATGGTTCATAATATGTTATTGTCATAAATAAAATCATTTTATATGAGTTTTATGTATGCTAACCAAAAATAAAACCCATGGTCTATGATTTTCATATCACATATTACATGTGGTAGATAAATGACATTTTTACCACTTACTTCTTTTTGGTAGTGTATATATAGAAATTTTTTATATATTATATCTTGAATTAAAATATATTCATGATATTTTTAGTTTAAATATGAAATATTTAATTCAATGGGTTTTAAAATATATGTAAGTATGTGGTAAACAATTTTATAACGAGGATCATTTTCATTGGGTTATATTACATGCTCAATGTCATTACTATTTTAATATAGTGTGTTTCGTAAAATTTTATTATCTATAGTAGTATTTAAATTTTTTTGTATGATTAAAATTATACAGATATAATATATTCATTTATTTAAACTCACGTTAATGTTATATTCATTTAAATGGTTTCCGCAACAAACCCATTTTGTTTGAGATTGTTTACACTTGCATTACCATTAATGGAACTTATTAGATAATTTTTTAAATAAAATATTAATTTTATACTAATATGGTTATTTTTGTCCCTTTTCATGTAATTGTACTATTTTCCCACTCTATGGTACTAAAAATTATTTATTAAATAGTTTTAATAAATCCTAACATCACTAATATATTTAGTCGGAGAATTAGTTTCCTTCAAAAAACTGTGTTATATAAAAATGTTTTAAATTTTTTTAAAGAAAAAAATATTATTTATCAATATAATTTACACCCTTTATCTAAAAATTTATATATTTTTAAAACATATTTTTAAACATTTTGTTATAAAAACATTATAGGGAATGGATATTTTCCTCAAGATTGTTTTCAAATGATATATTTATAGTTTTTATATTAATCAATGAATATAACCATTTATTTTTACCCCACATGGGATATGCAGTATTGATAAAATACCTATTCCTCCTTTGGATTTTTTTCTAATAATTTTTCATAAGATTGTAATTAAAATTACATCATTTATTTATTTTTGTATACCCCTTCAAATATCCAATTTTGTATGATCATTGAACATTAAATTTCATATAATCATCCATCACATTAATCATTGATATTTATTTCTATTGACCCATATAACCTTTATAAATATTTTTTATACATTGAATTTTATTTTATTAACTATGATAATATTGATAAAAATATATTCTTTACTCAATTCTGTTATTCAATAAGGAAATTTTTTTTGTAATTAAATCAATTGTTCGATATATGATTAATGATTTGGACATGGAAGACACATCTTAGGGGCCATTAAATGTTATCTACTCAATTATTATGTAGTCTCATGAGATGTAATTAGTTGGTTAAAAAAGCATCAAGTTTTCTTCAATGTAGATGATATAGGATTCTAACTGCATATTTAAACTGTGTAATGAATGGTCATGATACTAGTATTAAAAGCATATTTTGAATTTTATTCAGTGAAAACTGTATCATGTTCTTGGAAAAAATGGTATTTTATAATTTTTCATTTCCTACATTTAGTATTTAGTTGTTAATATAAATGAAATTTTATCTATGACAATATATATGGGTAAATTTCATTCTCAGATCATTGATTAAATATCTTGTGTTTCAATTATTTTCTTCTCCTTATTTATTATTCCTCATCCATTTATTTGAATGGAATGTGTTTCATGTAATTACCTTTCAATATTATTTTCCAAATTCCTTCTCTGTTTATTGATTTTATGAAATGTTTGTAAATTATTTACTTATCCTAATTTTTTATGCACATCCTTATAAGATTATTGATTTCATGGAATGATTCTTCAGTTATTACATTGCAATTTTGACCATTATCTTTGATTAATTATTTATTCCTCTATAATTGACCATTACTAAGAAGTTTACATCACTTTTATTTTTTTCCCATCCCTAGAAATCCATGATGTGTTCTCGGGAATATATGAATTCAAAACATATATAAGAATTGATTTAATGGCAACAGAAAAAAAAATTGTGTTGTAATTATTTAATTCATTTTAAATTCAAGACAAATGTACTTATATGGTTTAAAAATATAACTAAACTCTCTAGTCAGTCAAGATTTTACCCCTTATAATCATTGTAATTTAATTCTATTATACCCGAACATTGGGCATCTGGGGTTGGGTTGTACATTCTTCACATATACTAGATCAATCCAATATATTTTAACATAATATACACAATTTTTAGAAATGAAACATGTCATGTTTTTATAATAAATATTTTTTATAGCTCAAAAAATATCAATTTAGTTCATGAAAATTTTCCAAATCATGTCCAACTAAACAATTTTTTGTTTCTAATATTGTGTCAATAATCTATGCCATCAGACTCCGTCTCATAAAAATTATAAATAAATATCATCAATAATTATCTATCATAACAAACAAGTATGTGTTTAATATAGAATAATCCATTGTTTTTACATTGTATTTAATTATTCTCCACACTCAACTTTTCATCTACCCATTTCTCTTTATCTCCCATAAATATCACTATGTAAAAATAAAAAAAATCATCTCTATATTAGATACACATCGAAAAACAAAAATCAATAAAATTATTTAATATATAATAGAATATATAATGAATTAATAATTAAAAAATAATAATAAATTATATTATATCTCTTAAATATTTTTCATTTCTAAAATATCAAATAATAATTTGATAAATTAAATAATCTAATAAAACCCACATTCTATTAAAATTATTAAATTCACATCATAGTACAAGAATAATTTTATGTACATATAAGGTTATTTAATTTTTTGGTACAAATCCAATTCCTAGTTATTTATATTGACCCTAAATGTGTCCATTGAACACATACAAAATTAATTGTTAATATATGCAACACCATCACTCAAAATTATTGAATTTATAACTTCCAGTCAACAAAAAATTACATTCTCTTCAATATATATTTCTCTTTAATCAATCACATGAGAATAATGAGGAATATACCAAAAAAACTATGAACCATGAAACATATCATTATGTCACTCCAAATAAGGAATTAGTGATATAATATTACTATTTTCCTATAGGATAAAACACATTACAAAGTTCAAAAAATCCCAGAGAAAACATGATTCCTAATATTAATTTAAATTTATCATGGAAGAGTTATACATTCCTGGAAAAAAATTTATCCAGTATCGTATTATAATAGTATCCTATTCTGATAAACATATTTTTTTTGAAAATCACATGTCATCTTTATCCACACATGATTCATTTGAACTATTTCTATTATTTCCAAAAATACTCATCTAATAACCATTATATCACTGATAGAAATGCAATATATAATTAATTGTAATTGCTCACATATAATATTTCAAAAGGTTCCATACTTATAGATGACTGATAAATATTATTATATTAAAACATAACTACTAGTAGATACACAGCCAAAGACATTCCAAAATATATAATTCTATATTTTAATTTTAACATTAATTTATGGATAAATCACCTAGTTTGATCATATTTTTTAAGGTTTAAATATTAAATTATGGAATAATGTGTATCCTAATCGTGTTACAATATAATCCATATATATGAGATAAATTAGGGTTCATGGTATAAAATATTTATTCTCAAAACCCGTGAATATTCAATATCACTTCCATATAATTTTTTACAAAACTATATATTTTAATCATCTAAATAATAAAAAAATGAATGAAAATATTTTGTTAACAGATCATAAGTAAACCATATTGTGTTATTTACTATCATTTTTTAAGGAATACCAATAAAAAATCTACTGAAACATCCTCCATATTTTTTTATGGATTACTCATGAACCAAAAAATGATAATAAAATAATGTATTGATTAAAAACTAGAATGAAAAACAATTACATAAAAAGTAATAAATTAATGTCATCATCCTATATAATAAGAACTCTTTTTTAGAATGATATATCCTCTCAGTACTGAGATAATTTTATAAATATGATTATTATATCTCAAAAAAACACATCATAAAAAATTATTTTGTAGGTGTATATAATTTTGTAGAACAACAACTAATCATACTCATCATGTCTCAATCACATAATATAATATTAATTAACCATTGTGTATCTCAATATTTTCTTGTCTGGTACCACCAACTGGTCTTCTTCAACTTCTTAATTTAAGGAAAAGGGATCTTTCAATTTATATAGTTTTTTTTACCTCTAACCTCATATATGTACAAATAAAATTATATGAACTTCGGCACCATCTTCCATTTATCAATTAAGTCTCAACAAACAAATCTATATGAATTCCTAATCATAATTATGGTTAAAAAAAATCTTTTATACAATGAATATAAAATATAAAATTCGTAATCCTAGAGTAACACCAGTCTTATTATATAATTTTGGTTTAAATATCTCTTAGAGAATATATATTGGAAAATTTTACATTCTATGAAGACTGAAATGTATCATTAATTTTGAAATTTATCCATGTTTTAAAATAAAATTCCATTATTATAAGATCAAGGGAATGGGTAGAATATATAAGTTCACCATGTTATAAATTTCAGTATTTTTATAATAAAATTGCTCTATATTTTTTTAATATGAAAACTCATACATAGTTAATAAGAATCATTTAAAACCTACAATATAAATCCTCGAGAAAAAAAATAATATGTGTTGTAGTATGATTCTCGGTCAAATAATCAGAATTATAATGATATTTCTATGCCTATAAAAATCCATGATACATTTTGATAATGATTAAATGAGTTAAAAATATTGAAAATTATTATTAAACTATCATTTAAAAATATTCCAAAAAATGAAAAATATTCTCCAGTACAACACTCTAAAGTACACCCCAATAAATAACATCCTTGTACTCTAATGTGTCATACCATATTTTTTATGGATAAAATGCATATAGATTAAAATAATATTACTATATATATATATATCAAACACATATATATCTTATATTGCATCTAATAACAATAAATATCTCCCAACCCGTCCTAAAAATACTATTTCTGTTACTATTGTAATTGATTATGGTAGAATTTCATCTTTAAATTCTAAAAAAATCTACTAATTTTAGGGACAAAATACTATATGAGAATACCCCATAATCATTATGGTTTATTTTATTACACCAAAGTGAATTAGCATGAACTTAAAAATTCAAAAATTAATATTATAATTTAATTATCAATAAAATCACTATCATCACCGACATTTCATAATATCTTATAAAAAAATTTCATTGAGAATTAATTAATTATTTTAGAATAATATAATAATCTGACAATAAATTTTATAGGATATTTGTTCTTAACCTTCACCCTTTTCAAATATCAATAAATAATAATAAAATTCAATCATACCAAAGCCTTATTTGGAAAAAGAATTGTATGTCTCTAAGGAAAAACATAGGGAAAATAAAACCCATTTACAGAAAATAATCAACATGAAATTGAAATTATAAATTCTTTACATGATCTAATTTATAAGGCAACATAGAGATTTGAGATTCACATTAATATAATATTATTATAATCTTGGTGTCGTGATGATGAATTACAACCACAGACTCTTTAGGTATAACATCATTTTATACATCAATGACCACTGGAAACTCCTCCATTCCTGAATTCATTTAAAACAACATAAAATTACAAAAATATTAAGTTATATGATCAATAAATTAATGAACAATAAAATGACCTCACACTGTTTGTTAATATTACAATTTTTCCCCATGTTAGTTAAAATGAACTTAGACTAACAAAAATATATATTGGATTTATAGAAGTACATCCATTTTATTTTAAGAATCATAAAATATGGATATATATTTAGAAATATATAATCATATCTATAATGATATCTTCACATTATAAACAAAAACATATTAAGGGCCAATATAAAACTACATTGTTCTCTATGAATATTTTATACAACTAAAGGTCTATAAATTTTGTCTACATTTATTCATAATATTTAACTAATGACGAATGATAATAGAATAGAAAAATATAGTTTCAATAAATATAGAATCCAACTTCGAGAAAATAATGATAGTTTAATTAACTAACTATAATAATTAAAGGGTATATAATAACATTACATTAAATTGATTGTGTCTTACTATTCAATCTTTTCCCAATAATTTAAATAACTACATTTAACAAACACGACTCTAGGTCTGTATGTGATTAGTATATACATCAGTTTAATTCCGGGAAAGGTGGAACAACTACTCCTCAATATTATACCAACAGATCACTTCAAGGATAAAAATATCAATATAGTTGAACTTTAAATGTTCATGAAATTTCAACTATCACCCCAAAGAGTCTACACAAGTCACATTCCTATAATAAAAAAATATTATACCAAAAACCACCATAAGGAAAATAAATTTTATCAAAACTCCCAACTAAATGATAAGTATTTACAATATTCGAATATAAGATAGGGCTAGATAATAATTTCAATAAAATGTTAAGATATTGGATCTCATTAAAAATGATAGATCTGGTATCTACTCCTGCTATATAGAATATGTTGGAAGATTCCCCTAATAACTATGTCATATTGAGTCAATGATTATCAATTTACATAACATTCATCTTCACATATATATAAATTTTCCAGGTGAAAGTCATAATATTATGATAAATTTTCAGGTATGAGTCCCTCTTGAAAAAATAATGTCATCCACACCTTATACATTGGACGATGCAATGAATATCATAGAAAACCCAGAATTCAAACATTGATATCTCACAGACTAACTATAATATATCTAATTGTCTGTAATCATATTATTTCCCCTTCTATGGATATATATATATATTGTATCCCTTAAATAAAACCATAAAATATTTATAAGGAACCTTATACACACCTTTATCACTATAATAAGGGTATCACCACACGTATGATACTCCTCAAAATGAAATGATTTCTAGTAAAATCAAATACTATTATTTTTCCAGATTAACTAAAAAATAATCTACAATTTCTACTTTTAAATATCAATTTTATAATAAATAAGTGTCACATCATACCAAGATTGGTTCTTTAACTAGATATCTTACATAAGAGAAGCCCATTTCACACCATATCCAAGATCAAACCTATATTGCGATGTATTGATAATTTTTTCCTTTTAATTAACTAATCCAAATTAGATGTTCATGAAAAATAAATGACTATATTTATGTGGAGCTTGTCTTTTGAGGATAAATGTAGAATCATTTTAACATTATCACCAAACCCATATTCAATAATAATAAAAAATATATAAAAATCTACTATCATTATAGACACTAATGAAAAAATTAAATATAAAAATGGTTTGGAACCATTGTTATAGGTCCCCAAATAGTTGGTATATGTAAATATAAAATATTTTACGTCATGGGTTTGAACCCACAATCTACGGGTTATATATCGATGACTTTACCATTATCCCACCATTAACATTGTGAATATATTTGGATATATATAAATATAATTTATATATTTATTTATATGATTTTATTCAATAAAATAATTCATAAATTTTAATGGTACCTATACCAATGATTCTCAAAGCCGTTGGGATAGGTGCCCACCCTTTCTCAACGGTTTTTCCAAATAGTTGGGAAAAGTGGTATCAAACATGGCATTTCCCAACAGTTTGGAAAAACCATTTGGAATTCCATACCAATTTTCAATAGTTTTTCCAAACCATTGCGAAAAGTGGTTTCAATGTGGGATTTTCAAAATGGTTTAGAAATCTCATTGGGAAAGGTTGTCTTAATGTGGGAGTTTCCCTATGGTTTTATAAGGACCTGACCTTAAAACATTACATAATCTTGAAATAAATGAATAATTCACATTGGGGATCTTTTCAAGTTTAGAGTTTTAGAGAAATTGGACATAACTATTACATCACAAAAGATACAAAGTAGACACTTCTACTCAGGTTCCTTTTTTTCATAAAATAAAAACACTTAAAAAGAAACCTATCTAGTTCAATGTTTTAGATATCATGTATTTCCTTGATCCCATCCTTGACCCTATTCATCTTTAATTCATATGGAAAACATTTCAAAAACATGGGATGAGCATTAAAAGCTCAGTAAGGGATATAAAAATATTGAATGAAAACATTAGTCCATGTATACATCAAAATAAATGAAATCATACATTACTCATAAAGCATAAGCACATTAACATACCACATGAAATCATAAGATTTATGAATAACTCTTAGAAATAATAATACATATAGGTAATTTGTGGCATTTATAACATTCTTATGTAGGGAGTAACCCTCAAGGTTATGTTTGGAATACCCATTACAGTATATTCCATAAATCTCATTCGGGATTCCATAGAGTTTATCTCCTTCACATTAACCAATACATTGGAGAGCTATCTTGGGCTCACCCACACTTAGTTTATTACGGAACCAACCAATTTCATAAGCATTTCCCTAGAACCCTAACATAACCATAACACAAATCTTAAGCATAAAGGAAAGATAACATTCCTACATTGCAATAACAATATAAAATTTTAAGATATTGAAATAACAAATCCACTAAAAAAACCATTTTCAATACCAAAATATGTAAAAAATATTATATGGTATTTATTTTTCTTTTGAAAAAATTAGAGCCTTTTAATGAATCCATAGATCAAATAATACTCGCGGTGGTGGAAAAGGCCATTGTCACGGCTTATGTTAAAAACGAATCATTAAATTTTAGTCATTTAGTAAAACTATTCATAGAGAAATGATTCCCTTTGAATAAAATAAAAAGTCATAAGGGTTTTATACACCGTATAAAATAATGTCGTTTAAAAATTAATAGATGCCGCAATGAAAGGAGATTTAGATAAAGACCCATACAAATTCTGTATCTTTAGATTAAGGATAAATCAGATACATAATTATGTGTGAAAAATATAAATACACCCAATATAAGTGGATATTAAGTATAATACAATCATCTTTCATCCACACATATTCATAGCATTCCATAATCAAGAAGTAGAGGTTTAACCCAAATAATTGAAATTGTGTTAAGTAGTTCTCTTAAAGAAATTTGACAGCCTAACATCATCACATTAAAATTCTTAAAATGAGATACTGAGATATAAAAAAACGTATCTCATCACTTGGTCATAACATTTAGATCAATTTGGATATATAATAATATATCGCAACATAAGAAAATGTAATTTAAAAGTCCTAACAAAACAAGTCTTTTAAAAAGAGGACGGTGAATGGTTCCCTTACAGATTTGGGTAACTTTCAAAATGTACAACCCATGAAATAAGAGTCATTAAATGAAGATGTAAATACCCAAAAATTAAATTAAATTACTCAAAGAATAAAATAATGGGCAGTACATACACCACACAAAAGTAAATAGTGGAAAATGTAGCTTGAGACTCATGGGAATAAAAAGTGAGATAAGAACCCCTTACCTCATTGTTATCAATAATGTCGTATGACTAAATGAAAATAATAAACTAATGAATAACTTAATACAATGAATATAAATAGAATCATGATAATATATATCAAATGGTAGTACACACGACATGCAATAAATAATTGGCGAACAATGGAAATCTCATGGAATTAAAAGTGAGATAAGAAAGTCCATGAAAATTCGGCAGCCTAACGATGCCAAATAAAACATCCAAAAATGGATTGATGAGATCAAATATAGTCTCTCATCATATGAACATAAAAATTATAGTAAGAGTAATATAAAATAACATCCCCCAACATAATAACTATGAGGTTAAAAGAAGTGACATAAAATAGATTACTTAAAAAGAAAGAGAGAGGTATGATACCTTACCTCATGTCTGACTTGTCTTGATTGTTTCTTTATATTAATTAATAATAAACATAGTTAATTTTTAATTTATTATGGAAATAATTTAAATTTTATTATTCAATTCATATGACCTACTATCATGTTATAATAATTAGTTAATTATGTGAGTTCATATCATATGTTTTGTCGATGTTCAGTAAGTGAGTCAAAAATGAACTTATTGAAAAGAATTGTCCATCTAGTTATAAGTAAATCATATCTAGAATAGTATTAATTATTTAAATATCATATATATACAGCATATATTCTTTTTATACTATTCCATAACATTTTGTGATAAAAAAATGAAATGCACCGTTCATGGAGACGGTAGGTCGTACGTACGCATGAACACTACATTCATTTCATTGTCATTTTAATGGAATTGAAAATAATATATATATATATATTATAATTAAAGTATAAAATATATTTTAAATAGGTCACATAAGATCATTAATTTCATTCTTTATACATTCCATGTATTGCATGAACGAGTCACATCACTTGAGGGGGTGGTGGTCTACACATCCTGAAATGAAATTATCGCATTTGCACAACATGGAAAGAATAAAGGTATGTTTTAAATATAATATAAAGAATCATATAAAGGAAATAAATATAATATATATCATATATAAATATAGTTCCATAATAATGTCCACCATGATATGTGGTATGATAAGATTGAACAATCCCCATTTCATGAGGCAGTAATTCATCATCCATGAAAATAGTATGTTCTTTAACCATTATATGAAGGTGTGTGTAAGTGTATCTCGAATAATTATCATAAAAAAATACATGTATATTTAAGATACATTTTTGGTTACAATATAAATCAATAAAAAGAGTTTATCTGGTTGGAGAAGCAAAATAAAACCAAAGAACATAAGAGAGGACCTTGCCTTTAAATCTGGAAACTCTTTTTGATTTGAGCCAAAGGCTTCATTGGAAATACTTCTGCCCAATGTGAGGCTTCTTGAACTAATAGAGGGATGTGGAGAGATAATGTGAGTAGTGTTTGGACATTCCAATTGCTTGAGCGGTGTGGGTAAGTGGTTAGAGGTGGGGACCTTTTATAAGAGGGAGGAGGGTCACTTTTGGAAAGTCTTGAAAATGATACATTATTATAAAATGGGTTTCGGATTTTAAAGGTCCCGCAATTATATATTTCAAGTATATGGTTATAAGGGTTCGAAATCCACCAATCCAATAGGTTTTTTACAAGTGTATATCTTATAGGGTACCTTATATTTTCATTATATTTAAATCGTTCATTAATGAGGTAATCACTGCATCATCATGGTGTCATAAATATATTTCTTTATTTAATGCCTAAAAATTATAAAGAAATACCATGATGTAGGAAATATTTTTATCTTTATAATTAATATTTACATTCAAAATGATAACTTGTATAACCCCATGTAAAAATTGTTTTATTAAAACAATACATGTTTGTGACATTGTTATTTTAACTTTAATTAAAAGGTATTAATATCATTGTCTTACGCAAGTGGCTCCATGGTGTTCCAAAAATTGACCCATGAATGTTTTTGGTCGACAATGACTCATCCAATAAGAGTAGAACAAGTGTAAAGGTAATTTAATAATATTATAACATTAATTTTACCTATAATTACACTAATTACCTTTAATCGCAGTTAATAAAACTCAAAAGTTACTATTCACCAAAAATTATTTTCATCCCATTGAAACACATTTTTCTTACTAATAGCAACCATGTATGTTGTATATTTGAAATTATATTCACATAAGCGGTAAATTAATTTAAATGAAAAACTTGTTTTTTATCTACAACTTAGTGGTTTCACTATTCATCAAAAATTGATGTTTTTCAGAAGAATAACAAAAATTATCCCTAAGATATATTTGATATTCCGAATAAAAAATGTTGTGTATTTCAAAAAAATCAATACATATAAGTTGAATTAATTAATTTTATAATTAATTCCTCTGTTCAAAACAAGTAGCGTGTTTTTCAGAAACCATATCTATCAAAACTTTGACAGTTGTTTATGTCTAATTTCAAAGTGAAATTACTTCCAATGACCAACATTGTATTAAATGGTAAAAATATATTTTAGATAGACATTAAACATAAATAAAAATATAATCTAACCATATAAATAAGTTATATTAAAAGGAGTTTTTTAATTAAAATACATCATTTTCACTATTAATTAAAAATGAACTTTATCGGAAAAATAACACAAATTTAGTTTTGATGTCTTTATTCTAAATAAGGATTCTATTTTGTCAGATATAACATATAAAATTGTTAAAAAGTAGAATTAAAAAGGGTTCGACTTCAAAAGGCAGTTAATCAACCTTTAATGATTATTAGCATATTTATGCTTAAAATTATATTCATTCATATTTTAAGCCTCTAACATTTATTGGATAACTGTTAAATTATTTACAAAACATATATAATCATTTTGTAGTTAGTTATGTTCATTCTTTTCATTACAATGACTAGGTGTTAACTTCCATTTAAAATTATAATATTTTATTATTATTGTGCAACGTAATATTTTCAAAGAAACTCGTTGTTGCGTGTTGGGTATGCCATAGAATATATAATTACATTTAAAGTAATATTAAGATTTTATTCAAAAACATTGATAAATATAAAAATTTCATATTCATTATTTAACTGAGATGTTACATCCTTCCCCCTTATGGTAATTGTGTCCTCACAATTTTAAAATTGGGGTCAGAAACTTCATTGAAATCCCCACATTGGAAAAGGATTCAATAAAACTTTCACATTAAAAGAATGAAAGAAAAGTACAAAGGTCACCCTAGTTAACCCATACTAGGATTACATGTAGGAAAACATGGACATGGAAGTGAAAACAAAGGTTCAAGTTCTGATGGAGAGTGATAGAAAACATGTTTAGGAGAAAGTTTACCACCAGAAAATCACAAACGACTGATGGGTTAAACCGTATTCTATTCCCTAGTAGGAAACATTAACAGAAACCATTTTTGTTTTATGTTACTTTTCATTGAGGAATTTTTTTATGAGATTAACTAAATCATATTGAATCATACTTACTTTTCATGTAGACTTTCATCTCTTAATAGATTTCTTACACAAACTCATATTTTCTCCAAAAGGTGAGTATTTAGGATGACTTGTTAACATTAAGAGTTCTATAATCAACTGCTAGAGAATATCATAATCCACAAAAGAGAACTATATTTTTCCCATATCTTTAGAATAAAACAAAAATGGTTATTATAAGATTAGATAATCCCCAAAAAGGAAAATCTTGTACAAATTGAAAAACTACTCATAATATCCAAAATCTGTCCACCAAAATCCAAAATTCATCAAAGACCATTCAAGAAACAGATATCCATTAAATTCAATAATGTATTCTAAACTAATATTGAAACCCAAATCTCTAAATTATTTAATCACATATTCTTCAATGGTAAATATTAACATTTATCTCCAAATAGCATCAATTACTCTTAATGTCTCATACTGAAAGGTAGTTAACCTAATAACATATCCTCCATTATTGGTTAATAATTTCCATAGATAACCCAAAATCAACTTATTATAGATTCATAAGATCATAAAACTAAAAATAATTAGTCATACTAACCAGGGACTTCACATAGTTCTATTGTATGCGATAAATCCAAGTCGTATTTTGATTGTGGGTTTGATTCCCGCAGCTTCGTCCGACATGATGGGTTGTCACCCAGTCTTCATGTTTTTTTTTAAAAAACTATATAATTCATAAATCATTCCCCATAAAGAGATAAAATCTTCCAAAATAACCATATAATAATTTAACCTCATGTATATCTCATGCCTTTCATTTTCCATCATAACAAATAGTAACCCATAATTACCTCAAAAGTAAGGATCATATAAACCCTAATGGTTACCTTTATATTTATTACCTGAACTTACACATCGAGTTGGTTATCTCATACATGATGCATTAGAGAACTCACCAATGTTCATGTGGTTAATCATGACACCTGATAGTCAGTTGAGAATAACCACAAGAGTTCTCATTGCAGCTCCCATATAATTCAGTTGTTCTTTCAGAAAACTGACACAGTTTTCGTCACATCCACTATTACTTTAGTACCTACTAGATCCATCCATTTACTAAAACAAAAAAGGTTATTGTGAGTATATCATTGGAATCATCATATAATATCTTATGAGGATGGTAAATACTATGATATAATTATTCATGTTATCTTAAATTTATTCACTTTATCTAAAACTATAACTCATTGTGATATCCTAACCATTATGGTAATGTCACTTATGCCTAAAGAATACCCTAACCTCTAAATTTTTTTAATTCGACCATTGATACCAACTATAAGTACCCGACCTTTAAACATTACATAATCTTGAATTAAATGAATAATTCATATTGATGATCTTTTCATGTTTAGAGTTTTAGAAAATTAGGACATAACTATTACATCTCAAAAGATACAATGTAGACCCTTCTACACAGTTTCCATTTATTTTAAAAAATAAAAACTCTTAAAAAACATGTCTAGTTCTATGTTTTAGACATCATTTCTTTCCTTTATCCCATCCATGGCCCTATTCATATTTAAGTCCTATGGAAAACATTTCAAAAACATGGGATGACAAAAAAAGCTTAGTAAGGTATATAAAAATATGGAATGAAAACATTAGTCAATGTATACATAAGAATCAATGAAATCACACTTAACTGATAAAACATAACCACTTTAACATACCTCATTAAATCTTAAGATTTATTAATAACTCATTGAAATAATAATACATAAAGGTAACTTGAGTCATTCATAATATTCTTACATAGGGTGTAACCCTCATAATTACGTTTGGAATAACCATCACAGTATATTCACTAATTCTCTTCGGAGAAACCTTATAATTTAACTCCTTCATGTTACCCAATGCATTGGAGAGCTATCTCAAGCTCACCACCCTTATTTTATCATGGAACCACCCGATTTCATAAACATTTCCCAAGAACCACAACATAACAATAACACATATCTTAGTCATAAAGGGAGGATGACATTCCCACATTGTAAGAACAATTTAACATTTTAAGATATTGAAATAATAAATCAATTCTAAAATCTATTTTCATTACCATAATCTATAAAATGAGTATATGGTATTTTTTTTTAAACATTACAGAATGTTATGGAATCCATAGATCAAATAATACTTGCGGTGGCAGAAAATGTCGTTTTCACCGCTTACGTTAAAAAAGTAACATTCTTTTTGGTCGTTTAGTAAAATGATTCATAGAGAAAATATTCCAATTAAACGAAATGAATAGTCAAAAGGGTTTTATACATCATATAACATAAATTTTTGTAGATATCAATAGATACCTCAACGAAAGGAGAATGAGAGGAAGTCCCGTATTAAGCTTGTATCCTTAGATTAAGGATAAATCAAGTACATAATTATGTGTGAAAAATATAAATACACCCTATATAAGTTTATATTACGTTTAAAATAATAAGATTTCATCCACACATATTCATAGTCTGACATTGTCAAGATTTAGAGGTTTAACCCAATGAATTGAAATTGGGTTAAGAAGTTCTCTTACAGAAATTTGACAGCCTAACATCGTCACTTTAGAATTCAGAAAATGAGATTATGAGAGAAAAAAAATGTATCTCATCACATAGACATAAAATTTATAGTAATATAGATATATAAGAAAATATCCCAACATTATAATATGTAAATTAAAAGACCTGACAAAAAAAGTCTTTTAAAAAGAGGAGGGTGAAAGGTTCCCTTACCGATTTGGGTAACTTTCGAAACGTACACCCCACGAAAGAAGGGTCATAAAATTAATATGTAAATACCCATAAATTAAATTATATTAAACAAATAATACAATCATAGTAATTAAATACACCACACAAAAGGAAATAGTGGAAAATGTATCATGAATCTCACCGGAATAAAAAGTGAGATAAAAACCCCTTACCTCATTGTAATCAATCAAGTTGTATGACCCAGAGAAAATAAGAACCAAATGAATAAAATAATATCCTCAATATAAATTGAATAATTATAATATATATCAAATCTTAGTACATAATACACTAAATGAAATAAATAATTGGAGAATAATGGAAATTTCACAAAATTAAATGTGAGATAAGAAATCCCTTACGAAAATTATCCAGCCTAACAGCGCCACATAAAACATCCAAAAATATATTGATGAGATAAAATTGGGTATCTCATAATATTAACATAAAAACTAAAGTTATAGTAATATAAAAGAACATACCCGCAACATAATAAAGATAAGCTTAAAAGAAGTGACATAAAAGAGAGTACAAAAAAAAGAGAGAGGTAGGATCCCTTACCCCAAGTCCGACTTGTCTTGTTTGTTTCTTTATATTATTGAATAATATAAGTAGGTAAATTTATAATTTCTTAATGAAATAATTTATAGATTATTATTAAATTAATATCACCTATTTTCATGTTATAATATTTAATTAATTCTGTGTCTTCATATCATACGTTTTGTCGATGTTCGGTACATGGGTCAAAAATGAACTTGTTGAAAAGAATTTTCCATGTAGTTGAAAGTACATCATCTCCAGAATAGTATTAATGATTTAAATATCATATATATACCGTATATATTCGTTTTATAGTATTACATAAGATTTGGATATAAAATATTAAATGCACCGCTCATGGAGACGGTAGGTCGTACGTACACATGAACACTACCATTATTTCTTTGACAAATTAATGGAATTAAAACTAAATGAGAGATATATATATATATTATCATTAAATTAAAATATATATGTTATATTTTTCACATATGTTCATTAATTTCATTATTTATACATTCCATGTGTTTCATGAATGAGTCGCATCACATGTTGGGGTGGTAGTCCACACTTCCTCAAATGAAAGTATCGCATTTGCACAACATGAAAAGAATAAACTAATGTTTAAATATAAAATAAAGAGGCATAGAGAGGATATAAATATAATATATATCAAATATAAATATAGTTACATCATAATGTCCACCATGAGAGGTGGTAGGAAAATATTGAACAATCATCATTTCGTGAGGCAGTAATTCACCAACCACGGAAATAATATGTTCTTTAACCATTAGATAGTGGTGTGTGTATTTGTAGAAAGAATAATTCTCATAAAAACATCCTAGTATATATAATATACTTTTTTGTTAAAATAGAAATTAATAAAAGGATTTTAGAGGGTTTTAGAAGCAATATAAAACAAAAGAACATAAGAAAAGGCATTACACTTAAATCGGGTAACTCTTTTTTATTTGGGCCAGAGGCATCCTTGGAAAGACTTCTGCCCAAAGCGATGAATCAAGGAGTAATAGAGGGATTTGTATAGATAATTTTGGTAGGATATGGACGAGCCAAGAGCTTTAGAGTTTTTGGTAATGGGGTAGAGGTGGGGGCTTTTTATAAGAGGGAGGAGGGTCACTTTTGGAATGTCTTCAAATGTTTCATTATTATAAAATGGTTTTCAAATATTAAAGGTCCCAAAATTATATATTTATAGAATAAAGGGATAAGGGTTCAAAATCCAACAATCCAATAAGTTTTCTAAAAATTTATGTCTTACATTTTAACTTATCTTTTCATATTATTTAAATCGTTCATTAATGACGTAATCACTGCATCATCATGTTGTCATAAATAAATTTATTTTTTTAATGACTAAAATTTATAAAAAAATACCATGATGTAGGAGATTTTTTTATTTTATAATGAATATTTATAGTAAAAATGATATCTTTTATACCTCCATTTAAAAATTGTTTTAGTAAAAAAATACATGTTTGTTACATTTTTATTTTAACTTTAAATAAAAGGTATTAATATAACAATCATACACAAGTGGCTCCATGGTGTCCCAAAAATTGACCCATGGATTTTTTTGGTCAGCCATGACTCATCCAATAAGGGTAGGACATGTGTAAAAGAAATTTCATTTTATTATAATATTATTTTTATGTTTAATTACATTAATTACCTTTAATCACTGTTAATAAAACTCAAAGCTTACTATTCACCAAAAATTATTTTCATCCCATTGAACCACATTTTACTACTAATGAAAAACATGTATGTAGGATTTTTAAAATTCAATTCACATATGTGGTAAAATTTATTTAAATGAAAAATCAGTTTTTTTACTTCCACTTAGTGGTTTCACTCTTCAACAAAAATAGATGTTTTTCAGAAGAATACCGAAAATTCAGTCGTAGATATATTTGATATTCCAGATTCAAAAATGATGTATATTTTACAAAATTCCAAACAGATAAGTTTCATTTATTAATTTTATAATTAATTCCTATTGTCAAAACAAATATTGCGTTTTTATGAAATAATATCTATCAAAATATTGACACTTAATTATGTCCAATTTCAAAGTGAAATTACTTCCAATGACCAACATTGGATTAAATGGTAAAAATATATTGTCACAACACTTTAATCTCAATTAAAAAATAACATAACCATATAAATAAATTAGATTAAAAAGACGTTTTGAAATAAAATACATCATTTTCACTATTCATTAAAAAATGAATTGTCTCGGAAAAATAACTAAAATTTACACAAAGTAAAATTTGATGAATTGATTATAAATAAGAATTTTATTTTGAAAAATATAACATATAAAATTTTAAAAAAGTAGATTCAAAAAGGGTTCGCCATCAAAAGGCGGTTAATCTACCTTTTAAAGAATGTTAGCATATTTATGTTTAAAATTTGATTTATTCGCATTTTAAGCCTCGATCATTTATTGGGTAATTGTTAAAATATTTAAGAAACATATATAATCATTTTGTAGTTAGTTTTATACATTCCAACCATTACAACAGCTAGACATTAACTACCAAGTAAAATAATATTATTTTATTTTTAGTGTGCAATGTAAGATTTCAAAGAAACTCATTTTTGAGTATTGGGTACGCCGTCGATCATAGAATTACCTTTAATGTAATATTAACATTTTATTCACAAATATTTATAAATATAAAAATTTAAAATTCTATATTTACCTAGGAAGTTATAGGTTTGGTGAAACAGTTGGTAAAGGGTATGGATTTCCAAATAGGTTAGCCAAACCATTGGGAAAGTGTCATCCAAGTCGACTTTTTCCAACAGTTTGGAAAAATCATGGAGAAATACATACCCTTTCCAGACAGTTTCTCCAATATATTAGGTAAAACGGTTTAAATGATGGATTTTCTCAACATTTTGGCAAAATTGTATTGAAATCCATACCCTTTCGCAACGGTTTTTCCAAACCATTGGGAAATGTGGTCTCAATGTTGGCTTTTCCCAATGGTTTGAAAAAACCATTGCGAAAGCCTTACTCTTTCCTAATGGTTTTTCCAAACTGTTGGGAATAGTGGAGTCTCAATGTGGTCATTTCCAAACAGTTTGGAAAACCTGTTGTGAAAGGGTACCTATAATAATAGATATTACAAATCGTTGGTATAATTTTGTTGGTATAGGTAGGATTTATATTAGTTAGAGTAGTAATAATTTTTGATTATTCCCTATCATAGAACCCAAAAAATATTAATCTAACCCTAAAATATGGTAAAAATATAATCATGGTCCAAGAATTTTAATTATCAAACCATTCTCCCATTTACTGTTTTTACTATTTTACATTTTAATCAATTTTAATTTATATTAATTTCTAACATTCATAATGGAATATAAGAAAATGATAATAAATATAGAAATTATAAGAGAATATAAAAAATAAACTCCAATGGATCATACACACACCCATTTAATAGGAGAAAATATGTCCTAGAAATATCTATAACATTGTCTTATAAATTTGGAAATGATAAATGTATGGTCATTTATTCGATTATATTCAAAAGTTTCCTCCCATGAAACCCTCATATAGATTCGAATGGATCAATCTAAATTATCTTTTAATGAAACAAAAACGAAATAATCTAACCCATCACATGGTAAGAATAAAAATTCAAATTTCTATAATTAAATTCCAATAAATTTAATATATATCATATATACATAAATAATCATCAAATAATTGTAGTAAACTGGCCCCCATATCCCTCTTCGCATCATATATTCCTATGAGGGAATGTAATATCTCTAGGTGATATAGAATCTTTTGAGTAAGTATATTTGTTAAATATGAAACATGTTAGAGGAATAATTATTCAAGTAATGAAATTATGAGAGGGTGGTAATGTTCAGATAATATGAAACAGATGTCTAATCTCACAAAATACAATTGAATAGTTTTTCTCCTTGTGAATGGAGAGTAATAAACTCACTCATCCTTCAAATTAGTAAATATATATTGATGTAGTCATTATCATCAATACTTGGGTTATATATGATCACTTACACAACTATTTCATTCCATTCACAAAAAATATTATAAATTCATTTTAATTCATTTATCATAATAAATTCATTTTACCCTTCATGGAATCAACAACATTCAAAACATGGATTCTATATCCCTTGAATTAGGATAATATTGTAAAAACAAATACATATCTCAATTCAAACTATATATTGTTATCTCATATTTTTCAAATAATAACTTCATCATTTCATAATATCATAACATTCTAATATCTAATAATAATTAATGCAATCAACTCCTTAAAATATGATATCTGATTACATACTCTTAATGAAACATCAAGTTAACCTCATTAGAATACAATATATAGTCATCATCCAAGATCATTATTTTTGATAAATCCTATAGAATAAAATATATTGAAAAATATATAAGACCTAACTCCTCCCAATCTATATGGAATACCATATCTTTTTAACAATTTTGAGTACAATAACCCATTAACTCATTTTGGAATATGTTATATTCTATGAAATGTTTTATTAATTTCAGCCACAAATATATAAAGATTATCAAATAATAATATGTAAATTGTAAAAAATATATCTATAAAAAAACATCGACAATCCCCAATTATTCACTAACCCCTTTATATTAACTAGATAGATTCATTAATCTATAAACCACAATGCACAAAATCATAATAAATCAACATGAAATAAACTGAATTCTTTAAGAATGACATTCTATTTAAAAGTAACATTCCATTGAAATTTTTTAATGTTATCATACTATAATAATCATTCCAAAATACTAAGTGAAAAATATAAATGATATGTCATCACTTCAGCAAATTACACCAGGATAATAAGTGATAATTAAGGGTTTGTAAATTTAACATAATAATATATAATAAATTCCAATTATTATCAATCCAAGAATAATTTGGATCACTCATATGAAGATATATATCAATGGGTGGCTTGTATCCATGTAAATTTCTCTTAATGTACTAAATTTTTTGACCAAATGTTAGGGAAAAATATCACAACATTATATGGTAATTTTTGTCAATTTATATTATTTTTAATCTAAATTATCAAAACCTATTACATATATGCATGGAAATATTTGGTTTTCACTAATCAATTCCAATTATAAAATTTATAATCTATTTTGAATCCCCAATAGAATATCCATAACCAATATCCATATTAAATTAAAAAAATATATTAAAGTTAAAATGATATATTAAATTTAACCGTGATATCTTTTACAGATTTAAAAAAGGAGTACATGAACCAATTACAAATAAGCATCATTAACTCGATCAACTGAATCATTAATGAATCAATATAAAAACCATGACATATTATTAATAAATAAAATTATGTGGTCATTATTGAGAATTACTATAGGTATACAAAATCGCTCCTTAAACACTACCAATATATTCCCATCAAAATCTTGATGGTTTTAGGATAACTGTTAAATATTTTCTTAGTCTAGTCCAAAACCATTTTAATCTAACCCCATATTCTAAAAATTTCAAGCACTTATCCCTTACCATTTTTCCATGGAACTAGCAGGACATGTTTATTATCCAACATGGTGTTGTTTTCATGTAAAATTGAATTTCTATCTAAAATCAACATGATTTCATTCCATTTACCCTCTAACTTGCATAAACATCAAAATGTTATAATCATTATGAATTTATGATCTCTATGGATACAACATAATGTTTTTATAATTATAAGGATTATTTTTCCAATCCATCCATATAAACCATGTTAATACAATTTCTAAATCATGGGGATATATATGATTATGACGTATGGTTTAAAAACCATAAATTATAACGTGGAAACCCCCAAACCTTCTACATAATGAAATTCAACTATTTATTTTTTAACACTTATTTATATTTCGGAAACATAATTACATGATAAAAGTTGACATTTCGAAAATATAATATTAATTAAATTAACAATTTACCTCTATTTAGACAAATAAATAACCTTAATTTCATTAAATGTACCTCACTCACATAGGTACCATTACATTAAAAAATAATCCGTCCCATTGGATCCATATTACATGGTCCTATTAGTTATCCCCAACAAATATCACCCCAATACAACAACATGAATAGAGGTATGATTAATGATATAGGTAATCATTATAAATAAAATATTACAACCATATCATTCCTATTACAATGAAAAATGTTAAAAACCAATTAATTATTTATTTTTTAAACCCTATAAGGATGCTTTTTTATATATTCATATTTATAAACTCATCTAAATCTATAAAAATATTTATTTTTAGACACCATCATAATAATTTTCCATCAAAAAATTCTTATTCCATAATTGAAATCCCTGAACTCCCTTAACAAATTATAAATCCTAAAGAAATGATTATATGAGTATTGATGTTTATATATTAAAATTTTACTATATTAATGGATTAAAAAAAATTATTATTACGCAAGAAAGATCTATAAATATCAAATAAATATACAAATAAAATCCATGATTAATGCTCCTTACTTATATAAGGGATGAAATTATACATGAATATGATTCTAGAGAATTTTTAATAAGTCCCAATATAATTCTATTTCACTTTTAGATGTCCACGTATGATTTTTAATATAAACCTAAAATATCATACACATTTGTTTCCAATATATCACCGTAAAAAATTTAAAACCTAACATATGAAAATATATTCATAAGGGAATGAAAATATCTATATCTTAACCCAATGATAATATATATGCCACAAAACCATGAAATGGGTCAACCACAAATTCCATATACCTCCCTATTAGCCACACTTATATTGTCCAATCATAGAATGCCACACAAAATCCTATATATAGATTAGATACATGAAAAAAATATAGATTAAATTTATCATACATTAAATTATCTTTGTGAATAAAACCTTGTTTTCCTGTCAAATATTGTTAATTTTTGCCTACATACCAATAATACATAAATTATTTAAATAATAAATAGTATAATCCAAAACAATTAATACAACTATACTGACTAAATCATTCTATGTAATCCACCATAAAAACTCACTATCCAACAAAAATATGTCATATAACACTTATATATTTATATTAAACAAAACTAAAGACAAGGAACTTCATACCACAGATGAAATTTCCTACTCATTTAAAATTATCCGTATATGTTAGATAAACAAAATCTATATACATAAAATATAATAGCGACGACATATTTAATATAAAAATCATGCATCCAAAATTTTCTATCAATGGTACAATTACCGAAATCTATCTACTAGTATATAATAATTGTGTGAGGTCAATCACCTATGGAAGACTAAGTGTTTATTTTCTCCATAAATGATCTACCAATTAAGTTTAAAAATTTTCCCATGTTTACGGAAAATAATATAATTTAAATTAACCCATATTTAATCACCATATATTAATTATATAAAAAAATGGTTTGAAGTCAGAAAAAATTGTTTTGGGTCTATTATTGTTATTTTTAATTTGAAAATATGATGAAAATGTGAGTTTATTAATTTTTTATATACTAGTATCATTCCACTATCCCAAATCTAATATATTTTAATGTTTACATCCAATACAAATATAAACCATATTTTTTCTTTATAAATTATTTTATACATGTTTTAATGCATATTAATAATGGAATGGTCATTTACTGTACACAATTTATAATGTGTCTAATGAAATTATATTATTTGATATAATATTTATAAAAAACCTTGTGAAACAGTCAATGAAAAGTATGAATACTATGAAAATACAAAAAAAATATATTCATTTATATTATAATTTATTGATTATAATAAATTATACCAACTATTATTTAAAAGATAATAAATGAGGTTGATTTGGATAATAAAAATAAACAAATCTCATTAATTAGAATAAAATTACATAAAATCATTAATAAAATAGATAAGTCTAAGTGAGAAAGAACTAATAACAAATAGAAATATCTATGTGACTAAAATATATTAATGTTTTTACTATTGAAGTGATGATTCATAAATGAAATCAATTTTTTGCATAAATATCATTTTGTTTTCATGATCACTTTATTAAATATTTTCATGAGTTTTTTTAGGTGAAATTTTGTATTTCATAGTGGTTTTTTGTACTGTGATCTATTAGCACCCAATTTGGATAAACCATGGAGCCATATATGAAAACTATACAAGATGTGGAAATGGTGATCACATGGTATGTTATTAGATTATTGATAAATTTATCCAATCATTGGCAATACTCTAGTGGACCTGAAGGGGAACCCTAGTTGGCTCATTGTTTTCCAAATCAAACATCCAAAACATATAGAATTAATTATTGAATCAAAATTTTATTTTTAAAACAGAAAAAACATTGATTTAGAATCATTATTCCAAAATTGAATAAGTCTGTCAACCTCCGATACTCCTCTTATAGATTTCCATGCCTCCCAAGGATTGATTTTGAAGGGTACTAGGGAGTCAGATAAATAATTTTACTAGTATGTAATTATTCATTATCATTCGTCTTCTTCCATCGAAGTCTCTCCACATCATGTAGTGAAAAATCATAGATTATAGTTGTATTAAAATGATCTATTGTTAATTTTATGATTTTATGATGTTTCAAATATATCATTTATTTAAGGATGTGGAATTCGAGGGATCTAGTATATTCATTCATTTAATCATTGTTCTATTTGTGGTATGTGGTCCCTCTCTCTTTTGAATTCAACTTGAAATCATTGAATTATTAATTTATTATCTATTTTGAATTAACATATCCCTTAAATTATTTATTGTGTAGGTCCCAGTGCATTATTATTAAAAAATGGTTTTAGGTTGGTTATTTCATCTATGAACATCATTATATGAACTATCATTCAGAGTCATTTCTAAATATGATTTATAAAATGTTAATCCAATGATATATATAAGTTATTGAAATTAATATATGTTAGTTTTTGATTTAAAATTTTCATGATTTATGTTTTAAAAATAATTGTTGACGTCAAGGTAATCATTGACTGTTTTTGAGAAATGGATTTTGGGGAATAATATTTGTGTAAAAATGGATTTTGGTTTTATTATTAAAATGTGACATACATATTTGGAACTATTTGAATGATTATATTCATGGGATAATGGGATTTTTCATAGTGGAGTTATGTTGGGACATCCTTCCAAGTCTTTTATGGAGGTTTTCACATTATGGTGGTCCCCAACATTCAAGGTCATTATGTTAAAGGTTGAATTATATGATATCATAGATTAGTGCACATAATAGGGTCATTGTCTCATCTTGGGTCATTATACCACGGTAATTTTTTTAATCTAGTCATTATTGCTTCCATTTAGTGAGTATCATATCTATAATATACCTATATTATCCTCATGGTTCTTTCGTTGTTATTTTATATGATTAAACATCATGATACAGGATTTAAAAATTAGATATAAAATATTTTAAAGTGATTTTCAAAAAATAGATAATATTTATCATAATAGTTCAAATGATTAAATATCCATGTTTTACGTTAATTTCTTAAATGTGTGTCTCATTCCTCGTCATCGTTTAAAAGGATAATATTTGGTTTATTTAGCAAAAGTTTCTTATAGAACAATTCGTGGGATCCATTGGGGATTTTATTTACCACTATTTTTACATACCGTTGGATGTGCGTGGTACTTATATTATTAAATTTTGTGAAGGGATATTTTTATTGGTGTGGTGATGGTTTTTTATGACATTTGGGTTTTGGACTCGAGTGATGAGAAGGTGGGATGTTTCACACTTGGAGCATGAAGGTTGTGTAACACCATGAGATTTTATAAAAATAAGTAAATTAAATTAAAAAAATTATATAATATATTCAGCAACACACATGATTTATATTAACTTATATGAAAAAATAATTTCATCATTCATTACATGTAATATTATGTTTAGCATTCATTACAAGCAACACTGAGCTTAGCTTGCACTGTAGAAAACACTGAGTTTGAAGTAAATTTTCCTCCTTATCAAAATATGATCATTTATCATCATAGTTATCATGTTACTATAAGAATATATGTTATTAATTGGATTAACTAAATTATAAAAACATTTTTTTACACATTTATATGAAATTATTTACATGGTGACCATTTTTTTAAAATAAAAAATAATGAAATTGTTTTATTCAGAGAAAATAGTTTTATGTAAACAAACATGTATCACATAAATAAATAAATAAAAATTGATGCAATAATTTTATTAAATGAATATAGAATAAGTATTAAAAATATATTTAGCAATTATAATATTTTTTATACATATTATAGATAATGATATAAATAAATTCATGGATAAAAAAATTATTTTTCTAAATAACATTTTATCATAATTTTTTAATTCGATTATTTGAAAACTGAATTATTAAAATTATATATTTTTTATTTTATAAAAATTATATTTTTTAAATTATAGTATAATAATTATCATATGGTTATTTTTTGTGATTTTTCAGAAACACTTTATTTTTTTATGAATGGAGAAAAATAATGAATTTGAATTTATTTCCGCCTTTTGATTTATTAAACTTATAAAGGAAAACTAAAATTTAATTTTTTAAAGAAATTTTAGTTCAACTATATATCTTTTAATCCAAATTAGTACATTTTAATTAATTTAATATTTATTTTTGAAGTAATAATGTTACAAATATTGAAAATATTCTTCTTAAAATCCCACTTTCTCATCACGTCTACATGATTAATTTAAATTCAACATTTCCAAAAAAATTTAATTCAATTTGAAAAAATGAATTCTACATTTGGAATATTCGTAATTTAAATTATCTAATTTTTTTGACTAATTTTTTTTATCAAAATTAATAGTGACTGTACTAAAGAATAATTACCACTATTAAGATAAAAATGTATTTATCGAGGGTTAAATGAAAATGATAAGTGAATAAATGATCTATAAAATGTATAAAAACTATTTTTTATAGACATAAATAAACTAATAAAACTTTAAGGATATATAATGGTCAATTATGGATGATTTTGATATAAGTAAAATGTGGGAGCACACAATTATTTCAAAACAAATATCATGTCTGTCATCTCCCCCTTATAGAGGTAGACCCCCTCTACTTTTTTCATCACACCCTAAAAATATATTGGTTCATCCACGAAAAAACCCCATAACTTTATAAAATATATATCATAATTAAAGAATTATTATTTTGGATAGAAATATATTATATAAAGGATTTTTGGTAAACATAATAATGATACTTGAGGAGGAGGAATGCAGAGATCATAAGATTGACGTACATAGACATTACATTACTTTTGCGGAATACTTAATACATAACAAAAACAGACACACAAGGACCATAATAGTTTAGTGTCTTTGGAAACATAGAACGTAATCTTCCAATCATGGTGAAAGATTTTCAACATCTCCCATAAAGATCTTCCACTTTTTGTTTCCTGACCTAAAACCTTTCTTTTGATCCTAGGTGAAAACAAAACATAAAAAGGGTGAGCTCAAATGCTCAGTAACGGTAATCATGGATAAAATAAAACATACCATATACATTGGAACTTAAAAAAACGGGAACATAATGTTTAAACATTAAAATCTTGAGCAACGACATAAAACATGGAAGTACATAAGGCATATATCACAATGGAACATAAACCATGATGAAATAGCATGGGAATAAAACATGTAATTGTGGCATCCTTTAAGAACATGTAATTATTTCCATAGTAGTCAAGGAATTGTGGCCAAGATCATCTTAGTGGACAAAGTCCCATTCTGAATCGAGTTCACTCCTCGTTTCAGTCCTGTAACACTGAACCGGATTAACTTACCATTCCATCCATGTCTATCTCATGAGATATAAAATCTTCACCCAATTCATTGGAGGGAGAGATAGGTCCCACCAATCTCATAATTAAATCATTCTTACTTGTGCCACACAAAAAAACATACATCATTCATAATAACCCAATAAACAAAATGGGTTTCATAAACATCATTCCATCATCACATAATCCATATGAAAGAAATGGATATCATTTCATAATTAGAAAAGTGAAACCATTTAAATCATAGAGACATGATACTTGAAACATACACATATGAAATAATGTCATCTTATATGAAAATGGTTTTGATAAAATACTTGAAATGAATTCTTGAGGAAAATATCCTTTCTTCTTCAAAATAATTTTCTTTTCACAAAATGTCATGAAATTTTAAAAGAAAATGATTTTCTTGAAAATAGTCATGAAATATTTTGTGGGATGATTCATGAAAATAAGGCTTTATAAAACCGTAATAATCGTTTCATGCCGTATACGTTAAAAAAACATTCTTCTCGTATATTTGTCAAAAAAAAAATCAGAAGTACCTTGTAGGGTAAATAAAAGAAATATAACTTCCATACCATTGGGTAAAAGTAAAAATGGGTACAAAGGAATTTAAAAATACATAAAAACAATTTTAGAAAACATGTACATGGATGATAACAATATCCCCAGTAAATACTTACGAATAAGAAATCTCAGATAAAAATGAGATTTGCGAAATTATCCCTTACCTTACGTCTGATATCCTTAATATATATCTGATCCTCCTGTATAATGATTTAAATAATTTCATTGACTTATTACAGAATCATATTGATTTTTATTATATCATATATAGTCCACTTATGACTTTATATTACCCGTTCTTTTGTCAATTCATGTTAAAGTAGCATTTTGGGTAAAATCTTCTCATTTATCGTTCGTGTTTTAACTTCTAATTATTAATATGATTACATGGATCATGATTAATTATATCCAGAATGTAAAAAATGATTTATATATAATATATATTCAGAATATACATATATATATATATATAATATTGATAAATGGAAAGAAATACACCGTTCATGGAGACGGTAGGCCGTACGTACGCATGAACGCTGTTTTCGATTCCTTATTGAATTGAATGGAATTAAGTAGATGACATACATATATATATATATACAAAAATCAAGTATCATTATTATGTCATATATTTAATGATTAATTATTATATATACTTTATAATCATTCATGAATGGTTAATCATTGAGAATGAATCTCATCGCGTCGTGGAGACGGTAGTTCGTACGTACGCACGAGCGACGATATCATTAACATGATCATAGAATTGTATTTAATTGTATGTATAATATTTAAGAATCAATATCACCTTACAATAATCATATATAGTCATTATTTACACCATTATACCCATCCATGTAAGGTGGTGGCGGAAAACAGATTACACCACGGCGTGGAGATGGTATTCGGTACGTACGCACGCGCGGTGATTTCTTTTTCCGTAGGGTGTTTAGATGGTGAAATAGGGTTGTTTCATACATATAATAACTTATCAGTATATGAGTGATACTTATTTTATTACTTCATAATGAAAAAACTAATGAAGAATAAGTGGATGAAGAAATAAAGTTGAATGAATTGGTAACGGACATTACCTCTTCTTTGAAGCGCCTCTTTGAGACCTCAACTAAGGGCACTAAAATTGGACGTTGAAGAAGACCAGGACCTCTATGATGTTTCTACGGAAGTGTAGAAGCGAATTTGGCAGGGGTTGGCCGAGCATGAAGGCTCAAATTGGTGTGAGGAAGGGAGGGATGAGGTGCCCTTTTATAAGGGAGGAGAGGGGCACCTTTGGAAATCTTAAAAATATTAATTTATAATAAATCTAACCCCACTTAAAAACTTCAAAAAATGACTCATATTCGAATATTAGATAATATAAGGTTGTAATATCATCAAAAAATATAATTTAGACATGTTTGGAATTTATTTTAAACATTATCAACTTGATTTATCCTTATTTAATCAATTTAATTTTATTTGTCGTAATAACATTCTAAATATTAAATTATAAAAAATAATTTCTTAGTTGTTGTTAATTGTACATAATTGGATAACTAATAACATTATAGACCATATAAATATAAATTTATAATTTTTAAATATTTTTGTGATTTTTAAACAATTTTATAATATGTTATTTTTATAAAATAACAGTAGTATCAATTTTGACACTATTCATGTATTTGAATTTAAATAAAATAAATACAGAATATATGTTCTAACTAAAAGTTTTAATAGATTCATAAAATGTCATATGTATCTATAAAAGTAGCGTAGAACATTAAATAGTTCATATAATATTTATTTTATTATTTTTAAAACCATTTATTTGGTTTATCTCTTAATAAAATAAATACTAAAACATTTTTTTATAATTATTTAATATACTTATTTGTTGCATAAAAATTAAAAATAGAATCCTATGATGAATATAAATCTATTAACTTTCAGAATAATACTTTTAATGTAATTTATCATCTTCAAATAATATTATTTAAATTGTTATATTTATTAAATTATGAAGGTGACAACTTTGGCATCATTTAAAATAAAATAATATAAGTGTCATAATATCTATTATAATGCTCCAAATGGTGAAATATTAGACCATTGGATGATTATGGTATACATGTACATGTCCAATATGTTTGGTTCAGGGGTTTGTGCATTTTAGGGTAACTATTAGTTTAATAAAAACTCTATTCTTGATTTTTCACTAGATAAACAATTTCTGCATCACTATTGTGTCATAATTAATGATAAATATTTAATCCCTAAAAATTATAAATAAATTAATATGATGTAGATAATTTCATTATCTTTCTGGAGACTATTAATGTTCAAAGTTTCATGAAGTTTATCACTAAATTAAAATTAATATACTTATAGGATTTAAGAGAGTGACATGTTGTCACTTTCTTTGATTTTAATAATAATTAAGTTATTTTCATGGAAAAAAAACCATTAAATGATTATAATCTGACCCTTAGGTGATATGGGTCGACTTTTAGTCATCCAATAGTAGTTTGGAAGGTGTTAGGATAATTTTATAATCTTATATTTACACTTAATTACCCAATTTACCTTTAACTATGGTAAATAAAATTTACCGTAGTTACTATTCATGATGCCCAAAAATAAAAAGTATCTTATTAACATAATTTGGAACCATTGATTTCAAATATTGAATCCATTTTTTCAAATTCAAAATACAAAAGTTGCAGAAATTAAATTAAAATTAATCCCGTTGTCGAAAGAAAATGGGTTTTTGTTTAAAACATTGCAAAGGATTGAATTTATTTAACCTATGAAATCAATGTAAAATCAAGGCTAATGACATAAATAATATTAAATGGTAAAAATATATTTTATTTATACCTTAAAACCATTAAATATTATAATTTAACCATATAAATTATTGTGATGAAAAAAGTTGTTCTTAATTAAAATATATCGTGTTTTTACTATTAATCAAAATATGAAAGTTACCAGAATAATATGAAAAATTTATCCAATGTAAATTTTTATATCATGAATCCAATTAATAATATTATTTTTTAAAATTTAACTTATAAACATGTCAAAAACTAGATTTAAAGTGTGTGCCCCATGAAAAGGCGGCAAAACTGCATTTTTTGAAAAATACTAATTTTACCTGAAAATTTTATTTTGTTCTCATACCATGTTCTAGAAAATGAGTAAGATGAATAATAATGTTATAAAATTCAAAATATAGTTACTACTATTCATAACGGCTAGTTCATAATAATATTATAATAATATATCGTTGTTTTGTAAAACCCGGTATTGCATTCAACACACGCTATCAGGGAAGGTCGTGATTGCGTGTAATGCAAGCCAAGTCAGGGTTGCGTGTAGTGCAGGACTCCTTTGTTGTTGTGTATAACATAATCCTACCATATTTTATTTATACATTGAATATATATATATATATATACACCCTCAATGTTGCGTAGAATAACTTATATCAAACAATCTTGAAATTGTGTGTAACACGAGCCAAGAATAGTGTTGTGTATACTGAAAGCTAATATGGTGTTGCGTATAGCGCAAGATAATCTTGATGTATCGTACAAAAGAAGATATGAATGAAATTAAAAATAATATATCTTTAAAATCTCGGGTTGTTAAATTCTACCCCCATAAAATGAATTTCTCCCTCGAAATTCATTGGGGTTATAAATCGTTTACTATTCATAGAAACCCACATTGTAAAAACAAATACCAAAACTGAACATTAAAAACTAAAGTATGAAATATAATGGTTACCCAAATTAACTCATCATTGGGTTTCCATATAGGATAACATTGGTGAAAATATGGATATGGAAGATAAATCTAACCATCATGTTCTGATAGAGAGTGGTAGAGAACATGGCTATGAAAAATCCAACAATCAGAAAGCCATAAATTTTTGATGATCTAAGGTACCATCTGATTCATCGGATATAAAGGCACTAGGACACCATTTTTGGTTCTCAAGATTGTTTCCCTAAAGATGATGAAATTGGAATTAGAAGAAATACTTTTTTTATTTTTGTATAGTCTCACCATTGGTCGTTCTTTGGAAAATTTCAACTTCATCTTTTAAAGAAATGAAGTTGAATTTTTCATTCGTGATGTGTTATAAGATCATGTGATAGAATGATGGGTCATTCCATCTGTCTTAAACAAAAGGTTAGAAAAGTTATCAAAACTTACATAAGTCCATCTATAGTGAGATTCATCATATATGGTTCTTAAAATGGACTTATACTTCATATATCATACTGCTTAACATAATAAAACTAGTTTCTACTAAACAGAGACATCCTGTAGGCCAGTGGTAGGTGATAAAGGCTAGTCGCACTTCGGTTGTGGGTTCGATTCCCACAGCCTTGTCCGACGCGATGGGTTATCGCCCGTCTGACAGGTTTTCCTTTTTCTAAATCTACATTACTATAACATCACATAAATAATATAAAAAAAAGCTCTATCCTGAAACAATACTAACTTATGCCCAACACAATCCATTCCAATCATTAGGTTTATCTAAAATACTTCGGTCCAAGATCATAGTATAAATAAAACGATTACTTGAAATGTCATCAACCAAGCATGTGAATACCATCATTTATCCCCCCACATAACTTGTTGGTCATATTCCAATCATGTGATTACCTTAATCATGTATTCTCTTGAAAAATTAATACCCATTGAATCTTAGTGAAAACATGAGTGCTATCAAAAGTTAACTCTTTCCACATACCAAAATCCTCAAAATTCTATATACTCAAACCATGATATCAATTAGTCCTTATATCACTCATGAGCTCATGAATACTATCAAACATTTCATTTTCTCCTTATCCCTTCATTATGCGTATATCATCTGCTTTCCAAAATATTTGAATCACTTTTCAAGGTTACCGGTACCATAAAATTATTGAAAACCACAATAGACTAATACAAAAATATTCTAATACACCATAAAAGTACCTCAACAAAATTATTCATGAATACCAATACATAAACACTTCAATCTGTCCTCTTCAATGATTGTCTTGGAATAAGTACTTCCTTGATTTTAGAAGATGCTTTTTAGGTCAGGGCATTGAGTTGGGTAATTCCCATGTTCTCCACAAATAAGACATTGAACTCCATAACAGTCTGTCACTCTATGACCCTTTTCTCCACACAAATAACATTTGTCCCTCCATTTGAGGTATTCCTAAAGTTTTTTATTACCTTCTTTAGAAATCTCAATCTTCATTTCTTTATGCTCCTAAACATGCGAACATGCATAAAATTCTATCTTCCTCTTATTTGATGAATTAGGCATACCACTAAATTTCACCTTGATAATCATATATCACGATGACTGATTCGGCATAATCACAATATCTTTCTCTCTATACATTACGCAATTTTGTTGCTCATAGTCACCAATTTGTCCATTGGATTCAATGTTAATCGAATTCCTTTTGGTTCCCTCCATTGACTAAAACACAAAAAGAATTCTGTGAGAGGCAAAAATCATACAACGAAAATAACATAATCAAGGGGGAGTACCTTAAATATCTAACATCTTAGGTTAAATTATAAGATCGTTACCATAGTTCTAGGACTATATCCTAAATATATACTTATCCTTAGGGACATACCTAAAAATACCTTAGAAATATCTCTAGGGATCTCACTAAAGTCCTCGCATCCTAGTTTCTAAAGGTTGACAAAACCTTTCCTCTGATACCAACTATAGAGACCCTAAGCTTGACGTACATGGACATTGCATTACTTTTGCAGAATAATTAATACATAACAAAAACAGACACACAAGGACTGTAACAGTTTAGTGTCTTTGGAAACTTGGAACGTAATCTTCTAATCGTGGTGAAAGATCTTCAACATCTCCCATAAAGATCTTCCACTTTTTGTTTCCTGACCTAAAACCTTTCTTTTGATCCTGGGGGAAAATAAAACATAAAAATGGTTAGCTCAAATGCTCATTAAGGGTATGCATGGATAAAATAAAACATACCATATACATTGGAACAAAATAAAATGCGAACATAATGTTTAAACATTAAAATCTTGAGCAACGACAAAAAACATGGAAGTACATAAGGCATAGATCATTATGGAACATAAACCATGATAAAATACCATGGGAATAAAAAATGTAATTGTGGAATCCTTTAATAACATGGAATGATTTTCATAGTAGCCAAGGCATTGTTTCCAAGACCATCTTAGTGGACAAAGTCCCATTCTGAATCGAGTTCACTCCTCATTTCAGTCCTGTAACACTGAATAAGATTAACTTACCGTTCCAGCCATGTCTATCTCATGAGATATAAAATCTTTACCAAATGCATTGGAGGGAGATATATGTACCACCCATCTCATAATGAAATCATTCTTACTTTTGCCACAAAAAAACATACATCATTCATAATAACCCAATAAACACAATGGGTTTCATAAACATCATTCTATCATCACATAATCCATATAAAAGAAATGGATATCATTTCATAATAAAAAAAGTGAAACCATTTATATCATAGAGACATGATACTTGAAACATACACATATGAAATAATGTCATCTTAGATGAAAAATGGTTTTGATAAAATATTAAATGAATTCTTGAGGAAAATATCCTTTCATATACAAAATCATTTTCTTTTCACAAAATGTCATGAAATTTTAGAAGAAAATTATTTTCAGGAAAATAGTCATGAAATATTTTGGAGGAAGATTCATGAAAATAAGGCTTTATAAAACCGTAAAAATTCTTTCATGCCGTATACGTTAAAAAAAATTCTTCTCGTACTTTAGTTGAAAAATTCAGAAGTACATTGTAGGGTAAATAAAAGAAATATTCCTTCCATACCATTGGGTAAAAATAAAAATGGGTAAAAAGGACATTAAACAAACATAAAAATACTTTTATAAATCATTTACATGGATGATAACAATATCCCCATTAAATACTTACGAATATGCAATCTTGGATGAAAATGAGATTTGCGAAATTATCCCTTACCTTACGTCTGATATCATTCATATATATCCAAACCTCCTGTATAATGATTTAAATAATGTCATTGACTTATTAAAGAATCATATTCATTGTTATTATATCATATAAAGTCCACTAATGACTTTATATTACCCGTTCGTTTGTAAATTATTGTTAAAGTTGTGTTTTGGGTAAAATCTTCTCATTTATCATTCGTGTTTTAACTTGTAATTATTAATATGATTACTTGGATCATGATTACTTATATCCAGAATGTAAAACATGATTTATATATAATATATATTCATAATATACATATATATAATATATTTATAAATGGAACAAAAAACACCATTCATGGAGATGGTAGGCCGTACGTACGCATGAACGCTGTTTTCGATTCCTTATTGAATTGAATGGAATTAAGTAGATGACATAAATATATATATATATATATATATATCCAGTATCATTATTATGTCATATATTTCATGATTAATTATTATATATAATTTGTAATCATTCATGAATGGTTAATCATTGACAACGAATCTCATCGCGTCGTGGAGACGGTAGTCCGTACGTACGCACGAGTGATGATATCATTAACATGATTGTGGAATTGTATTGAAGTGTATGTATAATATTTCAGAATCAATATAACCTTACAATAATCATATATAGTCATTATTTACACCATTATACCCTTCCAAGTAAGGTGGTGGTGGAAAATAGATTACACCACGGCGTGGAGACGGTATCCCGTACGTACGCACGTGCGGTGATTTCTTTTTCCGTAGGGTGGATAGATGGTGAAATAGGGTTGTTTCATACATATAATAACATATAATTATATTAGTGATACTTATGTTATTAATTCATAATTAAACAACTAATGAATAATAAGTGGAATAAGAAATAAAGATGAATGAATTGTTAACGGACATTACCTCTTCTTTGAAGCGCCTCTTTATGACCTCCACTTAGGGAACTAAATTTGGTCTTTGAAGAAGATCAGGACCTCTAAGATGTTTCTAGGGAGGTGTAGAAGAGAATTTGGCAGGGTTTGGCAGAGCATGAAGGCTGAAATTGGTGTGAGGAAGGGAGGGAGGAGGTGCCCTTTTATAAGGGAGGAGAGGGGCACCTTTGGGAATCGTGAAAATATTAATTTATAATAAATCTAAACCCACTTAAAAACCTCAAAAAATGACTCATATTCGAATATTAGATAAGATAAGGTTTTACTATCATCAACCAATAGAATTTAGACACGTTTTTAATTTAATTTAATCATTATCAACTTGATTTATCCTTATTTAATGAATTTAATTTTATTTGTGGTAATAACATTCAAAATTTTAAATTATAACAAATAATTACTTATTTTTTCTTAATTGTAAATAATTGGATACTTAATAACATTTTAGACCATATAAATTTAAATTTATAAATTTTAAATATTTTTTTGATTTTTAAACAATTTTATAATATGTTATTTTTATAAAATAACAATTGTGTCAATTTTGACACTATTCATTTATTTGAATTTAAATAAAATTAATACAGAATATATTTTCGAAATAAAAGCTTTAATAGATTCATAAAATTTCATATGTATCTATAAAATTAGTGTAGAACATTAAATAGTTCATATAATATTTATTTTTTTATTTTTAAAACCATTTATTTGGTTTATCTCTTAATAAAATAAATACTACAACGTTATTTTATAATTATTTAATATACTTATATATTGCATAAAAATTAAAAATAATAACTTTTGATGAAGATAAATCAATTACCTTTCACAATAATACTTTTACTGGAATTTATCATCTTAAAATCACAATATTTAAATTGTTATATTTATTAAATTATGAAGGTGACAACTTTGGCATCATTTAAAATAAAATAATATAAGTGTCATAATCGCATTTATAAGGCTCCAAATGGTCAAATATTCGACAATTGGATGGTTATGGTTTACATGCACATGAAAAATATGTTTTGGTCAGGGGTTTGTGCATTTTAGGGTCACTATTAGTTTAATAAAAACTATATTCGTTCTTTTTCACTAGATAAACAGTTTCTGCATCATTATTGTGTAATAATTAATGATAAATATTTAATCCCTAAAAATTATAAATAAATTCATATGATGTAGATAATTTCATTATATTTCTGAATAATATTCATGTTCTAAGTTTCATGAAGTTTATCACTAAATTAAAATTAATATACTTATAGGATTTAAGAGAGTGACATGTTGTCACTTTATTTGGTTTTAATAATAAGTAAGTTATTATCATGGAAAAAAGTCCATTAAATGATTATAATCTGAACCTTAGGTGATATTGGTCGACTTTCAGTCATACAATAGGATTTTGGCAGGTGTTAGGGTAATTTTATAATCTTATATTTACCGTTAATTACCTGATTGACCTTTAACTATTGTAAATAAAATTTACCGTAGTTACTATTCATGATGCCCAAAATAAAAAGTAGCTTATTAACATAATTTGGACCCACTGATTTCAAATATGGAATCCATTTTTCCAAATTCAATACACAAAATTTTCAGATTTTAAATTTAAATTAATCCCGTTTTCGAAAGAAAATGGGTTTTTGTTTAAAACATTGCAAAAGATTGAAATTATTTAACCTATGAATTCAATGTAAAATCAAGGCTAATGACATAAATTATATTAAATGGTAAAAATATAATCTATTTATACTTTAAAACCATTCAATATTATAATTTAACCATATAAATTAATGCGATTAAAAAAGTTGTTTTCAATTAAAATATAGCGTGTTTTTACTATTCATCAAAATATGAAAGTTACCAGAATAATATGAAAATTTTATCCAAAGTAAATTTCTATATCCTGATTTCAAAGAATAATTTTATTTTGTAAAATTTAACTTATAAACATGTCAAAAATTATATTTAAAGTTGGTGCTCCATGAAAAGGTGGAAAACTGCATTTTTTTTAAAATACTTATTTTTACTTGAAAATTTTATTCTGTTCTTATACCATGTTCTAGAAAATAAGTAATATGAATAATAATGTTATAAAATTCAAAATATATTTAATACTATTCATAACGGCTAGTTCATAATAATATTATAATAATATATCGTTGTTTAGTAAAACCCGGTATTGTATACAACACACGCTATCAGGGAAGGTCGCGATTGCGTGTAATGCAAGCCAAGTCAGGGTTGCGTGTAGTGCAGGACTCCTTTGTTGTTGCGTATAACAGAATCCTACCATATTTTATTTATACATTTAATATATATATATATATATACTCAATGTTGCGTAGAATAATTTCTATCAAACAAACATGAAATTGTGTGTAACACGAGCCAAGAATAGTGTTGCGTATACTGCAAGCTAATATGGTGTTGCGTATAGTGCAAGATAATCTTAGTGTATCGTAATACAGAAGATATTAATGAAATTAGAGTGAATATATCTTATAAAATATCATGTTGTTACAAGGAAGGTTCATCAGTGAACATTTTTATTTTATTTCTTCCTCCAACATATTAAATTATTTTATTACCATGATTACATAAGAATCATAATAGAATTTAAATAATTTTTTTAATGTTAATGGAATGACCTAAAACCATCTCCACCGACATCAAATGAATTATGATATCATCAATTCTGTGTATGGTAGACTACCCCTTCACGAACTGATGTTGATCATTTTTACATTACCACCTCTCATAGTTGGAAAAAATTGTTGACATGTTATTTATAGATGATATTAATGTTATTATTATTGTTATTTAATCATTATATCACACATACATTCATTCTTTAAATTTTATGGGAATATGATTGTATCTCTTGCAAGTATAACATATTACTACCTTAGATAGAGATGTAGTTCATTCTTGGCTTTACATGGAGTGTATTAATTATTTTTTTATAAAATATATTATATATATGAAAATAATTATACTATAATGATAATATATCATTTAAATATATTTATTGAAATTATATAATAAAATGGAGGCATTTTTTAGGCAAATTTACCACTTACCATCTCCATGAATAGTGCATTTCATTTTCATTTATATGGTGAGTAAACTCACCAAGAATGTTTTTTATGATAAATATGAATAGAATTATTTGTATTTTGATATCCATTTTGGGAACATTAATTCATGGAATTTAAAATATGAAATTGACTATTTGATTATGTGATATTTGACTCAATTTTCCTTCTTTGATACATATGATTATATTATGCACCTATATTTTTGTATGAGGTGTATATAAATTCCCATTGACATTAAATATCTAGAATTTACTATGGTATCTCCAAAACCACTAGAAAGTGAAATGAGTCTTCTAAAGACCTTATCATGATATTTCCCTATGAATTAATCGTGGAATCTAATGTGGAATGAAATTCCATGGGACACATTTCTTATATTAACCCAGAGGAAAGGGAGAATGATACATGTGTGATTATAAATAGTTCTCAGCATAAGTCATCTTGCATTGAGATGATACTTACAAATAATGAAAAACACAACGAGTTCATGGAAATAATTTGATCTATATATATATATTGGGGAGAATTTTCTTCATCAATATCACTTTCTAAAGTATATATTTTATTTATGAGTCATTTCATCATCCTAGTCTCTATTTGAATCACTATTTTTTGGATAAATCTTTTAAAACATAGATATTTGTTCATATGAATATCTATTAAATTAACACAAAAACACTCTATCTTCTCATTATGATATATTGGAAATTTGGTTTAGGCAAAAAATATTTTTTCAGAGAAAAATATTAAATGTTTCGAACAATTATCTTATAATTATGTTATTATAAATGGAACACCCTACTTATGATCATACATCATAACCTAGGAATGGAATCATTTGAAAGGGTGAACTCAGATTCTCAGTATGGGTAAAAATTGTAAATATGAATATATAACAAGAGAATATGGGTTTGAGATTATAATATTAACAAATGAAAAACATAACATGCATATTAATGATTTAAATCATGGGTCATTGAATAATTCATTGTATTTAATAAGGAATGGATCATAAGTGAATCAAAGGACATGAGACATGATATAATAACATTGATATAAAACATTGAATAGTGAAATTCACATAAACATAGAAAGTAAATTCCTCTGTAGTCATGGGTAATTTCAAAAATAATTATATTATGTTGAATCCAATCTCTAAACCATCAATGTATTCAACAATCACTCCCAAGGCTATCAATGAAAACATAATACCTTATATAATTAGGTTCCTTAGTCATTGTAGTCCAATTAAACTTCTGTGATTTCATTCATTATCCAGTTAATAATATGGATATATCTTTCCCACCTATATTTTCTATTCACATATCCACCATCATATAACAAAAATCATACATACGTGTACCATAAGATTATTAAACATTAAAGAAATTAGAACTCATTCGTAGAAATTAATTTAATAAATTTTTTTTTGGGTAATGCCTCGGTCAATGACCGAAACACCATTTATTAATAAAAGAAACAAAAGTTTACATGAAACGAAAGGAAATTTTTTTATTAAAATCTCTTTCAAAGAGGTGATGAAAATCAGCTGGCAGCGCATCCAGCCAAGTCATGTTCTGGTGGACACCTATATTGGCAAGGGCATCAGCGACTGCATTTGCTTCACGGAAGACCTGTGTAGCAATGTTGTCGATCTCCTAAAGCGAATTCAAGCAGTTCATCCAATGCATAGTAAGCGGCCAGGCTGGATGAATAACTCTGTTCCAAATAGCTTGAACAATGGTGGTAGAATCACTTTCAATCCACAGTTTACACCAACCTCTTTTTAGCGCAAAACAATAGCATGGATGACTCCAAGAATCTCTGCCTCAATGGAAGAGGTGATCCCACACCCACCGTAAAAGCAACCATGACAATGGTCATCAGAGTCTCTGAAAATGGCCCCACAACTGGCAGGTCCAGGATTGCTTTTTGAGGAGCCGTCAACATTCACTTTAAAAAAATAATCAAGTTTCATAATCATTTAAACATTTCATCAAACCAAAACCCATGGAAAAAGAATGTGGTTTCATAATAATTTTATCATGTTATAAAATATGGAATGGAGAAGGGATTAATAATCATATTTTCATCCTATATAGATACCATTAAAACAAAGAATAATAATTGAATCTTTGGATCAAATCTTTAGTAATTCATGTTTATAATCAAATGATTTCATCTTATATGTATTATGATCTCTAAAGGTAACGTGGTACATTATGTGAAAAATTTCACTTTTCACAGAAATTATATTTTAAATAATATAATTTCATTATTTTTTTTAAATCCTTTCTTGGGGAAATTGCAATCAAATTTTATAATGGAATCTTTAAAAATTATTTAAAATATTCCTTACAGAAAATATCATTTTCGCATTGAAATATTTTTTATAAAAAAAATTTATTTTAAAAATAAATTTTTTTTAAGATGTCATTTAAAATATATAAAGGATGATTAAAATAAAATTGTTTTTATGTGGGAGGGAATTTAATTGATTCCATACACGTTAAAAAATTATTACTTTAAAATTTATGTAAAAAAATTTATTTTTTTTTGAAAATTAAATGAATATTCCATTCAAGAAAATTAAAATGAAAAAACATGGGTAAAATTGTACATAATAAATTTTTTTGAATATTTTTAAAAACTAGTTTTGGAACGATTTCATAAAAAAATGTATTTAAAATGAAATGGGTTTTGCACTAATGAGGGAAATAAGGTTTGTTTTTAATAAAAAACTTATGTTGATCTCTAGATTAAACTAATAGAGAAAAAATGAATATAAAACATGTAATATCTTGAAAAAACTATAGTACAATTCATGAGTTTCTATATATATATGAGAATATTTTATCATTGGAATCACAACCATAAATAATGCTGATAAATGAATATTTAGTAAGATAAAACTCAAATAACTATCATACCATCAAATTTTAATCCCCATGAAATATTAAAATTACATGGAAATATCAATATCATGAAAAACAGATATTAATGATAAAATATTTAAAATTATATTAATATACATCATGTACATATTGATAAATGTATAAAATAACTTAGATCACCACGATGTAATTTGTGACAAAAATCCCCTAACACTTTGGTAACATCTGAACTCTAATCCCCGTGAAATATAGAACCTAAAATTGATATCTAATTATCAACAATTTTTTACATAATTTTCATTAATTAAATTCTTGTGTAGTATATACCTAACATAAATGTTACATGTGGTGAATTTGGCCAGTATCCCATAGAAAATAGTTATGATATGGAAATCCCTTAACTTAAGTATCAAATTACATAAAACATTCTAAAAACTATTGTATAATATTATAATAATATTATAAATATATTTTATAAGATAAAAAATAGTTATCATATTTTATATGAATAATTTATGAACTTTTATTACCCATTTATCAATAATTCACTATTAAATTCTCATTTCGGGTAATAATTACATAATTTTTCATGAATGATTTGAATTCATGTATTTGATCCCCATAATATGAACATGGTTAAATTATATCCAATATATTATCCATGATATAAATATAATATATATTAATTATCTATTTATTTACAACAATCTATAGAATATAGAGATAAAAAATGAAATGCACCATTAATGGAGATGGTGTGCAGTACCTACACATGAACATCGATTCCATTTTCTCAATAGAAGAAATTAAATAAATGTAAATAAAATATTCACAATCCATAATATTTTTTTTGCTATATATATTTCATGATATTATTTAATCCTATACTTATTTTCTTCCACATAAAGCATATGTAAATAATGAACAACATCGCTTTGCAAGGAGGTATTCCTTCATACACACGAATGATGTTATCATCTTCCCATGAAATAAACATTATGATGGAACATGAAATATAATACATATAAATAAAATATTCATCATAATATCCATTTATTAGAGGTGGTTAATGAAAATTAATAACTTTGCTTCATGAATTTGTTTCCCGCCTTACATATGATTGATGATTCTGTAAACCAATTTATTAAAGAGAACATGTATTCAAGATAATAAATTAAAATTTTGAAATTAACTGAAATTTTCTATAGATTTTTTATATCATCATGTTATATTACAAATTTAATGTTGGTGAGTAATAAATAAAATAAAATGCTCAATTTAGGAGTTGACCTCGTCTTCAGACAACTTCTATTGGATAGCAAAAAAATGAATAATAGGATTGATTAATGATAAAAATAAGGTTTATAATAAAAAATTATTGAATTAAATTAGGTAATTTGTAAGGAATTTGTGGAACTAGTTGTTTTTGGATGTTTTATATTGATAGGATAATGGGTGGCCTTTTAAAGAAAATGTGAGTCGCACACATTAAATTTATTAAAAGAAAAAGGTGTACCCCCATCTTTCACATTTCACAAGCCATGTAATTGGTATTTTATAAATAAATAATATAAAAGGTCTAAATACGTAGATAATAATTGTGATCAATTTTTTGATTCATTTTTTGACATTATCTTTTTGGTTTAACCCTTAGGAAAACAATTTTTACAAAAACATCGATAAAAAATTGTCTACTATTTTTAGTAATCATTCTGGTAAAAATATTGGTTTAAAATATTATATAATATATATTATTTTTATTCCATATTTGTGATCCTTTTTTGAAAATTCCATTCAAATAATTGTAAATTTTTAATTTAAAATTAATCTCTCTATCGCGACAAGAAACGTGTTTTCCAAAGTGTAAATATTTAAAATCATAAAAATATTTTCCCTCAATATTAAATAATATACTTATTTTAATGAAATAAATTGGAATAATATTTATATATATATATATATATTATTTAAATATTCTTAATTTTAAATATATATTTATATAACTTTTAATTTTTTAAATTCATTAAATCAAATGAATTTTTAGAACAGAAACTCGTATTTATCAATATTCATCACAAAACAAAATAATACATTATGAAAAATTAACCCATTGATTTTTTTGAATGAATATTTATAAAAAAATTTCTTTTTCATTTCAGAACAGTATAAATGCTTCACAAATTTATTTAAATTTAAATATTAAAAAGGTAAAAAACAGCATTTTAGTAAATTAGAGTTTATCGATGTAAAATTGGATTATTAATTATCTCTTCTCTAGAAATAAAACAAAATAATCTGAATTTTTAAACATTTTTTTAACATGTAACATTTTATTTTCATTAAATTAATTTAAAATGATATTTGTTAAATTTATTGATGTAAAACACAGGTTTGAGAAAAAAAATGTTTTGTTGGCATAAATTTCATCTATTTTTAAATGGTTATTATATTAGTTGTAATTATATTTTTAGAAAAAATATCAATCTTATATAGATATGTAAGGATTATATTTTCATAATTATTTTAGTGTTATTATAAATACTAATCTAACGGCTAGATTTTATCAGTAATAAAAAATAAATATTTTTTAGTTGTGTGGGAAATTTTTTTAAGATAATTAGTGCCTGCAAAGAAAGATAAACAATGTGTTTCAGTTAATGAAATATATATTAATAATTAGATTAATTTGAAATAAACATATCCGAATATCTCAAAGAATTACATTCTACAACACATAAATAAATTATTTCCTTAAAATTTGATTTTTTCTGTGATAAACAAGGGTTTAACATTAAATATTCTTATATGTGAAAACCAAATCATAAAAAGTATAAATAAAAAATTATTTTCAAAAGATTGAATGGGATATATGAATTTAATATTGAAAAATAAAAACTAGGTTTCCAAATTGGATAGAATTTGTGGGAAGTTAATATTTGGGAATGGAAGCTAATCATAGTATCCATACTTTGATGTAGAGTGACCAGAATTATATATCACAATCGAATGATCACATGAAATTCATCAACCAGAAAACTATATATAGTATAGATTCGAAAATGGTGGATGATATCATATGAAATAATAGTTATATGGTATATTCTTTCAATATCCATTTCCTAAATATGTGTAATTTTCACTAGAATACAAAAATTATTTCATTCCATATCATAATCCCAAAATCATCCTTTGGTATCACTCAGATATATATTCAAATCAACCCTTACATTATGAAATTATGTTGAATATTTTTATTATCGAACCACTCGTAGATAATAAGTTCGATAATATAATGATACATTATTTATTATTCTTATATTTAATATCAAAAATAGTATTGTTAGTATATGTATTCAAATAACATCAAATGTTCGTTATAATCCATTCCATGAATAGTTACCCTTGAGGATCATCCTTGTTAAATGAAAATTGAAATACAAAAATGATCAAAGATTGAAAATAAACATATAAAGTAAAATTATCATTAATATTACAAACAACATGAATTGTCTATTTATTTCACATGCGTCATATACAGACATTTTGATCATATATTTTATTGATACATTGAATCAAAAATAATTACCACAAACCCATAATGAAAACAAACACATCGCCTCATTCCTTTAAAAACAACATATTATTGAATATATTCCATAAATATAATAATGCTGTAAACTCCATTAATGATTTCATAATTTTTTTTCAAAACATCATTAATCTGTTTCATGGATACCATTACTATAAATTGTTCATTATTTATATCCATTATACTTTTTGACAACATCACTATATCAATATCTAGAATATATTTAAGGGTATATCCCATAATCATGTGTTTTTTATAGGATATTAGTTTATTAATAAATAAAATTTCTATATCATCAATAGTAAAAATCAAATTATTTCAAATATGATACAAAAATTTATTTCTAAAATTCATTAAATATTTCGTAACTCGTAAATCATGAATTATGAAACATAGAAACTTAAAAATATCATTTAATTATTATCCCATTTAACACGATTCATCAATATATACCCTAGTATATATTTCCTTAAATAATAAATATGAATCATCACTTTACATTCATTTTACCCAATTTAATCTTTCATATCTCATCTTACATAAAAAATATGTTATAATATTATATATCATTCAGGTGTCATTTATTTTTTCATTATCGTCCATTGTATAATCAGTACACATACAAACATTCGGATTTGATTCTTGATCATTCACCCTAGGAAATCATATTTCAAAATACAGATACTATACATGTAGAAAACATTCAACAATTGTTGATACCTTTTGTATATCATAATTATTATACATTAAGTGTACGGAACGTTTCATTTTTTGAATATAAATTGCATTATTTTTTTCTTATTTTCCACACTCAAACATGTTCTTATTTCTTCGAGACATTCACTTTGGGCTCTTCCTCCCTCATTCAAAACATATGGGAATCTAAATAATCATTTCTCCATGGCCTTCAATGGTCGAACTATTAATGATCTCTCATTACATATTTTTGGATTTTGTGTGTCAGTTTAGGTAAATGTTTTATATCATATATCATGATAAATGATTATGAATAATAAACATATCCTTTAATCTAGTTATCATCCAATTTGTTTACACATCTACTAATTTTCTATCACATTAAATTTTTATAAATTTATTTCTAGTACCATCCATTTATGAATCCCATATTGAATACCATGGGCATCCAAATTCATAGTGGAAAACTAGAAAATCATGAAAAATATCTATCAGAATGTCTAAATACTGATAATTTCCATTCAATATTGGACATGGTGGGATTAAACTAAGTAATTTATGGTCATTATTTAATTCATTAATTATATTACAAATGGATATCTTGATTTTAAATAACATATCCCAATGATGATTAAAACCAAGAGTGTATCAAGGCCTATTTTCATACACTTGGTGACGATCGATTCCAGCTCAATGCACCATTTTCAGAGTTATTTCCCCGATATACCTCTATGTTCATGACATATCCACATTTAATATCATGAAAATGATGTAAATTCCTTCAAAAACATGTTATATCCTTTAATAAAATTACAATACATTATCCAATTTGTTAAATAATTTTTTGAGTTATCCATAAAAATATCTTGAGACATATATTTGAATATATTTTTTGGTATTTGAGTATGGGTTTCTAAGCCTAGTTTCCAAATTTTATCTAAACCATTAATCATATACCAACTACAGAAACAAAAAAAAATTCATACATAGATATTTATTTATTTAGATAAATATTAGTTAACTTTAAATACTCATTCCTAATAGTCAGAATGGTTTAGTGAAATTAGAAACTAGTGACGATGCCTTCTAATTTGGTTATTGATTTCCATTAATTCCCACAAATATCTTCTATTTAGTATTATTTATAGATATTCCCTACATAAAACATTTTTTCACATCTTGGGAAATTAATCATAAGATAGGGTGATATCAGAATCTTAAAAAGGTTAAATAAGGGAAAATTAGAAAATATAAATTATTATTAATGTTATGTGAATTTTATCATAACATATGAAAATGATACTCTGTATATCAAATATACAATCATGAGTATTTACAATAATATTTGTAGTTCATTATACATGTACGATAATGTAAAAAAATACCATATGTTGTGAGAGAAAAACATTGACATAAGTCATCGAATTTTGGAATACACATAAGAATATAATAATATTTCATTGGTTGTGAAGGATCATATAAACAACTGTCATACTATAATGGGTATTCCTCCTAAAAAATTATAGTGGTAATAGTTCACCAATAATTCAATCATAGTGAAAAAATTATCTTAATTAATTGGGTCCACACCCATTGAAGATCATTCAATATCATCAAATATCAATCATTATCCCATTATTCCAAGGGGTTTATAGGTAACATCAATCTTTCATTATAAAATAAAAACCATCACATAATTTAAATAAAACATATTTTTTCTAAAAAACATAAAACATTAATTAAATTAGAACCCAAGAAATGATATTGGTTTTATTAAAATTTAATCCTAATATATCATGAAAAAAATAAATAGGTTTTAGATTCATTTCATCATTTAATCAATGAATAAACAATTTATAATGAAGTTGGTTTCATAAGAATATTATAATGGTATAATCTATGGAAGAAAAGAGGTGTCATTAATATGTTTTCATCATAAGAATAATCTATTCATAGAATAATTATGAATGGAATCCTTGGATCATATCATTTGTAATGAATATGTAGCTTCAATGGATTCTATGTTATATGTAAAATGATTTTCAAATATCACCAGGAATATATTATGAGGAACATAATATGTCATTGAAATTAGTTTCTTAATACTAAAAAAATACAAAAACGATTTCAAATTCCCTTACATAGAAAATAATCTTGAATAATTATAATGAATGATATAAAAAACAATTTCACAAATTTATAGAAGAAAATAATCATTCCACATTAACAAAATTTAATAATAATACATATTGAAAAAAAATTACATGAAAATAAGCATGAAAAAATATTCATAAAATAAATTAATTTTCATAATGGTGGATAATTGTTTTCATGTCTTACAAATTAAAATAATGATTCTCTCCACATTTTTAGTAAAATACAATGAGGCATTGTTAATAAAACAACAATAAAATTCCCTAAAAAATTGAGTAAAATATAAACATTGTTTAAGTATTCCTTTTTTATGACATTTTAATAAATATAAAAAAATTAAAAGATTAATCGAAAACATGGTATTGAATGAAAAACTATTTTCTATAAATGATAGAAATGAATCATTTTTTTCTCAAAAACAATATTTTGAACTCTTAAGTATATAAGGACAGGAAAATGAAGGGAAAGAATATATTCCCAAGAAATATAAATAGTTTAGAAAAAATACTCTATTTATTAATATATATATATATTTGTATCATAATATTTAATCATTTTTAGAATAATCATTAATAAATATGATAGACTATGATATTTTATCAAAAAAATCATAAAACATTGGTATCATTGAATCTTAATCCCCAAGATATAATATAATAAAATTTAACATATAATATCATGAAAATAAGTTATTCTTGATATATCATGTCAAATGTGTACTATATACACATCATATAAGAGGATAGGTTCATAATCTAACTTATGTCCCTAGGAAGTTGATATGAGGAAAAAATCCATCACAAATTTCAAAACATTTGAACCATAAGACACATAAAATATACATACTAAAATATATATGTAAATCAACATAATTAAAATGTTTTTTATCTTGAAATATATTAATTTTCATTATTATTGTATATAAAATAATCATGTTGTTAATATGTATAGTGTCTTTCATAAAAAATTGAGATAGAAATACATTAGCTTAATTCTGGACGTCCATTGTACGTGCTTGAAAAAACGATAAAAAAATATAACATTATTATTCAAATATAATATATTCATACTCATGTTTATCATAACATATATGATTTAATCATATCATGGATCACATCGATCTCTAGATCCCCCCTATTTCTTCAATCTCCACGTAGTATTTCATTTGAAAACCCCTTTTCTGTGGAATCGATGGTGCTTTTGAGCATTTTTCTGTTTCCATCATTTTCCACCTCCTATATTCTCCAAAATATGATGAAACGTATTTGGTTTTTCTCTTCACTTTTTTTGTTCAACATCCCTTAATTCCAAGGGATGTTTTCCGTCTAAATAATTATTAACTCTTACCTCCCCTCTTTTTTCCATACCCTAATCATTATACCTCCCTTTTGGGTCTATATGCGTGTTATTTATGATGTTTGTACTAGATTTGGTGGTGGGATTCTTTGTTATTCCTATCCACATCGCTTATTTTCCAACCCCTTTGGCTCCACACCATATCTCTCAAACTCTATGATGGTTTTGGGATAACATGGGTTGTTTTTTGGGGTGTAAGAAGTCTCATATATTTTTCCCACTAATGTTAGTTTTTTTATTTTATTGGTTTTCATTTCCTTCTTTTTCTTAATTTTTTATTTTGGGAATATCTTTTAGTTCACATCTAGTTTCATTTTTATTATTGTGGTTAGTTGTGTTCTTTTTTATATAGAATTTTATTTTGTTTTTTTGTGGTTTTTCCGGTTTTGGTATCTTCTGGTGATGACGATGAGACACCGTTCGTCGATTCTGATGATAAAAGGACTATAACGGATAAAAATTAAATGTTAATAGGACTTGTTTGTTTATTTTTTTTGCAAGGAAAATTATAATTAATTCTGATTAAGAGGTTGATGTGTTGATCAAGGTTAGCATCACGGGGTTCTGATCGACAGTGATAATGAAAATGTTCTAGTGGTTCAGATGTTATTGATGTGTGGTGACAGTGACGATGATGAGGTTCTTATATGACATAGATAATGTTTTGGTGATGATAATGATGAGCGGTTGGTGCCGACATAGTGGATGAGGCAATCATCTCCTCAGAAAAAAAATCTGATAAAGTATTCTTTTGAGGCTCACACAATTTTGTGGGGATTCTTTTGAAGCAATGTCCTGGTGAAAATTTTAACACTTTTTTATTTTATTTTGGGTTTTTTAAATTTTATTCTTTTGATGGTGAAATGTGTGATATTTGTTTTTGAATTTTGAACATATAGTCAATTACCTTATTGAAATATGTGAATTAGACTTTTGTAAGGGTTCCCACTCTAACCCTAAATTTGGTTTTATGAAAATTTTTAAATTTTTTTTTGTATTTACTTTTGAAAATTTATTTCTTGTTTTTCATCAATTCCTTTTCGTTATCACATTTCGGTAAAAAAATAATTTGTTATCGTCTAAGATTTAATTTTTTATAGTAAGCTCTCTTACATTGGTCATGGTTATATCACCAGTAGAATATAAACCATGATATATATATATATATATATCATATATATATATATTTATGTATTTTTATTTATAAAAATATCTATATTATAGAGATATAAAATGAAATCCACCATTCATGGAGATGGTAGGTCATACTTATGGATTAACAGTTCTTCCATTTTTCCATGGGTTAAGTAATATAAACATAAACAATATATTTCCATTCTATAATAATTTTTCTTTCATAAATATCACATGTTTTTATTTAAAACATTCATATTTCCTTCCATGTAAAGTGTGTGTGACGAAGGAATCCCATCGTTGTGTGAGGAGGTGGTCTGATATATGAATAGAAGACATAATCCTATTCTGAATGAATAAAAATTAATAAAGAACATGTGATCTACTGATTATATTACCAATATAATAAAATAAATATCATATATATATATAATAACCCCTTAATTATATTGTTCCATTATAGGTGGTGATGGAAAATGAATAACATAGTTTTGTGAGGCAGTAGTCTGCCAGACACAGGAATAATTTTTTCTTAACTTGTAGGATTTAATTAGAGAAGTATTAAGTAAATTACCATAACATAATAAAATTTATGTTATCTAAATACACTATGGTGATTATATATTTGTTGTTTAATAAGAATTGTGGGTTATTGAGGGAGAAATAAAATAAAAATTCCTAATAAAGGGGTGTTACCTCTTCTTCAGACAACTCCCATTGGATTACAAAAAAAGGATTCCTAGGTTGAATTTATAACCATTATAACATTTATAAAATTATATTATGGATATAAATAAGATATTTGGTAAGTAAATGGATGATGTGTATTGTTTTGGAGGTGTAAAGACTAGAGGAGAATGGTGGCCTTTTATATGTGCATTGAGTGGAACACTTGTAGTTAATGTAATGAAAATTGTATAAGTACATTTTTCACATTCCATATGGATCTAAAATGTTCAATTACCAATCATCGAATATATAATGTCATAATATTTCAATTAAATTGTTTTTAACAAGATTTGGGGAATTGATTACACTTTTTTAACATTAATCCCATGGTAATCCAATTCCAACATTAACCACATTAAATAATTTTTTACTGTTTTTACTATTAATTTTGAAAAAAAATTACATTAAACATATTATAAATTATATATAATTGTTGTTTCTAATATAGAAATAATTTATCTAAATCCCATTAAGATAATTGGAAAATTATAATCTAAATTTAATACCATTATGATGATGATATTGTTCTTTTCCACAGAGAATATTACAAAAAGTTTATATGGATTTGATATAGGTATTATAATAGAAATTCTGTGAAATAATCTAAATAGGATTGATATATATATTATTAAACTAATTTTACTTTTCAAAAGATACTATACTGTTTTTTAGTTCGTTAATGCTTTAAAATAAATTACATTACTTAATAAATGCTTTTAGTTTTAATTAATCATCGAAAAAATTATTTTGACAAAAAAATTTTAGAAATTCACTCCAACATAATTACGAAATTATGATTTCCAAATTGATGTTTATTTTTTAAAATAGCATTTATAAAAGTGTCAATAATTAATTATAATATAATTTTCAATAGGAAAACAAAACAAATTTTTAAGAAAATAAATTTTTGAAGATAAAAATTGGATCAATTCCCGTCTATTATATAGAAAAAACATAACATAAATGTTATGAATTTTATAGAATATATAATATATAAATTTCAGTTACAATTTTAACAAATGTTGATTTTTTTAAATTGATTTTGTAATAATCACGTGTTTGGATAAAATTATTTCTTCAAAATAATATCCAGTCATTCAAATGGTTATTATTTTTATTTCAAATTAATTAAACACCAATGATTTAATTTTATATAAATTATTAAATATTATATTTTCCCAATTTAGTTAATCTAATTAATAATTAACATTCCCCTAGATTGGTTATAGTTTTCATATTAATTAATTGTAAATTAATATTATATCACATTTTGATAAAACATATTCCTGTATGAGTCACAACATAAATTCAATGCCCCATGTAATAAAAAAATAAAAAGATTAATTTTATTTGAAAATTTTATTTCATTAAATCTTGAATTGTTTCAAATTTGATATATAATTTTCATTCTTCCTCATAGGTAATTCATCCCAACCATATAATTATAAGTCAATAAATGAATTAGCAGTTATAGTGTTTAGAAATAAGTCATGACCTTACTGACATTGTGTCTGGTTATTATAATTTATAATAGACTAAGGCTCATGACCAAATAATTTTAACCATATTTATCCCCTTTTTAAGAACCCATGGAAATTGGATGAGGTATCCCCAAATTTCACCATCATATTATAGCTGAATCCCATATGGAATAACACTATCGGCACAATTATTGATCAATTCAGTAAATTGCCACACTTTTTTCTACATTGGGCCACTTTGATGGTGGATTATTGTGAATATATATATATATATATGATATTTTGGGGACTAATGGAGTTCCATAAATATGGGTCACATACCTAGATCATAAATTGAATTCAAGATTCTGGAAGGGTCCCCATGAGGCAATAGGGACTCATATTTGATTGAGTCCAACTTATTATCCTATGTTAGATGGTCGTATGCAGCGTGATATTCAGATCATTGAGGATATATTATATTCTTTTCTTATGATATTCAGAGGATATTTGGAGGTCCATCTTAGTCTATTTGAGTTTGGTAATAATAATATTTTCTATCCATATATCTAAATGTCACTTTTTGTGGATATATATGGTCTCCCAGGTAAATAACCTCTTTATTATTCATGCGTGGGTGGGACATACCATAGTGAACCAAAAACATATTTTGTTATGTTGATGAATATTTTTGATTAATGTATATGATTTATAATATAATAGAGTTTATATATGTAATATAGGGACCATCAACACCGACCATTGGAAATTTCAGTTGGTTTCCTACTTTTAATTAATGTATTTCCTCAGTTGGGTCACCATTAACATGGGAAATATCATAAGTTGGATCGATAATATTTTCATTGGTCAAAGATCAGTTTTTTGAGTAGGGATGATTTCATATAATTCTTCACTACCATCCTTGTTTTCATTTATTCATGATGTAATCTATATATATCATCATCAGAAATAAAATCATGATCACGTCCATGCCATGAATTGGGATGATATTATTCTATAACTACATGTTTTTATAGAATCCTTATCTATTTCATGTCTCTATAATGACTGTAGATAATTGATTTTATTTATAATGTAAAATGTAGAAATTATATTCAAATGTTTCATGTGTAATGGTGGAATCGAACGGACTCTCATGTGATTTTAGAGTAGAAATCCTCTATGATACAGCATTGACCCTATCTATTTTAGATTAATCGTATACGACATGATCTTTTAGAGGAATAAACTGATATTGGTGGGAGTATTTTCATATTATAACATCACATTCATGCATGTATATAATTTTTTACCTGTATCTTGATTAAATATAATATTGTTCTATTTAGAGATTTTTTTATTTTTAATGGATTATGATTGTATAGTACATAGTTAGGGAAAACTATGAGGGTCTCAAAATTATTCCAAGTTAATTTTTCTAGAGATCCATATGAGTGTTCTTGGTGATCACGTCATTAGTAAAAACCATGTGGCCTACCCCACAAATTTTTAATGATGCGACATGGGTGATTTTCAATGATGGGTCATGGTTTCTCAAACCATTCCTCCAAACACTGTGGATACTCTATTATCCAAGAAGGTGGAAGCATATAGTCATAGGATTTTCAAAATTCTAAACCTTGCGTTGATAATTAATTAATAATAAATTTATTTTTAATAACCGAAACACTTCAGCTTGGAATAATTATTCCATCAATGAATTTGAATCTTCAACTACGATAATCATATAAGAGATTTTATATATTATATTCCTCCTAGTATTCCATGTTGATGGATTATATAGTGTTGTATCAGTATTTTCACATCCATGTCTTTGTTCATTATCATTATCCTAGTTTTTTCTATAACCCACCTATTTCCCTTCACAAATATTTTTGACCTGGGGTGTATTAAATTGATCTATAATTAATTTTATGATATAAAATTTTTTTATTAGATCAATCATTGAAATTGGTGGAATTAATATCATCTAGGTTGATCATTGTCTGAATCTTTAATATCTTTGTGATATGTGGACATTCAATCCTCACAATTTACCCCGAGATAACTGAATAAAATTTGGATATTATAGGATTCAAGTATATGGATATTCTATTGAACCAATGATCCCTCCCCTCCATTAGTGTATAGATCCCATGTAATTATTATATTTCATAATATTTGGGTGGGTGGTTTTTTAATTTTTTTTATTTATGAATAACTAATGTGCTGTCATTCATAAACATGATTTTAAAAAAATTAATGGCATGATGTAATAATTATTGAAAAAACAACAATATGATTTATTATATAAAATTTATTTTCACTTTTGGGTTTTAAAGTAATGGTTAATATCAACAGATTATAATCTTATTGATGAAAATGGATTCCAAATCATGGTTTTAAAGTTAGAATTTTGTTTGGACCATGTATTGAAATATTTTTTTCCCACTAGATATTATTTGAAATCTTCAACACATAGAATATTTTTTTATATATGCGGGGAGTAATGTAGCTTATTTATTCCATGATTTGTAAGGAGGTTCACATATCAAAATATTTATATGCTCACTACATCACAATTCTGGGGACTATATAACATGATATCAAAGGGGGAATCCAACATTTTGGTGTTCCTATTGTCCATAATCCATTGTATTGGAGTGTTATTTGGTTCACAAGAAACATTATTTATTATAATGGGTAGTGTTCCTATATATCGAATACATATATTATCTTTGGGGTTGTTTTATTGTGATTTAATTTTTTACATATTTATACTTCTTTCTTTGAAAATTATAAATTGAATACTTTTTAGAGATTTGGATAAGGTTTTATTTGAAGATTTTTATAAATTATTTGAATGGATACATTTCAAGAATATTTGTTAATTTTTAAAGGATTCATATAAAAAATTCACTTTTTAACAAAATTCTTTTATTTTATTTAAATGATTATTATGGAATAGAAGGTTTTATCCCATGGTTCTTGTATTTATCTCATACAGTAAACACTTCATGGTGTGTGTAAGGATTTTTTTAGTAAAATAAAGGAAATTTACAAACATTAATGTAGTGAGTATTTGGGTCATCTTGATTTGGGACTCATATGGTGAGTTGGTTGGATGTTTCCAACATGGCACATAGAGATAATGGTAATTTTTTTATTTTGGTTACTATTAAGTCCTATAATACATTTTAGTTTTAATTTTCAACTTATATATCCATTTATAACTTTTTGACTACGTTATGGATGTTTTTTTCATTACTAAATGTGTCATTTAGTTAGTTTTATCTATTTTATTTAAACCATTCTTTATGTAATCCATGTTTCCAGAGATCTTGTTGAAAATATATTAGGATAAGAATTTACCTTTGGTTATATATATAGATCGGTTCAGAACCAATATCAATGGGAAATCTGGGTTTGTTTGTGACATGATGTACATATGTTCTCTTAGGTAGTCAATGAATCAAAAATTAATATTTATATTATAATGAAAAAATATATAAATAAAGTAAAATATATGTTGGGAAAATATAATTTAACAACCTTATGTTATGTAGAAATTACTAATAAAAATATGATCTAAGATATATTATTGAAATATTTTATCTATAGTGCATTTGGGGGGTACAATCATGGCTAGTAATGTATCAACCATTTATAAATACATATTCTAGATATGATATTTAATTATGACAATATTGAGTTTTTTTTCTACATTTTTTCATGTAAAATGAAATATATTTTATATTTATAAAATAATTAGACTATAAAATTTAATATACTAATTAATAGATCTTTACAATATCATTTGTTTGTATTTTAGGTACAATAGTCTGTACTATCACTATGTTTTATTTTTTTATTTTATTAATACACATGTGATGAATCCAATCCATCAAAAACTATAAATTTGGTTGTGTTTGATCGGTAGGTATATTAGTGGAAATTTATGAAAATTTAAGCATCATTAGAATGTAATGAAAATAAATGATTTGTGATATACATGATATTTGAGAAATAATATTCCAAACTATTGCTTAATGATATTCATGGTATATTAGGTTCTAGGATATACAATTTTGAAACTATAGCAATAGAGGTAACTTCATGTTGATAATCATGATCAATAATAATTAATCATGGTTATATAATAATATTTCCATGAATTTCATGCAAATTAACCCTACCGTTTTTTCTACTCCCATATATTATGAATAAAATTATAATTCATTATATATTGCTATGTTTCAACTAATAATAGGAAATGACATTCAAAAATGATTGTTTTGGATAAATATAGAAAAATGATCTTCCGGATAAAAATCGAAATATTATAAAACTATTCCGGAAGAAAACTCCACACACTAAAAAACTATTCCACATATAGTAAAAAGTGAATTCCCTAAAACATTTTCAATTATTTATTTCATTAAATTTTATGGTTTATGGAATATATTACATTGTATTTTCATGAATTCCAATTTTTATACATTATGTGTTACTTTTTATCCTCTTCAAATCATGATTAAATTATAAAAAAATTAGATAAAAAATAATATTCCTTAAATTAATAATAAATCATGTATTGTATGATTATATATATATATATATATATATATATTATCTCACTACATATTAAATAAATCCATTCATAATATTGTATGATTCCCAAATTCTCAACTAGTCAATTTTAATATTTTGTGATCATGAGGCATTTCAATGGATTTTTCTAAAGGTCACAATTATTGTAAAGTGAAAAAATAAAACCAAAATATATGTTTTTTAGATTATTAAGTGATGATATTCTACAAATAACGGATTCATTATCTAATGTAAAAAAACTACTTGTATCTGACATCAAACTTTGATAAAATGACATGATTGAATCTATACACATCATTAATTTCGTTTTATTTTCACATTTCTTATTTTGTTATTTAAATTAATTTTGTGATATTTCATTTAAATATTCTTATAAAATATTAATGTTTCCTAATTTATAGTTATAGAAATGTATATATACATCGTGTAACCAAAAATACATAAATTAATTTTTCCCGTAGAGAAATCTAAATATTGATGTGAATATAAATATGTAAAAATATTTTTTAGATATATTAAATATATAATATCATTGGTGGGGGTGAGAATGTATCATGTAATAAGTTATATTAATTGAAATTTTTATTCATGTTTCATGAATCATACCACCTAAATCCCTTGTTGTTGTAATTGTCACGAAATGAGTGACTATTGAATCTATCATCTAAAAGTGTGTGGATTTGGGATTTCATCCAAGTGTATAAATTATAAAATATGGGATTCATTAAGAATTTTCATCCTAATATAATAATAAATTAAAATCTAAGAGAAAAAAAAATTCCCATAATACTAATTATTTTAACATTTTTAAATTAATTAAAAAAAATTTATCTGAACACAATACCAAAAGTAAAATAGATTATATGACCGAATGTAAAATTATTTATAATACCAAAACAAGATCTAGTAATATTAGGAACAATAACTAAATAAATCATTAGAATATAGTAAAATTTTATATATATATGAATTGGTAAGAATAAAAATATACTCAATTGAATATCCACCACAAAATAACTCGCATTGCAACAGCCCGAGATTTTATAAAAAATATTATTTTTAATTTCATTAATGTGTTTTGTTGTATGATACACCAAAAGGAGCTTTCTCAACACGCATCCTTGACTTGCCTTGCATTACACGCAATCGCGACCTTCCTCGATAGCGTGTGTAGTACATAATACCGAGTTTCACTAAACAACGATATTCTCTTAAAATATTTTTAAAACTAGCCGTTATGAATAGTAATAACCATATTTTAAAATTTTAGAAATTTTAGCTCTCAAAATGGACTTCATTATTGGATTCGGAGTATCGAATTTACCCTAAAGTGAAATTTTGGTACTTTTCGGATAACTTTCATATTCTGATGAATAGTGAAAATTACTAAATTATAATTAAAAACAAATTTTTAATCGAAATAAATAATAGTGATAAATTATTAATTTGAGTGGTTTTAAATTATATTTAAAATATATTTTTACAATTTAATACAATGTTTGTCATTTGATATAATTTCACATTTAAACCAGTCATAAACAAGTGTCAATCTTTTGATAGTTATTATCTCTTAAGAACACGCTATTTGTTTTGACGAAAGGAATTAATTTTTAAATTAATTAATGAAACTGATATGTTTTTAATTTGATAAAATAGACATCATTTTTGAATTCATAATATCCAATATACATTAGATCTAATTTTTCGTATTTTTCTGGAAACTTTCATTTTTTGATGAATAGTGAAACCCCTAAGTGGTAGTTAAAAAAACTGAATTTTTCATAAAACGTATTTTTACCGCTTCTCTGAGTGGAATTTCAAAAATTCGAGAGACACGGTTGCTGTCAGTAAGTAAAATGTGGTTCAATGAGATGAAAATAATTTTTTGGTGAATAGTAACTTTTTACTATTTTTTACCAAGGTTAAAAGTAAATAGTGTAATTAAGGGTAAAAATGATATTATTATTACCCTAACACATGTCCTAATTCTATTGGACAAGTGTAATTCGACCAAAAACAACATTAGGAATAAAATATGATCATTTAGGCCCACTTGGATTAGATTAGGACATTTATTATTAATTTATTTAAAGAAGGTTTAAAATAGTTAAAATCAAGGTTTAATAAGTAAATCATTTTTAATATGGGGTTATACATAAGATAAATTCGACTATAAATATTCATTAGAAATATAAAAATATTTCCTACATAATGGTTTTTTATTTGTATTTTTTAGACATTAAATAATTTAATTTATTTATGACAAAACGATGATGGAGTAATTATCTTATTAATGAAATATTGACATAATTGATGTTATAAATACCCAAATAAATATAATTTGATACTTTTTATGAATTACACTAATTTTCTAGGTTAATATGACATGTTATAATTGATTTAATTAACTTTGGGAGAAGTAATCATTCTTTTATGAGTTTCAGAAAAATCAACTATTGAATAGTGTCAAAATTGACATAAAATAGTTTTTAAAACAAATATTATATTATTAATTTTTATTTTATTCCTAAAAATCTACGGTTCGGCAAAATGAATTAGATAATGTTATATATATTAATTAAACACAACTTGTGGGTCTCTTGGATGTATATGGTATGTTTATTAACTATATAATATAAAATACAAAGTGACATGGTAAATGTCAATCTAATTAACTAAGAGTTAAAACTAATAGATAAGGTTAATATAATCACCTAAACTTGTATAAATTCTATTTGATGAGAGGATTGCAACCCCTACACACCTTATCTTATAAATAACTCAATTTGGAGCTATTTAAAACCGAACATGACTTTATAATAAAATAATATTTTTAGTTATTCCAAAGGTGCCCCTCTCCTCCCATATAAAAGGGCACCTCCTCCCCCTCTTCCTCACACCACATGAGCCTTTATGCTAGGCCGACCCCTGCCAATTTATTCTCTCCACTTCTCTAGAAACATCCTACAGGTTCTGGTTTTCTTCAAAGACCTATTTTATTGCCCTAAAAGGAGGTCTCAAAGAAGCACTTCAAAGAAGAGGTAATGTCTGTTACCTATTCTTTCATCTTTATTTCTTTTTCCACATCTTATTCTATAGTTGTTTCATTATGAAGTAATAACATAAGTATCACTAATATATTGATATGTTATTATATGTATGAAACAACCCTATTTCACCATCTATTCATCCTACAGAAAAAGAAATCACCGCGCGTGCGTACGTACGGAATACCGTCTCCACGCCGTGGTGTAAGTTATTTTCCACCACCACCTTAAATGGATGGGTATAATGGTGTAAATAATGACTATATATGACTATTATAACGTGATATCGATTCTGAAATAGTATACATACACTCCAATATAATTCCACGATCATAGGAACGATATCATCACTTGTGCGTACGTACGGAATACCGTCTCCACGATGTGATGTGACTCGTTCTACATGATCTTCATTTCATAATGATTATATAAATGAATTGAATGAATGAATAAGATATATATTACACTAATACCATTCTGGAAATTAGGTATCTATAACCTAAAGATAAGAATATGAATTTATTCAACAAAACACGGATAAGAACAAAAAGTAATAAACACCCGAATAACAAGTAGTAATGAAATATTACTAATAATATGCTAAGAATATGACCACATATGAAATCATAAAAATAATTATGATTTTGTAATACGTCAATAACATTATTTAAACATTTATATAGTAGGTTCGGACACGTACAAAGCATATCCGACCAATGGTAAGGGAAAATATCACAATCTCAATTTTATCCGAGATTGTTTATACTTTGGCATTTACTGGGGTGTATTTTATCATCCAAATCATTGTTTCCTCAATATGTAATATAAATATACTTCTACAATAGTTTATATCCAATTTATCCTTTGGTGAGTTTTTACTAAAAGATATGAAAGGAATCTTTTGTCGTTTTTCGTACGAGGTACTTTTTGACTTTTCCGACAGAAGTACAAAGAATGTTTTTTTAACTTATACGGCATAAATGGATTTTTATAACATTATTTCCATGAAGCTTCATTTTCTATTTTTCATGTTTATTTTTAATCAACTACTTTTAGTTTATAATTGTATGACATGTTAAGAAAGGAAATGTGTTTTTGATAAAGAAAGGATATTTTACTCAAGAATGGAGTCCAAGTGTTTTATCAATATTATTTTCCATCTAAGATAATATATGGTTCTGTTTATATCCCTATTATTACATGTATTTAAATATGTTGGGATGGAAATATTTTTATGAATTCCTTTATCCTATATGAATTGTTTTATGATGTCATGATGTTTAAGATTCCCATTTTTATTACATGGGTTATGCAATGATGTATGATTTATGATTTTGTGGCACACATAAGAATGGTATCATTATGAGATGGGTGGGACCTATATCTCCCTCCAATGCATTGGTTAAAGATTTTATATCTCAAGAGATTGACATGCCTGGAATGGTAGGTTATACCGGTTCAGTGAAATAGGACTCAAACGTGGGTGACTCGGTTCAGAAATGGGCTTTGTCCACTAAGATAGTCTTGGCAATGAGTCTTGACTAATAAGATATGATTCTCTATGATTATGTGTGTATGACACAAAGTATCATGTTTTATGATATGATTATTGGGATTACATTTCACTTCTTTGATTTATCCCATGTTATGATATTATGATTTCTTTTGCAGGTTAAAATATCCAAAAGTTATGTTCTTATGTATATGATGTGGTTGATATTTCTTTTGTTTACCCTTACTGAGCATTTGAGATCACCCTTTTGTATGTTTTCGTTTCCCCAGGTTATAAAGAAAGGTTTTAGGTATAAAAAAAAGTAATAACTTTATGGGAGATGTTGAAGATCTTTCACCATGATTAGAAGATTATATTCCGAGTTTCCAAAGACACTAAATTATTACGGTCCTTGTGTGTGTGTTTTTGTTATGTACTATGTATTCTGCAAAAGTAATGTAATGTCCATGTACGTCATTCTTCAGTTCTCTATAGTTGGTATAAGAGGAAAGGTTTAGTCAACCTTTGGAAACTAGGATGCGATAACTTTAGTGAGATCCCTAGAGATATTTCTAAGGTATTTCTAGGGATGTCCCTATGGTTAAGTATACGTTGAGGTTATAGTCCTTGAATTACACTATTGATCATATAATTAAACCTAAGATGTTAGATATTAAAGGTACTCGCTGTATATTATGTTGTTTTCCCTAGCATGATTTTTGCCTCTCCCACTATTCTTTTTGGGTTTTAGAAGATGGCTGGAACCCGAAGGAACCGTGTTGATCAATGCAATGAACAATGAAATGATTGTCCTCCTGAACAAACAAATGTTATGGGAGATGGAGTGCAAAAACTTATTGTTATACTTACACAAGCTATGAATCATTCTTGACTTCCAAATGAGAAGAGAAGAGAACAATATTCTATTGAGTCCTTCATGAGGCAACGTCCACCTTCTTTCAGTGGGTCTTCTGATCCACTTGTTTCTGAACAATGGATCAGTACAACTGAAAAGATATTTTCAGTTACTCAATGTTCTGAACATGATAAAGTCATCTTAGCAGTATATCGTTTAGAAGGTGAAGCTGATCAATGGTGTAATCTTATCAAGAATACGAGGCAAAGAGATGAAATTATGTCCATGGAATGGGACGAGTTTAAGAACCTATTTTTCAATAAGTACTTCCCTCGTATTCTTAGAACAAAGATGGAGAAAAAGTTTCTTAAACTAATGCAAAAGGATGATGAATCTATTGGTGTATACGAAGTGAAATTTACAAGGCTTGCAAGGTATGCATCTGGATTTATCATCCAACCTGAAAGTAAATTTGATCGATTGTTCAGTGGCCTAAAACCAAATATTCTAAGGGCATTATCTATAAGAGACTTCAGTATCTATGATGAAATTGTGAGTTTTGCTATCAAGGTAGAAATGGAAGTTGGTGTTACTTATCCATCTCATAGTTTTGACAAGAAACAAAAGATGGAGTTCAAGGAGAAATTTCAGAATAATGGTGAGAAGAAGATGAATGTTTCCTTATGCTCAAAGTGTGGAAAGAAGCATGGTGGAGATTGTCTTAAAGGGACTAGAGAATGTTTTAAGTGTGGAAAAGAAGGTCATCGAGCATCTGATTGTTGAAGTAATGGAAAAAGGGTTTCTAATGATGTGAATAAAGAAAAGACTGCAGAGAACGCACCAACAACACTTCAATGCTTCAAGTGCAAGGAGATGGGATATTATGCCAATAAATTCCCTAATCTAAGGGTTAGTGATGATCGACATGAGAAACCACTTAAGGAAAAGGACAAAGGGAAGTCACATGCGATCATTATTGGCGATGTTGAATATGAAAACGATGTGGGGGAATGATTAAGTGTTTATGTAACGGGATTCCAAAATAATGTTGTATTTAGTATCGTGGAATATTGGAATATTTATATATTTGTCTACTGTGGTTTTCAATAAGTTTATGGTACTTGTAACCATGGAAAGGTATTGAGATATTTTTGGAAAAAAAAGATGATATGCGCATAATGAATGGAAAATGAGAAAATGAAATGTTTGAAAGTATTCATGAGCTCATGATTGATATGTGTACTAAGTGATATCATGGTTTGAGTATATATAATTTTGAGGATTTTGGTATGTGGAATGTGTTAACTTTTAACTACATTCATGTTTTCACTATGGTTCAATGGGTATTCATTTTTCAAGAGAATACCTGATTAAGGCCTTCAAATGTTTGTAATTTGACCAACAAGACATATCTTATGATATATGGGGATCAACGATGGTATTAAATCTCTGGTAATCGTTTTCACTATATTATGATAGTGGACTGCAGTATTATGGATAAGCCTAATGATTGAAATGGATTATGTTAACCATAAGTTAGTATTGTTTAAGGATATAAATTTTTTTGATATTATTTATGTGATGTTATAGTAATGTAGTTTTAGAAAAAAAAACCTGCAGGACGGGCAACAACCCATCGCGTTGGACAAGGCTGTGGGAATCGAACCCACAACCGAAGTGCGACTGGCCTTTATCGCCTACCACTGGCCTACATGAAGTCCCTGTTTAGTAGAAACTAGTTTTATTATATTAATTAGTATTATATATGAAGTATAAGTTTATTTTAGGAACCATATATCATTAATCTCACTATAGATGGACTTATGTATTTTTTGATAACTTTTCTAACCTTTTGTTTGAGACAGATGGAATGACCCATCATTCTATCACATGATATGTTAACACATCACGAATAACAAATTCAACTTCCTTTCATTAAAAGATGAAGTGGAAATTTTCCAAAGAACGACCAACGGTGAGACTATACCGAAATCACGAAACTATTTCTTCTAATTCCAATTTCATCAACATTAGGGAAACGATCTTCAAAACCAAAAATGTTGTCCTCTTTCTCTTATATCTGATGAATCAGATGGTACATTAGATAGTCACAAATTTATGGCTTTGTGATTTCTGGCTTTTCCATAGCCATGTTCTCTACCACTCTCCATCAGAACATGATGGTTAGATTTCTCTTCCATATCCATATTTTCACCAATGTGGAAACCCAGTGATTAGTTTATTTGGGTAATCGTTACATTTCATACTTTTGTTTTTAAAGCCAAGTTTTGGTATTCCTTTTTATGATGTGGTTTTCTATTAAAGAAACTTTCGAGTAGTAAACCATTTATAACCCCGACGAATTTTGAGGGCGGAATTCATTTTAAGGGGGGTATAATGTAACAGCTCGAGATTTTATAAAAAATATTCTTTTTAATATCATTAATGTATTGTGATGTACGCAACACCAAAAGGAGCTTGCTCAACACGCATCCTTGACTTTCCTTGCATTACACGCAATCGCGACCTTCCTCGATAGCATGTGTAGTACGCAATACCAAGTTTCACTAAACAACGATATGCTAGTAAAATATTATTAAAACTAGTCGTTATGAATAGTAATAACCAAATTTTAAAATTTTAGAAATTTTAGCTCTCAAAATGGAATTCATTTTTGGATTCAGAGTATCCAATTTAGCCTAAGGTGAAATTTTGGTACTTTTCGGATAACTTTCATATTCTGATAAATAGTGAAAATTACTAAATTATAATAAAAAACAACTTTTTTAATCGAAATAATTAATAGTTATAAATTATTAATTTGAGTGGTTTAAAATTATATTTAGAATATATTTTTACAATTTCATACAATTTTGGTCATTGGATGTAATTTCACATTTAAACCAGTCCTAAACAAGTGTCAATCTTTTGATAGTTATTATCTCTTAAGAACACGCTATTTGTTTTGACGACGGGAATTAATTTTTAAATTAATTAATGCAAATGATATGTTTTTAATGTCAAAAAATAGACAACATTTTTGAATTCATAATATCAAATATAACTTAGATCTAATTTTTGGTATTTTTCTGGAAACTTTCATTTTTTGATGAATAGTGAAACCACTAAGTGGTAGTTAAAAAAACTGAATTTTTCATAAAAACTGTCTTTTTCATAAAACATAATTTTTCAGTAAGTAAAATGTGGTTCAATGAGATGAAAATAATTTTTTTGTGAATAGTAACATTTTACTTTTTTTTACCACGGTTAAAAGTAAATAGGGTAATTAAGGGTAAAAATGATTTTATTATTACCCTAACACATGTCCGAATTCTATTAGACAAGTGTAATTCGACCAAAAACAACCTTAGGAATAAAATATGACCATTTAGGAATACTTGGATTAGATTTGGACATTTATTATTAATTTATTTAAAGAAGGGATAAAATAGTTAAAATCAATGTTTAATAAGTAAATCATTTTTAATATGGGGTTATACGTAATAAAATAATAATTTTAGTTATTCCATAGGTTCCCCTCTCCTCCCTTATAAAAGGGAACCTCCTCCCCCTCTTCCTCACACCACATGGAGCCTTCAAGCTCGGCCAACCCCTGCCAATTTCTTCTCTCCACTTCCCTAGAAACATACTAGAGGTTCTAGTCTTCTTCAAAGACCTATTTTAGTGCCCTAAAAGGAGGTCTCAAAGAAGCACTTCAAATAAGAGGTAATATTCGTTACCGATTCTTTCATCTTTATTTCTACGTACACTTCTTCTTCTTTAGTTGTTTCATTATGAAGTAATAACATCAGAATCACTCATATACTGATATGTTATTATATGTATGAAACAACCCTATTTCACCATTTATCCATCCTACGGAAAAAGATATCACCGCACGTGCGTACGTACGAAATACCATCTCCACGCCGTAGTGTAATCTATTTTCCACCACCACCTTACTTGGATCGGTATAATGGTGTAAATAATGACTTTATATGACTATTATAAATTGATATTGATTCTGAAATAGTATACATACACTCCAATATAATTCCACGATCATAGGAACGATATCATCACTCGTGCGTACGTACGGAATACCATCTCCACGATGTGATGCGACTCGTTCTACATGATCTTCATTTCATAATGATTATATAAATGAATTGAATGAATGAATATGATATATATTACACTAATACCATTCTGGAAATTTGGTATCTATAACCTAAAGAGAAGAATATGAATTTATTGGACAAAACACGGATAAGAACAAAAAGTAATAAACACCCGAATAACAAGTAGTAATGAAATATTACTAATAATAAGCTAAGAATATGACCACATATGATATCATAAAAATACGTATGATTTTGTAATAAGTCAATAAAATTATTTAAATATTTATACAGTAGGTTCGGACACGTACAAAGCATATCCGACCAATGGTAAGGGAAAATATCACAATCTCATTTTTATCCGAGATTATTTATACTTTGGCATTTACTGGGGTGTATTTTATCATCCACATCCATTTTTCCTCAATATGTAATATTTATATCCGTCTACAATAGTTTATATCCAATTTTACCCTTCGGTGAGTTTTTAGTTAAGGATATGAAAGGAATATTTTGTCGTTTTTCGTACGAGGTACTTTTTGACTTTCCCGACAAAGGTACGAAGAATGTTTTTTAACTTATACAGCATAAATGGATTTTTAAAACATTATTTCCAAGAATCTTCCTTTAAAATTTTTCATGTTTATTTTTAATCAACTTATTTTAGTTTATAATTGTAAGACATGTTAAGAAAGGAAAAGTTTTTTTGAAATAGAAAGGTTATTTTGCTCAAGAATGGAGTCCAAGTGTTTTCTCAAAATTATTTTCCATCTAAGATAATATATGGTTCTGTTTCTATCCCTATTATTACTTGGATTTAAATATGTTGTGATGGAAATATTTTTATGAATTCCATTATCCTATATGAATTGTTTTATGATGTCATGATGTTTAAGATTCCCATTTTTATTACATTGGTTATGCAATGATGTATGATTTATGATTTTGTGGCACACATAAGAATGGTATCATTATGAGATGGGTGGGACCTATATCTCCCTCAAATTCATTGGGGTAAAGATTTTATATCTCATTAGATAGACATGGCTGGAATGGTAGGTTATACCGGTTCAGTGAAACAGGACTGAAATGTGAGTGACTCGGTTCGGAAATGGACTTTGTCCACTAAGATAGTCTTGGCAACGAGTCTTGACTAATAAGATATGATTCTCTATGATTATGTTTGTATGACACGATGTTTCATGTTTTAAGTTATGATTATTGGGATTACATTTCACTTCTATGATTTATCCCATGTTATGATATTATGATCTCTTTTACAGTTTAAGATTTCCGAAAGTTATGTTCTTATGTATATGATGTGATTGATATTTCTTTTGTTTACCCTTACTGAGAATCTGTGCTCACCCTTTTGTATGTTTTATTTTCCCCAGGATATAAAGAAAGGTTTTAGGTATAAAAAAGGAAGAACTTTATGGGAGATGTTGAAGATCTTTCACCATGATTAGAAGATTATATTCTGAGTTTCCAAAGACACTAAACTATTATGGTCCTTGTGTGTGTGTTTTTGTTATGTACTAAGTATTCCGAAAAAGTAATGTAATGTCCATGTACATCAAGATTTGGGTCTCTACACGCAAGCCACTCTGGAACAATCATATTAATTCCCGAAGGAATAAATCAGAAAAAATGATGTATATCAACTTTGTTTAACTATAACCCATTTCACCAAGTCCTTATCAAAGAATCTATATACAATATATCACTATAATAAATCATGAATTTATATCACAATAAGGATCTTTCCACTTAGTTTCCTATTGATCTATTCTCCATTATATCCAAATAGTGTAAAGCAAAATTCTATTTTACCTTCCAATATTCATGTACTATATCCATATAACACGTCCACATATCACATAGAAATATAACATAAACATATCAATAACTTATAACACATTTTCCTACAATAAACACAAAAACACACTATGGCTAAAAATATATTTGGGAGATTTTTAGATGTTCATTATCGATATCACTCACGCCATAGATGTTGGTGGAATACCAGGAACCCAGAATCTCATGTGGGTGTTGGGGTGGTTACTCAAATAAGGTGGTGGTTCATAATAAATTTTGGAAATAAAATGATATATATAATACCACCTAAATATAATGATATTGTTTAAATTATATACAACACATCCATATTCACATCCCATAGCCACAAAATATTTGTCATACAATGGACTCAACAACATCCATCCATAAACGTAAAATAACAAACAAGAGGGTAACAAAATAATAACACATATTCTATCCATTTAACATTTCTATAAAAAACAAAGAACCAAAATTTGTTAACATCATTAAATTTATAGGTATTATTAATTACAATACATCTAATCCACTCTTAACTAGTTATAAATTTCAATAATTTTTCAAATTATTTTTCATTTACCTCTTCAAATAATTCAACCACTTTAATTTAATATATTCATTAAAAAATTAATTTAACATTACACATTCACATTCTATTTTATTTTAATATTTCATCATTTTAGAAATATAAATATTCTTGATAAAAAAATCCTAAAACATTAAATTAAATAGATATACTACAATTATGAATCACATCAATTCCACTTCTGTAACCACATCATACAAATTATATGTAAAATTGTTGACAAAAATATGAAAAAACATATAATGAATATACAACCCAGATCCATATTAATTCAATTAATTTTTTCTATGGAAAATTACTTCTACATAGAAAAGAAAAAAACAATTATTCTTAAACCACATCCATAACAATAATGACGATGAGATAATCATAAAATATACATTGATGAAATATTGAAACATCACAATAGAAAAAAGATAAGAAAACCAATGATCCAAATCCTATAATAACATTTAAATCGTTATAATAATGTAATTAAATATCAAAACATCAATACATTATCATATCCATTCACCCACCACATTCATACCTCCTAGATATAGATAAAACTATCAAAAATATTAAATAAAATGATAGTGTCCCCTTAAACCATAATGTTTTGTACCCAAAAATCTACACAATTGAACATATATTAATTCAATCTAGATTAACCATGGAAAATACCTATTTATTCAGTGTGTTTACTTATTTTATGGATGAAATAATTAATAGTATACGAATTCATTTATTTTATAATCAAACATAGGTAAATAAATCATGGTAGTTTATTTTGGTTAATACTGATTGGAAATAAATGAGGCTAGTTGATAGTGATTATATTAAATTTGATTACATATCTCACTTCATAAACCAGAACTCTAAACAAACCATGACATGGTCCCACATATTTATATCTTTTTTTCAATGGCCCACCTTAAAAAATGAGACAACCATGGTGTAGTGATCACGATAAAACAAAATTTTCTACTATAATTAACAAACAACATATATTTTCCATCTCCCAAGATAAAATATGTATTTTACAAAATCCATTCCGTAATACAATAATAAAAATGTTTATCACATATAGTTAGTTTTATGGTATTCAACAATGATGTATCTGGAGTTGAAAAATATCCAAAATCTACTCTAACTCTTCATTCCTATAAAAATTGACGATCCACCTTAAGAAAACTAAAATAATGATAAAGGTGGAAACCATATTCTAGTGATGAAATCCCTATATTATGTCTTCACATGAATGGTCAATGAATATATGATTAGCTAAATTCAATTTCAAAAATCACATAAACTATTTTAATCACTTGTTATTTATAATATATTGATCCAATAAAATCTATGAATCCACATTGGTTACCTCTTAAATTATTTTTATTTTATGAGTAAAAAAGATAGAAGGAACAAAACACAATAAATGTTCAAACACTATATGTGATACCTCCATAATGGAAATCTTAGCATCCTATAATCTCATAAATTTCAGAGAAGGAAAATTTATTTTTATATTATTTTTATATAAACCAAAATACTTATACCTTTATAAGAACAAAATATCAAAAAAGCCTATAAATTGATCCAAATTTTTTCAAATATCTCTCATCTAAATTCATACTGACCTAAATTCCTTCAAATGACTCGCACAAAAGGGATAATGCATTATCGAAAAATTATATCTATGATATTGAATCATAATTTTCCACTCCATTAACAATTTATACTCCAGAATATATTAATCAATGTAATTGAATACATGGGAGTTATCGTGAAGATGCCTCCAATGATAAAAATCATGTAAAAAATAATTAACTTGATATATCTAGTATGTATGTTCCAAATTATATACATCTTATCCAACACATAAAATGGTAAAAAAAATATTAAAAAAGATCATTCCAAAATAAAATCATCCACTACCACTGAAGAGTAGTAACCATTAAGGAGACATATTATTTTACCTCGAACACCAATGTTATCCTCCTAAACTTTATATAATATTTTTAATTTACTATAGGTTCTTTTACCCACCCATGAATCAATTTAAAATATATCATCTTACTTTATATTAAATCTAGTTCAATGATTATATAATATTTTACCCTTTTATTACATAATTACTATATAGATGGACTCCCATATATATGTTCAAATAGATCCACAATAATGGAAGAGTGATATATATTATAATTTAAATATACATGAAAAGATGGTTGGTTATCCCATTATCCTCTGAAATTAAGAACACATACATAGGTCATGTCCACCACTCTCTCGATCGTCTAATTCAACTATATATATTTACAAATTATAAAACTATTGATTGAGAATAAATAATATTTATAAACAAGCTAAAATGGATCAGTACTCAAAAGGTAAAATAAGGATCATGATCTGAGATGTTCCTTCATGGACCCAATATAGCCAAACTAAACAACCAAATAATGAATAAAAAATAATTATTCTTACTAAATTATTTAATCACTATCAAATGTGAAGAAATCATAAAAAAATAATCATAGAAAATTAAATACACAAAAATATCAATGAAACCATATGAAAAAATCCATTATATTTTCCTCTAATTTCTATTGTAGAAATTTGAACTGGTGAATCAGGAAATCTAAATATATAATTTTAACATTAATCAACTCGAAAAACAATCATAGATTTATACAAATTTATATGAACCATTAAAACCTTAAAAACTAACATTCTCCATAATATAATGATAATGTTTTATAAAATCTTAATATAGTCCAATAGGTGACCAATTAAACTCACACGAGTCCTCTGCTCAGATCACCTAAGGAATGGAAATTTTAACATGGAATAATTAATAAATCATTCTGTAAAATAACCAACCACATTATATATTATCCATATATGATATAACCATTCAAAAATTTCACCATATGATCTCCTAGTTAAGGAAACAATATTTTTTGAAATAAATAAGAGATTATTTTGTATGTTATAGGAAAATTCCACAACTTAATTATGGTGTATCTAGTTACCTAGAAATATACTCATATACCATCATCCATTATTCTTAAAATTCTCATAAAAGATTACCATGGGTACCCCATCTCATGAAATGAACCACTACATTTCCTTTCCTATGAAAAAATGATATTGTGAAGTAATAATACAAAAATAAATTCACTCTTATCCCCCGATTGAAATATATGATATATTGACAAGAGATATAATAGAAGATATTAATTTTTTAATACCATAATTAACTCTTTGATAATAAAATTACACCATATCATCATAGAAAACCCCACTTTCTCAAAATAATGATTTTGGGTCTTATAATCATGTTATTGAAGATGTAACCACCAAGACTCATAATAAATTACTTCATAATCCTACATAAAAAATGTTCAAAAAATAAAGACAAAATATTACTCAAAATTATTATAACATGTATCTTTCCATTATAAAATGGAGAATAGGGGAATTGAATAACATCCCATTAAGGGATTGAAACACTACACTATGCTGATATGACCAAAAAATGACTTATCAATCCTTTTATTGCTTATAAACTGTTTCATAATATAAATGAAATAAGATTAAACTCCCCCATAATACCTCATAATAATCAATAAATCTCACATCATTACAACACTATTTAGTGCCTCTTAAGAAAAATCTATCCATGTCCTTAAAGTATTAGAAACAATAATCCACTATGACATGATATAATATTAGTAATGAAACTCTCATATCCAAATATTTCACTAGGATGTCTTATCATATAACTAATTTCATCAATGAATGTATAATATAGATAAAAATTCATTATTTTTCTACTCCTATAGCTTCGAATACAAAAAGATATCTACGACAATCACTATAATGAACTAGAATATTACTAATACAATTATATGTTCATGAATGAAAAAAAATAACTTGTTCATTAATGATTTAATAATTCATCATCGATTTCCCAATTTCTCTATTGATACACCAAAAGTATTATTAATATTTTCTTCAATTTTCAATGTCATTTGATTATATTCTGACCACTATTATAAAAAAAATTAAATGAGATCCTTATATTTAATCAAAAATATTGAAATCTATTGGAGGGTATAATAGTTATTCATCGCCACATGATTTAACCACTAATAACCAATACTTAGACAGTAGTTATCATTCACATTCATTATAAAAAACATCAAATCTCCCAATGAATATATGTTAGTTTAAATGAATAATTTTTGTAAGAGAAAATTAACATCAATCCAAAACACTCCTATATCTGATTGACCTATCCAATAATTATACATAGAAATATATGAGATGTTCAGTGAAATCTCTTTCCCAAACTATGTCAATCATTGAATATTTTCACTATAGTTTAGGTGAAAACCCCAAAATCCCGTATAATAATCTTTGAAAAAATTATATATATAGTCCATAGAAACACAACACCAAAATTTCAAAAATAAATCATAATAGATCGAGAAAACTGTAAAATACCCAGTGGGATCAGTTGCTAGAAAACAACAAAAATGTTTTTTCCATTCTTAACCATGGGTCCTGGAGTGTGGAGAATATCTCATGTATGTCTTGTATCACTCAATCTCACATATATTATCTAAAATCACAAGTACATGTCATTTATTTATATGTTCTAGGAGGAAACTACAATTGAGACTACATGTAAAACTCACCATCAACGCCACAATGAACAATATGAATTATAAAACATTGATACATTCAATTCTATTTATATAAATTATATAAAACACTACCATTTTACTTTGTGCAATTAAATGTACAATTATCTCAAAAAATATGATATAGGGGCTATGTTTCATCCCATCGTAGTTATATACATTATTAAAGTCATATAAAAAATCATTTATTCATACCATGAATAATGGAAAAAATCCGTATGATATCACCCTCGAGGATAATGGTTTTACATTAATGTGTTTTAAATCACCTATACCATCATCATAATATGATATAATTCAGTTGTATGAAAAACATAACATGATTAATGTTATTATTGTGAAATTTTTCCTAAAAATTTTATACCATTTCAGACTAATTTATATGTATATTTTTATAATAATAGACAATTTTCATAAAATTTTTGTCCTGACCTATCCCTGAGGGGCCTATTTCGTGACTGCCCCATGCCCCCCCCCCCATAATAGGATATGGATTGTGACTATAACCAAGTAGTAATATCCTAAATATCAGAGGCATTTGACTAATGTACATGTATTCACACTCACATCTCCTAGCCAAAAATGATAAAATTTAAAAATATTAAGTAGAGAATGCATGAAAGCCACTAATATCACTCAAAAGATTAATAAAGTTAGAGAATTGAAATGTAAACAATGCCAGAATACAAGCCTGGAAAAATAGTATGTAACAATCACATAAGAGTAGATGTAGTGGGTCTCCAATCTGAACTATAGGAACACACCTTTTTTGTCTAGCCTAGCTAAGCACCACTTGGTCAAGGCCTTACCTTGATTCTATCAAATGTTCAATCATATGTATAAGTGACGACATTTTAATGACCCATAAAATTAAAGGAAATTTTTTTTCTTAAATTTCTTTGGAATTTTACAAGAATGCATTTTTTACAGCACCTGATTCTGAGGCCCGGTGTGCCCGGAATCAATTTCCGAAGATTAGCTCGGGTACGTTCAGTAAATGAATGAGTGGGTTGTCCTAACATTTGAACCGGTGCTCGGAATCGAATTCTGAGGGCACCGATGGAATCACAGCGCCGATAATTGCTTAATAACACCTTTTCCAGAGTTTCGTTTTCTCGGGTTAGGATATTAATTAATTGGGTTAACTAAAGAATAAAATAAAATACTGTGCAACCGATTTTATTTTTATTCTTAGTAGTGCTAACCTAGGCATGGTGGTTGGAGTGGGACTCACTGATATCCTAACTCCTAGGTAGGATATTAGTGAGGGGGGGCCAACATGAGCCCCACCCCTTTATTACCTTTTACCTCTCACATGCATTTATTATGGTAACTAACTCGTACACCCCTCTTTAATTCCAAGTCAACGCTCGCATTTAATAGGATTATTAAACGACTCATTAATTGGTCAACGCTCATTAATTAAATAGTGATCTATTTTTGAATATCCAAAACAGTTGGCATGAGAAATAAAATAAGGCAAAGCATTATTTTATTATGTTGTTTTCGTTGTGCGAGGAGGATTTGAAGAGGAGAGACCAAGTATGGGAATCTTTATCTTCCTCCTTGAAGAACGTGAAAAACATACCGTCGCTGACAAATAACGTCGGCCTCCGATGAAGGGCGACGAAGAATGCCGAACCCTCGAAGATCGAGGACGTGATGTCGTGTACCGCGACGCCGACGATTCTCCTTCCACGATGCAGTCTTCTGCGACCTCCCTTCCCCGCGACGAATCAACAATGCTTGAGGTTGGGGGATAAATTTTTTTCGTACGTGAATACTTTCGTCGCCATTATTCATTCTCTAATTGGTCCGCCTATTATCAGAATAACGGGAGGAGGTAAGACCGCACGAAAATGGCCGGGTCTCCCCCCCCCCTTGATGCTAGAATTTGTTGCGTCACGAGCACAGGCAGCGCGATGCCGTTGCACCGCATAGAATTAATGAAGAATGGGAGAAGAAGCCCGATGCCGTCACGGCGCGCCATGGAAGTCAAAAAAAGTCGCGACATCATCGCGCCGCACCGATTAGACAAGGCTACGGCCTATGGCCGCGGTGGTGTGGGGGCGACGACCGGAACCGCCGGCCGCCAGAGCAAGAGGGCGGCACCGCGGCGGCAGCAACCGGCCGACCGGACCGGGCCGACCATTTCAGGGGGAGACTAGGGGTTCATAACCGTGGCTGGAAGGAGAGTGTCCCCCACATTGGGGGGGGGGGGGTTCATGTTTTCAATCAGGGGGGCATCGCACCCCCACCCCCCCAGTTCCGCTCAGCTCGGCCAGCCAAGCTGTCCATGTGGGCCGCCTGAGCATGCCAGGCCGGGCCGCCCGGTCCGGGCCGGGCCGCGCCCAATTGGGCCGGACCCGGACCCGGGTCAGGTCACCCAGTTCGGGCTGACCCAGGGGGTCTTGGGCCAGGTCGGTACGGGCCCGAACCCCCTATTTTTCCGGACAGAACCGTTGAAACGCCCATAACATGGGCTACAGACCTCTGATTGATGCTCCGTCAGTTGCGATGGGATCCTTGGATCGAAACGGTTGTTTTGGTATATTAAAATCGAGGTATCAGAGAACATTGGGTTCGTCCGGGTTGGATCGTACATGAAACCAACTGGGGCCTCTGAGCGGAAATGCTTATAACATAACCTCCGTACGTCTGATTAATGTGTCGTCAAATTTTTTGGATTCCACTTAGTGAGAAAGAACATTTGGATTACTCTGCTCGAGTTTTGGACATAGTTGAAGTGCGGTTGGGTAGGTTTTGACATCAAAACGAACCGGGCCCCTGGAATGAAAAATCCAATAATTCTCAGACAGGGCGTCCGTTTGACGCGCCGTCCGTCACATTGAGTTCCTCTTGTAGAGATGGAACTTCGAGATACATCATCTCCGGACTACGTGTTAGTTGATGTATCGAACCCCATGTCTTGTGGATCGGACCCTCCCAGAACGAGAATACTGTGTGCAGGAACCCTAGAGCTCGCTGCGACTGCGACTGTGGCAACTGCATTGAAATCCTATGTGGGTTCGGCAGCGATGAAGACCGTACTGAAATCCTATGTGGGATCAATGGAGAAAAAGACTGCACTGAAATCCTATGTGGGTTCGGCAGCGAGGAAGACCGTACTGAAATCCTATGTGAGTTCGACGGAGATGAAGAATGCACTGAAATCCTATATGGGTTCGGTAGTGATGAAGACCGTACTGAAATACTATGTGGGTTCGACAGAGATGAAGATTGCAATGATATCCTATGTGGTTTAGGTAGTGATGAAGACTCTACTGAAATCCTATGTGGGTTCGACGGCAATGACTACTGTTTTTATATCAAACGTGGGTCTGGCAGTGTCTGACTCTGTTCTTGCTATCCTATGTGGGTCTAGTAAAGTAGCTGGTTTAACATCCTACGTGGGTCCCTGCATAGATGAATCAGTTGCTAAAACTGATCATCTCTATCACCGAAAAAGTATACATGTGTGAGCTGATTCTTGACATCATTCAATATATTCGATATGATTTATTTGCATTCCTATGTGGATTGAGTGGTGTTATCCTGTATGGATTGGGTTGTACTCTTATGTGGACGTGATCGAACTTAGCATGGATGTTAGAGCCGAATGAGAATTGATGACTTAGGTATATGTATGGGTATATACCTAAGTAGTGTTGGATGTTACTTTGTGATTGTATCTTTCCTTTGTGAATTATCCTTTGTGGATTTCGGGAGACCTTCGAGGGTCTTGGGGTCCCTACTGAGTAGCGTATAATCACCCCTACACGGGTTATGCCCACCCAACGTTGTGTTGGTTGCAGACGACGGACACCGCTAATCGTGGTTGAGGCTTACGGAGCAAGTTGGTACCTGGAGGTAGACCAATGGGCGGGACATACTCGGAGCGGACGGCTGGATCTGAGGAGCTGAGGAGGCTATCTGTACCCACCCTTCAGGTGGGACTTCTAGTGGACGGATCGACATTGCAACTTTACTTTTCAGTTCCTGTCTTTCCTTTTCCATCTGTACTTTACTTTCAGTTTGGTTTTGTATTCTAGCCCACTTACTTTTCCACACATACTATTGTACCCAGTTTTACATAGTGTTTACTTCTTCTTGATTACTCTGTTTGTTTGTTTACTTTAAAAAGGAAATGACATCCGTTTTTATTGGGAATTACGCCTTGGTGCTAGTCGACAACCCCTGGCCTATGGAAGGCGGGGTTGGCGAAGTCACAGAATGGGCCCCGAGGACGGGTCGTGACAAATTGGTATCAGAGGAGTTCGGTTCTACCACAAAACTCAGGACTCTGGTCGTTTTCTATATGAATCAATAGTGTTAAGATAATTGAGTGTGGATATCAGTCCAGGGAGTCCAGTGTTGGTGCGGCGGCCGACGCATCCATACACCAGGACCCTGGTATCTGATTTCCAACTTAGTGCATGAAAACATTGATTTAATGTGTGTTTTAAAAGTGTTCTTTGTGATTACCTTGTGTCAGATCCCCAGGTATACTGTCTGACCGTGGCGCACCTATTTATTTTCAGGATGGCCCCACGACGGCAGCCAGCAAGTGTTCCGAGCGTTGTGAGAGATGACAGCCCACCGAGCGATGAGGCCTTAGTGTAGGGCCCTTTGATAGAGGACGCACCGGTGGTACCTCTACCCGTCGAGCCACTGATGCAACCAGCCTCGGCCGACAATTGTACACGTCACCTTAGTGCACTGCATGAGTTTCAGCATCAGCGACCACCTAGGTTCCATGGGGAGATGGACCCTCAGGCAGCCGATTATTGGCTAGAGGCAGTTGTGTGAGTTTTCAGGTTATTGGGGACACCAGCTCACCTGATGGTGATCCTCACAACGAGCCTCCTACACATGGAAGCAGAAAGATGGTGGAGCTTGATGCTCCAGGTGCACGACGAGGCATCACTCCTCTGGACTGACTTTGAGAGCCTCTTCCGCTCAGAGTTCGTCCCAGCCACCCTCCATGCTGTGCGCATCTAGGAGCTTCTACAGCAGCGACAGGGCAGCATGACAGTCACCCAGTACTCGGCGAGATTTACCGATCTCTCGTGCTATTCGACGGACATGGTACAAGACCCATTCTTCCGAGCCCGGACCTTCGATCAGGAACTGTGGCATGAGATCAGGGCATCGATGATCTCCCTCAGTATTCCGACACAAGAAGGAGTACTAGAGAAAGCTCTTCTCATAGAGAGATTTCTTTCCGAGCCTACAACATTAGTGAGACCTACCGTAGGACATCACGTAGTAGAGTCTTCTACAGCTAGCAGTCGACAGATGATACATGAGTCCAGGCAAACCAAACCCTCAGGCGAACGACCTCATGCCACTGGCTTAGAGGTGCAAGGAAAACAGTGCAGAGCCAGTCTTATGAGAGGCAGACAGTGCTACGCATGCGGCGGGCAGGACCACATGGCTCGTGACTAATCGACCCGCCGTGACGAGGAGCAGTAGATGGTTGAGGGGCCACCTAGGCAGTGGAAGAGGGACGAACGTTGCGGTCCACAGGGAGCAGGTGGATGAGGTAGAGGATGTAACGCCCTTACCCCAGCTACCCAGAGTCGGTTCATTACTTCGTAACATTGGCATGATCACAAAAGATCAAGTCTCGAAAGATCGATTAGTTTAGTAGCCTTGGAAACACTTGATACATTCATAAATGTTACATTACAACATCTAATTAAAAACTACAATAACAAAGTCTCCATAGACCACACTCATATCCTCTTCTGACAATCCCTGCAGGTCATTCATAAAATACTTCTTCACATCCTGGAAAATAATAAAACATTGAGAGGGGTGAGCTCAGATGCTCAGTAAGGATAACAATATTGTGGAAGCTTTCAAAAATAAACATTAACATTTAAGGCAATGTATAACTAAAACAAAAGCCTTTTAAACATGAACTTCAACATAATATGGAAAATGTAAAATGAGATAATTCCATTTACTTATTCACATGGATATTCTACTAGTCGAATAATCACATGCAATATCAATAACCACTTTCATAATGATGGAATGCATAATGCCAGACTATCATAACCACGTAGCCAATGCCTCGTGCCAAGACCACAAATAAGATTTTGTCAAGGCCTCGTGCCAAGACACTAGTTTGTCTCATTAGACCTACCGATGAATCAAGGAGCTATAGCGGGCTCCACCCGTCACTTATTAAGTCCAATGCATTCCTCATATGAATAGGTTTAAACATATCATAAACCATAATATAATCGTATCACATAAAAAATGCATAAAGGAAACACAAAATTTCGACATTTAAATCACAAGATATCAATACAACACATTGATATAATAAATACACTTTCAAAACCAATTTCAATACCAAAATAAAATAAAGGTAAAACATGGTATTTATTTTTCTTTTAAAAAAAGGTATGGCTTGTAAAGGAAGCTGAAACTCAAATAATAGTCATGGCGGCGGAGAAGTCGTTGTCGCTGCATATGTACGACAAAAACATTCCCTTTTGTAGTTTAGTAAATGCTTCGTATAAAAAGATTCCTTTTGAATAAACGTAAAAGTCAAAGTAGTTTATACACCGTATAAAAGAAAGTTGTGTATAAAACCAAATATGCCTCAATGAAAGGAGATTGGGACGAAGTCCATTAAAAAGATATTTTTTAAATAAAATAGATCTATTATGTGTATTCACTATAATAACACATAAATAAAGTACAACTACAAGATAGGACATACAAATATCATGACGTAATTTGAATGTTGGAGATTAACCCAAAGAATAGAAATTGGGTTAAGAAGTTCCCTTACCTTGCATCTTGTCCTGACTCGACCATTCCTTAACCTCCTGGATAATAAACTAGAGTTAATTTCTATTTACATAAGAACCATTTTCATTTTCATTATTCCTTTTATATCCCTTATTACCATTTTATGAACATTATGTAATTATTAAAGTTTATAACGGTCATTTTGTCGATCATAGGTACATGAGTCAAAAATAAAATTCTTATAATTACAAGTTGTTCATGTGGTGATATATCCATTATATCCAGAATTATATTCAATATATAGATATCATATATCAAATATATATCCATTATATAAATTCATTTATAATATTACATAACATTTAGAGGTAAGAAATGAAATGCACCGTTCATGGAGACGGTAAGCCGTACGTACGCATGAACGCTACATTCATTTCTATTTCGTATTTAATGGAATGAAATAATAATGATACAAATGTGTAATATAATTCCAGTATAATATAGCATATAATACCATTTACTCCATCCTTTATACATCCCGCATATGGTATTAACTATTCAAATCACTTTGAGGGGGCGGTAGTCCGCACTTTCTAAAATGAAAATATCGCGTTTACCCATAATGGAAACCATAAAGGTATGCCATAAATGAAAAATACAAAATCATAAGGAAAACAAAAACATAATATATTTCATATATAAAAATAGTGTCATCATAATGGACACCATTAGAGGTGTTACATGAGTGTTGAACAATCATCGTTTTGTGAGGCAGAAATTCGCCATCCACAGAAACAGTACGTTCTTTAACAATTAGATGTAAGTGTGTGTAAGTGTAGCTAGAATAATTCTTATAACAACATCCTAGTATATCGAGGATACTGTTTTTGTTAAAAAAGAAATTAATAAAAAGAGTTTATGGGGTTGGAGAAGCAAAATAGAACAAAATAACATAAGAGAAGACATTACCTCAAAATCGGGTTACTATTTTTGATTTGAGCCAAAGGCTTCCTTGGGAAGATTTCTGCCCCAAATGTGGCTTCTAGGAGTAATAGGGGGATGTTGGGAGAGTATTTGGGAAGAGTTTGGCCGAGCCAAATGGCTTGAAAGTGTGAATGAGGTGGTAGAGGTGGGGGCCTTTTATAAGTGGAGAGGAGGGGCACTCTTGGAAAGTAAGGAAATTTTACATTATTATACAATGAGTTTCGGATTCTAAAGGTCCCACACTTATATAATTCGTGGATAAGGTGATAAGGGTTCGAAATATACTCATCCAATAGTCTTTGGACAGGTGTAAGCCTTGGATTGTACATTATCTTTTCATTTTATTAAAATAGTTAAATAATGAGGTCATCGCTACATCATAATGATGTCATAAATAGTTTAATTTATTTAATGTCTAAAAATTATAGAAAAAGGACTATGATGTAGGAAATCATTTTATTTTTCGAATGAATATTTATAGTAAAAAATATGACTTGTATAAACCCATGTAAAAATTGTTTTAGAAAAACATTTTATGTTTTTGTCATTTTTTACTTTAACATTAAATAAAAGGTATTTATGTCATTTTCCAAATAAAGTGGCTCCATTGGGTCCCCAAGTTGACCCATGGTTTGTCTTGGTCGGCCATGGCACATCCAATGAGGGTAGAACATGTGTCAAGCTCATCTCATATTATTAAAACATTATTTTTACCTTAAACTACACTAATTACCACTAATCGCGATTAAGAACATAAAAGTTATTATTCACCAAAAAATTATTTTAATCTCATTGAACCACATTTTACTTCTTAATGACAACCATGTATGTCTGATTTTTGAAATTCAAAATACAGATGTGGTTAAATTTCATTTAAACAAAAAATCAGTTTTTATAAGTACCACTTAGTGGTTTCACTATTCATCAAAAATTGAAGTTTTTCAGAAAAATCCCAAAAATTCACCCTAAGCTATATTTGATATTCTGATTTCAAAAATGATGTCTATTTTAAAAAATTCCAAACATATAAGTTGCATTAATTTATTTTATAGTTAATTCCCGCTGTCACAACAAATAGCGTGTTTTTAAGAAATAATATATTTCAAAAGATTGACAATTGTTTATGTCCAATTTCAAAGTGAAATTAATTATAATGAAAACCATTGGATAAAATGGTAAAAATATATTCTAATTATACTTTAAAACCACTCAATAGTATAACATATCACTATAAATTATTTTGATTAAAAAAGTTGTTTCACTATTCATAAACATTTCGATGTTCTCAGAAAATTACAAAAAATTCAACATAGGCTAATTTCAATATTAGTAATACAAAAATGAAGTCCATTTTGAAATATAAAATTTCTATAAATTTAAAAAGAGGTTATTACTATTCATAATGGCTACTTTGATTAGTTGCGGTGTGTTAGAACTCGAAGTCGCATACAATGCAAGCTATTGCATTATTGAATGAGAAGCGTATCATGGAAGCTCGGGGTGTTACATTCTCCCCTCCTTCAATAAATTGTGTTCTCACAATTTGAAATTTTTCTTTGAAAACAAAAGGTTGAAAATAGAAAATACCTTTGTGGAAAACCCACATCGGAAATAAGGTCAATAAAAATATAACATTTAAAAAAGAAAGATAAGTACAAAGGTCACCTGAGATAGCCCATTCTAGGATTCTATGAAAATATGGATATGGAGGAGAAACAAACCATCAAGGTCTGATGGAGAGTTATATAAAACAGGATTAGGAGAAAGTTTATCTACAAGAAAATCACAAACTTGTGATTGGTTAAATGATCATTGATTTCCTAGTAGGAAAAGTTAACCGACAACATTTTTGTTTTGAGTTAAATTTTATAAAGTTGAGGAATTTATTTAGGAGATTTACTAAGAACGTAAGGGAATATACATACTTGTCATGTAGACTTTCATTATTTAATAAATTTTTTACCACAAACCCATCATTCACTCTAAAAGGTAATACAGCTCAAAAATATTCTATTTATCCTAATTGTATAAGGTTTCAAATATTAACACATACCATTTAGATTAGTAAAATTATTTTTTAATAACCAGGGACATCCTGTAGGCTAGTGATAGGAAATAAAGGCCTGTCGCACTATGGTTGTGGGTTCGATTCCTGCAGCTTTTTCCGACGCGACGGGTAATGCCCCACCCTGCATGTTGTCCTTTTCCTAAAACTATAGTATTATAATATTCCAAAAATAATCTTCATAAATTTTTTAACCTTAAACAATACTATCCAAAGATCAAATTTACCCACTCCAACCTTTATAGTTATCCAAAATACCTCTGTCCAGACTTTCTGTAAAAGGTCTCTTAATTCCGAAATCAATTTATTAGATTCCCCAAACAAATTAATGTTTCTTTTATTGTCACATACTAAAAATATAATTACCTTCATCATATTAAAACCTTACTGAAATCAACAAGTACTTCAGTACAATCCTTATATATATATCACATTATTCTAATAACCAGAATATAAACCATGAGTCCAAAAGCATCAATTCATTAGTTATTCTCCTTCAACTATAGTAACAGCATAAGATTGTCCTTGATCCCTTGGCCTTTTCTGAGGTAAGTTTCCCTGACGCTTAGGACATTCATTTGCATAATGCCCCATTTCCCTACAATTGTAGCATTCAACATTGATAGCCTCTTTCTTTCCCTTGCAATCACGCGCCTGGTGACCTTTTTTTCACATTTATAACAAACTCCCATTCCTTTTAGGCAAGTACCAGGGTGATTCTTCCCACAATTATCACATAATGGAAAATCCTTCTTTCCCATTTTCCCTTTATCTGTCTCTTGTTTCACCGTTCTCTTCTTCTCGTTCTTTACTTTGTTGTCATAAGACTTAGAGAATTACTTTTCTGTCTTGATAGAACACAAGACAATATCTTCGTATGACGAGAAGGTTTGTGAGACTAATGCTCGACGGAGAAATGGTTTTAACCCATCAAAGAAACGATCAATCTTACTTCATGGGTTACATATATAATCTGCAGCATGCCTCGCTAACCTCGTAAATTTGGCCTCATACTTTGCGACATTCTCATCCTCCTTTTGTCTCAAACTCAAAAATTGTATTTCCATATCTGCTCGATGGTCATGAGGATAGTATTTTTCTAGGAAAATATCTTTGAAATCCCTCCATTCCATATTCGATAGGTCATCATCTTCCTTTGTATTTTGAATCAGCGACCACCACTGATCGGCATCTCCAGTGAGGCGGTAAACTGCCATGACAACCTTCTCCCTTTCGCTAATCCCCAAGGCATGGAATATTTTTTCTAAGGAGTTTATCCATTGCTTAGCTACTAATGGATTTGTACCCCCATTAAATTTTGGCGGTTGTTGCCTCATGAAGCGGTCTAACATTGATCCTCCACGTTGTGCATCAGGGTGATCCATACGAGTAAGGTTATTATTCATAACTTGAGTGAGTTGTCCCAGTATGGTAATAAGTTGATCAGCACCAGTTGTATCTCCAGTTTCACAGTAATTATCTTGAGCAGGAGGGCAATCCCTACACGGAGTGCCTGCATTGATACGGTTTCCATTCCTTCCACTAGGCGCAATTTCTATACAATGGCATAAACTAGATTAGTTTATGAATCAGAATACATAATTCCATACTTATAAAATACTTAACATAAATTGAACTATTTATGGATATAATCCATAATCATAAAAAGGTTTTCTTTGAGGAAGTATATACTCATAACCGTTCATATTGGTTTGTAAAGAAAACGAGAATTATCCTAAGCATATCCCCCAGGAGTGTCGTAACCAAGTGTGCAGCAAGGCCCGTTGTCGTGCACCAGTTCCCGTTCGAGTCTAGCTCAATGCATTTTTTTCGGGTTTTACCCCTAGGTACATTTGTACCAGAGCCGCCTCTACCTGCTCATATCCAGACAGGGATGTATTTCTCGGAAAACTCACAACATCTCTACAATACCAAACTTTTATGAAGTTCTTCTATACTAATCCTCAAAGTCCATCTTCGGGCTATGTTCTATAATCAGAGTTTATCTAAATCTAGCTTCCTAGGTTAGTACTAAACTACCTCTGATACCAACTGTAACGCCCTGACCCCATCTACACAGAGTCGGTGCATTACTTCGTAACATTGGCATGATCACAAAAGATTAAGTCTCGAAAGACCGATTAGTTTAGTAGCCTTGGAAACACTAGATACATTCATAAATGTTACATTACATCATAAAATGAAAAAACTACAATAAAAAAGTCTCCATAGACCACACTCATATCCTCTTCTGACAATCCCTGCAGGTCATTCATAAAATACTTCTTCACATCCTGGAAAATATTAAAACATTGAGAGGGGTGAGCTCAGATGCTCAGTAAGGATAACAATATTGCGGAAGCTTTCATAAACAAACATTAACATTTAAGGCAATGTATAACTAAAACAAAAGCCTTTTAAACATTAACTTCAACATAATATGGAAAAAGTAAAATGAGATAATGCCATTTACTTATTCACATGGATATTCTACTGGTCGAATAATCACATGAAATATCAATAACCACTTTCATAATGATGGAATGCATAATGCCAGACTATCAAAACCACGTAGGCAAAGCCTCGTGCCAAGACCACAAATATTATTTTGTCAAGGCCTCGTGCCAAGACACTAGTTTGTCTCATGAGACCTACCGATGCATCGATGAGCTATAGCGGGCTCCAACCATCACTTATTAAGTCCAATGCATTCCTCATATGAATAGGTTTAAACATATCATAAACCATAACATAATCGTATCACATAAAACATGCATAAAGGAAACATAAAATTTCCACATTTCAATCACAAGATAACAATAAAACACATTGATATAATAAAAACACTTTCAAAACCAATTTCAATACCAAAATAAAAGAAAGTTAAAACATGGTATTTATTTTTATTTTAAAAAAAGGTATGGCTTGTAAAGGAAGCCGAAACTCAAATAATGGTCACGGTGGCGGAGAAGTCATTGTCGCCGTATATGTACGACAAAAACATTCCCTTTTTTCGTTTAGTAAATGCTTCTTATAAAAAGATTCCTTTTGAATAAACGTAAATGTCACAGGGGTTTATACACCGTATAAAAGAAAGTTGTGTATAAAACCAAATATGCCTCAATGAAAGGAGATTGAGACGAAGTGATTTACAAAATAATTTTTTAAATAAAATAGATCTATTATGTGTATTCACTATAATTACACATAAATAAAGTAGAACTACAAGATAGTACATAAAAATATCATGACGTAATTTGAAAGTAGGAGATTATCCCAAAGAATAGAAATTGGGTTATGAAGTTCCCTTACCTTGCCTCTTGTCCTGAATCGACCGTTCCTTAACCTCCTGAATAATAAAATATAGTTAATTTCTATTTACTTAAGAACCTTTTTCATGTTCATTATTCCTTTTATATCCCTTATTACCATGTTATTAACATTATCTAATTATTAAAGTTTATAACGGTCATTTTGTCGATCTTAGGTACTTGAGTCAAAAATAAAATTCTTATTATTACAAGTTGTTCATGTGGTGATATATCCATTATATCCAGAATTATATTCAAGATATAGATATCATATATCTCATATATATCCATTATATACATTCATTTATAATATTACATAACATTTAGAGGTAAGAAATTAAATGCACCGTTCATGGAGACGGTAAGCCGTACGTACGCATGAACGCTACATTCATTTATATTTCATATTTAATGGAATGAAATCATAATGATATAAATTTATAATATAATTCCAGTATAATATAGCATATAATACCATTTACTCCATCCTTTATACATCCCACATATTGTATTAATGATTCAAATCACTTTGAGGGGGCGGTAGTCCGCACTTCCTAAAATGAAAATATCGCATTTACCCATAATGGAAACCATAAAGGTATGCCAAAAATGAAAAATAAAAAATCATAAGGAAAAAAACATAATTTATATCATATATAAAAATAGTGTCATCACAATGGCCACCATTAGAGGTGTTACATGAGTGTTGAACCATCATCGTTTCGTGAGGCAGAAATTCGCCATCCAGAGAAACAGTATGTTCTTTAACCATTAGATGTAAGTGTGTGTAAGTGTAGATAGAATAATTCTTATAACAACATCCTAGTATATTGAGTATACTGTTGTTGTTAAAAAAGATATGAATAAAAAGAGTTTATGGGGTTGGAGAAGCAAAATAAAACAAAATAACATAAGAGAAGACAATACCTCAAAATCGGGTAACTCTTTTTGATTTGAGCCAAAGGCTTCCTTGGGAAGAGTTCTGACAAATGTGAGGATTCTAGGAGTAAGAGGGGGATGTTGGGAGAGTATTTGGGCAGAGTTTGGCCGAGCCAAATGGCTTGAATGTGTGAATGAGGTGGTAGAGGTGGGGACCTTTTATAAGTGGAGAGGAGGGGCACTCGTGGAAAGTATGGAAATTTTACATTATTATACATTTCTTTTCGGATTCTAAAGGTCCCATACTTATATAATTCGTGGATAAGGTGATAAGGGTTCTAAATATACCCATCCAATAGTCATTGGAAAATTGTATTCCTTGGATTGTACATTATCTTTTCATTTTATTAAAATCGTTAAATAATGAGTTCATCACTGCATCATAATGATGTCATAAATAATTTAATTTATTTAATGTCTAAAAATTATAAAAAAAATATTATGATGTATGAAATCTTTTTATCTTTCCAATTAATATTTATATTAAAAAATATGACTTGTATATCCCCATGTAAAAATTGTTTTAGTAAAACATTTCATGTTTGTGTCATTTTTTACTTTAACATTAAATAGAAGGTACTTATGTCATTTCCCAACTAAAGTGGCTCCATGGGGTCCCCAAGTTGACCAATGGATTGTCTCGGTATTCCATGGCACATCAAATGAGGGTAGGACATGTTTCAAGCTCATCTCAAATTATTAAAACATTATTATTACATTAAACTACACTAATTACCTCTAATCGCGATTAAGAACTTAAATGTTACTATTCACCAAAAAATTATTTTAATCTCATTGAACCACATTTTACTTCTTAATGAAAACCATGTATGTTGGATTTTTGAAATTCAAAATACAGAAGTGGTAAAATTTCATTTAAACGAAAAATCAGTTTTTATAAGTACCACTTAGTGGTTTCACTATTCATAAAAAATTGATGTTTTTCAGAAAAATCGCAAAAATTCGCCCTAAGATTTATTTGATATTCTGATTTCAAAAATGATGTCTATTTAACAAAATTCCAAACATATAAGTTGCATTAATTTATTTTATAATTAATTCCCGTTGTCACAACAAATAGCGTGTTTTTTAGAAACAATATATATCAAAAGATTGACAATTGTTTACGTCCAATTTCAAAGTGAAATTAATTCTAATGAACACCATTGGATAAAATGGTAAAAATATATTCTAATTATACTTTAAAAACACTCAATAGTATAACTTATCACTATAAATTATTTTGATTAAAAAAGTTGTTTTAAGTATTTTTCACTATTCATAAAAATTTGGAAGTTCTCAGAAAATTACAAAAAATTTAACATAGGCTAATTTCAATATTAGGAATACAGAAATGAAGTCCATTTTGAAATATAAAATTTCTATAAATTTAAAAAGTGGTTATTACTATTCATAACCGCTACTTTGATTAGTTGCGGTGTGTTAGAACTTGAAGTTGCGTACAATGCAAGCTATTGTATTATTGAATGAGAAGCGTATCATGGAAGCTCGGGGTGTTACAGAGGAGCTGGACGAGTAGCAGGTGGTGGGTGACGCTTTGGGGCTCTACCACCACCACCACCAGGAGGCCCACCACGACCACAGGGTGCTGGCGGGCATAGGCAGGCATAGCTTCAGGCAGCGGAGGCCTATGACCATGGTTCGCTCGAGATGATTCGAGGTACTATCTGTATCTACTCCACCCTTGCTACAGTTCTTATAGACATAGGAGAGAGCCATTATTTCATTGCTGCTTCTCTTGTTCGGAGCTCGGAGATTACGACAGAGCCATTGGATCGATCCTTACGGCTACAGACTCTTACGTGGGAAGACTCGATGATTACGCACTGGTGCTGATAGTGTGAGATTACTCTAGGAGGAGAGAGCTTCGGATGGGATATTTTTGTAGCGGCGTCGAGGCCTTACAACGTCATCTTGGGAATTGATTGGTTATCGACAGTCCATGCTCAGATCGACTGCATTTGGCGCAAGGTGCGATGTGATCGCACCGGTGGGAGCAGGTTCACCTTCACTGGCGAGAAGGGAGCCTTTGTAGTGAAGGATGGACTCACACAGAGGAGAGGACAACCCATTACTCATCAGTTGGCTAGCCTCATCCTAGGAGCAGTTGATGTGAGGAGTCCGAGCTTACCTGCAGTGGTGGATCAGTATGCAGAAGTTTATCCCGACGACGTTACAGGACTACCTCCACGCAGATATGTAGACTTTTATATTGTCGTGTACCTTGGGAAATACTTGATATCCACCCCAGCATATCAGATGGATCCCGCTGAGCTTCGAGAGCTAAGGGTACAACTGGAGGACTTGTAGGGAAAGGGATTCATCTGACCCAGTGTTTCACCCAGGGATTCTCCGATTTTGTTTTCCAATAAGGTGGATGGGAGCATGCGACTATGTGTCGACTATCATCTCCTGAACTAGGTTATCAGGAGGAAAATTTATCCGCTACCTAGGATTGACATCCTCTTCGATCAGCTCAAGGGAGAACGGTGATTTTCAAAGATAGACCTTAGATCAAGCTATCAATAGCTCAGAGTTCGAGACAAGGACATGCATAAGACGAGCTTCAGATGTCGGTATGGCCACTATGAGTTCATGGTTATGCCTTTTGGTGTAACCAATGCTCCAGTAGTGATAATGGGTCACATGAACAAGATATCTCAGCCATACCTTGATCGATTTGTCGTGGTATTCATCGACGACATATTGATATACTCGACCACTGAGGAGGAGCACACCTACCAATTACGGGTTAAACTAGACACACTCTGAGAGCACCAGCATTATGGGAAGCTCTCAAAGTGTCAGTTCTAGTTACGTGAGGTCCACTTATTGGGACATGTCATCTCAGAGGTGGGATTTGCAGTGGATCATGCGAAGATCGAGGCAGTGCTAGCTTGGGAGCCACCTAGAAGCGTGACAGAGGTGCGGAGTTTCTTGGGGCTAGCTGGGTACTATCATTGATTTGTGCCAAACTTTTCAAGAGTTGCAGCACCACTCACAGCTTTGACGAAGAAAGGTAAACCCATCGTGTGGTCCGACAGATGTCAGCAGAGCTTCTAGGATCTGATATAGAGATTGACTAGCGCGCCTATCTTGAGGATAACGAAGGAGGGAGTTGGGTACGTAGTCTACTGCGATTCATCATGGATTGGACTCTGATGTTTCTTGATGCAGGAGCAGGTCGTGATCGCCTATGGATCACGTCTGTTAAGGAAGAATGAGAACAATTACGATACCCATGACCTTGATTTATTAACAGTGGTCTTCGCTCTGAAGATTTGGCGACACTTTCTGATGGGCGAGCGCTTTACAGTCTACTCTGACCACCAGAGTCTCAGGTACATCTTCTCACAGAAGGACCTGAATCTGAGATAGAGGCGATGGATCGAGTGCCTCCAGGATGATGACTTTGATATAGTCTATACTACTGGGAAGGGGAACGTAGAATCTGATGCTCTCAGCAGGAGGACAAAATTCTGGCTACTCGGGGAGGCGACGGAGCAGCTAGCCGCTTTGCAGATATCCTTTGTAGATAGAGATGGAGCAGCCATTCTTCAGTCACTCACAGTCACTCATCCACTACTACAGTGGGTCATATAGGCACAGCGTGGGGACGCTGACTGTGAGACGCGACGTGCACAGATATCCTCAGGATAGGCGCCTGATGGATTCTCCATAAGAGGAGAGCATGGTGTCTTTTTCAGAGGACGTACCATGGTACCAGATTTTCTTTAGGAGGAGGTGATGAGGGATATCCACACATCCCCATTAGCGGTACATCCAAGAGTGGCGAAGATGTACCAGGACCTCAGACGACAGCACTGGTGGCCAGGTATGAAGAAGGTTGTGGCAGAGTGCATTTCTCGATTCCTCACCTGCCAGCAGGTGAAGGCAGAGCACCAGGTCCCAACAGGCATGGTACAACCCTTGGAGGTCCCAGAGTGGAAGTGGGATGGGATATATATGGATTTCTTGACTGGACTTCCATGTACTTCTAGAGGTCACGAATCCATTTGGGTGATTGTCGAGTGACTCACCAAGTCGGACCACTTCATACCGATCAGAGAGTAGGGCTCAGTAGAGAGCTTGGGACGTATCTATGTTTAGGAGATTGTACGACTTCATGGTGTTCCATCATCTATCATCTCTGATCGAGATGCTCGGTTTACATCCCGGCTTTGGAAGGGGTTGTAGGAGGCATTCGGGACACAACTACGTTTGAGCACCGCCTTTCACCATCAGACAGATGGTCAGACTGAGAGGACCATTCAGAATCTTGAGTACATGCTCCGTGCATGTGTCCTTGACGTTGGTCGCAGCTGGGAGGACCATATACCCTTGGTGGAGTTCGCGTACAACAACAGATACCACTCCACTATCGGTATGGCACCATACGAGGCATTGTACATACGGCCTTGTAGATCACTGATGTGCTAGACAGACCCTGGGGAGTCAGCATTTGTGGGACCGGAGATGGTCCATGCCATGACAGAGAAATTCCAGGTCATCCAAGAGCGGATGAGGACAGCTCAGAGATGGAAAAATTCTTATGCTGACAGGGGGAGAAGGCCACTAGTGTTCGAGGATGGTGACCATGTATTCTTGCAGGTCTCACCTTGACTGGGATTACAGAGATTTGGCTGAGGCAGCAACTTGTCTCCGAGCTTCATCGGACCATTCCAGGTCCTCATCAGGATTGGCGAGGTGTCTTATCGCCTGGCTCCACCACCTCAGTTTCACCAAGTGCACGACGTCTTTCACGTATCTTAGCTGAGGAGATACGTGCACGACCCGACACATATCATTGACCATGGGGAGCTGGACATTGACAATGGGGCGACTTTTGTGGAGGTCCTGGTGGAGATCGAGGATCGACAGGAGTTTGTCCTACATGGACAGTCGATACCTCTAGTGTGCATTATATAGTAGCACAGGAACCTCCAGGAGAGTACATTAGAGCGGGAGACTCAGATACGTGCTCAGTACCCACATTTGTTCCCCTAGTTTATGATGTATCTTTAAGGGGACGTAAAGACCTGAGGTGGGAGTAATGTAGAGACCCGTAAAATTCAAGGATTATTTTCTTCATAATTTTCTTTGGAATTTTACAAGAATGCAGTATTTGAAGCAACCTGATTTCGAGGCCTGGTGTGCCTGGAATCAATTTCTGAAGTTTGGATCAGGTACGTTCAGTAAACGAACGAGCGGGTTTTCCTTACTTTTGAATCGGTACTCGGAATCAAATTCTGAGGGCACCGATGGAATCACAGCGCCGGTAATTGCTTATGAACACCTTTTCTAGAGTTGTGTTTGCTCAGTTGAGGTTATTAATTAATTGGGTTAACTAAAGATTAAAATAAAATATTGTGCAACAGATTTTATTTTTATTCTTAGTAGTTCCAACATAGGCATTGTGTTTGGAGTGGGACCCACTGATATCCTAACTCTTAGGTAGGATATTAGTGAGGTGGGGCCCACATGAGCCCCACCCCTTTATTACCTTTTACCTCCCATGTGCATTTATTATGGTAACTCACCCAAAACCCCCTCTTTAATGCCAAGTCAATGCTCCCGTTTAATAGGATTATTAAATGCCTCATTAATTGGACAACGCTCATTAATTAACTCATGATCTGTTTTTGAATTTCAAAAATAGATGGAATGAGAAATAAAATAAGGCAAATCCTTATTTTATTATGTTTTTTTCGTTGTGCGAGGAGGATTTGAAGAGGAGATCCCAAGTATTGGAATCTTCATCTTCCTCCTTGAATAACGCTAAGAACGCACCGTCGCCGACGAAGAACGCCTGCCTCCGATGAAGAGTGAATAAGAACACTGAACCCTCGGAGATCGACGATGCGATGCTGGGTACCGCGACGCTGATGCGTCTCCTTCTGCGATGCCTTCTTTGGTGGTGTCCATTCCCCGCGACAAATCAACAACGCTTGAGGTAGTGGAATTAATTGTTTTCGTACGTGAATACTTTCGTCTTCGTTCTTCGTTCTCTAATTGGGCTGCCTGTTATCGCAATAACGGGAGGAGGTCGAACCGCACAAACTTTTCTAACTATCCTCCCCCCATTGATGATTGAATTTTTTGCGGCACGAGCAATGGAAGTGTGGTGCCGTTGAACAGCGTGGAAATAATGAAGAATGGGAGAAGAAGTGCGGCACCGTCGCGCCGCGCTGGAGAACCTCGAAGAGGCCATGGCCAGAGCAGGCCAACGGCGGAGGGGTGTGGCGCCGCCGCGCCACACCGATCTGACAAGGCCACGGCCTATGGCCTTGGTGGTGTGGGGGAAACGGCCGGAACAGCCGGCCGCCAGAGCGGGAGGGCGGAACTGCGACGGTCCCGCGGCGGCATCAACCGGCCAGCCGGACCGGGCCTGCCGTTTTATGGGGAGACCGTGGGTTCATAACCCTCACCTGGAAGGAGAGCAGACCCAACGTGGGGGGAATGGGTTGTAAATCAGGGGTGCAGCCCCCACCCCCCTTCTGCTCCACTTGGCCAGCTGAGCTGGCCACGCGGGCCGCCCGAGCGCTCCAGGCTGGGCCACGCAGGCCAGGCTGGGCTGCACCTGCCGGGTCGGGCCGCGCCCAATTGGTCCGGACCCGGGTCGGGTCGACCCGGTTCGTGCCGACCCAGGGGGTCTTTGGCCGGATCAGTCTCGGGCCCGAACCCCCTATTATTTCGGACAAAACCGTTTAAACGCCCATAACATGGGCTACGTACCTCTGATTGATGCACCAAAATTTTCGATGCGATCCTTGGATCTAGACGATCATTTAGTTATATTACACTCAAGGTTTTGGAGAACTTTGGGATTGGACGGGTTGGTTCGTACACGAAACCAACCGGGCCCTAAGAGAGGAAACGCTTATAACTTAAGCTTCAGAAGTCCGGTTGACGTGTCGTCGACTTTGTTGGATTCCTCTTAGTGAGACGGATCATTTGGCTTACTCAGCTCAAGGTTTGGATGTAGTTGGAGTGCGGTCAAGTAGGTTTGGACTTAAGAACCAACCGGGCCCCTGGAACGAAAAAGCCAATAACTCTCAGACCGGGCGTCTGTTTGACGCGCCTTCAGTCACGTTGAGTTCCTCTTCTCTAGACGGAACATTAAGATACATCAAATATGTACTACATGTCAGTTGATGTATCGTCCCCCTTGGCTCGTGGAGCGGACCCTCCCGGAACGTGCATGCTGTGTGTGGGAACTCTAGAGCTGGCTGCGACTGCGACTGTGGCGACTGCACTAAAATCCTATGTGGGTTCGGAAGCGATGAAGACCGTTATGAAATCCTATATGGGTTCGAAGGAGATGAAGACTGCACTGAAATCCTATGTGGGTTCGGCAGCGATGACGACCATACTGAAATCCTATGTAGGTTCAATGGAGATGAAGACTGCACTGAAATCCTATGTGGGTTCGGCAGCGATGAAGATCGTACTGAAATACTATGTGGGTTCGACGACACTGACTACTATTCTAGTATCATACGTGGGTCTGGCAGTGTATGACACTGTTCTTGCAATCCTATGTGGGTCTGGCAGAGTAGCTGGTTTAGCATCCTACGTGTGTCCCAGCATAGATCAATCAGTGGATAAATCTAATCATCTCTATCACCAAAGAAATATACCTGTGTGAGTTGAGTCTTAACTTCAATCAATATCTTTGATATGATTGAAATACTTTCCTATGTAGATTGAGTTGTGTTATCCTGTATGGATTGGGTTGTACTCCTTTGTGGACGTGATCGAAGTTGGCATGGATGCTGGAGCCGATCATGTATTGATGACTTTGGTATATGTATTGGCATATACCTATGTAGTATTGGTTGTTATTTTGTGATTGTATCTTTCCTTTGTGGATTATCCGTTGTGAATTTTTGGAGACCATCGGGGGTCTCGGGGTCCCTAAAGTGTAGTGTATACTCGCCCCTGCACGGGCTATGCCCGCACTATGTTGTGTTGGTTGCAGACGACGGACAACGCTGATCGTGGTTGAGGCTTACGGAGCATGTTGTTACCAGGAGGTGGACCACTGGGCGGGACGTACTCGGAGCAGACGGTTGGACCCGAGGAGCTGAGGAGGCTATCTGTACCCACCCTTCAGGTGGTACTTCCAGTGGACTACTCGATGTTGCGGTTTTACTTTTCAATTGTTATATTTCCTTTTCCAGTTGTACTTTACTTTCATTTTGGGTTTGTATTATAGCTCACTTACTTTTCTGCACTTACTATTGTACCCAGTTTTACTTAGTGTTTACTTATGTTTTCTTACACTGTGTGCTTGTTTACATTATAAAGGAAATGACTTCCCTTTTTATCGATAATTACGCCTTGGTGCTAGTCGCCAGCACCTGGCATGTGGAAGGCGGGCTTGGCGTAGTTACGACATGGGCCCTGAGAACGGGTCATGACAGACATGTGCATGAATATCCCATGAACATGTGTGTAAAATAATACTCAGTACGACACATTGAAACCATATAGGAATACTATAAAGAAATTCCACAATGTAATTCCAGGAAGAAATTCCATAAAGTAATTCCATGATTGAATTCCATGAAGGAATACCATAATGGAAAGCCATGATGGAATTCCATGAAGGAATTCCACAAAGGAATTCCATAAAGGAATTCCACAAAGGGGTTCTACTGAGGAATTCCACAAGGGAATTCCAGATAGGAATTCCCTGATGGAATGACACAAACGAATTCCATAATGTAATTCCCCATAGGAATACCACACAAGAATACCACATTAGAATACCACACATGAATAGTTAATAGGAATACCACACCTGAATACCTCATGAGAATACTAAAGATGAATTCCATATAATAATAACACACAAAAATACGACATAAGAATGTCACAAAGGAATGCCACACATGAATTCCATAAAAGAATACAACATAAAAAGAACACACAAGAGTGGCACATAGGAATACCACACAAGAATACCGTACTAGAACACCACACAAGAATACCACATAGTAATACCACATGGTAATTCCAAATTGTAATACTACAATGGAATACCAGATAGGAATACCACACAAATGTAGCACATAGAAATTCCACACATGAATGCCACATAGTAATGCCACAGAAGTTTACCACTTAGGAATATCACACATCAGTACCACACCAGAATACCACAACAGAATACTACATAGGAAGTCCACATATGAATGGAAAATCATCTCTACATTGGTATATGTCTACAATACATGTAACAATAATATACATATATATACATTTCAATACAAAACGTGTACATGTAATTCACTAACAATTTCTGGACACATGATTATTCTTGATGCAAACACATTAAGGGATAACTTTCTTCTAGAGCAATGATATTTACAAAGACACTCATGAATGGTTATAGCACATTTGGGACCTAATTAAAGATAATGTATCGTTCAAGGATGATTATGATAAAAAGAGTGGGGATCCTTCCCAATACATCGGGGAATGACACTAACCTAGTCTTGATCAATTCAAAAAATAGGGGATCCATCTATGGGAAATGGGGGAATACCACTGGCCAAACTGATGTGGCCTACAAGATTGAGAATTAACACCTACTCTAAGAGGTTACATCAATTCCACAAAACTCCATTGGGGTTATAGGGGATCTATCTAGTCCCACAATGTGATACTATAACTATAACTAGGACTCAGCTTTTTAAGGGGAATAAAATTCAGTTATATGGATGTAATGTTGTACTAAACCCTCCATGGACGGACTAGAGGAAACACAATCAACCTATACTGGTCCAAAATAAAACACACTAATTCTACCAAAACATATAAATAATTTCTAAGGACCCAACATCGCAAACAGATCATCCAACGAAAATACCATTTGGAGGATAGAGTATTTTGACGTTTCGAACAAGGGGGATCAATAGGCCTATGAACCGACTGAGGCATTCAACCACCCGAACAGACCACCATGTGGCTACCGTGGTTGACCGCCATTATCAACCTCTACAAGATATCAATGCCATGTTTAATCTAGATCTATCATGGCTCGTGGTTAACTATCACGGTTGACAGTGGCTCGGATCCGCCCCGGTTTCCCTAGGTCAATCTCGACCCCTAGGACCATCATATTCATTTGGACCAACACACTCAGGTCTTGGACCCCTAGCCGAACCCATTCCATTTAGTGGTTATCTTTATCCAACATGGCCACTGCCACTACCATATCATGTAACCTGCTCTGTTGTTCTCCATGCCACTGCTGCCACCACCTCCGACATCGATGCCTCTAATCTCTACTGGCAAAGCCGCCCTACCACACGAAAATGACACCTCACCCTGCTATTCCACCACCTCAAACCCATGCTAGTGTTCCCTTAAATGGACGACAAATCCACCTCCAATGCTCTAAATCTGAAACAGATTATTTTATTGATCCTTGGGTCTAGATCTACATAGACCCAACCTCCATCGAATGTTTGAATCCAATTTGGGGGTCTGATCTTGTTCTGAGCCACCTGGAAAGTCAAAAAGTTTCCATGGGGGTCCAATGACCATTACTATGATGAACATGAAAGATAAATGAAAAAAACCCTATTTAATGAACCTCAACCTTTTTTATATCGACCTCGGACCATTTCTATTATATTGATAAATGAAGAAGAAAGTGGATCAATCCCTTAATAGTCATTTATATAATGTGGGGTCGAAATATGAATGTAGATTCTCAAATATAAGAGGTGGTGAATTTTATGTGTAAAAATTGTTGTTTTAAAAATTAGGGAAAACTATGTTTAACAATGTTAAATAGGATAAATTCACAAGACCACGTCTAGTTATATAAACATGCTAGGTTACGAAAATGTGGTTCTAGAAATGAAACATAATAAATCATTAAAAGGAAATGATTCTAACATAAAGCGTATATAATCATACTTACCAGAGTATACAAAAGAATATGAAAGTACAAGATGGTTATACATTCAACCATTATCAATGTACATAGGAATATAAACATGAAAAAAACAAGAAACAAGGGTGAAATCATTCAACCCAAAGAGTAGGGTATCCACCAACCTTTGATAAAGGTCCCTTGATTTATAATTTCAAGAAAGTCTTACATACCCCCACCAGGGTAAGTCCTTAATAGAAATATCAGAATCATTCATGCTATCCCAGCATGCCATAAAACATTAAGGTAGTTAGCACCTCTATCTTCTTATCAACGAAAGTCCTTGAACATTAAGGTATTTGGCCCATTTGTCTTCATATCCTTAGAAGTCCTAGATTTTACAAAACAATAATCCGAGTCACAAGAAGCATGAAGAATAATAAGTTCAATACACACAAATCATGAGACTTTATCTCTCTCTCTAGAAATTACTTCAGAAGCATATAATATCTATGGATCAACGTTATCTCAGTTGTTATTGAGCTTATTAAAATGAGCTCCTGTTTATAGTAATTTCTCTAACATTCATCTCCCTCCTCCAACCATCATATATTTCCATGAATCTCAAAGGGATGGGTAAACGGGTCACTAATACAACGGTAAGTACGAAATAGAATTTTTGACATTGTTTCATTTCTATAACAACTGTATGCATGAAATGGATGCTTAACAAAATAAAATTTTTCAGAGTGTAAATAAAAAAAAGATCATATTCTTAGTAAGTAAACACTCGGAGACTGTAAATCATAAATATCTGGATTTTGTTTTTCAAGGAAATCATAACATAAATTCTAATGTTTTTGGAATCTTAATTCTAATGAATTTGGAATCTGAAATGATAAGAATTGGGAGTCTAAATTACGAGAAATTCAGAGTTTGAATTCTGAAGATTCAGAGTCAGAATTATGAGGATTCGGAGTTGGAATTTTGAGGAATTTAGAGTCTGAATTATGTGGAATTTGGAATCTTTATTTCAAAATTTTCAGAATCTGAATTTCTATGATTTTGGAATCTGAATTTCAGAGAATTTCTAATCTTTAATTCATAGTATTAGGAATCTGAAATTTGAATACTCTATATCTATGAATTTATAGAATTCTGGGGTTTTAGATATGAAACTGATTTTAAGAAACTATAAATAAAAGGATTTAAAATAATAGAAACTATAAAATAATTAATGAAAACATAGGTAAGGATATTATTTCCTTAGGGATGGAAAAGTTTCTAAATTAAAATAATTGTTATGGAAAATAAAATTTGACTTCTGATAGGGTGTTTTTGATATTCAAAACATGAAGGAATGAATATATGAAAATAATACCTTATTAACTTAAGAAATCATCAAATTTTTGGAATGAACTAACATCATTACAGAAAATAATATAAGAACATAGAATTTTTTTGGATTTGAAAATAAAAACATAAATCCCATTACTTATTGATCAAAGTGAATACAACTAAATCCCACATAGGTTTTTAAATCCCTAAGTATCATATTATTCATTTCTAGAATGATATTTTACATTTTCATTGAATTCAAAAATCTTCTTTGATAAGAACATCCCCTTAGATGAACTCCCCTTACTTAGGGAAATCACCTCATTATTAGTATAATTTTTATCATTCCATTCTACCCCTATATGATTTTCAAAAAGGAATAGATGGAATGGAAAAAAATGGTACCTGAAAAATTAGTACTAGACAAAAAAATTTATATAGAATATCCAAAAATCATTAATATTGAAATAATTTTTACAATGAAGAAATTAAAAAAAAGATTGTAATTGTAAAATTATCCATCTTTATCCATTGGCATCATTGTCGTGAAAATGGATTTTAGAATCTTTATCTCCTTGTGATCTTCTTCCATGATATTTTCTAGCTGATCCTAATCTTTTCTATTCTTCTCAAAGGTTCTCATCTTTTTTTCATGATCCTTAAGACATTCTTCTTGAGCTTTCAACCCTTCTTCTTACTTCACCAGCTTCTCTTAAAATTTTATTATGAGATCCCTTTCCCTCATCCATTTCATGGCCATGGAATTATGTTTTATAATAATGTCTGTGACTTCTTACTCCCAAGTTTCCTATTCAAGAGTTAGTTTATCCCCAATGCCCGTGGTAATATAATTAAACATTCTATCTTCTATGTCAAAGGAATGTTTCACATTATCTTGAAACTCATCAAAAGCACTCTGGTCTTTTACTATCTTCCTTTTCTCGCTTTGAATCTTCTTGCACGACAATTAATGAGACTCATAACTAATAATAATGGATTTGAAATTTCCATGAAGTCCAAAAAACTTATCAATAATAATTGAAACTGAATCTGATTTCTGATTGAACTTCTACTGAAGCAACGGACACGTTGAATATATACTTGGAAATAGTTTAATAGTACTGACCAACTTTTTTAATGATTTTACTTCAAAATTAGGTCCAGGAGAGGGAAATTATGAATCTGACAGTGTGGTTGGTGAGTGTTATTTTTCTAACTCTTCAGCTACCCTCTTTGAATAACTTCCAACAACTTTCTTTTTTAATGTATATTTCCTTGTTGTATGGACAAACACCTGCTTTCCCATATCATCTTCTAAATGATATATTCAGTTTTGGGTGATTCATTGTGACACCCCAAGCTTCCACGGTACGTTTCCCTTCGAATAATGCGATAGCGTGTGTTGTACGAAACCTCGAGTTCTAACACACACCACAACTAATTAAACTAGCCGTTGTGAATAGTAATACCTACTTTTTGAAATCATATATATTCTATATTTCAAAATGGACTTCATTTTTGGATTCGGAATATCAAAATTAGCCTAGGGTGAAATTTTGGTACATTTCGGATAACTTTCATATTTTGATGAATAGTGAAAGTTTCTAAATTTTAATTAAAAACAACTTTTTTAATCAAAATAATTAATAGTGATAAGTTATGAATTTGAGTGGTTTTAAAGTATATTTAGAATATATTTTTACCACTTAATATAATGTTTGTCATTGGACATAATTTTACAATTAAACCGAACATAAACAAGTGTCAATCTTTTGATAGTTATTACATCTTCAAAACACGCTTTTTGTTTTGACAGCGGGAATTAATTTTAAATTAATTTCTTTCACTTCTGTGTTTTGAATTTAGGAAAATGGATTCCATATTTGGAATCAGGATGTCCAAATTATGTAAATAGGTAACTTTTATTTTTACACATTTTGAATAATTACTGCGGTAAATATTTTATTTACCATGGTTAAAGGGTAAATCCGGTAAATAAGGGTTAAAAAAATAATATTATAATAATACTAAATTACCCTAAAACGTGTCTTAACCCTATTGGATGATACATGGTCGACCATGGGCATCTTTGGGTCTGTTTTGGGACCCCATGGATCCACTTGTAAGTGATAATGACACATTATATTAATAAAGTTAAAATAAAAATAAAAATGGCATAAGCTTACATCTTTTAGAAGAACAATTTTTACATAGGGTTATACTGGTTGTATTTTCGATTATAAATATTCATTAGAAAGATAAAAAGATTTCCTACATAATGATATTTTATTTATAATTTTTAGACATCAAATTATTTAAATTATTAATGACACAATAATGATGCAATGTTTACCTCATTAATAAATCATTTAAATAAATAAGATTATAATGATTAAAATATTATCTAAAACCTGTCCAATTATTATTGGTTGATGTTATTTAGAATATTAGTCATCTTATCTTCGACTTCAATGATTTTTGGACCATTATAAACCGAATAAAAATATATTATAAAGTAATACTTTCACACTTTCCTAAAGAGCCCCTCCTCTCCCTTATAAAAGGAGACCACTTCTACTCATTCCTCACACCTCCCAAGCCACTTGGCTCGTCCAAACTCTGCCCAACTAAGCTCCCCACATCCCTCTTCTCCTCCTTGAAGCTTACCCTTAGGCAGAAAGCATTTCAACAAGTCCTTTGGTTCCAACCAAAGTGAGTTACCTAAATTAAAGGTAACGATTTCTCTTAAATTATTTTCATTTATTTTGCTTCTTCAACCCCCAAACTCTTTTTATTTCCTTTCTTTTGTAACAACACCAGTATCCTCAATATACTAGGATGTTGCTATAAGAAGGATTCAAACTACACATACACACAACTCCATCTAATGGATGATGAACATAATGTTTCTGTGGATGGCAAACTAACGCCTCACGAAACGATGATTGTTCAAATACATCTTACCGCCTCTCATGGTGGCCATTATGATGGAACTGTAATTAAATATGATATTAATGATATATATTTTATATATAAGCTTCTGTAATTCCATTTTATTTCATACCATTATTCGTTTCATGTTGTATATACATACGATAATTTCATTTGAGGAAGTGCGGACTACCGCCCCCTTAAAATGATATGACTCGTTCATACCACACATGGAACGTATAAAGGATGTTGTTAATGAACTTAAGTAACATATATAAAATATTATATTATACTAGAATAGTAATATACCTATGTATCATTTGGATTCTATTCTTTTAAAATAAAAATTAAATGGAAGTAGCGTTCGTGCGTACGTACGGACTACCGTCTCCACGAACGCGGTGAGATCCATCCTCCATCGTATCCATTCAAGTCTTATTCTCATTTTAGGGTTAAAAATAATGTTAATATAATTCTGATTATGAATAAGATTTAATCTATCCATTACAAACATGTCTTACGTAACCAAACATTTAAGAAGAACGAATCGATTATCACCTGAAACGACGATAATACTAAGATATTATTAATAAAGCAATGTTAAAAGATCATATATGATATCATATTAATGTATATGATTGTTGTATAATTTAATAACAATTATTTCACCATTATATAGGAGGTTAACCGACCCCAACAAAGGAAAAGTACAAGGTAAGGGTTTACTTTACAACCTCTTCATTATCCAAGGTTGTTTATACGTAATAATCTACTGGGATCTCTTTATCATCCACATCCATGTTTCGTCGAAATGTATTTCAAAACATTTTTACTATTTACAAGAATATGGGTTAAAGTCATTTATACCCTTGTTTGACTTTTTATAATATGTTTATAAAGGAATCTTTCCGTCGTTTTCAAAACAAGGTCCTTTTTAACCTTTTCGACAGAATTGAGGTAAGAATGTTTTTTTTAACTTATACGGCGGGTGCGGTTATTTTCCGCCGTTATAAAATCGTCGAAGCTTTCCATAAAAGCTTATAAGAATATTTTCAAAGGAAATGTTTTATTTTATATGGACCTTAAATTATTTCAAAATAAAAGGAGATACTTCTTTAAAAAGAATTTTGATTTCATCTATGTCAACATCCTTTGATGGATTTTAAGATTATTTGAAGTTGATTTATTATGATACAAAACTTCTATATTGTATTGAAGGTTTTGTGATATGTTTGACTATGGATGTGCTATTTTTATACCATTCATAGTTTATGGTGAAATTATTGACATTTCATATGATAGTTTTAATACGAATGTTTATGTTATGTTTAAACCTTTTCATATGGGAATGCATTGGAATTAATTAGTGACGGGTGGAGCCCGCTATAGCTCCTCGATGCATCGGTAGGTCTCATGAGACAAACTAGTGTCTTGGCACAAGGCCTTGACAAAATCTTATTTGTAGTCTTGGCACGAGGCCTTGGCTATGTGGTTATGATAGTCTGGCATTATGCATTCTAACATTATGAAAGTGGTTATTGATATTGCATGTGATTATTCGATTAGTAGAATATCCATGTGAATAAGTAAATGGAATTATTTCATTTTACTTTTGCCATACTATGTTGAAGTTCAATTTTAAAAGGCTTTTGTTTTAGTAATTCATTGCCTTAAATGTTTATGATTATTTTGAATGTTCCGCTATATTGTTATCCTTACTGGGCATTTGAGCTCACCCCTTTTCTATGTTTTATTTTTCCCAGGTAGTGAAGAAGTAAATTATGAATGACTTCCAGGGATATTATGAGGGGTTAATAGTGTGGATATGAAGACTTTTTTGTTGTAGTAGTTTTTCACTTTGAAATGTAATGTAAAACTTTATGATTATATCTAGTGTTTCCAAGGCTACTAAACCAATCGGTCTTTCGAGATTTGATCTTTCTTATGATCATGCCAATGTTATGTAATAATGCACCGACTCTGGGTAACTGGGGTCGGGGCATTACAGTTGGTATCAGAGAAGGTTTAGTACAATCCTTGGAAGCTAGATTTAGATAAACTCTGATTAGAGCACGTAGACCTAAGATGAACTTTGAGGATTAGTATAGAAGAACTTCCTAGAATTTTGGTATTGTAGAGATTTTGTGAGTTTTCCAAGCAATACATCCCTGTCTGGATACGAGCAGGTAGAGGCGGCTCTGGCACAGATGTACCTAGGGGTAAAACCCAAAAACACCGCTTTGATCTAGACTCGAACGGGAACTGGTGCACGACAACGGGCCTTGCTGCACTATTGGTTACGACACTCCCGAGGGATATTCTTAGGATAACTCTCATTTTCTTTACAAATCATTTTTAAGGGATTATGAGTATATACTTCCTCAAAGAAAACATTCTTATGATTATGGATTATATCCATAAATAGTTCAATTTATGTTAAGTGTTTTATAAGTATGGGATTATGTATTTTGATTCATAAACTGATCTAGTTTATGCCATTGTTTAGAAATGGCGCCTAGTGGAAGAAATGGAAACCGTATCAATGCACGCACTCCATGTAGGGATTTCCCTCCTGCTCAAGATAATTATAGTGGGGCTGGTGATGCAACTGGTGTCGATCAGCTAATCACCATACTGGGACAACTTACTCAGGTTATGAATAATAACCTTACCCGTATGGAGCACCCTGATCCGCAGCGTGGAGGATCAATGTTAGATCGATTCATGAGGCAACAACCACCAACTTTCAACGGGAATACAAATCCATTAGTAGCTGAGCAATGGATATTTTCCCTAGAGAAAATATTTCAGGCTTTGGGGAGCAGTGAAAGGGAAAAAGTTATCATGGCAGTTTACCGCCTCACTGGAGATGCTGATCAATGGTGGTCATTGATTCAAAACATGAAGGAAGATGATGAAGTATCAAATATGGAATGGAGGGAGTTCAAAGATCTGTTTTTAGAAAAATACTTCCCTCGCGACCATCGAGCGGATATGGAAAGGCAATTTCTAAGTCTGAGACAAAAGGAGGATGATAATGTCACAAAGTATGAGGCTAACTTTACAAGGTTAGCGAGGTATGCTGGAGATTATATACGCAACCCAAGAAGTAAGATTGATCGTTTCTTTGATGGGTTAAAACCATTTCTCCGTCGAGCATTAGTCTCACAATCCTTTTCATCGTACGAAGACATTGTCTCATGTGCTATCAAGACCGAAAAGGAATTCTCTAAGTCTTATGACTTTAAAGCGAAGCAAGAGAAGAAGAGACCTGCTGATCAATCTGGGAATGGAAATAAGGGGAAGAAGGGAAAGGTTGAATATCCATCTTGTGGTAAATGCGGAAAGAAACACCCCGGTGCTTGCCTGAAGGGAATGGGAGTCTGTTACAAGTGTGGTGAAAAAGGCCACCAAGCTCATGATTGCAAGGGGAAGAAGGAAGCTACCAACGTTCAGTGCTACAATTGCAGGGAGATGGGGCATTATGCAAATGAATGTCCTAAGCGTCAGGAGAACTTACCTCAGAAAAGGCCAAGGGATCAAGGCCAGGCTTATGCTATCACTACTGCTGAGGTAGAAGCTCCGAAAGACGTGGTGGCAGGTAATTTAATGGTTTCCTCAAGTTTAGCAAATGCATTATTTGATTCTGGATCATCGCATTGTTTCATATCTTCCCAGTTTGCTAAGAAAATTAGATATTTCCAATTTGATTTAATAAGGGAGTTGTCAGTCAAAACTCCTAAGGGAAGTATCGTTGCAACAAAGTTTTGTGAATCAGTCCCCATTAGAGCACATAAATTTTCTTTATCTGCTGATCTCATCGTCATACCTATGATTGAGTTTGATATAATCCTCGGTATGGACTGGCTTACGGACTATGATGCGAAGATTTACTGTAAGAAGAAATAGGTTACGATTCTTGATGATAATGATAAGGAACACCTTATTTTTAGAGCAGAATCATCACCACCTAATTCTTATTTAGATCCACCCCCAGTAGCTCAACTTAATTCAATAATTGGGGAGGAAGAGAATGAAATAACTGTCGGTGAGGAATGTAATGTTCAAATAGAGGATGTACCTGTTGTGAAAGAATTTGTAGATGTATTTCCGGAAGATTTACCTGGACATCCTCCAGAACGAGAAGTTGAGTTTTCCATTGATTTGATTCTTGGATCAAGGCCTATATCGAAGACCCCTTATAGAATGGCCACTATAGAGTTAGTCGAACTAAAGAAACAACTAGAGGAATTGAGTAATAAGGGATTTATTCGCCCTAGTGTTTCTCCATGGGGAGCCCCTGTTCTTTTTGTTAAAAAGAAAGATGGATCTATGAGGTTATGTATCGACTACAGGGAGATCAATGCTATAACGATAAAGAACAAGTATCCCCTACCTCGTATTGATGATTTATTTGACCAACTGCATGGAGCTCAATACTTTTCAAAGATTGACCTTCGATCTGGATACCATCAGTTGTGTGTAAAGAAGGAAGACATTCCGAAGACAGCATTTCGAACCAGGTACGGGCATTACGAGTTTACTGTAATGCCGTTTGGATTGACTAATGCACCCTCTGTATTCATGGATCTGATGAATAGAGTTTTCAAGGAGTATCTCAATAAATTTGTGGTGGTATTTATTGATGATATCTTGGTATACTCCAAAACCTACGAAGATCATGAAAATCACTTGCGCATTATCTTGAAGACTCTGAGGAGGCATGAATTATATGGAAAGTTTAGCAAGTGTGAATTCTGGCTTCAGGAGATTTCTTTTCTTGGCCATATTGTCTCTAAAGATGGAATATCTGTTGATCCTTCTAAAACCAAAGCAATCCAAGAATGGCCAGCACCTACGAGTATAACTGAGGTACGTAGTTTTATTGGCTTGGCAGGTTATTATCGACGTTTCGTCCAGAATTTTGCCCGATTGGCTAACCCATTAACGAAGGTCACACGTAAAGGGTTAAATTTGTTTGGACAAAAGAGTGTGAAGAATGTTTCGAAGAACTGAAGAGAAGATTAGTCAATGCTCCTATATTGACTCTACCATCGGGGAATGATAGGTTCGTTATTTATAGTGATGCATCAAAGAAAGGACTTGGTTGTGTCCTTATGCAGAATGATAGAGTTATTGCCTATGCATCACGACAGTTGAAAATTCATGAACAAAACTATCCTACTCATGATCTTGAGTTAGCAGCTGTGATCTTTTCTTTGAAGATATGGAGGCACTACCTCTATAGTGAAAAATGTGAGATTTATACTGATCACAAAAGTCTGAAGTATATTTTCTCACAAAAAGAACTCAACATGAGGCAAAGGAGATGGCTTGAATTACTCAAGGATTATGATTGCACGATACACTACCACCCGGGGAAAGCAAACAAAGTAGCAGATGCTTTGAGCAGAAAAGACCATGGAGTTCTGAACATGATGAGAATTGAAAGGGATCCAATTTTCATGGATCTAGAGAAGATGGACATGGGAATAACCAGGGACGGTGAAACATCAATGCTTTTTCAAATGGTTGCCAAACCATCTTTACTAGAAAGGATTAAGAGTTCCCAGACCGATGATGAAGAATTTCAGAAGAAGATTAAAGCTGTGAATGATGGGAGATTGAGAGACTTTGTGTATGAAGATGGAATTTTGAAATTCGGGAAGAGACTTTGTGTTCCCAATATACCTGATCTAAAAAGGGAATTGCTGGATGACGCTCATAGTTCCAATTTCTCTATACACCCTGGGAGCACCAAAATGTATAGAGATTTGAAGGAACATTTTTGGTGGGACAACATGAAGAGGGAGATTGCTGATTTTGTGTCAAGATGTATGGTTTGTCAACAAGTGAAAGCTGGAAGGCAACAGCCTGGAGGAGTCATGCAACCTCTTCCCATACCGGAGTGGAAATGGGACAATATTACGATGGACTTTGTCATGGGGCTACCAAAGACTCCTAGAAGGAACGATGAAATATGGGTTATTGTTGATCGTCTTACCAAGTCAGCACATTTTCTTGCTATAAGAGAAGATCTACCCCTGGAACGTCTAGAAAGACTATACATTAATGAAGTTGTGAGACTTCATGGAGTTCCCCTATCGATTGTTTCTGATCGTGATCCCCGTTTTACTTCAATATTTTGGAAAAGTCTTTAGAAATCCCTGGATACTGAACTTCATTTGAGCACTGCTTACCACCCTCAGACAGACGGACAATCAGAACGGAATATTCAGACCTTAGAAGACATGTTGAGATCTTGCTCACTTGATTTTCAGGGTATGTGGGATCAATATTTACCACTAGTAGAATTTTCCTATAACAATAGCTTCCATTCGAGTATTCAGATGGCACCATATGAAGCGTTATACGGAAAGAGATGTCGTACACCAACCTGTTGGGATGACGTTGGTGAAAGAAAACTTGTAGGCCCAGAACTGGTGGAGGAAACGGTGGAAAAGGTGAAGGTAATCCAAAATCACATCAAAGCAGCTCAAAGTAGGCAGTAGACCTATGCCGATAATCGAAGGAAGGATTTGGAATTTCAGGTCGGTGATCATGTTTTCCTAAAGGAATCTCCATGGAAGGGAGTCATACGTTTTGGTAAGAAAGGTAAATTGAGTCCCAGGTACATCGGACATTTCGAAATTCTAGAACGAATTGGGGCTGTAGCTTACCGATTGGCAATGCCGCCAAGTCTCTCCAAAGTTCACGATGTGTTCCACGTATCTCTGTTGAGAAAATACATGCCTGACCCAACGCATGTACTCACCTATGAGGAATTAGAACTGGAACCCGATCTATCTTATTGTGAAGAGCCGGTCAAGATTCTTGATACAAGAGAACAAGTACTGAGAAACCGGACGACGCGTCTGGTAAAAGTTTTGTGGAGAAATCATAAGATGGAAGAGGCAACGTGGGAACCCGAGGAACTTATGATGAAGAACCACCCGAGTCTTTTCATGTAATAAGTATTCTAGAAATTGCGAGGACGCAATTATTTGAAGGAGGGGAGAATGTAACACCCCAAGCTTCCACGGTACGTTTCCCTTCGAATAATGCGATAGCGTGTGTTGTACGCAACCTCGAGTTCTAACACACACCACAACTAATTAAACTAGCCGTTGTGAATAGTAATACCTACTTTTTGGAATCATATATATTCTATATTTCAAAATGGACTTCATTTTTGGATTCGGAATATCAAAATTAGCCTAGGGTGAAATTTTGGTACATTTCGGATAACTTTCATATTTTGATGAATAGTGAAAATTTCTAAATTTTAATTAAAAACAACTTTTTTAATCAAAATAATTAATAGTGATAAATTATGAATTTGAGTGGTTTTAAAGTATATTTAGAATATATTTTTACCACTTAATATAATGTTGTTCATTGGACATAATTTTACAATTAAACCGAACATAAACAAGTGTCAATCTTTTGATAGTTATTACCTCTTCAAAACACGCTTTTTGTTTTGACAGCGGGAATTAATTTTAAATTAATTTCTGCCACTTCTGTGTTTTGAATTTAGGAAAATGGATTCCATATTTGGAATCAGGATGTCCAAATTATGTAAATAGGTAACTTTTATTTTTACACATTTTGAATAATTACTGCGGTAAATATTTTATTTACCACGGTTAAAGGGTAAATCCGGTAAATAAGGGATAAAAAAATAATATTATAATAATACTAAATTACCCTAAAACGTGTCTTAACCCTATTGGTTGATACATGGTCGACCATGGGAATCTTTGGGTCTGTTTTGGGACCCCATGGATCCACTTGTAAGTGATAATGACACATTATATTAATAAAGTTAAAATAAAAATAAAAATGGCATAAGCTTACATCTTTTAGAAGAACAATTTTTACATAGGGTTATACTTGTTGGATTTTCGATTATAAATATTCATTAGAAAGATAAAACGATTTCCTACATAATGATATTTTATTTATAATTTTTAGACATCAAATAATTTAAATTATTAATGACACAATAATGATGCAATGTTTACCTCATTAATAAATCATTTAAATAAATAAGATTATAATGATTAAAATATTATCTAAAACCTGTCCAATTCTTATTGGTTGATGTTATTTAGAATATGAGTCATCTTATCTTCGACCTCAATGATTTTTGGACCATTATAAACCGAATACAAATATATTATAAAGTAATACTTTCACACTTTCCTAAAGAGCCCCTCCTCTCCCTTATAAAAGGAGACCACTTCTACTCATTCCTCACACCTCCCAAGCCACTTGGCTCGTCAAAACTCTGCCCAACTAAGCTCCCCACATCCCTCTCCTCCTCCTTGAAGCTTACCCTTAGGCAGAAAGCATTTCAACAAGTCCTTTGGTTCCAACCAAAGTGAGTTACCTAAATTAAAGGTAACGATTTCTCTTAAATTATTTTCATTTATTTTGCTTCTTCAACCCCCAAACTCTTTTTATTTCCTTTCTTTTGTAACAACACCAGTATCCTAAATATACTAGGATTTTGTTATAAGAAGGATTCAAACTACACATACACACAACTCCATCTAATGGATGATGAACATAATGTTTCTGTGGATGGCAAACTAACGCCTCACGAAACGATGATTGTTCAAATACATCTTACCGCCTCTCATGGTGGCCATTATGATGGCACTGTAATTAAATATGATATTAATGATATATATTTTATATATAAGCTTCTGTAATTCCATTTTATTTCATACCATTATTCGTTTCATGTTGTATATACATACGATAATTTCATTTGAGGATGTGCGGACTACCGCCCCCTTAAAATGATATGACTCGTTCATACCACACATGGAACGTATAAAGGATGTTGTTAATGAACATAAGTAACATATATAAAATCTTCTATTATACTGGAATAGTAATATACCTATGTATCATTTGGATTCGATTCTTTTAAAATAAAAATTAAATGGAAGTAGCGTTCGTGCGTACGTACGGACTACCGTCTCCACGAACGCGGTGAGATCCATCCTCCATCGTATCCATTCAAGTCTTATTCTCATTTTAGGGTTAAAAATAATGTTAATATCATTCTGATTATGAATAAGATTTAATCTATCCATTACAAACATGTCTTACGTAACCAAACATTTAAGAAAGACGAATCGATTATCACCTAAAACGACGATAATACTAAGATATTATTAATAAAGCAATGTTAAAAGATCATATATGATATCATATTAATGTATATGATTTTTGTATAATTTAATAACAATTATTTCACCATTATACAGGAGGTTAACCGACCCCAACAAAGGAAAAGTACAAGGTAAGGGTTTACTTTACAACCTCTTCATTATCCAAGGTTGTTTATACGTAATAATCTACTGGGATCTCTTTATCATCCACATCCATGTTTCTTCGAAATGTATTTCAAAACATTTTTACTATTTACAAGAATATGGGTTAAAGTCATTTATACCCTTGTTTGAATTTTTATAAGAGGTTTATAAAGGAATCTTTCCGTCGTTTTCAAAACAAGGTCCTTTTTAACCTTTTCGACAGAATTGAGGTAAGAATGTTTTTTTAACTTATACGGCAGGTGCGGTTATTTTCCGCCGTTATAAAATCGTCGAAGCATTCCATACAAGCTTATAAGAATATTTTCAAAGGAAATGTTTTATTTTATATGGACCTTAAATGATTTCAAAATAAAAGGAGATACTTCTTTAAAAAGAATTTTGATTTCATCTATGTCAACATCCTTTGATGGATTTTAAGATTATTTGAAGTTGATTTATTATGATACAAAACTTCTATATTGTATTGAAGGTTTTGTGATATGTTTGACTATGGATGTGCTATTTTTATACCATTCATAGTTTATGGTGAAATTATTGACATTTCGTATGATAGTTTTAATACGAATGTTTATGTTATGTTTAAACCTTTTCATATGGGAATGCATTGGACTTAATAAGTGACGGGTGGAGCCCGCTATAGCTCCTCGATGCATCGGTAGGTCTCAGAGACAAACTAGTGTCTTGGCACAAGGCCTTGACAAAATCTTATTTGTAGTTTTGGCACGAGGCCTTGGCTATGTGGTTATGATAGTCTGGCATTATGCATTCCAACATTATGAAAGTGGTTATTGATATTGCATGTGATTATTCGATTAGTAGAATATCCATGTGAATAAGTAAATGGCATTATTTCATTTTACTTTTGCCATACTATGTTGAAGATCAATTTTAAAAGGCTTTTGTTTTAGTAATTCATTGCCTTAAATGTTTATGATTATTTTGAATGTTCCGCTATATTGTTATCCTTACTGGGCATTTGAGCTCACCCCTTTTCTATGTTTTATTTTTCCCAGGTAGTGAAGAAGTAAATTATGAATGACTTGCAGGGATATTATGAGGGGTTAATAGTGTGGATATGAAGACTTTGTTGTTGTAGTAGTTTTTCACTTTGAAATGTAATGTAAAACTTTATGATTATATCTAGTGTTTCCAAGGCTACTAAACCAATCGGTCTTTCAAGATTTGATCTTTCTTGTGATCATGCCAATGTTATGTAATAATGCACCGACTCTGGGTAACTGGGGTCGGGGCGTTACATTCATGCTCAATATTAGATAACCAAACTATTTTATCTACCAAAACTTCCACTTTATCAGCATCAGCCACTTGTTCTTCTAGAGGAACCAAATAATAATTAATTATTTTTTATAGAGAAGTTTTTTTTACTTCTTCTTAACCCTAATCATCATTTCCTATAGTAGAATGTTTTGATGATTTTTCTTGAGAAGTCTCAATCAATAATTTTATAGAGGAAATTTCCTTCTCATAGTAATCTTCAACATTCATTATGATATCATCGATGGCATCCCTTTCTACTTTTTATTCTTCTTATATTTCCTCTTTATCTCCCAGAACAATTTCTTCTTCATGTTCAAGATCCATAATCACCACCTTCGTTCCCTGAGTCTCAATAAGTGATTCTAGGAAAAAAAATTATGTAATTAGTATTTGTTCAGATGCTTTCACAGTATCCTTGAGAAGGGATTGATCAATTTCAGCTTTCGATGACTTCTTCAGCTGCATCATTTTTTTCATTTTCTTCTAATGTTCTTTAGAAGCCTTTATCATAAACACTTTCGATACATTAGGATCCAAGCCAAAAAAGGCTTCCCACCCTTCAAGGCTTTCTTGTCTCCTCTACACTTAGCCACTACTCCATTTGGACTAGCCTTTTGCTTATTTGGCTTCAGGGGTGCTGACTATATTTCCTTAGAAACATAAGACTTTTCTTTCATTTCCAGTTCTATTACATTCCACTTATTTCTCCTCTATTCATATTATTTATCCACTTCCAGTTTCGTTGTTAGATATTGGATTTCGGCTTCTATCAAATCATAATATTCTCTTAAATCACTGGAAAAAACAATTTTCATTCTCCTTAGAGTATCATCACTCATCAACATTACATTGAAATTATTTGTCATTGTACTACATAGAATATTGATAGACTGATGACAAAGAACTATAATCATCGAAAAAAATAGATGGATACTTCATAATCTTAGATTTTTTGTTCCATTTTTGACATTCTTGATTATTATCCAATCATATATCACTAAATTGATCTTCATAATATTCACCAAAAAATATAATTCAAAAATTTCCCTTTTTTTAAGATATACCTGTCCCCTTATCTAAGAATATGACATCCTTGAACCCCTAGTTGAAAAATCCAAAGATTTTTATAGAGATGATTAATTTTCAGAGTCTTTACTTCCTTCAAGAAAAGACACATTATAGATTTATCCTGGTCAAAATATCCCCACTATGTCAAGTAAATTGTGAGAGAAGAACTCCTATTATCCATCATAAGAAATTATAATTAGGTTGGAAGCCATATTTTAAGAAGGGGAGTAGGTTTTCCCTTAGCACTTAAATGATAACATATCTCTACCTCTTTCGTTATAGAAAGTTATAGATTCATAGAACTCTACTAAAAAATTTGGATATACTGGATACTGTGCCCTCAGTTTGGATATACATAGGCTCTCCCAGTCATTCATCATGATAATATTTGAAATGATGGAATCATACATGACATTGAATTTGGGATCAACTAACCTCTCTCAATATATTTTCCACTCGGTGGTGTCCTTTACAAAGGGAATTTCATTATGAGGAGAGGCTTGCTCAGACAATATGAATTAAGAAATCCTTGAATATTCACAATGGACATTTTTGGATTTGTAGGGATTTAGCTAGTGAATGCTTGAAGATCGATGTGCAACTAGCTTCAAGGGGTCCCTATATAGGCAAATATGGAGACAGTTCAACTTCGATACATCATCCATTGGTTGAAATTCTTCTGATCAGATCTGAAAGTTGATAATATAACAAAAAGGATTTTGATTGGTTCTAATCTTTTGAGTTTCTAAGATATAATATTCTGATTAAAATAATAATCAAAAAAATTTAAAACAAAATGAAAATAACAACAAGTAAAAAAATGATTATGAAAATTTAGGAAAGGAACTCTTACTTTATAATTTATTAGAGAGATTATCCATAGTGAGATAAATTATATATGATGAACATTAGATTCCGGAAAATTTAAAAACAAATTACATGAAAAAAATATATTACAAAAATTTTACTATGAAAAATTCTGACTACGAAAACTTTTGACTAAGAAATTTGTTGACTAACAATAAAATGTATTCCCCCTATGAATAGGAGTTTATTACTATATAGAGACAGGTTTTATCCAGAATTTAATATGGAATATTACCTTAGGCTATCATTACTATCTTTTATTTAATATATTCCAATCTATCATAGGGGAATGATTTTGTGAATATATCTACAAGTTGATCTTGATTTCCTATAAATTGAAGCATGATAGCTCCTTTTTTTTTGTGATTCCTATGATTGTGATGCCTTTTGTATATGTGTTTTTTATGAGAGTGATGTACAAGGTTTTTAATTAACAAAATGACAATACTATTATAACACAATATTCATGTTTTAATTAAATCATAGCATAGTCTATGAGGGTGTGTGGCATCTACAACACTTGAGCACAACAACTACCAGCTACTACATATTCTGCTTCAACAGTGAAAAGTGCTACTCAGTGTTTATTTTTTTCATGACCATGAAACTAATGAGTCTACTATGAAATTACAAGTTCTGGTTGTACTTTTCTTATCCATTCTACATCCACCAATCACTGCATGTGAAAAACTATTAAAAAAATCATTTTTAGATGTATAAAATATTTCTAAATCCATGGTTCCTTTTAAGTAGAAAAAATTTCTTTTCACTATATTTTAATGAAATACCATAGGATTGGATTGACATCTGGCACACAATAATACTAAAAACATTATGTCTAGATTACTAGCTATCAAGTATAGTAGACTTCCTCTCATACCTCTAAATGTTATTCGATCCACTGGTTACCCAGCATCATGAAGATCAAGTGAATTTGAGGTACCAATGGGAGTAATTATAATCATAGTGTTGTCATATTCATACATTTTAAGAAGATATTTAATATACTTATATTGAGATATAAAAATTCCTTCATGTTTTTTAGAAATTAGAATACCATGGAAAAATGTAAACTCACCCATCATTTTCATTTCATACTCATATTTCATTACATTCCCAAATGTATTAGTTAATGATTTCTGATTTCAAAAAAATAAAATTTTAATAACCTAAATTTTAAGAATCAAAATATTTTTCTTAATTTATCGATAAAAAGGGTTGAATCAACATTTCCTTTAATGTAATATTTTGTAACAAAAATCATGGAAGTCTATCATACCATGATTCAGGGTCTTGTTTATGTCCATATAATGTTTTGGTAAATTTGAAAACATGTTCAAGATGTTTTGTATTTTCAAAACCATGATGTATTTCAACAAAAACATCTTCTTGAACATAACCATTAAAGAAAGCTCATTTAACATCTATTTGAAGAATTTTAAAATTATAGAATGCAACAAAGGAAAGAAGAATACATATAGATTCATGTTTATAAACTGGACAATAGGTTTCATCATTTTCAATACATTCTTTATGATTCTAGCCTTTAGAAACTAATCTACTTTTATTTCTTACTATGGTTACATTTTCATTACACTTTTTCCTGATGAGAAAATTTACTCCAGTAATAGAATATTCAAGAGTACTTTCATCCAACGTCTAGAATTTATTGCTTTTAAATTCATTTAGCTAGTCTTGCATGGCTTTTATCCAATCATCATCACCTCAAGCTTTATCAATTATTATTTGTTCATATTGAGAAAGGAATGCTTGATATTCTACTTTGTTTGATATGGAACATCTAGTCTTTACGAGTTTATTTACATCACCAATGATACTATCAATGGGATGATTCTTAAGAAACAAATGATTTGGGTTTTTTATACATGTTCATTTATATATGGTAGGAAATCATCTAGGGTAAATGATTCAAAATAATTTTCTCTAAAAGTTTCTTTATTAGATGGATCTTATAACAAGGGTTGATAATAATTTTTGAAAAACGCATCCTTAGATGTAGGTATAGGTAGTTTGAAAAGAAAAGGACCAATTTCATCAAATTAAACATGTTCTTTTTTTCAACAGCACAAGTGTTTTTATTAAAAACACTATATGCCTTAGTAGTTCTGGAGTGTCTAATGAAAATTCCTTCATCAGATTTGGGTGAGAATTTATATAAATTATCAATAGTATTCAGAAGGAATAATTTGCATCTAAATAATTTGATGTAGGAATATCTCGGTTTTCTAACATTCCATAATTCATAAGGGGTTTTATTATGAATAGTTCTAATTAAAACTAAATTTATAGTATAACAAGCAGTACTTATAACTTCAACCCAATTTTTTTTAGCTATCAAATATGAACTCAACATGGTTCTATTTATCTCTTTGATACGATGATCTCTTCATTCAAAAACACCATTCTTTTAATGGGGTTCTTGGTGCTGAGAAGTTATGAGTAATGACCATTCTACTAAAAATGGTTTCAAAATCAGAATTTTGAAATTCTTCTCTAGGGTAACTATTAATTGATATCAAATGAATGTTTTTCTCATTTTTACATTGGATGAAAATATTTTAAAATAATAAAATGATTCAGTATTCATTACTAGAAAATAGACCCACGTAAATCTTGTGTAATTATCAACTATGAAAAATAAATAATATTTTCATCCAATGCTTCCTATTTATGTTGGACCAAAAAGATTCATAAGCACCAACTATAATGCATCATTACTTGAGACTTCCCCAACTGATTTAAAACATGATTTATGATTCATTCCAAATTGAAAAGTATCATAAACTTTTGAAGAATCAAATCGATGCTCTGGTAGATGTATAAAAATTATTTTCTTAGAAACTTTACATAGCTTCCTAAGATTACAGTGTCCTAAACTTATATACCATAACCGAGAATAATCTTTCACTGAGACAAGGTAGATCATGGCTCCTATGGTCTTCATTGATTATTGTGTATAAATTCTCTTGCCTATTGGCAGAAAGAATAAACTCTTCCTTGGAATTTTGTACTAAACACTTATCATTCCTAAAATTCACAAGGTAACCTTTATCACATAACTTACTCTTTCTAATATGGTTGTTCTTAACACCCTTATAAATTGAATCATTTTAAATAAATGTTTTTCCAAGAAGATAAATGTAATATATACCATCAATTTATCCCTTATAATTATCTCCAAATGTTACTTTTCCTCCTTTCATCTTCATAATAATTTCAAAGAAGTTTTTATTACCAGTCTTATGGTGAGAACATCCATTATCCATGTACCATGTGTTGCTATTTGTACTTTGATTATTGTCCAAAAAATAAGATTCTAAGGCATTCAAAACAAAAACATTCATGGATCCAGAAACATCAGAAATCAAAATTATAGGTATCCACATCTTCTTAGAAAAATATTTTTTATGAAAACAAAAAAGACTAAGTTCTGATTATAGAACAATATTTTCCAAATTCCAACCACACTAACATTTAGTGTAGAATGGAGTACATTGTGAAACAAAATAATTATTACTAAAAACTGGTTTTCAATGAGTAATAAAATCCAGAATTATTCCTTAGAGGTCAAATTTGGGAATATATCTAATCAATATTTTCCTTACATAAGGTAATGTTTGAAAATCACTTCCTCATGGAAAGTATTTCTGACTTCTATCTAATTACCATGTTTTTATCCTAAAAACCATTAATTTTAGCACAACAGTTCTTCTATAAAATCTTTTCTTTAGAAATTACATTTTCAAAATCCTTGGAATGTTTATCCTTCTTAGAATTAACTTCCTCATGGTAATTGGAAATACATTAAAAATCATAAATTTTCTTATCAAGATCTTCATATAGATCAAATAATTTTTTGAAAGACTATAATTTCTAGAATTTTCCTTATCTTATTTTATCTCGAGTTTAGAATTTTCATTCTCAAGAATCTTTGAAAACCAATAAAAATCTCCATAAGTAGTTAATGTATTATCTACGCGAGAAAATGATTCTTCAACCAACGATTCAGAATATTTATAATCACTATAATTTGAATTTAAGGATAAATTAGTTATGGATTCAATGTTGTTTACCATTTCTATTATATAATAATTTTAAATGGGTCATCTCAATAGTAAAAGAAGATTCATTTGACTAAAAGATTAATACTTCAAGGATTCATCAGAAGAGTCTCCACCATTGGAACTGCATGTTTCATTATCATTCAAAACCATTTTCTCTTCAGCATTTTAATACTTCATTCTATTACTCTATGAATTATTTTCCTTTCTATCCTTTCATTAAAGCATAAGACAATATGGCCTTATATGCTCGGATATTTTGCATTCATAACAAGTGACTTTAGAGTCATTCTTATCCATTCATTCATTTTTCGTAAATCTATACTAAAAGTCTTTCATCAAAACTATTTTGTTCGTCCTTTGAGCAAGATTAGCTAGCTCATTCTCATAATTTTTAGATTCACTATATTCTGATAAAATATTGAATTTCTTAAACATGTATATTTTTACCCCTTCTAGAGTATTTAATTTATAAGTAGTAAAGGATACACTTCCATTTCCATTGTTCATCTTATTCATGTCATCATCTCTTTTCATTATTGTCTCAAGTTGAAGAAGTGTTCCAAAAATTCACATCAAGAGTAATTTGAGATACTTTCATATTCTCAACAATAAATGTTCTCTTAGATTCTCAGTCATTAGGAATGATATCTATAATCTTTTCCACAAGTGACTTGTCATATAATCTTTTCCCACCCATGGATTGTAAACTGTTAACAATAGTCATAAATCATTGTTGTGCCTTACACACTGGTTCTCCATAAGGAAATAGAAATACATGATATTCTTCTCTAATAATAGCTATTCAAGTTTCTATAACATTGTATGTACCAAAATGACTGACCTCTAATTTCCTCAATATAAAATTAGTAGCATCACCAGAAGAAATATGACTATATATATTCCTGGTCTTAGAACACATAAATGTATTCTGTACCATGTAGTTTAGTTGTTATTCTGACTTTTCATGATTACTAAAAGTTCTAACTTCCTTATCAGGAATCTTATAATCTCCAGTAATCATAACAAAGTTGTCCACTACAGTATTTATAAAAAACGTCTTCATTTGATCTCACCAATATTAATAATCAATCCCCTTAAATATAAGTGGTCTTTTAGGATTTAGATTTTCAATCAAACCAACATTCATTCCATCCATCTAAAATAGAATATTTCTCCTTAGAAACATGTTAATAGAAAAGTTATATAAACAAGGATAAAATTCCAAACCATATAAAATATATTTAGAACAGTGAAAAATTGAGCAAGAAAACATATATACAAATATAAGAATTTCAAAGACCTCCTCTGATACAAATTGTGGGATCCAAATTTGAATGTAGATTCTAAAATAAAAGAGGGGGTCAATTGTATTTTTAAAAACACTTATTTTTAAGCTTAAGGAAAACTATGTTTAACATAGTCAAGAATGGTAAATTTAGAAGACCTCTTCTTGTTCTAAAAAAGTTCTTGGTTATGGAAATACAGATCTAGAAATGAAACTTAATAAAATGTTACAAGGAAAATATTACAAATTAAAGAATATAGAATCCTAATTATCCAAGTTTAAAAAAGAACAAGAAATAATAAGATTGTTATAAATTCATGATTTATTAATGTACAGTGGAATATAAACATGAAAAAATGTTACAAGTATGTAATATTTAATCCCAAATAGTTGGGTATCCAATAACATTGGATATAGGTCCCTTGATATATACATTCATAATAGTCTGTCTTACCCACACCAGTGTAAGCCCTGAAAAGCAATATCGGAGTCTGTTTTGTAATCCTCGCAAGCCCTATAACATTAAGGTAGTCCAGACATATGTCTTTCTATCCACAGAAGTCTACGAACTTTATGGTAGTTGGAACCTCTTTCTTCCTATACACAAATGTCTTCGATTGCACATGACAACAACCAGAGTCGCATGAAACAAGCTGAATAAGATTTTCAGTAACCACAAAGAATAAGAGTCTATCTCTCTATAAATTACATCAGCATCATGTAATACCTATTGATCAACGATATCTCATTTGTTGTTGAGATAGTTCAAATGAGCTCCTATTTATAGGAATTTCCCCAACTGTTGGCTCCCTCCTCCAATGGTCATATTTTTACTTGAATATGAAAGGGACTTGTACATGTGTCACTCTTACAAAATTTAATTAGAAGTAGAATGTACGACATCATTTCATTATTAATAAAGGGTAAGAGAAAATATTTTCTTAAACAAATCCAATATTTCATATTCTAAGAAAAAATAATGTTCGTAGTCTATGAAAATAAACACTTGGAGACTATAAATCATAAATATCCAGATTCTATTTTTCATGGAATTGAAAAACAGAATTCTATATATTTATATATCACAATTCTAATGATTTTGGATACTGAATTCTATATATTTTAGAATCCAAATTCAATTGATTTTGTTATTTGAATTCCAATGAATTCGTAGTCTGAATTATGAAGAATTTGGAGACCAAATTCTAAGGAATTTGAAGTATGAATTCTACGGAATTAGGAATGTTAATTTTATGGAATTTTGAATCTATATTTCAGATAATTTGGAATCTGAATTTTAGTCAATTCGGAATATGAGTTTCAGAGAATTCTGAATCTGAATTTCAGAGATTTCAGAATCATAAATTTAGAGATTTCAGAATCTGAATTTCATAGATTTTTTAATCTAAATTCTGAAAAATTTGGAATCATAATTTTTGATAATTTTGAATCTGAAAACAAATTAATCGGTATCTACGAATGAATAGATTTCTATGGTTTTAGATATGAAACCAATTTATAAACATTAGAATTAAAAGGAGTTAATGTATGAGAAATAATAAAATGTAAAACTAAAACATAGTTAAGAATAATATTTCCATAGATAAGGGAAATTTTCATTATGATGATAATTTTTAGGAAAAATTACATTTACCTTAAGATAGGGTTCTTGTGATTTGATAAAGACAATGGAATGAAAAATTCATAAGGAAAACTTATTAGCTCATTATATAATATCCCTTCCCCAACAATAATCCATCCATGGGGAAATCTATTTGATGAGTAGTTGATTTTCATCATAGAGTTCTTGAATGGGGAGAAAAAAAAACATGCCCTACCTCGATTTGGTTCGATCGTTGACAATGAACGATGTTTCATTGTTGTATTTGGTACGGTTAGTCGAATCCAAACTATATCATTCAATCGACCTTTCATCATATGACAATGGTTTCTCTTGATGTTTTCTCTCTCCAAATCCATATGGATATTTTATGGTTATGAGGCCATCCTTCAATTTCAGAAAAATACAGAACAAAAAGAAGATTTGATGAATCAAATATATATATTTTTTTAAATTAATTTAATAAAGTGACACCCTCCGAGACATTTTCTATAGACGTCCTACGCTGACAAATGTTCAGTTTCACCTTGGGTAAACCCACTTCACTAAAATACATTGATCCATTGTAGTTCCGATTTAGGAACCCATTTATAATTTATTTAACATTTTTCAAAAAACTATAGGCATGTGATATTAAAGGTTTATCATTTTTCAAACACTTTTCCTGGGAACATCAGACCTCGGAATCGCACGTCGTCTTAGAACCTATTCCCCAAATACAACAATGTAATTTATAAAAATAAGACATGGATATTTAAAGATGTTTAAATGTATATGTACATATTTTCAAATCGAGATCCCCTTCTAATGGGTGAAAAACTTCTATCATTGCTATGCATTCAATGACAATGATAAGAACTCAATCCTGATCTAAACTGTTAAATTATCAAAAATCACATAAGCCTCAGTATAATAGCTATGAAAAATGATTCTACCTTAATATTTTAACCATCATAAAAAGAATCCAATCAATGTGATCTAATCATCGATTATAATGATAATTAACTTGAATATTATTTTAATAACCTATGGTTCCATTTATATCTCGTGGTCATAGATTGTCCCTTTATAATTCAAAAATCCATTCTTTAATATTAATGTAATTATTATCTCCTTATGGCATACCCTTAAGTATAAACCCCTATATTATCCACTAGAAGATCCCTTACACCATTATATATTTAACTAATAATAGTAATTGTCCACCAAACATATGTATAATCATTAAAAATACATAATTATATGATAGATAATTATTTAATTTTTTATAATTAAATTAATTTTTTGACTCCTTATATCTTCCCAAATTTAATTACATATCCAAATAATGATGAATCATGTACCCTACCTAGCTCTTTACCCCAACAATAAATACACAATTTAGTAGACTAAATGTCCACATGAATCATATTTTAGGGGGAATTAATTGTTCTATAATGAATTTTGGCCAATATAATAAATATAGATTTAAAAAATTGTTTCCATAATAAACCAAATCAACCATAAACAATTACTAACTCCAAAATGTAACTAAATCCTGAATAGAGATATGATAAAAATATATCAATAAAAGTCCCTACAAATCCCCCTTGGTTGTAGTAAAGATAAGAGTGGCCCCTGAATCCCAAGTAAATAAAAAAAACCAATATTCAAAACAATGTATATAAAAAACAAAACTAATAATACTAATAATTCTAATATTATTCAATTATTGTAATACATAATAAAATAATTCTCAGTAAAGACACAAAAAATTAAATTTATCCTATGTTTGTGATATTAATGATACTCAATGACACACTATGAGCAGATAATTAATATCACGATCAATAACTTTTTCATAAAAATGAGAAAAACTGTATGGAAAAGTTGGGATATAAAATTATATTCAATAATTTCTTCCCAATAAAGTCACATTTCAAATTGGAAGAAGCATACTAATGTATAACTGAATAAATTGTGAAATAGACTCATATATCAACCAAGTTCAACTATAACCAACTAATCTAAGGATCTTTCACTAAATATATATACAATATCAGAATATAAAAAATCAAGAAAATATATTATGAAATGATCCATTTCAACTTTGTCACCACTGGTTATTCAACCTTATACCAAATAGAATATCTCATAGAATGGTTGTTACATTCTATTTCCATATACTTAAATCGTGTACCACATTCTCATTTCACAACCATATACGACATATAAATACTAAATCCATATACTATATCCATATACCATGTGTCCAGAATAAAACTATATAATCATTCTATTAACGTAAGAAAACATGGATATAGTGGTTAGATATCATTTTCAATCACTATCTTCTAGGATATTTGGGGTTCACCCAATATCAAAAACATCATATTGTAATCACTCAAGTCATCCAAATACTGTAAAAATATGTAATCAAATAAAAATCATAAGATGATATATAAAATTTTTTAGAAACCCCATCATATGGCTAGAATCTTGTCCAAAAATAATATAACCACACCAAAAAATCACAACATCACTTTTAAATAATATATTAAACCACTATCACATATAATCACAGAAGACCAACAATGAAACCAGACAATAGTCACCCATCTTCCTATTATTTTATATTTCACATCCAATTCCACATTAATCATTTATTAAGCACCATAACATCACTTGTCAAATTATATTAAATATATCATATCTCATGATAACCAATTTTACCACATTATTCCTTCTAATTCTTGTAAACCATAATATATTTTTCCCATTATAATTTATGTAATTCAACAATGAATTAATTCAAAATAACTAAAAAAATTATTATTAAATTATTTCATCAGTTGGAAAAAAATCCATGTTCCAAGGTAACTATAACACACAATCCAACTCATCCACATTAGTCAATTTTTATTAACATTGTCACTTATTCCACAGTATGTAAAAAAAATTAACAAACACACTTTTCCTCGAGTGTATCAATTCAACTACACAAAATTATGCTATAAATAAAAAAGAAACATCACTTATTATATATACATATATACATATGAATTTATCATTACCTTCTAAAAACAATATAACAAAATAAACTAATTCTATTTTGAACCACTTTAATAAGTTACTATAATTTGATTTGTCCTACCAATTCAAAAAAAATTATAAAAAATGAGAGGGTTATCCCAAAAAATAAGCATCTAAATATATATAAAGTGGATAAAAATTTTAAATTATTTTTGAAAATCATCTATATTAATACATTTCATGTATTTTTCTTTATTTATGATAATCACTTCTCTCTACCAGATAATAAGATAAATAATTATTAAAACTATCAAAATTACTATTAATAGTTAATAAAAATATCAATGTCTCATTTGAAATATTGAACATCACTACGTAAAGAAAATATAGTTTGTAATGATAAAAATCCCACAATATAATAATGATCCTAACCCAAACCTAAAATCCCTTATCTCTAAATAAATGCATTATTATATCCATACATCGATATAAAAAATAATAAAATATTGAATAATTGTATAATATATCCTCAAACCATGAGGAATTGATCACAAAAATCTAATTAAATAATAGATTATTTGGCTTTTCTAAAATCTGCAAGGCAAATTTTCATTGAAACATTCGGTTTAAAATTTGATTGATGAAAAAAATGGAAGGAGATGGATGCTAGTATTTTAAATTAAAACACCAAAGACTAATAGAATAAATTCAAAATATAATGGATTTTTATGGAAAATTTTCATCACAACTAATCCAAAAAACCTGGAAAGTAATATAGTGAATCATTTTATTATCTTTGTATATATCACATTTCAAATACACCATTGAAAAAAACAAAATATTTCATGCATTAATATAACATAATCTTTTTGGATTCACCATTTAGACCACCATGACATATGGTTAAAAAAATCATGTTGTTTTATATTATAGGGATCCAACCATGGAAATTGTATATCTCTCTATATGAAATTAACTATTTCACTACAACTAAACCCTATATTATTATAAACAAACATATATATCACGTATCCTTGTTATAGTTTTTAAGAACAACGTTTCTTTACCTAAAAATAGAAAAAACTCTAAAATATCATTCAAATAAAATCAAAACTGCCACCTCGAGGAAATTGAAACCACGACTAATAAAAAATCAAAAGAATAGTGATGGATTAAATAGGATGTGTATTACCTATAATGATCAATACTCAACCCTCCAACAACATTCCACATACAAAATCAACTCTACCACCACTCAAATATCATAATTATAATGTAGAGGTAGAGAAAATATAAACCAATTCATAATATATTAATAAACGAATGTAAGATTAAATAATATATTATTTTTAAAAAGGGGAATGTGTTATTAAAATATATATATGGTATTGTATTAATCAAAACATTTGTGGTAGAATAAATGAATCATTAAAAAAGAATAAAATAGTGTTATAGAATAACTAAATAACATGAAATAAATAAATTAATGAGAAACATGTAGTAAATTATGATTATATGAAACTAAATTCTCATAGAAGGGGGAATAATTTAATTTTCCCAAATTAAGGTTACATTTTTACCAACCTCAAGATGGTTCAATAAAATATAGCAATAAAAAAGAATATATTTTTAAATGCTATCAATGTCAATATAAATCAAATTAGAATGTAATTAAATTGAAATATATAACAAGGAGAATCCAAAATGATTTTCAATATGAATATAATTTGAAAAAAAATACACAAGAATGACAAAAAATAGAGGATAATTTATGTAATAATAGAAACAAAATTAATGGTTTCTATTGAAAAAAGGTTATAATATGCAAATTTTTGGGATTTTAGAGTCATTACATTCGTATCTATCATTGCAATGTACATGAAAAATATTTTTAGAAGAATATCAAAAAAATAATATTAAATTGTAATAAAAATAAAGGTTATTTTCTAAAATAAGATATCAAAACATAGTATAATTATTTTTATATATGTATGATTTTACAAATGTATATATATATGTATGTAGATACATATATATGTACGTACATAAGTAGCAACATATGTATGTATGAATACATGCATGTATGTATTTATATACATATAGCTATGTACCTAACATTAGAAAGTAAACTAATAAAAACACATATATCATTTATAATTGGAATATCATGCATAATGTTTAATATTACATAAAATGACATAATTTTTTAATGATAAATATGACTTGATTGTGTTTAAAAAATATTAAAAAATATTTATTGCATGGAACATTGCGTAAAACATATTATTTACCATGTACTAATTTAAAGGGGCCTCATATATTAGTTCACAATTTTAATTCATGGATCATATATTTTTTATATGGAAAAAAATTCAATAATAAATGTATATAAATTATTATATACTAATGATAGGTAATAAAAAACAATTTATGAAAAAATAAAATGATATGTGTTTGTGGCAGTGGTGGTGACGAAGTTTTTATAGAGTCCCTATACATTGTAAATCACACTTGTGTGTATGTATTATAACCCTATTAGGCCTTTTTGTGATGTAATGTTCATGACGTAAGATGGAGGATAAATAAATAGGCATTACGAATAATTTTTTTAATTTAGATAATGAATAAATTGTATTATATGTAATGAGGGTATAGGAGAAGAAACTGGTGAAGAAGGTTTATATTATATTAATAGGATAAGCAATGGATAATTAAATGAATTATTATATCATGATTTAAAATCCACAAGGATACATATATATACCCACTCTGTTCCCTATACTCATGGGATACTGTGAAATATAATGAAAATATAAAATTTGTCTATTATGGGATATGTGGTGTGAATTAAAAGGAATATAGTTCATAACATTAGGTATGAATTTTTGTATCAATCTAGATAGAATAACATGTTTTATGGAATGAATATCAATATTTTGAGTTAGTTATGTTGATTGGAAATGGGCAATATGGGTTATATCGTATAAGATGATGGATTAATAGAACAAAAATTTGTGGAATTTAAGGTTTTGGGTTTTGGTTCATAGAAGAAATATCTGATTGGGATCAAGGTTGATGTGGTTTTCATAAACTATCTTGGGTTGATTATACCCATCACCAAATCGGTTTCATTGAAAGAATATTAGGAATCCACATCGTATACAAGAGTCTTACGACATTTACTGTGGGACTAATGTGATGGAATAGAGATTATTCCATCAATTTAGTGTTAAATAATAGTTTAAAAATAACTTGACTAAAAACAGATTCATTAAAAATCAATATATGAATAGATAAATAAATAAATAAAAGACGTCTGTAATAAATGGGTCATTTCACATATAATAAAATACCAAACATACTTAAATCATTCACTCAATGGGATGAAAATAAAAACAGAGAAAATTTAAATGAATATAAATACCTATAGATCTACTTCAGCACCAAACCAAAACATATATGTGTTCTCCCCAATAGATAAATTACTCTACAAAAAACCATAGATTCAATATAAACAATCCCAATCAATTATACATTAATGAGACTCTCTCCAATACACAACATCATTTGCTAAACATAAAAGTATACATAATTTATGAAATCACATTAAGGTAGTTGAACATGTGGAAGTGAAGGAAATCTCAGAAGGCCACCCTCACTGGTAGTCCTAATATCTATTTCCATAAACTATGCTTGAAACACATGATATGAACAGAATATCTATAAAAATACTACTATCCAATAGTTATGTAAAAGATAAAAATAAAAATATTTTTTTAATCATAATGAAAATTTCCATATTTGAGTTTTAGTCTGAAACCTGTTGTAGATACACCATATTTATGGCCTATTTTATTGGAATTTATAGATTAAGTTTCACCATGAGAAAACATCAAGAACATCCCACTTATCGATAATGATCATAAATAGTTTTATGTAAGGATAATATTGAATTGAAATCACTTGGAACTTATCCAAGGAGTCTAAAACAATGAATCTTCTACCAAATTATAAGTCTCAAATAGAATCATATTTAATAGTTAATGAATCCTATAGATCAAAACATATAGAAAACTAGTAATGTACTATAATTCATACAAAAATAACCAAGTTAAAATATTTGTATCCACCATGAGGTTATGGGTCTGTGATAAGGTAACCAAAAAAATATATACATCCATGGAATATAAAAACAACTCTATTTTTTAAAAACCTCATGGGCCAAAATCATCTCTATCTAGGGAATAGTACTCACGTAGAATTTTGGTTCACTAATATAGATTTTCCCCCATATTCCTATATTTAACTCGTAGAAACCATCCAGTAGAGTATATAATGTTAATAAATTCCAATGACAACTCCCGGTCTAGTAGTATCATTGGGGTTTCCTCTCCCATAATTTCCTAAACACGAAAAATTTCAAACCTATAGGAAAAAAATATCATCATATATTATCATTTAACACACAATTTCATTACGTAAAATGAATGATAATAACATATATGATCTCATAATTCAGTAAATCATTGGGTATTCTTAACATTCATAATCTTCTGAACTAAATAAAGACACCGTTCTAGGGGATCCTCATGAAGAAAACCTAAAGCTTATCCCACCAAAATAAACCACATCTGCCATCTCTAGCTCACTATATATTGATTTCTATACAAAAAAGGGATTCCTGATTTATCTATATACCCATAATTTCATTCCTCAATTATGTCAACCACACCTATTTAAAACAATTAAAAATGAAAACCCATAGTTCCAAACATTCCACAATGATATCCTATCCTAAAGGCCCAACTAAGGACGATCTCAAGAAACCGTATGTAATAAATCTCCTCTAATAATCCACCCGAGACTAATCTCCACAATTCAACTGATCAGACACAGTTTAGGGATTGGATAAATTTATAAATCATAGTAAAATTATAAACTAATTTATGTAGGTTTCATCAAACATGGTACAGTAACCCTAAGTATGTGATTAAAATACCATAAAATCATATTTACCTTTCCCAAAATCACTCCTTAGTTCAACACATCAATGAACGAAACACTATTGAGAATCACAATCATAGTGTCCTCCATGTAGGAAATGAAATAATTCCCAGAGATCAGGTAAATAAATATTCACTTGGATACATAAATTTGTTCTCTTCTTCAAACATGGATCATGATATTATAAACACACATTAATTATGAAATTCTAGAAATAGGTAACATCATCATTTATATAGTTTTTATGTTTAATGGGGTTCTATTTCTCTATTATTTTTTGGTGAGGGTTGATTACAACACTTTCATAAATTCAATAAAGAAAAGGTAAGCTATTATAATATATATTTGAGACAATATATTTGATTATCAATTATGTTCGATAAAACTATACTCGTGTATAACCACTATTTCAATAAGAAGATAATGATATTTCAACCCTGAGAAAATGTATATCCATGATTCTTCTTGTGATAACCTCCCTTAAAAAAATCTCATTCTCTATTTCATGAAATTTTATGATGCTAAAATATTTGTATAAATCCATTCCATTATACGAAAATTGTTTTTCTGAATTTTATGTATTCAGATTCATAATTTAATGTTATAGAGTTTCTTTTTTATTTTTTTACAATATTATATCAAGAATGGTATGAAAATATATTTGAAATTTTCAATAATATATGATCATGATGAAACATGAGGGATATATGAAAATTAATACAGATAATTAAAATAATTAACAGATCACTATTAATTTGATAGACCCTGAGGATTGAGAGGAATTTTATAGATAATAATAATATGAATAATGGTGATGAGATAAATGTTATGGTTTCACAACCTAATGAAATTAGAGAACCCTTTTAGTCCCTTAATAATGATGAGAGTAACCGCCAATTACTACATCTAATATTCCCTATGTTGGATAGTAGCATTGAGTGTATAAAACATCAAAATGGAATGGATAATCCTCATTTGTACCATTATGAAAACAAGAAATACAAAAATAAACCTCATAATATAAAATAAGAATATAAAAAATGTATCCACAATGCATTATTTGTCAGATAAATGCTAGTATCTAAATAATACTAAAAAATTAATGTTTCATGAAGCATATCCAAATCCAATATAATGGACCATGTTAAAACTATCATGATAAGTCACAAAACACTCTCTAGAATCATATATAATATTGGTTACATATATATGGGCGAGTATTGAGAATATAATAAATAGAATAAAACATGATACCTATCATTAAAATGTGAGATATTGTTTCTAATACTTACTAACAATAAGTAACTATCATTCCGTTTATCACACATCCTAACAAAGGATCACTCACAAGGAATTGAAACTGATAATAATAATGTAATATCGATCATATAAAAAAAGGTATCCTACATTAACTCCCTAGATAGTTTTTCACACTAATATTTGAAGTCAAAAATCCTGATTTCTAAGCCACATCTGTAGTCACATGACTTTAAATAATAGAAATCCCAATACATCTAATATTGTATAGAATGTAGGACTACCTATACCAACATATTTTGGGGTCCATCATATTTTGATAGAAATGGTCTAACCATAACATAACCACAACTACATACACATATTATAAATCAAAATCATTTCTCCTCATCAATGCCATATCTAGTATTGTCGTTAGAGTTGTATCATGTGCCTAACGGATAAAAATCATATAACAACTTTCTACCCTTCATCACCCCCTTGTATAACAACCACTGCAAAATAACAATTCCACATCTCCACACCTTGATGGGAGAGTGGATAATAGGGTTTAGTAATCCATATCATCCCCCTTAAACCTTGTTATTTTATGACAACACATAAAATAAAAAACATTTGAGTGGATTTAAGATTATATAACTCTTTTGGAATGAATATTAAATCAAATGTAATTAAATGTATAAAAACAAATAAAATAAAAAACAAGTATTTTTACAAAAATATCATCCAAAATATATCCCATAAACATTACTACATCACCACAGACATCAACTATAATCTATTTCTTTCTATACATCATTAGCATTAACATATTCCTATACAAAATAACCACAACAAGAATTCCAATTTTCTTATTTAATTCATGTAACCAACCAATTCAATAGTAACCATTACCTACTATAATATATAACATATTTAACGAAAAACATTCTCATCCACCGCCTATATTTATATTGTCCATTATTTTTTAATACATGCTCAATAATTTCAATTAAGAAAATAAAATTCAATTATTTCTATACAAATTCCAATTATCATCATTATCAGTTCTACATGTCTTCTACTAGGAATCTATACAATAATCCCATATTAGCTAGTCATGAGATCCGTCCCCAAAAACATGTGTATTCCCTTTATCAAACCATATAATGGTAACCACATACCAATTAGAAAATCATTATCCACTACCATATCACACTATTCCAACCTGGGAATTTTTTGTGTAACCACTGCCCAAACCACACAAACTACCAGACCACCACACACTAGTAAAAGTCACTTACAATTCTAACCAAATTAAACCCTCCATTAATGAATACCTAGATATCCCAACAAATAAATACCAAATCAATTACACGTATTCAATACAATAATATAACTTCCAATTTTTGAAAAAATAAACAATCAAATTACCATTTTACATAAAATGAAATTACATTACAATACCAAATCTCACAAAACATGTTCATATACAAGAATTTTCATTACCATGGTGAGGGGAGGAAGAAATAAAATAATATAACTAATTTGTACTTTAGAGGGAAAAACATAGACCAATGAAACACTACTACATGGAACAACAGTCATTACATGTTTATAATTTTACAAATGATTATTTAAACAGATAAATCCAAAAATCAATATGAAAATAAAAAAATAAACAATATTTTTTAAAAAATGGAGAATAATAATATTAATTATACGAAATATCAAGTAATTGAGTAAAAACCTATGAAAAAACCCATTATCTTTCAATTTATTTATGTTTGGTTCATTATCATAATTAGTAAAAAATACCATCACCACAATGAAATATAAATCATGATATATACAAATTCTATAATAAAAGAGAAGAGGGTTCCCAAATCACCTTCTCACATCAGTTCATCCAAAAATTTTGTGCATTGAAAAAAATAAAGGGATAACCGTAGAACCATACTAGAAAAGGGAAAAATAAAACCAACCATGATCACAATATTCACTAGAGAAACTAAACCAAAAAAATTTAAATCGAACACCCAATTATTATGGCTACATTAATTCAAAATGAGGAATACTGAGAAATAAAAATTAAAATAACGTGGAAGTCAATTTGGATTATTACCAATAAATATCTAGGATCCATGTGATAGTTAAATTAATCAGGGATCATATAGGTATATATATGAACCTATGATTTCTCATGGTCTGAGAGAATTGATATTAAATAGTGAGAAAATGAAGTAGATTCCAATCAATATATTGATGTCAAAATAGATGATCACACATTAACAATCCATGGATATAAAATGACCTCCCAAATCAAATTGATCTTATAAATCAAACCTAGAATCTCCACATATCTCCCTCATTAAATGATCAAACTAATATTTCAATTATATATGATAAAAAATTGTTTGAAAAGTGATCTTAATTTATGAATTTGGATAAAAATATGACAAGAACCATAAATCCCCTTCTCTAATTCTTCTTTAAATATTGAACATGGAAATCTCATAATGTTCATTCAGTGTAAATCTCCTCCACTACCAATAAATTTCATGTTAATAAATCACCAATCATGTAATGAACAAGAAATAAACAAGTACAACTTCATAAGGATCCACATTTTACTAAAATCATCATTTGGATGAATCAATTTGTGGAACACCCAAAAATTTCATTACTAAGAACAATAAAACCAAAAATCTACTATTTCCTACCCATCATTTCATGATCCAAATGTCCATATTATGTCCACCAACACCCAACTAAAATTTAATCTCTCACATAACACTTCAATATTTAATATTCTCCCAACACCTTAATAATAAAATCTCCCAAATTATCATGTTGAAAAATCCAATTTTGTTTCATTAGATATGTTTCGAAAAATTTCATACCCTATGTATTATAACTAAACCATAATGGATGAAATAACAAAAACATCACCAACTAACCTCACCCAAGAACACCACTAAAATGTATTAATTCCACCACCATGAATAAATAATTTTCATTAAAAACTACATAAAAAAATATCATTATCAATTATCCCATAAAATTCAATAAAAATTAAAAAATCTCATCATATAGGATAAATAATTCTCCAAAAATATCTGGATAGTGGGTATACATATATAAATCAAATTCCAGTGAAATATGTTTTATTCAACTATCCATCCCCATGGTTTGGACCGAATGAATATCAAGGCCATAGAAAACCATCCCCCAATGATCCTAAATCATGAATGAATAAAATAAAATCATTGTTTATTCCTTGAAATCCACCTATCCAAAATTAAATAAATTTTTTCCATTATAAAGATACTAAATAAGTTAGGATACATGGAGAACATCATGAAGATTTCTCAATTGTAAAAAGAGTACCAACAGACTTGTAAACTGGTTTTAAAACCTCAAAATGATTGATAAAATGAAGATATATCTTTCTCTATTGGCTAAAAATCTATTTCCCATAGTGAGGGAAACACTTAGAAACACATGGAATCTCACATAATACTCTATATTTCTCTTTATCTGATATTATTAAGTGGTAATATGGTCCTACCCCACCTCCATCAACTCCTAAAAAATCTAAATATTCTTCATTGTACTCTACAAGAAATATAAAACAATTAACTCCATCTCCTTAACCATGGTAAAATAAAATAGATCTTGAAAATTTTACCGATGTAATGATTCAAATAGGTTCACACAAATGAAGGTTGGATAGTTATTGTCGAATTGTTTTCTAAGGGTTTTTAATTAAATATCAAGTAGATAATATGTGATAAAAACCCCCTTTATTGAATATTTCAAATAATGATAATATGAATCTAAACTAATAGGTATTTGATAATGTATTATAAATGAATTTATTTTATTTAAGAAATTTATAAAATAAATTATATTCATTTAATTAATTTGATAATGATAATTAGTGGAAAAATCATTCTTCCTATGATATTTATCAATGTGTTGTATTGAACAAATTTATTTTCATATGGGATTATTCTTCCATTTTTGATGTGTTAGAATATCATATTATTAGAATAATGAAGAACATACTGTTGATTTTATAAGATTTTCATCGATGAAAAATTGTTGTTCCACAATTCTTCTCTTTCTACATTATATAATAGTATTTAATTGGTTTCTAAAGACACTCCTCAAAATATTTCATTCAAAAATCAATAGAAATTAATATGTCAATGTCCATGGTTGGTTTATGTATCATATATATAAAAACATATTCTACCTACCATTTCATATCATGAATTTTTTATATAGGATTGATTATGTAGAAGATTATGTTTTATGACAATTATTATTTTTCAGTCATATAGACTATTTTATAAAAGTATACACACTATTAATTTAAGGACATCATTATTTTCATTAAATACAATTTATTTCATAAATATTTTATATACTGTTACATCTCTACATCATATATCCATGAGTTTTACCCATATTTTAAAGCCCATTAGTTTTTCTGTCATTTCACCTTATATTTTATCATACAAGAAAACTTCTTAAACCATATCCAAAATTCATTTTAGATATTTTCTAATACACTTCTGAAATCATATTAATTACATTAGTTATTTTAAAACTATATATGAGGCCTAACGAAGAAAAATCCAATGAAATATTTGATTCACTATAAATTACATTTATAGTAGCACTCTAAGTCCAAATAAATCCCCATTTTGTTAAAAACTATTTATGAAACCATAGTACTTTATTAGTATTGAAAAATAAATAAATAACATTTGATCCATATATAAGTAGGAAATGTGGGGTTCATGAAAAGAAAAATTTCAATTCAATTAATTAAGGGATCTTGTGTAATATATATGAAGATAATGTATAACTATACTTGTTCACACCATTATTAATTAGAAAAAAATTCTAAATCACAAATTTTCCATTTTTTTAGGATGCCAATTGACCATGGGACCCAAAACATTTGAATCCAATTTATTAGACTCATATGTATTCAACTACTGAGTAGTATACTAAATTTAATGATGAATCCATAACATTTCAATCAATTTTATAGGTAAGCACATAAAATTTACATTAACCTAGTTGATATACATTATCTTGGTGTGGTTTCACAGTCCTTTAATATATCCCAATCGTGGGACCAGATTTCATACTCATCCTATGGGATTAAAAAATATGTTAGGTAATCACCAAATGACACCAAAATCATCATTGTACACAACAACCATGGTATTCATTATGTCATCATGTTGAATTCAGTTTGTAGGGTATCAAAGTGAGAATATTCACATGAATGGTATTTCACCAACCCCAGTTAATGGGAACAATAATATTATATATACACCACTAAAATATACAATACATCTATATGAAACCCCATGTGGTATACTTATTAGATCATCTAGTTCCTATATAGATTCTCATTATTTATTTATTTTGCTTCTGGGAATATTTGGATTCTCTATACAAGAACCCTATTCAATATAAACATATCAATTTTCAAGACCTATAATAGTACATTATGATCATCTATTAGGGTAAATTACAATTCATACATTATTAGGTCCATTATCAGTATACATTATTAAATATTTCTCTCTAAATATATTTTAATAGAAAATTTGAATGATATATTAAATTGTGTTTATCATTAATAAGTAACATTTTAATAATCATATCCATTTTAAATATTAAAAAACCCAAAAATAATTGTTTTAACATACCATATATGATAAGCTACCAAATGATCATTTTGTTTAATTTATTTTTCTAGATTTTTCACTCATTACATCATTTATAATCCCTTTTATACCCCTATATTGTCATATGATATAACCAATATCTATGAAAAAAATCATAAAGGATAACTCACATGTATGATTCAAACAACATGGATTAATGTGAAAAAAATGATTTATGGTGAGACAGAATGATGTAAACATTATGTTAAAAACCTGTTCCCCCCCAAACCATCTTATCTATCTGTCATATCATGATCTGTTGTGTACTTTGAAAATTCCATGACATGACTACCCTATACAAGGCATGTACCCTACGCGGGGTACCTTCCCATGTTGCAAAGAACAACTAGGCCTTTAAAATACTATATTTACCACTATTCACTAATGACACTTGAATTATCCCTGAAACGGTGTACCTATTATATTGTACCATACAAGGCCATGTTCCTCGACATGGGGTGTCTTGTCATTCCCCATACCATAACACATTTATCATCTACATGGTGTTTTAAAAAAAATGTGTTTTTACCACAAATATTCTAACAACACCTCACAAATAAGAACACATGTTGTGTTCATCTAGAACAATAATCTCATGACTATAATTCCTACAAAATAAAACCTACCACGTTCACATGGGACCCCTGATATTCCTTAAATGGACCAAATAATCCATAAATAGGCCCCTAGAATCCCAAAATAAGATGAAAATATAAAAAATCTATTGTATTTTGTGTTAATAAAATTAAAAATAGACTAGGTATAGGTGTAAAAAACTGATACTTCTTTCTGAAATCCACACCACACAACCACCACACATCGATCATGGCCTAACTCTAAAATATGATGCCTTCTCCCTCTCCCTCTGTCAAGATTCCATATTTGATTATCATGAAAAAAAGTGGGGACGGTGATCATCATATTACTAAAGCTAACATGGATGAGAAAATAAATAAAATTAAAATAAAATGAAAATAAAAATAAAAATAAAAGGGGGTCAGAGACCGACCTCCATGCCCATAAGGATTTTATGTCTTTCCAAGGAAAACCCCCCATTTCTAGATTCAACACTGGAGTAAAAATATCACACACATTTCTTCAAATAGACTGTACAACCAATATAATTATCCTAATATATAATAGTTAATTAAATAAATATTAAATAGTATAAATTTTTTGAATGAATTATAATTCCACATCTATCATACTCTAGGGTAAAAACCATATTCCATGAATAAAGAAGTTTTCAGAATAATTATATGATAAATTTTGATATGAGAAATTACCTTGCTTCCACAAAAAACCCAAAGATTAAATTTTTTAATTTACTATAATTTTCTAAAACAATTATAATTTCATTCATTAGGAGAGAGATATGATGAAACATGTCTTCTAATATATTATCATCCTTGTATCTAAAAACCTCATTGTGACATAAAAAATTAATCTATTTCTGTCATTATTCTATGTTTTTTACATCTCGTTATAATATCCCTCGAATGCATAATGATATTCATTATAATTCATAATTATCATCAATATTTTAATTTAATACTAAATAATTTTGATATTAGAAGTCAATATTGGGGGATTGAAAACATTAGAAAACGTTTTAAAAGTTATTTGTTAATTTATATTGGTTTTATTGAAAATGTTAGCATAAATATAGAAACTAGATATAAAATATTATGAAAAAATACATTACCGAAAATCATTCCATTGGCCATCACATCTAAGTATGTAAAAATATATAGATTCAAAATAATTTTCTCCTCGATCTGAGCAATAAATCAAGTCCTATTAACACACAAAAGAATATTTTTTTCACTAGGATACATAGATCCATTATCTACTACACATTCAAATTATATGGTTATCATGCATTATTTCATATGACATACTAGAAATGGGTAACCGGTTAATTTGTATAGTTTATGTTTTATATATTGTTCTACCACTTCAAAGGGGTGGGGGTTGTTAATAACACCATGAAAGATGATTTATATCTATGATACACTATTCTAACATATATTTAACACATCGTAGTAGATAATAAAATAATATTTCGGAAATTATTTTAAAATATTGTCACTATTTCAATATGAATATGATTCTATTCCAAACTAGAAGAGAAGACATATCTACATATCCAAATGTGATAAAATCCCATAAATTAATGTTATCCTCTATGTCATGATATTATATGTGGTTGATCATTTGGTAGAAATCAATGGTGTGTGATCAATTTTGTACATTTTAATAATCCCCCCATTAAAATTTAAATTAAATGATATATATATATATATATTACGTAGTGAATTATTTTAAAGACTGTATAAAAATAAATGAAAAAATATAGAATAATATGGGTTTGCTAATTCATGAGCGTTATAAACCATTCTATTTATATGAGTAATAACATTATGAGACTATGTCAAGTATGATATAACCTAATGTTGATGATAAATATCATAAATAATCATGTTTTGACTCATGTTTATTTGTGAAAAAATGGATGTTTTATAACCTATCCCACTTGAAACCCTCTGGGACGTTTAGTGAGGATGATAGTGACCCCCATGGACTACCTCCAATAGGCCCTAGGTTAGTGACTATCACAGTGGGTAAAAGAAATTAAAATGTAACGAATTTCACTCATTTTTCAAAAAAAATTTATAAAAAATCGACCAATCAACACCATGATATAAAATAAACAAAATCACATAATAATTAACAGTACATGATTTGTTAGATGAATTCATTTACCTAAATAAAGATACAGATTCAATGTTTGAGGCAAAAAATCCATATCCAATATCAATATTTAAGATAAATCATTCTATCCCAATCATTATATATTCCATGGAATACTCGAAAATAGTTTGTATATTGGGGTTTTAATAGAATGTATAATCAACACGATCAAACTTGATACCTCCCATGAAAATGTGAAATATGCATTTTAATGCATTAGTAAACAAATAGTAGGACCAATAAGAAAATATAAAATCATCTATCACCTAACCATTCCATTGAATTGTCACTACGTAAATTAAAAAATAATAATAATTTAATTCATGAATATAATAAATGGTGTACCCTACAACCACAATCAAAATGGGGTTTCACTCTAACAATCATTTTAAAATATCTTGTTTTATAAACCACATCTATATTTATGTTTAATCACACCATTACAATCCCATTATATCTGACATGATGTGGTCCCTAACACTATCTATCCAAACCCCGTGTTTGGCCTAAAAACTTTTTTTTGAATTAGTCAAACCATATGATTACCACAAATACTTCGACATATCATATATTAACAACAATAATAAACATTATAACCTCATCACATATACATCTGATTAAGGTATCACATGTATTAATGATATAAATATCATTCCCACCATATACTATACAAGACCCCGAGAAAGTATCATCACCACATCTATGTATCCCATCCACTAAACAACACCTAGTGTACATAGTGGCGAAGAGTGGGAAGTAAAACATTTGATCACCCTTTAACCGTATAATTTGATTAAAAGTCACTAAATCCAATGAAATTAGTTGTTTTAGGGTTATCTAAGTTAGGGGTAGTGTTAGAAATCAAATGGAGATATAAATATATTAAAAAAATATAAATTCCATACCATAAAGATTCACACCAAAGAATCCATATAATATCCCATAAACAAAACCACATCACCAATACCATCTACTATCATCTCTTTCCACTTATATTTCATTAACAACCAATATTCCCACATAGAATAACAAAATCAAAAATTCGCATTTTCTTATTTTATTTATGTAACTAAATAAATTACATTTATCATTACCAACTATTTTACATTACATATTTAATGGAAAAAAATTACATCCCTTAGACAGATTTATTTTATCCATTATCCATTTATTAAAGAATAAATCGTTGAATTAAAATAAATATTTAATTCAATTCCATCCAAACTCATTATGATACTCCATATAAACAGTTATACATTGTTACTACGATGTAACTAAATAATAATCTCACATCCACTAGCCAAAATCGTTAAAATAACTTATAAATTAATTATTTATAATAGTGGAATGGTAACCATAGAACCAATGTGCAATTAACATCCACATCCATATCCCACTATGCTACCCAAGTCATAGGCCACATCTCCCACAACCCAAACCAAACCAATATCCGAAGGACTGCACACTAGAGACCATCCCTATACATGAATTCAAAATATAACCCCTCTATCCAACATGCCCCGCCTAAATCACACAATAAATAATTTAAAACCAATCCATATAATAACAAAATGAATATAAAAAAACCAATTAATACAGTACCCACTACCATATCCCCCATTTCTTCTAAAAGAAATAATTAGTCCAATATGAAATTTCATGAAACTTGTTCATATTTCATCATTATATTTTAATACCTCTTTAAATGGTACTTCTAATATATCAATCACAATATATCAAAATATACTCAAAAAATTATTTTATTTAATTATAGGTAATAGTAATATTTCAGATGTGAATTATAATGGATTTGATTAAAAACATATGAAACACCGCTAATCTATTATTTTCATTATGTTTAATTCATTATCATTATTAGTAAAATACATACCATCCAGCCCAAGAAATTAAAAACATGTTAGTTACATATTATAGACAAGGAAATTGTGGATTCCCAAATGAACTACTAAAATTAGTACTTCTAGAAACATTTCCCAACGAATAAGGAAAGAGATGACTACATAACCAAGACGCATAAGGGAATCCTAAAATCAACATTGATCACAATAGTACCATGAGACACCATTACCAAAAAACATTATATCCATAACCAAAATATTCTAATACATCTATCATAAATGAGGAATACTGAGAAATGAAATGGAAAGTAATTGTGAACTCACATTTTCTTAGTACCGATTTAACATTAAAAGCCAAGGGATAATGTCATCTAATAGGGGATCAAAATTGGGTCCCATAATTTTCATACAAAAATTTCATTCCTTATATGATAAATATTCTTTAAATAACATGATGATACATTCCATAATCATATAATTTAGGTGACTTTGGAAACAAGGATATATATATACAACTAGTTAATTAATGAACTACATTGTCTACTACTTTGTTCTACATAACTAGGACCCTTATTAAACACATTATTCATAATACCTTTCTTCAAAAACATGGATAATTAAAAAATAATGGGTGACCTTACATGCAAAATAATGGTAAAAAAGATAGATGTCTATGATTTTATAATAAATACAAGGAAATATGGCCATGAGAATATGAGCCTTAAATTTTAAATCTATAACCTGGATATCGTAGTGCATAATTGTGACTCATAAGATAATGATTTTTTATACATAAAATATAAATCCTAATGGAATCAAAGTATATCTGAGATTGTAAATGTGGTATAATACATTTAATTTTTGATTACATATAAGAATAGAAGACTTTATGAAAAGTTTACTGAACAAGAAATTATTAAAATAATATGAATACTCTAACTACCGGTGTACTTACTTCGAGCATGGGGGAACCATCCATGTTCCCATTGTTGGTCATATGATATCTACCCTGTAACATATCATTACCAAGAATAATAATTATTTATCAATTATATTTAGAGATATAGAGATCTCATCCATTAAATAATGATAATCATACATATGTATTCCACTTTATCACATCATATAACAACCCATGAAAATAAATTTTTTTCATAAAAAGATAATAATTTCCTCATTGTATTACCCAAAATACATTAAATAGTTTCTTAATAAATAAGTCATCATAAACCATCGATAATATGAGTAAGGAAGGAATCCTCGGATCATATTCTTAATAATTCAAAATCAACATTGAAGGTCATTGTCCTCTATGAAAGAAATGATCATGAGAATATTATTGTGAAAAATAACATTTCCATTTTGAATTCACTTCATTAAAATCTAAAAATTTGGATATATTATTTAAAACTATTTCTCTGAAAATAATGATGGTAACATGGGATGTAATATTCAAAACATTATTCTTCCTTGATGGAAGAAAAATCATGTTATATAAGATACAAAAAAATACCTATCGCATCTTTTTTCTAAAAAGTATTAAACTATATCATTCAAAAATGGAAAAAAATACCTTAAAAGAGTTTTATAGAAATCCAGACATGGTTAAAGCTGAATTTATATAATCATTTGTCAATATAGAAATCCTTCTTTAAAAAATTTTATGAAATCATTGATGCAACACCCCATGTGTTTATGAATTAATTTTTTTTGGAATAAATTAAGCTTTTTTGATATATTGAAATACATGAAATAGAATGTTGGTCTTATAATATATTAATCTGTGGGTTATATTTCACTACACACGACACCATGTTTTGTTAGGAGAAACACAACACTGAGTCTTAGAGAAACCCATAAATAATATTTACATTCATTTCTAAATGAATGTTATAACAATGTTGATTGTTATATAAAAATTAATCACAGCAAAAAATTTTAAATAATTAAGTATATATTTTTAAATAAAAGAAACATTTTCTTAATAAAAATAATATCCTTCAATAGTTTCCTTTTATGTTTGAAAATACTCCTTTCTCAAAGTAATTTCAATTTTATTTTTAATATAATTATATAAAAAATTTATGAAACTTTTATAAATGTAATTTTTTTAAATATAATTAATTTTTTCAATCAAAATGTGAATATTATATTACAGGGAATTTTTTTTAGTTTTCCGAAATGGTTCAATTTTTACAAATATATAAAAAATACCGTTTTTTAATTGAAATCTGGATTTTCAACATATTCATATGTACTGATAAATAATATTTTAATTTTTTAATATTGAAAATATATTAAAATATAACAATATTAATACAATTTTTCACATTTAAATTACTTTTTTATTTAATATTTGAAGAAAATATTTTTAAACTTTTGATCATTTTGCTTTAGAAACCCACATTCCCATCACTTTAACGAGATTAATTTCAAATTAAATTTTTCCACACCAATGATTTATACTTGTAAAATTGTATTAAGTATTTATAATCAGAAAAATTTATATTTTATTTTGATATCATTATAATTTTGGACAAAAATTTAATAGCAAAAGAAATTAAAATTAATTACAATAATTAATGTAAAAATAATTTTACCTATTAATGAAACATAAAATATAATTTGTAAAAATGACTAAACAACTTGTCACAAACCATTTCAAGGTTTTATCTCAACCTTATAATTTTAATATTTGGTCATATAAATTATTGGGGTATGGTGGAATGAAAACAAAATTGGTTGAATTCACTCTTTCAGAAATAATTAAAACTATTCCACAAAACTACCAAAAATAAGGCCAACACTCCCTCCCAGTATTCACACCTATAAAACAACATTTTTTCATCCAATACCTTCCCAAATCAATTCTTTACAACTATAATTTCATCCTAGAAACCTTATAATTTTTGGAAATTCATCCCTAGAAATGCATTGATACAAACCAAAAGGATATATCTAATCAAGAGGCATCTTTCATCAACAAATGTTTTTGTTTTATTTCATCCTAAACTCCATCATTATATTTTTATATAATACTTATATATTAATATAAATTTATTAAATGTAATTATAATTTTTTATGTTAAATTAATGACTTCAAAAATCAAAAAATTTCATCAAATGAGTTATGAAATCACTTTTCGTTCAAATGATGAACAACCTCCTCATGAACTAATGCCATTGGTTTTTCGATTACCACTTCTCAGTTAAGGTAGTAATTATATAAACAAAATTTATAATTTATATTTATAATGTTAAGGATATATATATGATCTTATTTTTTTATATGACACATACATTCATTATTTCCATTTTATTGGAATACGATAACATCATTTGTGGGTATGACAGACTACAACCACACTAAGTGATATGAATCATTAATGTTTTAAATTGATTTTATTATTGATGGTATAAGATTATATATGTGATATATATGAAAAAAAATTATTCTATAGTGACAATATATCCTTGGACATTTATTCATTCAAATAGACACAAAAATGAAAAATTGTGTTCATGCACACGTACGACATACAGTCTCCATGAATTGTTTATTTCATTTCCTATCACAAAATATTGTAGTTTAATAAAAATAAGTGTATAAATAATATTAATAATATTTATATCATGGGTAACATTATGGATATCATGATTTCATGGTCTAATTAATAGGACTAATAATAAAAATTTAAAAATGTACAAAAAAGTGGTTATTACACAAATAATAACGTTAAAATTGTATTTTCAATCGAAAATATATATAACGACATAATAATATAATATATGGTCTTATATATATGAATATGATTCTATTTTATATGTAAATTAATATTATTTTTATTATAATGTAATTTCGGATGAGTACGAAAAATGTCAATACTTATAGTAAGGGGATTTGTGTGTCCCATTTATTTCATAGAGATTTATTCCATTCTGACCACTCATTTCTTTTTTTTTCTTTATTTAATTCCATATGAAATTATATTTCAGGAATATAACACATTTCATTATAATTAAAATTTCCATTTTATTATTATTTAACAACAGTTATGATTAAAAAGCTACTCAAGCAGTATGGGTTTGTTTCTTGAAATTTTCATTATTCAGATGTACTTTATTTCAAAAACATATATTTTTTCACAATGTGTATATAATGACCATTATAATTTATTAATTAATCCTCATAGTATTTTACGATTTATTTTATGTTATTCCTTTAGGGGTATTGTTTATCAATTTTACGCTACTGGTAAATATTTTAGGATACAATCATGTCATTTAAATGGATTTTTTATGATTAATTCTCTATAGTTGAAAAATTATAATATAAATTTAATGAATTCTAATTAATTTTATTCCTATTTGGTTATTATTAAAAAAATCATTTCCTAGTTACATTTTTCCACTATATATATTAAAAAATATGAAGAATTTTTTTGAAAAAATATGATATAATTTCAATCATTAGTCGGATGTCTATTTTAATTCAAAAAATTATATTATAAAATTTATCATTACACTATTATTATTTTAAGAAATTTTTAACCAGGTATTAATTTTTTTTTAAAAAATTAAACGAATCTTCATTTCATTTTCTAAGGAATTATAATTTGGATTTTACCAAAAATTTAAAAGGGTTATCCTTTTTAACATGTAAAACATTAAATATATTTTTAAATTTAATGTACATTCATTATTTCAAATAATAATTTATATTTTTTGTGTTTATTTTAAAATAAAAATGTTTCTAATGATTTATTATGCTGTAAAAATTCATTTTCAAATATGAATGGAAATTTTCCTCATGAAATGTTTTTAATGATTAATTCATATCCATATCCACATAATACAATACCCATTAATGTCACATATTCATTAATATAGATATGATAAACGAATACAATTCATATTATTCTTTTGAATTATTTTTTATTTTATTTATTGATGATTAGGAAACCAATTTCTCTTCAAAAGATCATACCATGAGGAAATAAATAGTAAACCTTCTTCTTATCACTTGTTTTTTTAATTAAATAATTATGATAAAGTACACTTTTATATAGGTTTTGACCTGATAAATATTTTATGATACTCATTTCATTTCATGGGATATAATATGCTGAGTATAAATGATCTTATATAACTCATAAATATAGTTTTTATTATGTAAAATTTGTGATCAATATATATATCAAATGAAATAGGTAATGATTAATAAATCCAATAAGATAAAAATGGATTAAATGGGGAGTGATACTATTTTAGTAATATAGATGAGGAATTGGGATTGAACCCAGTTCAGTATGATATTTTATGAACAAGGAGTGATCTGAACATCATAATGCTATTTTTTCCGCTACCAGGGCCTTGTAAATGAGACTAGACTAGTATGAAAATTGTTTTCTATTCTCTTTTGAATGACATAAATTCCATATCTTATGGCATTTCTATTCATATATGGCTTGCGTAATTTGATTATTTTATTTTTCTTTTATTAAGGACTACAAATCCATATTCCTTGACACATGTATATGATAATTAATATGTATGGTATGGTTACATAACATTATTATCATGTTCTCAAACCCTTATGTTAATTTTTTGGTTACATAACTCCTTTATTTACCACTATTGAGAATCCAATCTCACTCTTTCTTATGTATACATTCCTAAGTTTATAAATATATCTATAATGTTTAATAATTATAAAAAGGGTTCCACTAGTGAAGAAAAAAGTGGGTGATGTCGTATCTCAATTTTTCATTAGTGTTTATGTATCCATGTTTCTAATGATTATAAGTTATTATCGTCCTCCAGCATTTTTTTATGTAATTTAATAATGATTCATAAAAAATTTAATAACATCTAAGTATTCTTATCATCAGTATCTATAGATAGTATGAAAGGTATATTTAGTAAACCATTGGAAACTATAATGATAAAACCTTAGTGGGATCCCCTATTATAATACTAAGGATATGTATACCAATGAGTGTATTTATAATAATGTGTAATGGATTTTAGGTAATAGGTTGATTGAGGGTTTCCCAATAAAATACACCACTAAATAGATACTAAAAGTGGATGTGTCCTTTTTAGAGATATAATAGGGGTAACAACCTCAAAAAATCTATATTCAGCTAGACCATATCATTAAATTCTACATAACAATTTGCCTTGGTACACACCTAGTTTGACACTTGTGGGCTATATGCATTGGAAAATCACAAACTCAATACGATCCATTATGATGGATTCTAATAAATGATGATTATTAATAAACTCGGATAAACATAAAGTGATATATATTAATGAATGTCTCATTATTTAGACATCATATAAGTGACTTTTCATAATTATGTGGTTCCCTATCATGATTACTAGTTTTTAAACTACGATTACTGGTTTTATTTAGTGGAAGGAACCATTTAGAACCATATTAATACTGAGTCTAATGGAAAATGTTATAATTGTGTTATATATAATCCATATGTAATGGGATCCAAAATGAATAATCTTATTTCTATGATAAAATGTGGTTTTCAAGATATGAATCATGATGAACATATAAACAATAAATGTAGTGAAAAACTTTCTGTTGAGTCCTCCAAAAGGAAAATTACACTTCCCTTAAAGGAAACTGCTTTTCCACCAGTTGTTAAACAATTGACCAGTACCACTAAAAGTTATTCAGTTTTTCACTAGTGTTCCAATCATGGTTGCTACAATTTGGCAGCGGGATCTTTCAACAACATAAGGTGATATTATGACATTAACTCTATGTATTGAGATGAGTTCAATTATATATTGTTTAATAATTTATTTCCTCATGTTCCTTGTACAATGATTTTTAAGGATTTACATGTGTTTATTAAAATTTATAAGGAATATATTTGAACCAAAGGGGATAATTTTTAAATAAATGTGAGGTACAGTTTTGGTATTATTAATCAACTTGAAATAAAGTTGATTGATTACTTAGATTCTAAAAACCATTTCTCCAAATGGTGTTGTCTATAAGAGACATTAGTAGCTAATAAGTGTGTTTTTAGTGTGATGTCAAGGTGGAAATGTATTTTGGATTTATATATTAATATTATGGTTTTTACAATATAATTTAAATGGTATTTAAATGAAAATCTAAAAACCATGGAGATAAAAAGTAGATATTTCATTTATGCTCAAATTATGGGAAGAATCATAGAGAAAAATTTATTTACTATGCTAATTATTGTTTTAAATATGGAAAGTATTTTCATCACCAAATGTATTAAAGAATATATGGTAATATGTTAGCTAACATAGTTTTTTTTAAAAAGTGGTGACGTGAATTGGTCACCCAATTCATGACCTAAGGAAGTTTATTAAAAACAAAAATAGAATTACAAACACGAGGTGCAATGAATTTACACTAGCCAGAATTTTGAGAATTACAAAAAAAATATATACCATGAAAGATCCATTAATGTCATATGATGCACTGTCCAGAGGGGACTCCGCCCTTCCATCCAGAAGGGGTGAAACTGTAAGCTCAAATCAAGTCTCTTTGTAATTGATCATCCGAAGTGCTGCTCGACGTTGCTTCTTTATCCACATGAAAAAAACATCTCTCCAACTGCTATCAACTCTTTTATGTCTCCAAAGACTGTATTGTACATGGGGCTTCCAAAAATCCACTGTCTGAAGAGTTTTCAATGTTGATTGCATGTCAATCAACTCAGTCCCTATCCATAACGCTAATATACAGGTCTAATTGCAAAAAAAAACTGGAATGGAATTTGAGAAAGTCCTTAGAGCACTGAGAGAACCAATTAAGAATTAAATCAAGTAGAGTTTTGGACCAAAAATATGTTGAGAGTGTTGACCATCATTGCAACATCACCTTCCAATATAATCACAAGATGCAGTGCAGGATCTAGCATAGAGAAAACAGGGTCATACCAGCAGGATACCAGAAAAACAATATCACCTTCCAGAAGGAGATCATGTAGTGCAAGATTCCAACATTGAGACATCTCGTTCCAGAATTGCAACAAAAGGAGGTCACGCAGTGCCAGTCATTGCAACATCACCCTTCATTATTCATATAGAAAGAGATGAAAAAAGGATAACAACATTATCATCCCATCCTTGGAGGTCATACAAAATGAATCCAGGAATTCTGAACAGGAGCTGTTCAACCGTGCCAAGCCCTCCAATTCCACAAAATGTCGTAACAGATTCTTACACAGATGAGATCTCCACGAATCCCAAACAGATAGTTCTAGTGAAAAACAAAAATAGAACAACTCATATGGAGAGGTCATGTACTATGCTCGTTGAAGAAATTGAATAAAAAACAATCAGAAAAATTAAAGAGACCACATCATTCCAAAAAAGAGACAGCAAAGCATGATCAAAGCTGAAACTGCTGACATGAAAAAGGAGCAGAAATAAACTCACTCCCATGGAATGACCATGAAGTCAAAATCAGGATTTATTTTATATTTTCTACCATCTTAATTAACATATGCTTTCTAATGTCATGGTATTTCTCAGTCGTGACGAGCCTCTCTATGTATTTCTGAAATGTAATTGCATCTTGTTCATCCATCTAGGAATCAACTGCATCCCCCACAGGCTCCTCAGTGCAGTAGGCATCTCTATACACATGTTTTTGTTTTCATTCATCATTATCCTCATCTGATTCAAAGTCCTCCTTAAGTAGTTAATTGTTGGCATTCTATTGTTCAGTCACAGTTGGGAGTGGTGGAAACTCCCTCTTAGTGGCATCATGAGATCTTGTGACTATTGTTCTTTCAATTTGAGAATAATCATTGTGCTTCCTTGTTTATCTAGAATTTGGGGTGATAAAACCATCAGTATCTACCATTGAAATTTTTCCTTTCCTAGAACTTGATTTTAAGATATCCTCCTCTATTTTATTAGGGTGATCATCAATTTCAGTCAAGGATTCACTAGAATCGGAAAGTTTGTCCTGCTCCTTCTCTCTTGAATCCTGTGCTATAGGACATTTCCATTACTCCTCCACCATGTGTGAGGGAATGATGGTGTCACCGGGAGACGAAGTAATAGAATCAATAAAGGCTGACATGTCAGGAGTATTGAAATTGTATTGAGAAGGCTGATCATAAACCATGATTTCTGTTTTCGAGTCGTTTCTCTGCTCTCCAGTAGCATAAGAGCCAACATTAACTACTTGACAGACATTGGTCTCATCAACTTCAGCACCCATCCTACCTTTTACAACCCAGGAAGAATTTCTATCCTCAGATCGTGTGGTTTTAAATCAACATTCTTTCGTATCATGCCCAAGAATAAGGCAAGAAGAACAGTAGCCAGAAAGTCTTTCATAGAAAATGTCCTGGAAGAAACCATATTCACCATTTTGAATCCAAATTTGAGATGGATGTTCCTTAGAGACATCTATTTCAACAAAAATTTTAGCGATTGATTGTCTAGAGATATTCCTCATTGCCGAATCAAGTTTAAGAGGATTTCCAATAAGCATGGAAATCGGGAAAAGGGCTTTTTGTTTAAACATGTGAAGAGGGAGTCTAGGGAGACCTATCCACATTGGGAAAATTGGAGGTTCGGTAGAGGGGTCGAAATCTGGTTTCCACTTAAGCACTTTCATAGAATATCCCCCAAAGAAGCAGGAGCACCTTGCCCAGAGTCTGTAGTAGTCATATTCAGAGGAAAGGCAGAAAATAATGTTCGAAGAGTTTAATAGACCGAGATTGATCCCCGATAATCCAATGGCTTCAAGATCATTTCTTATTAATTTCAAAGATGATATGCTTAAATGAAATTTTCCAACAAGCACAAATTGTAGATCTAAAGTAAGAATGTTTACCTCATTGAGAAGAAATCGCCAGCTGACCTCGATGCCGGAAATTCTTAGGATAAATGGGTTGGTCAAGAGTCGCGGCAACAAAAGTGCTGGAATCAATGTTAGCAGAATATCATCCGGAAACCACATCAGCGAAGGTTCTCAGAGCTGGAGAAGGGTTACGATCTTCGGCAGCCATCTCCTCCCTCAGGGGATAACATATATATGACAATATAATTGTTTCACTAACAATGTTAATAGAGAGTTATCAGTACAAAATACACCTCCCCCACTTCAGTTCATAAAGTGTAATAAGAATAAGAATAATGATAACTAGTTCCCAAACCACATGTTAAATGGTGATGATCAATATCTATAACTAACATTATCACATATTCCACTAATATGTTAAAAAATATAAAAAAGGATTTTCCTCCTATATATAAATTTAGTTACAAAAAATTACGTACAAAATATATTAGAGACTATAATTATTTATTATATCTCTATCAATTAATAACTTCATTCAAAAAAATCATAATTAAATAATCCAATCCCATTTTAATGTTCTTTGATAAGATACCATTATTAAATTTGTCCAACCAATTTAAAAACAATCTGTAAAAATGATAATGATATCCCAAAAAAATATTCCAAAATATAGAATAAAGTTTATATTATTTTAAATAATATATGAACAACTTCCATCTTAATTCAATTCATGTATTCATATTTAATTATGATAATCAATTCTTTTTTCCTGATTGTAAGAAAAAAAATTCATAAAACTAACAAAAAAATGAAACAGGAGAATTTAAATCCTCATATCTAATTCAAAATATAGATCATCACAAAAAAAATAAGAGATAGAGTTTAATGATAAAAATCATACAATATCACAAGTGTCCTCACACAAATTGAAAATATATCATCAATAAATAAATACATTATTATATCCATACATACATATAAGAAAGTATAAAATATTGAACAGTAGGATAATATACCCTTAATTCCACATATATTTGATCCCAAAACTATAATTACATAATAGCTTACCAAGGATATCTAAAATCAGCAAGCAAAAAATCCTTGATTCAAAGGGATTCAAAGATGATGGATGAAAAAAATTTAATGTGTTGGATGCCATGATTTTATATTAATACTCATGGGATTAAACCTTGAAATGTAAAATATTGACCATGAGATAGAAAATTTAAATCAAAACTAATCCAAACAACATGGAATCAAAAATTGTGAATTGTTTTATTATATTTATAAATATCACATATCAAATACTCCTTTGACATAGTGTTCAAAAAACCCTATCATTTTCTTTTATGGTGATCCAACTATTAGAATATTCTATCTCCCCATTTAAATAACTATTTCACAAAAAATCAACCCCATATCATGATAATGCAAACAGCTATTTAAAGTATTCAGGACCTAGTTTATAACAAAAACATTGGTTTACCTTAAAATATCCAACATAAACTCTAAAAAATAATTAATATAAAATCAAAAAATCCACCATGAGGAAATTAATCCCATGACTAATAATAATTCCATATAATAGTGACAGATTCACTATGATGTGTATGAACTACAGTGCTCCAAACTCAACCCTCCACCCATATTCTACATCCTATCTCAACTCCACCAATGCTAAAATATCCTTACTATAATTGTTCTGTGTAGAAAAATCAACACCAATTCATCATGGATTACTAATTTCTTGTAAGATTAAATAATATATGTTCATTAAAAGGGTGTATCAGTCATAAAAAGAATATATTTGACATGGTTATAATCACAAAAAATTTGGGAGAATAAATAAATCATCAAAACGGAATGAAATAATTGTATAGAATCAATAAATTACCTAAAATACAAAAAAAATAATGGAAAACAAGTAGTAAATTAGGTTTATATGAATCTAAATTCTCATAAAAGATGGAATTATTAAATTCTCACAAATAAATGTTATGTATACCCCTACGACAGGATGGTTCAACAAATTATAAGAACAATAAATCATATATATTTATATGGGATCAATGTCAACATAAATCTAAATAGAATATCGATAATGTGTAATATATAAGAAGGTAAATATTGAAAGATTAATAATATGAATAAAATTGGTAAAACAATTCACTATTATCATGATAAATATAGGAAAATTTATGTTATAATAGACAAAACATTAATGGTTTGGATTGAAAAATGTGGTACTGGGTAAAAAGTGTGGGTTTGTTGAGACATTACAATGGTATCCAACTTTACAATGTATGTGAAAATATTTTTAGATAAATTTCACTGAATCATAAATAATAATAAAAATCTGTGATATTGGAAAATTATTTATCAAAATGTTTTATAAATATATGTATCTATATATGTTCATATGTCTGTACGATTGTATGTATTTATGTATGTATGTTTGTATGTATGTAAGTATGTATGTATATACAAACATATGTTGGTATATATATATTTATGAATACACACATGTATGTATTTATCAACATGTATCCACATACTAGATATTAAAAAAGTGTCCTAAAAATCAAATATATCATTTATATTTGGAATATCAAGCCTAATTATAACTATGACTTGAAATGAAATATTGTTTTAATGAAAAATATGAAATTAAAATGTTTAAAAATATTAAGAAATATTTAATGCATGGACCATTTTGTTGAACCTGTTATCAGGAATGTAATAATTTATAGGGTCCTCTTATAGTTGTCCTTATTTTTAATTCATGGATCATAAATTTTCTATTTTGAACACCATTAGATAAGAAATTTATATAATATTTTTAGACTTACGATTGATAATAAATATATAATATAATGAAAAATAAAATCATATTTGCTAGTGGAAGTTGCGGTGAAGATGTTTCTCAAGAGTACCTATAAAATGGAACATCAAACTTGTTTGTAGGTATTGTATCCCTTATAGGCCATTTGTTGTTGTAATGTTATTTATGTTATATGGACTATAAATATATTAATATTGATCAATTTTTTTAATATTTAGGTAATAGATCAATGGTATTATATGTAGCGTGGGTACAATAGAAAAAAATGGTGAAGGATGTTTAGTTGATATTATATTGATAAGAAATGGATAAGAGGAATGAATTATTATGTCATGATTTAAAATCTTAAATGATAACTATATATTCCCTCATTTTTCCCTCAACTCATGGCATAAGGTGACATCCAATAAATTTTTTAATTTTGATGATTATGGGAAATGGGGTTGGAATTAAAAAGAATATAGTTCATAACATTAGGTAGAAATTTATAGATAAATGTAGATAGCAAATTTTTTTTGAATAAATCAATATCAATAGGTTGAATTTGTTAATGTTTCATAGAAATGGGTTATATGGGTGATATAGTATTGGTTAATGGATTAATAGAACAATGCTGTGAGGAATTGGCAGTTTGGGGTTTTTGTTTGTTTGGGAAATATATGATTGGGATCAAGGATGAGATGGCTGTCATAAAACCACCTGGGTCAACGAGTCCTGTCACCTGATCTAGTTTACAACAAGACCACTATCATGACACCTCGTATACTGGTGGATTATGACATGTAGTTAGGGACTAATGACATGAAATGGATAATATTCAATCAATTTAGAGTGAAATAATAGTTTGATACTAACACTAATAGAAACACATACATAAAAAATCAGAGAATTCATAAATAAATAAATCAATCAAAGACGACTGTAATAAATGGAACATCTCATATATAATCAAATAAAAAACATACATACATCAGTATCACAATGGGATGAAAATATATATTGAGAAAAATAAAATGAAAATAAATATAGAGGGATCAACTTATACTTTGAGCCAAACCACATACCTATTTTACCCTATACATGAATTACTTTACCACAAGCCTTAGAATCCACATGAACCATCCCAGTCAATTATGAAATAATGATCCTCTCTCTAATACACCACATGATTTTATCGACATGAAATTAGGCATACGGTATGAAATTACACTGAGGTATATATAGATGAGGTGAGAAAAAAATATCAGAAGGAAGACTCCACTTGTGGTCATAACATCTATTTACATAACATGTGATTCAAAAACATAATATATGTTGATAATATAACAATATAGTACTATCATAATTATAGAAAAAGATAAAAACAAAAATAAAAAATTTCAGAACATAATGAAAATTGGGATCCTTGAGTTTTAGTCTGAAACCATTTTTAGATCTACCTCCTATATGACCTATTCAAGAGGAATTTAAATCTTTTGTTTTACCTTGAAACTAAATCAAGAACATACACTATATCAATAATGATCTTAAATAGTTCAAATTAAGGATACGAATGAATGAAAAAACTAGTATCTCATCCATGGAGTATAAAACAATGAAGCTTCTACCAATGTATAGTAGTAATATTGTATCATATTAAAAATTTAAGAAAACTAATAAGTCAACCCAGCTAGAAAAATAGTTGTGTGCTATAATTCATACAGAACTAACCATGCTAGAATATTTGGATCCACCATTAGTATATTGGTTTGGGATAAGGTCACCACAAAATTATATGAATCCATAGAAAATGAAAACCACTCTATTATTTTTTCAACACCTCTTGGGCCTAACTCCTCTCTATCCAGGTCATACTAGTCAATTAGAAATTTGGTTCACTCATATAGATTTTGAACCATCTTCATAGACCCAACTCATAGTAACAAGACAGTAGAGGATAGAATGTGAATAAATTATAGTACCAACTCCTAGTCTAGTAACATCATATTTGTCTCCTCCCCTATATAGTCTTAATCACAAACAACATCAAACCTACAATACAAAAATCTTAACAACTAGGATCATCTAACAGACAAAGTCTTTAACAAATTTTTTTGAAACTAACACTCATTATTTCATTTTTTATCAGTGATTCGGGTACCCTCCACTTTCGTGATAACCTAAACATAATAACGACGTTGTTCTAAGAGGTACTTGTATTAAAAACCTAAATCCAATCCCACCAAAAGAAATCAAATATTTTATATCTGGCTCACTATATAAACATCACCCTACCCAAAATAGATACCTCAAGATGATCCATACCCTTAATTTCATTCATCAAATAGGTCCCTAGGCCTATCACAAACTATTAAAAATGTAAACCCATATTTCCTGACATAAAAAAATTATATCCTAGCCTACCAGCACAAGTAATGAGGAACTCATTGAACTCATACCTAATAGATCTCCACCATGAATCCACTCAATACTATCCTCCACAATTCAACCAAATTATGCGGAAACAATATCCCTTATAATTCCCATTCCATGGTGACTAGAAAACTATTGACCCCCAATTTGGTCTCACATATCATAACCCAACCCACATGAGGATTCTGGAAACAATTCTCAAATAACACCACCTATTAAAAGTTTTTCAATCCAAAACACTATCCATACATCATCTAGATTCTAAACGAAATCATCCAAGGATATCATCAAATAAAATAACACTCTGAATGGACTATTCATAACTTCAATTCTGACACTTAGATAAAAATAGGAATGACACATTTAGGGAGTGTGTACATGATGTGTACTTCATTTATATAGTGTCTTCACAAAGTAACCAACTTTTTCATCAATCATGGTCTATCATTGTGTTTAATTTTTAAAGAAAATGGTGTTCTTACCCATTAAATGGTGTGTAATCTACATGGGGTCCCTTTAAGTGTACATTGTTTGAAATCAATGAGTAAAATTCACCACTACAAATTGTGTATCGAACACACATTTCATGTTTCTCACATGGGAGACCAATTGGTGCATTCCATACATTTCCTGGTTCCTCGACAAAGGTTGTTTGGTCATTACCTTGGTCATACCCCAAACCCCATGTAAATAGTGTGTTGTAAAAAAATACACCGTTTAGATCCATATTCTACATCCCTCTGAAATATAAGAACAAATTATCTGGGCATAAATAATAGAAGCTATGTTATTGGGTTTTCTCAAATATAAAACACTCTTTGATCAGCAATAACCCGTGATTTTCCCAAAACACCATAAATTAGTATGCTAATTTCCCTTTACAAACCAAGAAAAATATAAAACAAAATACTAAAATATGGGTATTTGTTTGTTATGAAAATTAAAAATGGCCTTCCAACAGGAGCTAAATACCAATGCTTCGAGCACGTATCTATCCCACTCCACTGTCATACACCAATCCACACCTCATCGATCTTCCTATAATCATATTCTTCTCCCTCTCCCTCACTCCCCTCTTGGTCAAACATGACGTAAAGGGGGGGAGGATCTATGTACACTGGAATCCAATATTATGGTGGAAATAATAAAAAATACGTCAAAATAAAAATAAATTACTTAAAAACGAAAATGATAAGGGGCCTGAGCATGGCCCAACTGCTATCAGATATATAATGACTCACCTAAAAATCCTTAATATTATAGAATAACCCATTGAGTTATAATATCAATATGTCATCCAAATAGAATATATACCCATTCAGAAAGTAATGAATGAATAATAGATAATTAATTATATCATAAATATTCCACTAAGATTAAAATGGCCCAAAATTTCACCAAACTCATAACTCGGGGAAAAACAAATATTATGAGAACAATATAGTGGACAAAAAATTATTCCCAAAATTTTAACATGATAAAATACCATTTATCCTCCCCCCATAAGTCCCCATGAACATCAAAATTCAAAATATCCATTTATTTTCCCAATCCGCCATGATGTAGTTTTTGATAAAGGAGGTATGACATAAATTGGTTTAATATCACATATCCTGTCACTATTGGGATTAACTACCATGATGGAATAAAAAATATCACAAATTTGTTTCATTATTCATTGTTTCAATTAATTATTCTTTTTTAATACCACCAATACATTAAAATAATTATAATGCATCAAAATCCCTATATAAATTATTATTGTATATTAAAAAAAATTCAGCAAACCAATATATGTTTTGCGATTGGATAACTATATAAAAAATAGTCAAAATATAAGTTAATTTATATTAAATTCATCCAACAAGGTACCCTAACCCTAGAAATATGATATAAATACAATGAAAACATATTTAATTTTCCCAATAGAATTCCCTTTTTCAACACATTTAATAATGGAACATTGTTGAGAATCAAAATCATAGTGTCCTCCAGGTAAGAAATTGTATATTTCCAAGATTCCATGTAAATATCATTTCCCTTGGATTAATTGATTCATGTGATTTTACACAATTGTATCATAATATTATAAACACTAATTCCTTATGAAATTCTATAAATAGGTAAGATGATCATTTCAATAGATTATATGTTTTTTGGGGTTCTCACTCTATAAAGTGGTGGGGAGGGTAGTTTCAAACACTATCATAAATTAATTAAAGGTAAGGTACACTCTTATAATATATAGTATATAAATTATGTTTGATTATCGATTAAAATATATAAATCTATACAAAAGTATCGTAACTATTTCAATAAAACGGTAACAATATTTCAACCATTTGAAAATGAATATCCATTACTCCTCAACTGATAACCTCCCATTAATAAATCTCAACCCATATTTCTTTACTTTTTATGAGGATGAACATTTGGTTTATATCCATTCCATTATTTGAATACTTTTTTTGTGTTACATAATTACATTCTTAATTAAATGATAGAGAGTTATTTTTTTAGTAGTATATTATGTCGATGATGGTTTAAAAATATATTGGGAATTTTAAATAATATGTGATCATGACAAAGAATAAGGTATATATGAAAATCAATTATTATAATTAATATATTTATTTGATCACAAATAATATGATAGTCCCTGATGTTTGGGAGAAATATTATCGATAATCTTAATAAGAATCATGATGATGAGATAAAAGTGAAGGATTCACATACTTCCCAAAATAGAGAACCCTCTTGTTCCTATAATGAAGATGAGAGTAAACCCAAATGTAAGCCTCTAAAATTCCCCAAGTTGGTTAGTATCATTGATTGTATAAAAACATGGGATGCATTACACTTATGTGTCCCAAAAAAATAATAATAAATCTAAAATATTTACATCGTATTATAAAAAAAATAAAAAAATTACCCACAATCCATGATATGTCAGATAAATGAAAGTATCTAAATATATATAATAACATAATGTTCCATGAAGAAAATCCATATCCAATATAATTTTTCATGATAAAACTATCAACTTGGTCACATAAAACTCTCTAAAATCCCAAAAAGAAGTTTATATATATAGGGATGAGTGTAGAATATATACTCAATAGGATAAAACATGATACCAATCATTAAATGTTGATTATTTTTATTAAAACTCCATTAAAAAATATAATTTCTAATAACTAACTATCTTGTCAGCTATCCCACATAATCACCAAGGATCACTCATGAAATAAAGAAACCATGAATAATAATGTAATATCGATCATATATTAAAAAGGGTATCCTACAACCTCTCCCTTGATGGGTTTTTACTTTAATATTTCATATAAAAAACCCTCAATTTATAATCCCCATATATAGTCATTTCGCATTTCATAATTCAAATCCCATTGCATATGATGCCTTTTGGTATGTTGGCCGATATATCCAAACCACTTGTAGGGTCCAACTTATTTTTTTTGAAAAGTTCTGACCAAAACATAACCACAATGACATCCACAAACCATTTATCAAAATATGTTCTTATCATCATTATCATATAGATTATTAAACTAATAAATGTATCAATATCCTGATGGATATAAATCTCATTACCACATTCTAACATGATTTCCTCCACAATTTATAAAAACCACATCCACAAAACCAGTCCAAATATCAGCACGATAAAGGTACAGTAGGTAAGAGGGAGTAGTGATCCATCTCCTCCCCATTTCATCCTTTTTTTGATGAAAAAACCTCGAATAAAAATCATTTTGATTCTCATAAGATTATATAACTCAAATGGAATTCATATGAAATAAAATTTAATTAAATTTATTACATGAAAAGAAATATAAAATAACTAGTTTCATACCAAATCATTAAAACTATATCCCATGAAAATTTCGACATCGACAAATACATCAACTATCAATAGTTTCCTACTATACACCATTAACCATATCATATTCCTATACAAAATAACCTAAAAAATAATTAACATTTTCTTATTTAATTCAAGTATCCAATGAACTCTATATATACCATTAGAATCATTATTAGATTTTATTTTGAATTGAAAACCATTACATCCCCCACACACATTTATTTTATCCACAATTTAATCATCTAAACTCACTAATTTCATTTAAAACAAAATAAATGATTCAATTACATCTATATGAATTCTTGACATCATCATTATCAGATGAAATTGTCTACTACCATGAATCTATATAGTAATCAAATATTATCATGTCATGAAATCAGTCCCCAAAACATTTATAGTCCATATAAAAAACTATGAAAAGGTAACCAAATACTCCCTAGAAAAGAAATATCCTCAATAATATCACACTATTCAATCGATGGCATTTTTTGTTCTACCCACTTCTTAAACACCACCAACAACCAAACCAACACACACTAAAAAAAATTCATACAAATTCAATCTAAAATCAACCCCTCCATCAATGAATACCCATAGAAACACAAAAAACCAAATTCCAAACCAACACCATGATGTTAAAACAATAATAAGATAGAAAATTTTAAATAACTATAACATCACACTTTTAATTATAAATAAACATCCTTCAAATATAAAATTTAAATGAACTAATTCATTTACACCAATTATTTTACAATGATGAGGGGAGGAAAAATAACAAAAACAAGCTAATTTTTAGATGGGGAGGTGTGAAACTGAGACCTACGAAACTCCGAAATATAAAATCAACCATAATTCGGTGTTTATAATTTTATAATTGATTATTTAAATAGATAAATCACAACTTCTTGAAATTACCAAAATCAACGATGATTTTTAGAAAAAATAGCTAATAAATACATTGAATGGGAGAAATATGATGGAATTGAGTAAAAATTCTGAAAACAACATTTCTCTATCAGTTTTCTTTGTGTTTTGATCATTGTCATAATTATTTTAAAAACATTACATCATCCAAATGAAATAAAAAACAATATATATTCAAATTATACACGGAATACAATAGGGTTCCCAAATCACCTACTCAGGTTGGTGCTTCCAAAAATTTTGTGCATGGAAAAAAGAAAGGGATAACCATAGAACCAAAACACAAAAGGTAAACATAAAATAAACCATGATAACACTAGTACCCAAAAAAACATAACCCACAACAATTAAATCATACCCCTAAGCCTTCTACAACATCCATTCCAAATGAAAAATATTGAGAAATCCAAATTAAAAGAAGGGGGAACTCAATTTGTATTATTACCAATATATTTCTAGGATCCTTGTTATAAATTAAATTAAATAAGGATCATATAGTTATAGATATGAGAGTATTATTTCCCATGGTCTAATAGAAGTCAAAGGATATAATGGGAAAATGAAGGAGATTCCAATTTATATATTGATGTAAAAATATTATTTCACCCATTGAAAATATATGTTTATACAATGAAATCCCAAATCAATGTGATCTCATAAATCATAACTCGAATCTCCACATATCTACCTCCTGAAATGTTCCAAATAACATTTCAGTTCTATATGATAAAATATTTTCTAAACAGTGATCATAATCAATGAATCGTGATAAAATGCTAACAAGAAAGACAAATCCTCTTCTTTAATTCTTATTTCCATTGTGAACATGGCCATGTTAGAAAGGTTATTCACTATAAATCTACACCACTAATAATACATTTCATGTTGATAAATCACCCCTCATGTAGTGAACATGAAATCAATAAATACAACTTCATAATGGATAAAATTTTGTAAAATCTTCATTTGAATGAATCATGTTGGGGCACACCCTACCATGTCATGACTAAGAGAAATAAAAAAAATGTCTACTATTTCCAACCATCATGTCCTCACCCAAATATCCTTTTTCTGACCACCTACACCCAACTAAAATTTCATTTCCCACATCTCTATTATATATTTGAGCTTCTCCCAACACCCCCCAATAATTAAATCACACAAAAAATCATCATGAAATATTCCATGTTGTTATATTATATATGATTTGAAAAATTCACATCCATAAGTATTTCAACTAAATAATAACGGAATGAAAAAATCATTGTTATCCAACCACCTAAAACATACTCCTCTAAAAGATTAATTCCACCACCATGAATAAAAAATTTCCATAATGAACTACTTAGAAAAATACCCATTTCCATTACCCCATTTAATTAAATTAAAATTAAAGCATCACATCAAATATGATAAATAATTCACAAAAAGCTCAGCATAGTGGGTTTTCATCTTGGAATCATATTCCTATGTAATCTCACTTATTCCACCATTTATCCATGTGATGTGGACCAAAAAATATAAAGCCCCCAAATCACCTTTTATTGATGATCACGAATCTTGAATGGAAATTCTACAAAAAATGTTTCATCCTTGATATCCACCTCACCCAAATTAATGAATTGTGATCCATTGTAATGATACTAAAGAATTTAGAATACATGGATCACATCATGAACATTTTTTAATTGTAAACAGAGTACCAAATAACATATAAACATGTTTTAACAACAAAAATTTATTGATAAAATGGGGATATATCATTCTATTATGGATAAAACTATATTTCTCATGGAGAGGGAAACCCTTAGGAACACAGGGTCTCTAACCTCAAACTCCATATATCACCTCTTCTGATCATTATAAGAGTTATGATGGCCCTATACCACCTCCAACCACTCTTAAAAATTGAAATTTTATTCATTGTACTATACAACAAATATATACCAAGTAATTGACACACCCTATCAATTTTAAAATAAATTAGATATTGGAAATTCCACCCATATAATGATTCAAGCAGGTTCACACAATTGGTGGACCATAAGTTGTTGTAGGATGTATTTTTTAGTGTTTAGAATGAATTACCAGGTCGATAATATATGATAAAACACACCATAGTCTAGGATATCCATGAATTATAATATGAAACTGAAAAAAATACTAAAATGACAAGATATTATACATGAATATATTATATTAAAGAAGATTTTATAATCCATTATATTCATTTAATGCTATTGATAATGATCAAATATTTTAAAAGTCCCCCTCCCTATATAGTTTATCAATGTGTTGTACTAAATTATTTGATGTTCACGTGGGATTATATTTCTATTCATGATGTGTTAGAATATCATATTATTAGGAGAAATAAGAATATATATTCGAGTATCTTGGAGTTTCATTCATTAAAACATGGATGTTGTACAATATTTTTCTTCCTAAATATATGATACTGTTTCATTGGTTTTTAAAGACAATGATCAATATATATCATCCAATCATCAACTCAAACAAATGAGTTCAATTTCATGGTTGGTTTAGGAATTATATATAAGAAAACATCTTCTCCATATCATTTCATATAATGAAATTTTTTATATATGATAACTTATGTGGAAGACTGTATTTTATTATAACAATTATTTTTTAGTCATATATACTATTGTAAAAAAAATTCACACTATTATTTAAGGAAATAATAAGTTTCATTCAACAAAATTGCATTTATAAATATTTTATATATTGATATTCCTCTATATCATCTATTCATGAATTTTAGACATGTTCTAAACCACAGTAGTCATTGGGTCATTTCACTTTATTTTTTATCATATAAGATAAACTGTTAAACAATATCAAAAATTAATTTTGGATATTTTCAAAAACACTTTTGAAATGATATTAATAACAATATCTCTTATAAAACCATATATGAGTACAAATGAAGAACAATCCAAATAAATTTTTGATTAACTCTAAAACACAATTATTGTAGTTCTATGAGTCCCTATATATCCCTATATATTTAACAATTATGTGTGACCCCTAGTCAATTTTTAGAATTACCAATAAAATAAAAAACTTTGGATCCATATATATAAGAAATATGTGGATTCATGAAAAGCTACAATTATACCCAATCAATTAAAGGATATTGTGTAATATATATCAAGAACTTGTATATCTATAATTTTTTCATCCATTATTAATCATATGAAAATTATAAATCACAAATTTTCCATTTTTTCAGGACATCCAGTGCCTATGTGTCCCAAAACATGTAAATCCAATAAATCAACCTCATCAGGATTAAATTGTCAAGGAGTTTACTTATTTTAATGATGAATCCATTACATTTCAATCATACTTATAGGTAAAATCATCACATTTACCTTCTATGGGTATATATACTTTTCTAGGTGTGATTTCACACACTCTTAATATAGATCAACGAAACGACGAGATGTCATACTCATCATATGCGATTAATAATACTATCATTGTTAGTAACCAAATGAAAACATAATCATAAACATACCCAACAACCCATGTATTCTTTATGTCAGCATGTTGAAATCATTATGTTGGGTATCAATATGTAATGATTCAGAGGAAAGGCATTTCGCCATCCTCAGTTAATTGGGACTTTAATATGATATATGCAACCCTAAAATATCCAATACATCTATATGAAACCCTAGGTGGAATACATAGTTGATATTATAGTGCATACAAAGAATCTTATGTATTTTTCTTATAGGAATATTTGGATTCCATGTACAAGAACCCTACTCATGATAAACTTATCAAATGTTAACAACATATGATACTACCTGATGATCATTGATTGGGGTGAACACAAATTCAAAATTTATTAGGATGATTATAATTATAGTTCATAAAATATTAACACACACACACTAATAAAAAATTTGAAATATATATTATATAGTGGTTGTCATTAATAAGTAACATTTTAATTTTCTTATCACTGTTAAATATTTAAGAAATCTAAAAAATATAATTGGTTTATCATATTATTTTTGATAAACTACAAAATGATCCCATTGTTATATACCTTTGATTAGGGGTTTTAACAAATTACAGCATATGTAATCCATGTAACATCCCTATATGTTTATATAATAAAACCAAATTCTACGAAATAACACACAGAAAGGACTACTCACATGTCAGTTTCCAATAGTATGGTTAAACATGAAAAAAATATTTAGGGAGGGAGTGAAGGATGTGTTCCTTATGTGATAAACATTTTCTCCCCAAAACGTTCATATCTATCTATCATGGCATAACCTTATGTTTACATTGATAATTCAATGACATGCCTACCATATACAAGGAATGTACCCTACATGGGGTACCTTTCCATATAAGTCAGCATGAATAGGCCATTAAAATGTTGTAATTACAATCATTCACTAAAGACACATGGATTAACCCTCACACGGGGTACATATGGTAATGTACCATACATGGTCGTGTTCACCAACATGGGGTGTCTGGTCATGACCCTGTCTATAACCCAAGTCAAATATACTTGGTGCTTCCTAAAAAATATGTTTTATGACCCCTTATATTCTTACACCACATAAAAAATATGAACACATGGTGTGTTCATCAAGAACACACATCATGTTCTAGGGATTTCTCCAAATGAAAACCTGCTATGATCACATGGGTACACCGATTTTCTTAAAATGGCCCAAATCATCCATATAGGGGCGCTGAAAGAACCCAAAAAAGATGAAATCATAAAAACACTATGTGGATATTTTTTAAAAATAATAATAATTATGGACTACATATGGGTGTAAAAAACAAATACTTCTTTCATGGATCCACACCAAACTACCACCACACATTGATCAAGGCCTAATTGTGAACCATGTTGTCTTCTCCATTTCCCAATCCTTCTATTATCTATTAAATAATCATGAACCACTTGGGATATGAAAATCCACATATTCCTAAAGCTAATGTAGATGAGAAAATATCTGAAATTAAATGTAAAGAAAAATAAAAATAAAAAAGGGGTCTGAGATGGGCCTTAGTGTCTATGGGAATTTTTCGTGTTTCAACAGAAACCCACCTTCCTCAAAATTCAGTGTTGGAGTAAAAATCTCAATGATATTGTTCGAAAAGAATACATAACCCTTAAAATTATCCTAAATATTTAAAATTTTATTATAAAAATATTGAATAGTCCAAAATATTTTGAATAACCTATAATTATCCCAATATCATACCCTAGGGTAAAGACTATATTCCATGACTAATGGTGTTGTTAGAATAATTATATAAGAAATTATGATATGAGAAATTACCATATTTCAAGAAAAAAACCCCAAGGGTGAAATTTTAATTTCTACTAATTTTCTAAAACCAATAAAATTTCATTCATTACAATAGAAATATGAGGGAACATTTATTAATATCCAATATCATATCCTCCATGGATCAAACAACCTAATTGTGATAAACATATATAAAGTATTGGTGTTATTATTAATTATTTTTTACCTTCTCAATATAATATCCCATGAATGCATTAGATTCTTCATTATACATCATCATCCTCATATAAATTATTATTTGATACAAAATAATCTGGATGTGAGAACACATTTATTAGGGAATTGAAAACATTAGAACACATATTAAAATTATATGTTACATTATATTGGATTCAACGATGATGGTACCATAACTATAGAAATTGGACATATAATAATATGAAAAAAAAGATATTATAGAAAATATTTCCTTTGGAATTGAAATACTAGAATAGAACATTATATAGATTCAAAATAATTGTCTCCTCGATCTAAGAAATGAACCAAATCCTATAATTAGACAAAAGAATCATTTTCACTAGGATACAAGGATCGATTCAATTATTAACATATATATTATAATGATATTCGACATTATTCCTTATGACATACTAGAAATTGGTAACAGGTTCAATTCTATAGTTTATGTGGTATATAGGTTCCCCTACATCAAAAGGGTGGGAGGAGGATTAACGACACTATAAATGTTGATTTTTAGTTATGGAAGACTATTCTACAATATATTTTACTCAACATAGTTGATAACAAAATACTATGTATGAAACTGTAATCAAATATTGTCACTATCTAAATGAGAAGAACATTATATTCCAACCTATAATGGAATTCACATCTATGTCTCCTGATGTGATATCCTCCCATAAAAGTAATGTTATCCTATTTGTTTTGAAATGGTAGATGGTGGTTGATCTTTATGTATAAATTGATGTCATTTGATAAAAACATTTCATATTAACTTTACTAACATTAAAATGTTAATTTAATGTTATATATATATATATTAAGTAGTAAATTATGTTAATGATGGAAATGAAGTGTGTAATTTTGAATAATATGTGGATTTTCTGAAGCATGAAGAGTAGAAACAAATCAATTCCAATAAGTATCATCATTATGGTAATATGTTAAATTTTACATAACAAAATGATGATGTGAAATATTATAGCAAATAATTATCTAGCACATGATTATGTGTGGAAAAGTGATGGTTTTATAACCCTTTCTACTTTAAACCCTCTTGGTCCTTTAGTGAGGAAGTGAGTGGCCCCATGAAATAACTCTAATAGGACCTAGCTTAGTGACTATCACTAAGGTTAAAAAATATTAAAATGGAATGAATGTCTCTCATATTTCATAAAGAGAATATAAGAAATCAAACAATCAACACCGTGATATATAATAAACCAGATCATGTAATAATCGAAAAATCAGGATATGTTTGAGTATTTATATTCCCTATATAAAGATAAATATTTAATGTATGAGGAAAAAAATACATATCCAATGTCAATCTCCATGATAAATATTTCTATCCAAATCAGTAAACAATCCTTGGAATCCTTAATAATAGAATATATATATTGGGGTGAGTATAGAATGTATAATAAGAAGGATCAAACATGATACCTCAAATGAAAATAAGAAATTAACAGTTTGATGCTTCTGTAAGAAAATATGTATGACCCATAAGAACATATAAAATCATCAATCTCCCAACCATTCCATTTAACCCCTAAGTTTTTTAACAATGAATATTTATGAAATATCATGAATATAATAAAAGGGGTACCCTACAACCACATTCTCAATGGTTTTTCCCTCTCATGATCAATGTAAAATGTCATCTTTCTAAAACACATCTATATTCATATTTAATTACACCATGAAAATCACATTACATCTGACATGGTTTGGACTCCAGCACCACCTATCCAAACATACTGTTAGGTCTGAAAAAATTTGTTGGAATCAGTCAATCCATACCATAACAAGAATTATTGACACATATTGTATATTCACAACTATAATAAATATCATAACCTCATCACATATACATCTCAGTAATCTATCTCACGAATTAAGTAAATAAATCTTATTCCCACCACCTATCATACTTGACCTCGAGCTTGTATCATCATCGCAAACATGTAGCTCATCCACATAACACAACCTAGAGTACATAGAGGGGAAGAGTGGGACATAATTCATTTATTCAACCTTTAACATTATTTATTGATTAAAACACACTAAATCCAAATGATTTGGGTATTTTAAAGTCATCTTAATCTGGGTGGGGTGTATGAAATCACATGGAGATATAATTATATTAATAAAAAATAATATCCATAGTATAGGTTTTCATACCAAATAATTCTAATAATATCCCATAAATATCACCAAAACACCAAAACTATCTACAATCAACTTTTTACACTTGTAAATTATTAACCATCAATATTACCTCATATAATTTCCATGAAAAAAATCACATTTTATTATTTAATTAATGTAACCTAAAAAATTACATTTATCATTACCAACTATATTAATTACATATTTAATGGAAAACCATTCCTTCCACTATATATATGTATTTTATCCATTATACATTTATAAAGAAATAAAAGTTTTAATTAAAACCAAAATATAATTCAATTCCATACAGACCCATTATGATGTTCATCAGAATCAGTTATATTATGTTCTAAATAGTAAACTACATAATAAACCCACATCAATTATTTAGGAATAATACCAAAAAACCTCCTAATCACATCATTCTGTAAGTGGAAAGGTAACCACAAACTCAATGAACAATATACATCCACATATATATCACACTATGCTACCAAAGCCATGTGCCACATCACCCACTGCCCAAAAAGTACCAACAACCCAACCACTCCACACCATCAACCATCCCTAAATATGCATTCCAAATGTAAACCCTCAAATAAAACATTCCCCACTTAAATACCACAATAAATTATCACCAAACAACACCATACAATCACAAAAGGAATTTAAAAACTAATTTCAATAAAAAAACTACCATATCTCCCTTTTCTTCTAAAAGAAAAAATCAGTCAAATATCAAATTTCATGAAACTTATTCATTTACTATAGTTATATTTTTATAAATCTCTAAATGGTACTTTAAATAAATAAATATAAACATCATCAAAAATACAAAAAAATTTATTTTCTTTAATTATCGAAAAAAACCATATTTCACATGTGAAATATCCATGAAGTGAATAAACATATATGGAACACCCCTTATATATCTGTTTCATTATGTTGAATTTATAATTATTATTACTAAATTCTATAACAACAACACAAATAAATAAAAAACATTTTAGTTAAATATTATTAGAATGAAAATTGAGTGTTCCCAAATCACCAACATAAATTAGTGCTTCCCGAATCATTTCTAAATGTATAATGAAAGATATGATGACATAACCAAGATACATAAGGGAATCATAAAATCAACTATGGTCCTAATATATCCTCGATATAATATAACCATAAACCATTAAATCTATCCCAAAAATATTATAACACATTCTTCCTAAATGTGGAGTAGTGAAAAATCCAATATAAAATAAAGGGGAACTCACACTGGCTTCATATAGATTGAAATTTAAGAGACCGGAGATATCAACAACTAATGGGGGATCGAAATAGGTTCCCTTAATTTTATTTCATAAATATCAAGTCTTATTAGATGAATATTAATAAAATAACATAATGATACATTACATAGTCATATATGTATTTTGACTTTTGGAAAATGGATATATATAAAACATGTTTATAAATGAAGAACATTGTCTCCTACATAGTTCAATATAACTAAGACCCTTCATAAGAATTTAATTCGTAATACCTTTCTTCATAACCTGGGAAAATAAATCATAAGAAAGGGTAACCTCTCATTAATAGTAATGATAAACTAAGTATATATATATGATTTTATAATGAATACAAGAAAATATGGGTTTGAGAATTTAAGCCTAATATTTGAAAACCATACCCTTCATCTCGTAGAACATAATCATAAGTCATAGAATAAATCATGGATGTTCATAAGACATGAATCCTAATGGAATCAATGAATATGATCGATGAGATCATAAAAGTGGAATAATAAATGGATTTTTGGATTACATATAATCATATAATAACTTATGAAAATTCTACCAACTAAGACATTAATAAAATATTGTGCTTACTCTAACCACCAGTGTACCTGCTTTGATAATGGGATAACCTCCCATTGGCCCATTTTTTGTCATAAGATTACATACCCAGTACCCTTTAATAACATAGAACATTAATCATTACTAAATTATATATAGGGAGATAGAGGTCTCACACATCACATATTGATAATCAGACATATGAGTTCCTCATTATCATATCATACATGAACTCGTAAAAATAAAGGTATTTCGTAAACATAATAATTTCTTCATATTATAAAACATATAAAAATAAATGTTTTCATAATAAAAATTTAATCATATACCATCCATAAGAAGAGTAAGTATGGAATCCTTCGATCATGTTCTTAATAACATATAATCATTATTGATGGTTTTAGTTCGTTAGGAATCAAATGATCACTAAAACTTTATTGAGAAAAAAATAACCTTTCCATTTTGAAATAACATCATTGAAAACTAAATATTTTCTTGTATTATAATAATATATTTCTCTTAAAATATACATGGTAACATTTACAAGAATATTCCAGACATTAAGCTTCCATGATGGCAAAAAAAGACTCATGTTGTATAAAGTACAAAAATATTCCTTTCATATTCTTTTCTAAAAATTTCCAAGGTAACTCATTAAAATAGTTAACAAAATTCCATTCAAAATATTATACAAAAATATAAAAATTGGTAAAAATGAATTTAAATAATCATAATATAATATTGAAAACCTTCTTTAAAAAATTTTATGAATTCATATATCTAACACCCCATGTTTTGCTAAATTAATTTTTTGGAATAAATTAAATTTTGATGATGTATTAATTTATATTAAACACTATATTTATCTTCCATTATATGAATCCATAGGTAATATTTCAATACACACGACACTCAGATAGGTTTTTTTGTCACCCAATCCTATGTATTAACAAAACCAAGAAATAATATTTACAGTAATTTAAAAATGACAGTTATAACATTGATTTTTGAAATAGAAAAAAAAAGACTAATAAAAACATTTAAATTATTAAATGTAATTTTTTTAAATAAAGGGAACATATTCATATGAAAAAACATATATTTCTATAAATTCCATATATTTTTGAAAATACTATTTTCTCAAAGAAATTATTTTTTTCATTTGAGTATAATAACAAACTTTTTTATGAATCTTTTATAAAATTAATTTGATAAATTTTTTTAAAATTATCAATAACAATGTCAAAATTATCTTATAGTTATTTTTTGTGTGTTTTCTAAAATGTTTAAATTTTAATGAATCGTCAGAAATGCATTATTTTAGTTGAAAACAACATTTTTGTATTTTTCATATATATTGATAAATAATCATTAAATTTTTAAAAAGTGTAAATTGATGAATAATACATCTATTTATCAAATTATTTTCATTTTAAATTATTTTTATATATAATTTTTTATTAAAATCATTATAAACAATTGAACATTTCACATTAAAAATGACTTTTCACATCAGATCGACGAGATTAATCTTAAATTAATTATTTCCATATCGGTGATTATATTTTGTAAAAAATGGATTACCAATTTTTAATAAGAAAAATATATATTTTAAAATGATGAAAATATAATTTTTGTCTAAATTTAAGAGCGAAATAAATTTAAAATAATTAATTTAATTAATGTAAAAATTTATTTTCCTAATGGTTAAACATAAAATATAGGGTGTAAAATTTATAGAAAAACGTTTCCAGAACACCTTTATGGTTGTATATGGACCTCATAATATCTATTATTGATCATTACCATTATTGGGTTATGTGACATTACAAATCATGGGTGGAATTCACTATTAAAAAAACAATTACAAGTATACCACTCACCTCCCATATAAAGGGTCACCACTATCCCCTTCTATTCACACATATAAAACCCCATTTTTAATCCAATACCATACCAAAACACTTTTATACATCCATAATATCTTCTAGTAATCCATACATTGGTACTAAATCTGTCTCTTGAAAGACGTTGGTGTAATCTCAAAGGATATATCTAAAGAAGGGGTAAACCTCATCAACCAGTTTTTTTATTTTATTTCTCCATAAAAGCCATCATATTATTTTTATATCAGGATTATATGTTAATATCAATATATTATATATAATGAAATTTTTAGGTCAATTTAATGATAGAATAATACACAAAAGTCCATTAAATGGGTTACAAAATCCTCATTCATTCGTACGATGGATAACCTCCTCACAAACTGATGCCATTTGTTTTTTCCATTACCACATAAAAATGCTGTTCATAATTATGTAAAAAAATATATAATATATTTATAATATTAATTATATTTTATTATATTATATTAGTTAGTTGACACATAATTACGTGATTTCCTTTTTATTGGAATATGATAACATCATTTGTGTGTACGATGGACTACCACCTCACAAAAAGATGTCAAACATTTATTCATTTAATTGAATGTATTATTGATGATATAAATAAATGTATGTTATATATATGATATAATAATTATTCTATAGTGATAATATATCCTTTGAAATTATATCATTCAAACAAACAAAAAATGAAAAAAATGTTCAAGCGTGCGTATGACCAATTGACTCTACGAACTGTACATTTCATTTATATCACTAAATTTTATGGTTCAATATATATACATATATAAATATTATATATTCAACATATATGATGGGTAACTTTATGAATATCATGCTTTTACAATCTAATTTTAAGGATTAATAATAACAATTTAAAAAATATACGAAAAAGAATGAGGTTATTACCCAAAGCATCACATTAATGTAGAATTAATAATAAAGAGGTAATTTAATGTAACTAGAAAATAATATATGGTATGATATATATTAATATGAATTTATTATATATGTATAAAAACTATATATTTTTTATAAACTACGTGTCGATGAGTTCAAAATAAAATCATTACATAGGGTAAGGGGATTTTTAATGTCAAATTTATCTCTGAGGGAAATATTCCAAACTCAGAACTCATTTAAATTGTGTGGTTTATATAATTATTTTTTACATTTTATATCATGAATATAAAAAATTTCTTGATTATTAATTTTACCATTGATTTTATTATTTAACATCGTCTAAAATTTATAATTTACTCAAGATGTATGAGATTTTTTCATGAATTTTTCTTCTTTGAGATGTGCATTATTTCATAAACACAAATAATTTCACTAAGTGTATATAAAGACCCATTTACATGTAATAAAATTAATTTATTCCTCCTCATGTTATTTATTGATTTATTGTATGTTATTCCTTCATCGTTATTATTTATCAATGTAACCAAAGATGTAAATATTTTATGATACAATTTTGTCATTTACCAAGATTATTTATGATTAATAATCTAATGTTGAATGTTATAATAAAAATTCCAAGAACTCTCATAAATATTATTATTATATGGTTCTTAATGACATATTTATGTACCAGTACCATTTTTCTAGTCTTTGTAAATGAAATGTTTTGAATAATATTTTTATTAAAGTATAATGTTATTTCTCTCTTCGGTCAGATATCAATTTTCAACCAAAGAATTTTATTAAAAAAAATGTTTCATTAAATTATTATGATTTTTATATTTTTTTAACCTTGATTTTATTTTTTAAAGCATTTCTTCAAAGATTCGTTATTTTATTTTCTAAGTAATACCATATTGAATTTTACCGAAAATGTGAACAAGTTATTTCTTTTAACTTGTAAGATATTAACGAGTTTTTTAAATTACATGTAAATTAATTAAATGAAATCATAATTTTTAATTTTAATTATTATTTTCAAATAAAAATGTTTACACAAATTTTTATGTTATAAAATGTCTTTTTCAAAAAGGAAATATATTTTACCACATGAAATGTTTTCAATGATTAATCTAAATCCATCTCAATATAATATGATAACAATTTATTTCACATATTCCATACTAGGGATATGATCCATGTATACAATTCAGAATATTTTTTTTCAGTGATTTTTTATTTTATTTCTTCATGATTATGAAACCAATTTTTCTTCAACACGTAATACCTTGAAGAAATGATTACGAAATCTTCTTTTTATGTATGATTTTTCAGTGAAATTATTATCAAACAAATATCTATTATAAAGGTTGTGATATGATGAAATTTTTTATGATACCCATTTAATTTCATGGGTTATGATATGTTGAATTTAGATTACCATATTGCACACATGAATATTGATTTCATTCTGGGATGTTTTTAATTGATATATATATATCCCATCCATTGGGTAATTGTTAATATATCTAATGAAATAGGAATGGATGGAACGAAGAATGAAACTATTATAGTAAGATAGATCTAGAATTGGGATTTATCCCAGTACAGTAAGATATATATTGAATAAGGAGTGAGATTGATATCGTAAGGATATTTTTCCACTATCATGGACATGGAAATGAGACTTCACTAAAATGGAAATTATTTTCTATTATTATTTGAATGAAATAAATTCCATATTGTATGCCATTATTAAGATAATATGTATAATGTTATATTATTATATTATTTTTCAAGTCTTATAAACTGAAAATTCTAATTCCTTGACACAAGTATATAATCTCCACTATATAGGGTATGGTTAACAAACGTTATGCTCATGTTCTCAGTCTTTTATGTAAATGTATTAGTTACAAAACACGTTCATTTACCCTTACTGAGAATCTAATATCACCCTTTATTATGTATCATTCCTAAGGTTTAGAATATATGTATAATATAAGATAATTATATGAATGGATCCACTAGTGACGAAAATAGTGGGGGATAAAGTAGCTTAATTTTTCATTAGTTTTTTTGTATCAGTGTTTCTAATGATGGTGAACTATTACAATCTTCATGAATGTGATTATGTAATGAAATAATGATTCACAAAAAATGAAATAATATCTATGTATTCTTGTCTTGGGTAGTTATACTTAGTATAAATGGTGAGTTTAGTTAAACATTTGAAACTATAATGGTAACACCATAGTGTTATCCCCTATTATATTTCTAAGGATAAGAATACAGATGAGTTAATGAATATGAATGTGTTATGGATGTTGGGTAAATGGTTAATTGATTGTTTCCCAATAAATTACATAATTATATTGATACTAAAAGTGTATGTGTATTTGGTAGAAATATATATAGGGGTAACAACCCCAAAAACATTGTAGTTAGCAAAACATGATTATGATGTGGTGCATGAAAATGGGCCTTGATGCACAAATAGGGGATATCGCTTGAATAATCATTAACTCTTTACAAAACATAATGATTGATTCAAATAAATGATGACTATGAATCACCTTGGATAAACCTAAGGTATTATAGATTAAAAAATGTATCATTATTTAGACATCGTATAAGTGATTTTTCAGGATTATATGGTTCTCCATCTTGATTACTATTTCATAAAATATGATTATTGTTTTTGTTTAATGGGTGGAACCAAGAAAAACCATGATAAAGTTGATTGTGGGGGAGAATATGATGACATCATTTCTGACATATCATACGTTATGGGAGGTATAATGAATAATCTTATTTATATGATCAAAAAAAGTTTTTAATCTACGAATCATGATGAAATTCTAAACCAGATAAGTAGTGAAATATTTTAGTTGCGTCTTCCATGAATAAACATCATCCTTCCTTTGGGAACTGCTTTTCCACTTGTTTCTAAACAATCGATGAGTACCAATGACAATATATCATTTTTTCTCCAGTGCTCTGAACATGAAACAGTCATTTTGGTTGCCATCCACTTGGTAGATGATGTGTATCTCTAGTGGTCTCTTATCAATAATATAATGTCAAAACATGAAATTGGATCCATTTATTCAAATGAATTCATGTATATATTATTTTATTAGTACTTTCATCAGGTTCATTATATAATAATTGATTAGGATTTTCTTGAGTTTAAGAAAAAGGATAATGAATATATTGGATCCAATGAGGTTAATTTTACATGACATGTGAGGTACACTTATGGTATTATTATCCTACTATAATGAAAGGATGATTGATTATTTAGAGGCTAATATACATTTCTTCGAATGATGTTATCCAAAAGAGACATCAGTAGCTAAGAATATATTCTTCGATGTAATGTTAAGGTGGAAATGTAGTTTGGAGTTGTACATAAATATCTATGTTTTGACTAGAAAATAAAGATGATATTCAAATGAAAATATAAAGACCATAGAGATTATAATATGAGATTTAATTTATGCTCAAACTGTGGGATGAATCAGGGAGAAAATATTATTAAATGTACTACATTATGTTCCATATATAGAAAAGATTTTTATCAAGAAATGTATTTTAGAATAGATGGGAACAAGTTATCTAACAATGTGAATAAAGATATATATATAAAATGCACCATTTCCAATTTTGTAATTAATTTGTATGGATATTGGGAATAATAATAACCAGTTCCCAAATAAGAGATTAAATGTTGATGATCAATTTCTGTAACTGCTTATGTCGGGAGAAAAGGGTAAATATAATTTTTACACTATTTCTGTTGAGGTGTGAAATAATTATGTTGTGAAATTTTCACACATTATCCAATCTATAAATCCTAATTTATTATATGAATATATAACTACTCTTTCATTTGTATGAAAAATTCTTGATAGGGTATCCTGATTCCACCAAAATGATTAGAGGTAGAATTAATATTTCACACCCTAAATGTTACGATGATTTCATGATAATTATATGATTCTTCTCTGGTTGATAGTGGTGTTATGTGATTCCTAAAAATATTATCAATCTTCTTCGTGATTATTAGGATGTTTTCTTAGTTATGAATTGACATTACAAACATAAATCCCATGTCAATTTTTAAGGAAGGGATGTATTTTTGGATATTCCAAAACAACCTATGATCATTTATGAATGTGAAGATGAATACAAGATTTGAATGGATATAAAATCAGTTATATGTATCTTAATTCACATTAAAATAGGTTTTTATCTCATATGTTTTAAGTAAAACTCATCATAGAAGATATTCCTATTGAACATGCATTAGTTTATGGGTTATGAAAATATTTTCCTAGTTTTCCACCAAACTGTGAAGTTTATTTCTCTATAAAAATCATACATGAATCTAATAAAATTTAATATACTCTATATAGAATAGAACTTATTTAGTGACTTGAATTTAATAAGAGACTACATGGAATCATTTAAATGGGATTCATTTGGTCAACTCTGTCACCATTGGATGCACCAATTTTTTTAAAAAATATTGGATGGATGTGACTCTGTATTTATTATTAGGAGTTAAACATGATTACAATCACACACAATTATCCTTTTCCTGATATTGTTGTCCTTTTCATTAACTGTGGGGGTCTCAATACATTTCCAAGATTTTCCTTCATTCAATATAACATAATTTTTTGGTTAAATAGGATATTCTCATGGAGATATTCCATAAAAATTATGACCATTATGAATATATATTGAATCCATTCAATTTTACTAATTCCCCTACTATTATCATTTCCATATTAAATTGTGTATTTAGAGGTTTACATGATTATTTTGTAAAAGTATTTATAAAATATATTTTAATCTGTTAATAAAGCAGGTAGTTTCACGAAGATCACTTTAAGATTCTTACCAATTACCCAAAGGAAATAGAATATATATGAAAAATTAAAAACTATTATTATTTTTCTAAAAAATGTTTTAGTTTCTCTTCATATAATAATAAGATAGGGTATACAATTATATCGATTATTGATGGGGGATATTGAATGTTGTCCTTAACAAAACATAATGATTGAGATGTACATTTTTCATGGTTTAAATGAATATTATTGATTGTTTGTGCAGAATTTCATAGGACTATCTAACCATATGACCATGGTAACTCAGAAGGAAGATATGATCCTCTAGATATATAAATGGGAGGAAAATTTCATGAAACTAATGAAAATATTATTAAATTTAATTATACCTACATTACCTTATTGTGGATAATGGTTTGTAATATATAGTGATGCATCGAATATATTATTGGGATGTGTCCTTATGAAAAATGACCTTGTTATTGTTTTTGCCTCATGAAAACTAATAATTCATGATAAAAATTACTAAACTTGTGATTTAAACATAGAAATAATTATTTTTCGATAAAATATATAAAGTCATTATATTAATCGATAAAAGTTTTATACATATCTATTGATCATAAAATATTGATGTATATATTCACATAGAAAGAGGTGAATATGTAACAAATATGATGACTGGACCTGATTAATGATGATGAATTCCTAATAAATTACCACCATGGGATACAGAACAAGATGGCTGATTCAATGAGTCAAATGTATCATAAAATCTTATCTATGGTGACGATGAAAAATGATCACATATTTATATATATTCACTGGATGAATTTCTAAATCCTAAATGAATAAGATAAATCTTATATTTCATAGTGTAATGTTTAATAATCTATTAATTTGAATGTTATGGAGTAGTAGAGGAAGGATATAAAGATATAATATATGGTTAGAAATTATATGGAGTTTAAACTTGAACATTATGGAATGAAAACGTTCATGAACAAAGTACATATTCTATCCATATCATATTTCTAGATAGAGTTATTACAGGAAGATCATATCTCTTCAATATCTATTCATCCATAAAGTACAATGATGTATAGATATTTTAATGATTACTTCAGGTCAAATGGTATGAAGTGAAATATCACAGAGTTTGTATCTCAATTATTGATAAAACAGAAAATTTATTCTAAATGTCAGCAGTCTCAGTTGATATTTCTTACTTTACCCAAACTAGAATAGTAAAAGGAAAAATCACCAAGGATTTTGTTTTTGGAGTCCCCAAAAAATTTAAAGGTTGTAATTATATATGGTTTTATAGTCTATTTACTTACTATGTCATCAAAATTAATCTCCATTATTGAAGACATATCATTGGGTCAATATTCTAAGATACACATTAAGGAAGTGGTAAGGTTGCATATAGTAGAACATTATATTATATCTGTTTAGGAAATGAGGTTCAAAAAAATGATATATGTACTTGTTTAGCAGTATGTTGATATAGGATTGGGTTTCATAACATTGTTTCATCATCAATCACAAGGATAGTTTAAAATAATAATTTTAACCCAAGAGGATATTTTGAGATCTGGATAATTATATTTTAACGGTAGTTAGGATCAACATTTTCTTTTAAAAACAATTCATGCAATAATAAAATTCACTAAAGAATTAATATAAATCATTGTGGACCTCTACATTGAAATAATTTTAAAACTCTGACATTATTTAATAATGTCAGATAAATATTTATATTGGTATCTCAGATAGTTAAAGAAATGACTAAAAATGTTAAATAAATTTAAAAAAACCAAGGCTACTGTGAGTCTGTAGAAAATATATTCTCATAACCACCTATGTGATCTAGAATTGGATTTTAGGTGCATGGAGTTTCTAGGGATAACTCAATAGAATATATTTCTAAGATTCAGGATGATAAGGAAACTAAGATATAGGTTTGTTTTCCCCATTGAAATTATTCATCACATTAGAATCATATCTTTTCAATTGGAACATCCAAGGAACCTCTCTCAATTCCATGAAATGTACCATTAATATATCATGATGAAGTAAAAAGCTGACCCTTCACTTGTAATAAACTCATAGGTAATATAACTTGAGAATGATCTCCCTTTTTATGAAAACTCGGTGTATATTCTAGAATATACAAAGAATGTTTTATGAAATAAGACCACTCATGTGGTTAATGTTTTTTGTTGAAACCACCAGTTTGATGAACCTATATGGTAACTTTATGATATGATAAGTAATAATTATACTCATTAGATAGAATCAAACAATAGAATCTCAAGGGAGGAATTCATTTTAAGTGGGTAGAATGCATCACCCTATGTTTTAATAAATTAATTTTTTTTGAGTGAATTTCATTTAATTAATTTCTTATATTACATTAAACATAAAAATAAACACATCATAAAATAAAACATGGTTTATATTTCACTAGACATACCACAAGTTAAGTTGGTGTGACATGAAAAACATTGTTTTAACAAAAAGACTACATATTTTTAAAATAGTCATTTAAAATCAATAGCTATAACCTAGTTCATAGAAATAAAAAATGATTAATAAAATAATGTTTATAAATATAAATTATAAACAATTTACGTAAATTAAACATGATTTTAATAAAACTCATAATTTTCAGAAATGTCATTATTTTTTAAAATAGTATTTTCACAAGGATGTTTCATTTATTCCACTTGAAATCAAAAATAAATTTAATTTTGGACACTTTTAGTAAATTAATTATATGATGTAAAGTTGTTTTTTTAATTTATAATGTCAAAATTATCTTATGTTAAAATGTTTCTGATTTTTTTTAAAATTTTCATTTTAAATGAATAGTGAAACCTAAGGAGTTTTAGTTTAAAATTTAATTTTTCTAATTTATTTATATTGGTAACATAAATTTTAATTTGTGTAAAAGTTTTATTTTATTCAATAATAAATCTATTAATCCAATTTTATTCATTGTAATTAATTTCATATTTAAATTGAATATAACAACTTTGTAAGCATTTGATCATTTTCACATTAAAACCCTAAATCCTAATAACCTATTTGGCATTAATTTTAAAATAGATTTTATAATTATATTATTATAATATGAAAAATTTCAATTCAATAAATTTAATGATAATACAATCTAATAAGTAATATGGTCTACATAAAATATGATCAATTCTTTTAGTAAATGAATTTATAATTAAATTCCACAATTATAGTTAAAACAAGTTAACCTAGTTGTTAAAAATAGAATATATGGTGTATGAATGACCAAAAAATACTCACAAACCCATTTTAATAATATTTTCGAACACTATACATTTTATTATCGAGAATGGACCATTATTGGGGAATGGTGACATGATATAATGGGGTTTAAATTCACTCTATAAAAAATATATGTATGCCACTCAACTCCCTTAAAAATGTCCACCACATCTCCACCTCTCTTAACACCATAAAAAGTAATTGAATCATCCAAAAATTACCTAAATCACTTATACACATACCTATTATCTTCCTATAATAATTTCATTAGGATGAAATCTATCTAAAAAATCTTTTTGGTGAAAAAAATGGAGATACTCGGAGAAGAGGTAACATTCCTTAACTAATGTTTTGTGTGATTTATTCTACAGAACCATTCAATTGTTTTTATATAATATTAATATATTATAATAAATATATTACATATAGATTGAATTTTTATAATAAATGTATTACCAAAAACCACACATGTTTCCGTCAATTGGGTTACGATATCAACATTAATGTTTATAGGGGTTTACCGCCTCACGAACTGATGTCATCTATTTTTCATTACCGACAATCATGTTTTGAAATAATGATGTACATAATGTTTATTTATTATTATTATGATATTAATTAAATTCATATGTTTCTGGATTTTTTGTATTACACATATCATCATGAGTTTCATTTTGTGGGAATACGATAACATCATTTGTGTGTACGACATACTACCGCATCACAAAGTGATTGGATTCATTCACACATTACATTTATGTGTCAAGGAAGTGTTCAATAAAAATATGTGATATAATTAAAAAAATATATATTCAACAGTGATAATATATTTTTAACATTTCATTTTTTCAAGCAGAAAATAAAATGAAAAACTATGTCCATGCATGCGTATCGCATACCATTTACATGAATAGTGTATTTTATTTTTTCACTAAATTTAGGTGATTAATATAAAAATATATATATATATAATATATATATATAATTTATATCATTATTTTAATTAATTATATTATTAAATCATGATCTGTGAAGGAAGAAAATGAATAAGATCTCAAAACATGTATGAAAAAAAGATTTTTTTACCTAAAACAGAACATTAACATGGAATTTATATTAAAAGGGTAATATAAAGACATAAGATAAAAATATATGGTAACATATAAATGAATAATGTTATATTAATAATATATAATAAAAATATATTTATTATATATGAATTTTTAATTAGTATGATACATGTCAAGACTTAAGGTAATTCGATTTCTCATCCCACTTCTATTTCTCATAAACTTTTTCCCTATTCACCAATGATTATTTTTTTGGTGGTATATACTACAAAATGAACTGATATATCATTAATATACCAAATTTCATTATTATTAATGTTTCCCTTGATGTTAATTTTTATGGGTGATTATGATTAAAATGATACTGAACAAGTAAGATATTTTGTCACAATTTTCCATCAATGATATATAAATTATATTATGCATCTATAGTCATTAACTATGTGTATATAAATCCTCTTTTACAAGTAATATCAATAATTTATGCAACATATTTATAGTTTAAGTTACATTTTTTGTTATTTCTTAATGTGTAAGGTTAATAAATGCTAACAATGGGAGAATTATTTTATGGAACAACCTAATCCTCTATCGAGATTCTTAATTATTTACTCTCCATTGATTATGTACCATGATCTAGATCTAAATAATTATAATGAATTTTTTATCCTATATTTATTAATTATATGTCCAATTAATGGTACCATTTTCCACTCTTTGGTACATAATATTATTAGCTATAAGTTATTAATAAAATAAGACATTATTTTTCCCTTAACATAGAAACATTTTTTCTTCCAAAACATTGCTTTCTAAAAAAATTAAAATTTATTTATAGCTCACTTGTATTTTTTTTTAAAAAAATTAAACATGTAATATTTTATAAATATTTTATTATAATGAATATTAATGTTATTTTTTGAACAATTCTCATTTGGTTTTTACCCAAAATTTCAATGGAATATTAAATTTAATGTGTATGAAATGAATGGAATTTTCATTATGTCATTATCAATCAATAATTCGAAGATTCCTTTAAATTTTTTGAAAGTAATTTTTAAATAAAAATGTTCTCAAAATTGTTTTATGTTGTAGAAAGAGTTTACTAAATTAAAGAGATATTTTATTTTTATAAATTCTTTAAAGTTTTTATCATAATAATTCTCCAAATATGTTGAAATAATTTGATTCTACCTATTCTGTACTATGTATATAATCTAATGGTTCTATTAATATTATTTATCTAAATGTTTAATTTTTTGATTACCCATTTTTTATTAAATTATTTTATCTTCCATGGGTTATTCCATATGGAAATTCTTATGAAACCTGCTTATTTTCCTAAGATATTAAATGATTAAATGATTTAGAAAACAATCTATTTTCTATCGTTTCTGATATGATGCATTTTTTATTACAACAATATCCTCAGATATGAAATGCTGATTTTTTTATGATCATGTGGTTAGCATAAATATTGTTTTGTTTACATGGGGGAGTATATCTCTGTCCATTTCATTGGGTAAAGATTTATATATCCCATGATATAAACATGGATGAAATTGGGAGTGAAGAACATAAATTAATAACAGTTTGGAACCGACAGTGAACATGGTTCAGTACTACATGGGTCTAATGAGGAGTGAACATGTTATAATAAAGGTCATTTTCCTCTATGATGGAATTTCAAACAAGCCTTGATTAATATTGAAAGGATTTTATATTTTTATGTGTAAGCCGAAAATTTCATTCCTCATGCCAATGTTATGCTATTATAGACTTTGTTCATAGATTATCTTTTGAAGCATTTCTTATGAGCAACAAATATTAAATCATTTATCCATGTATATGATCTTTAATATGTAGGGTATTGGTTTTAAATGTTTTTCTCATGTTCCTATACCCTTATTTTTTTATATATCTTCCTTTTCCCCATTATAGAGCATCTGATCATTCACAATCTTATGTTTCCATTAGGTGTCTTATATAAATATGTATTTTTATGATATTTATAACAAGAGATCTAGTCATGAAGAAAATATTGGTGGATGAATTATCTCACTTATGGACTAATGTTTATCTTTCCATGTTTCCAATGTCATAAAAATATTATGGTTCATATGCATGTTTTTATTTATATATAAAAAATATTGATATAAATGATTTAATATCTATCTATGAAGATCCTAGTTCACTATAATGAATATGAAAAAAAACTTCTTTGGATTAAAATAGAAATGAAGTCAATTTTCCTTAAAAATATTTATTTGGTATCATTAATACATAAGCTTATTAACATGAATGGAAAAAAATTTATTTCCAGAAGCAACTAGACAGATGAAAATTCATGATTTTCATGATTTGTGTAATATATTTTTTTATCATTAGAAATTTATTCATATGCAATCTGGATTAATAATGAGATCATTACGTTATCCCCTTATACAAGAAATCATTTAAATCAAACAAACCCTAAATGAATGAACTATATATGGGGTTTTGAAATGAAAAATTATCATGATTAGAATCATAAAATTCATTCATGGGTTGGTCATCATCCACACAAAATATTCTAGTCGTATGTGAGGCATGTGTCCCATTGAATTAATTTGAAATGAAAATATCATAACTTGACATCCAATTTTTATGAAGGTTCCATAACATGTTGTATAATAAAATAAAATTTAATATTAATCAATATCATAATAACATATTATGATATCACTGACCCACGATCCATAAAACATGCTTCAGGAGAGAGATTGATTCATGACTTCAAGCGTGTATCCCAGCATTCCATAGGTTGTTAACTATTAAAAAGGCTCTAATAAGTCATGTAGAGAGACTATACCCACTTTATTTGAGTATATAATAGAATATAAAAAAGTAAATAGCAGAAACAATATGAAATAACTAATGATCATGAATAATAAAAAATAACCAAAAATTGTGTATAAATCATGACTCAAAAATTAGTATCCACTACCCTTGGGAATATCTTCTTGAGTGTATGAAACCAAAAATAAAGGGGAATAGATGAATCCCCAAAATGGTCGTGACTCAATCTTCAAAACTAAATCCATGCACATCTGAATCCTAACTAAACTCCCTATCATAGATCCTTTTCCATTTTCATGACATGAAAGCATGAAATCTTCTTTGGTAACCAACGTTGCTCGAGTAGGTTGTGAGTAAAAATTAGTACGAAACCACCAATGTTGTGTAAAAAATATTTATTATAAATAGATAGTGCATGAATGTACCAAATAAATGCGAGGTTAAACAAAGAATACCTTGGTTTCATTATTTAAAAAAAAGTCTACCTAAATCATATATATCATTGTTACCATTTTCATCATTTTTCCCTCTTCATTACTTAATCCACTTCAGTAATGTGGTCCATTGTTAGGCAGTTAATTCATTCACATGAGAGTCTAGGAAATCCAATCACCATGCACAAGGTAAAACATTAAGTCTCTATCTCACGAGGGGTAAACACATAACGACAACAATATTACACTCACCACGTAGCCATGGTCCTGGTGGTCTCATAATATGAAATTGATAAGGGAATAGATCCTCTGTCACCTTCCCTATACCATTCATTTTGGAGAGTCTTTTAGAGCCTCCGTCTAACTCAACTCATGGGAAAAGTGCCTCAAGTCAATACCCTACACCACCATGTAATGTGCACAGCCTAATTTATCCAATATCCAAACACATATGTAACAAAAATACATACTCAAACAATACAAATAATTATATAATTCCATCATGATGAAGGGAATTGATAATATTCCATAACCAAATCACATATTTATCATTTACATTACATATCCCATTTAGCCCAATTCCCATTCTCATACCCCATCCCATTGGGAATATTCAATAATTTCATTTATATCAGCCCATTTAACAAATTAATTGATTACCTTATAAAATACCATAAAACATATCACTCAATTTCAAATTCATTACCCATTTTACAAGTTCACATTTTCATATGCACTGTCCCTATTAGAAATTTCTAACATAATTTCCATACCATTTGACATAGTCTCAGTTAACACAACGAGATGATTTTTTTTTCATTCCAAACAAACACATGTCCCATTATAAACCATAGTCATAAAAATTGGGATTCTGTTTTCTTTTCAACCAACCATATTAATATATTCATCATTGAATCTAAATTATAACACATCAACTCTACACTTAACCATATATATTTATTGGTTTGGGAATATATGTACACTGAATGGGTGGCCCAAAATAACTTAAATAATACTCAATACATACAGAAGGGTTCAAGAAGTCTTCAATTCCTCATTTAGAGTGCTAGTTTAATAAATCTCAACAAAGTAATCAAAAAAAGAGATAACCATGAACACACAAAAAACATGCCCAAATCAACCAAGAGACCATGGGACATAACTTTTATAAAACCAAAAACGAATCTATTGACGAATGAACTCGTAATCATTGACTTAGATCCAGATTAAATCATCCCCTGGATCCCCATTCGAGATTCCATAGGAAAAATATGGTTTTTTGGATTCAGAAGAACATGAGTGGAAATGTAAACCATATTATTGTAATAAAAAGGAAGAGGGGTATTTTACATTAATTATGCATTTATCTATCTCAAAAAACACTCAAAAAACCATGAAATAATGAATATTGATCATTGGGTGTTCTTGAGGGTTTCAGTTCATAAAAAGTATTGGATTGGATGAAATGGGAAGAAATATTGGGTTATAACCTAAAAAGTCCATGGGGGGAAATTTAAATTCAAACATTCAAAAAGGACACATGGTTTGGCTGCACAGTTTTCCAAACCATGTGGTAATAATGTGAGAATCAAAATCCAAGGGGATAAAAGTCACACCGTTACATTGGATGAATTCTATAGTGTGCAAAACCATGGTCCTCATATGTGAAACTCCATTATCCGAGGATGAATGGTTTTCCTCTCTACATTCATAGTTTACCTAACTTTGAACCTCATCCTCTTGGTTAGCATAATTTAGGAACATAGTTAACACTAATCATCCACCAGCCATGGAACATTCATATAATAGCCATTTTCCATTTTCATTTAGGATCTGAACCATAAGAACGCTCATGAGATTCCTCAAACACCCAATGATCTTTAAATTAATTAATTCTATATGATTCGATTGAAAATTTAAACAGCTCCATGACACCATAAATTTGGGATCATACAACCTCCCAACCATATAATGGGTTTTCCATGAGCCTCACTTATTGATCATCACTAAACATCCAAGAAAAAAATATTAATCCACTAATGCCATACATCTGAATCCCATTATCTTGTTTCTTTATAAACCTTACCATAATTAAATATAAGTCCAACTAATATCTCAATAAATCCCCACAATAAATTCTCCCAACGATCCATAATATGATCTAGATAATCCTCAATGGATGCATCTTCCTCACGTTCAAAATACTCAACATTTATCATGTTACATGGGAATGTGTGATACTACTAAAGTAGGGACACATGAAAAACATTGTGCATACCACTACGCCATTGTAGAAGAGTTTTTCAGTATCACACTAGATTGATCCAATCTAGAATAAAATATGGTTCCATGTACAGGGTCACCAAGATGCCATGTTTATAAATTCGATAGTGGCCAAACCATGGTGACGCCAGAAGCAATACAATATAACCCACTGCAAACAAAAGAGTTCTGTGATGTTGATTAACATATGAATTCTTCATTCACTGGTCCATTTGCATACATTTTTTAATCAGCTATACATATTCTAAAATCTTCCACAGGAGTCTCAGTCTCTAAAACATTCATTCTCCATCTTCCTTCCAACACATTATAGACTAACACAGTCTATAATAGAGAACCACAAAATGTTCCATCTGAATCATTTCTTAGAAGTAATTATAATTGGATAACTCAAAAATATCCATATTATTTTCTCATGTTCCACAAAAATATTGGAAACAACCCCCCAGTAGTTACTATAGTACCTAAAAGGTATGATTAAACATACCATGTCACCATTGGTGGAATGTTGTACACAAAAACACCTTGTTACCAATACCATTTTTCATTCCCTACTAGATGTGAAATTTTTAACATGGATCATTATTTGAAACATTCATATGCATAATTACATGAATCTATACTCTCTCATAAACATATAACTCTCCCAACTGGACCACGATGAATATCTATTGAATCAATATGAAGTGAGCCATTGTAGTCAACTGATCAAAAACTACCCGAATCTAATCATTTTTTGATGGAAACCTAAGATGACCTAACATGAAATAAATTATTAAATCATACCATTTACATTATGGAAGATGTAATTGCTATAATAAAAAACCCAATTAAATATGTTCTTCCTTCACCTGATTACTTGTATGGCATCATTCTATGACACTTACTTCCCCTTTATTTATCCATTAACTCCATTAATGCCTACAGAGATCATGTTTAATTTTGGTCAAACTAGGATTCACTTCCCACATTGATAGTCGAAATTAACACAAAAAATAATATATTAGACAAATTGGCACATCCATGTGTCCACAAACATAATATATTCAATCACTACCAATATTCCTAAAAGAAGATGACTCCCTATGATTAGGAAATTCTTTTATAGATAATCATTTTTGTTCTTGAAGCATTATCCCATGGATTCGAATTAGAAACATATAAAAAATTACAAAGGATTCTATGGTCACATTCTCCTGGCCATCTTGTACATCTATATGTATCACATTCAAACAACACCATCAAAATCATCTCAAAACTATATTATTTAACTACATTGTTTTTACTTTTTCAACTCAATGATTTTAAAACAATTTCTCATTCCCCAGGGTATAAACCATCTCAACATCAAATTATTTCATCTACTAAACCCTTATTTTATATGGAATATCCAAATCACACTATAGAAAATTTAATTAATCATTTTATGATCATAATACGTAGTAAATTATTCTCCCAAAAAGTAGTGAATTCATCATTTTAACGTATGAAACACTCTAACCAACTCAAGATCATGAGTGGGGTAATTTTATCCCTGGGGCCCCAACTACCTTCAACCATACCCAACTAAAAGAACCTTATATATCAACCCAACTCCCATACAAACACTAGATACAGAAAAAAAACATATAGTTCTTTCTTAGATTGGGTAATATAATGATCATTGTAGTATTCGACCAATTATTTAACACAAAAAAAGAATTCCCAAGTGATCTTGAACATTAAATCATGATTTATTTCTTGGTAAATCAGGAAAATGGATCTTCCAATTGGTAAAAGTCTTTAATGAAACATTATAAATATCCCCCAAAAACCCATAAAACATTTTACATTAGAAACATGCTTTGCTGGATCCCAAGAAACAACTTCTATCGCTTTCAAAATATCCACTAACACACATTCTTCAAAAACTATATCACCCAATAAAGCTTGTTGTATATCCTATTATCTCTAATAGTACTAGATACAATGTTAATATGTTTGGCATGATCATCATAAGTCTCCTAGTGCACTAATATTTCATCATAAAAACTATTACGAATAGATCTAGATAGGGGTAAATGATGTGATTCATCAAAACCATTAACACTATTTTTTCATTAGTCGACATGAACGACATGAACAGAAACTCAAAAATATGTACCTACTCTTAATGGATGTATATTTTATATCGGAAGGCCTAACCCTCCACTATTTATATCTCAATCATAGATCAATTTTAGAAAACACTAAATTATGTCTCCGCTGTTAAAAAAGATCATTGATTTTGAGGAAGTGGGTATCAGTTCTTTATTTTCATTTGATTAAGCTTCTTATAATCAATATGTAACTCCGATGACCCATAATATTTCATGGAAAACACTAGATATCTGTATGGTGATGTACATGGAAGAATACAACCTTTATTATAAAATTACTCTTATAGTGATTTCTAATCATTGTGCTCTAAAAGTACTATTATATATGGAGGAATTGAATCTAGCTTCACACCTGAGGAAACTATATTAGTAACTTAATATCTCTCTCATGAGTCAACCCCGGGAATTAATCCGGTAACACGTCCTCAAAATGATCTACCATTGGAGTAAATACATTCTATTGTACTCCTCCATCATCAAGAATAAGAGCTGTTACGTGGAAGTTGAGTTAAAAAAAATACTGACAAATCATCTATGAATGGCCTACATGAACATCCCACTCACCACGATAGACATAAGTGTCTCCCTTAAGAGACATGAATGTCAACATATGAAATTAATTTTCAGTATCACCCTAGAACAACACCAAAAAATCCATTCCCAAAATTATTTCAAAACTATACATCTCAAGGATTAATTATCCCCAAGGAAAATGGTACCAAAAAAACCAAAAAAACACTTGCATTGTCTAATATCCCCATATCGCACCCCCAATATAGTATCAATCCACACAAACCATCACATGTGTTCCACGACTACGCCCACCACAACTACAAACTGACTATAGATAAAATAATTTTTCTTGCCTATGAAAAATAAAGCACAAGAAAGCATGGAAACTATATGAAACATAACATGCAAGGTAGATATTACTACCTTTCCACCTCGTGGTGCAGATTGAACTATGTGAAGATTACCTACCCCTCTTCCCTTATCTCTAGCATGGATCCCTATTGATGAACCACTGTATTGATATGTATTCTAATTCTTGGAGTTCCACATCCACCACCCTGACTAGTTTAGAACGTGGTGCTATAACTACCTACCTGACACAGGGTAACAGACCCCCGGCCTAAACCCAGCATCAGCCTTGTTTCCCCACATTCACCCATTTATTAGTATTCCAACAAAATCACATCACATTCCCCAACAATCTACATGACCGACACTCAACTAGTGTTTAGGGACACCGACCAAGCATGTTCCCTGGTCTACCACACTGGTAACAGAACACATGTTCTCCACCTAGAGAGGCTGAACAGCATTTTTAATAACTATACACACTTACACCATTTTGGAAACTCAAAAAATCAATATTCCTAACCTATTAATCCCCTCCAAATTTACATCAAAATGGAACCTCAATTCCACTACCTGAATCCACCATTTTATTTTTTTGTGATAATGTCATGATCCACCACCTATGAAAACATATTCAATAAGAAGATATTGACCTTGTACTTGATCTCTTCTTTGATCCAATCCTAGAAACATTTCTCCTTGACTTCATCATCTAAATCCAATATGGGAATGAAGCATCGAAGTCAGTGAAATGGATAGCATAATCCACCACTTATGAAACCCATTATGTCAAACTCTTAAAATTTGTAGCCTTATCATTCCCCAAAGTTGCTGTATATATGTTTTTAGAATAATTTCCTTAAAATATTTACCTATCATTCCTTATCTCTGTTCAGTATGAAGCATACACTGTGCCTAACCTCACAACATATAGGCCGCCAATTTGACACACTTCTTGGAAAGAGTCTCCCAATAGTAAAGAATTTTCTTGATGTATTCTATCAAGAACTCAACTTCCTCTAGCCCACACTCTCTGATAATGGTCGGAGGGTTCTGTAGCAAAAACCCTCTAATCCACTAAAATAGACATGGTACAACCCAGCCAAGGTCCCAATCCATCATATCGATAAAAAACAATCTTCTCTTAGAATTTATCCTCTACTATATTTCCTTGATCCCCCAAGTCCTCTTACTCTAATTTTTGGAGAGCATTCTCAGTGATATCCTCTTAACAATGGATCTGAACACGTTTTCAAATTGAAATTTCTATGTAGTTGAAAACATGTGTCTTAGAACACATTACACAATGTTTCAAGAATTTATTCAAAATACGTATCTTCAATAGTAATAACCACCCCATTTTAGGTACACTAATTCATTGGACTATATCAGATAGAGAGCACTACCCTCAACCATACCTACTCTAGCTTATGGGTAACATGGGGTAATACAACATACATGGTCACATTTCTTTCATTAGACCACTCTTTTAAAACTATTTCCACTTTTTACAAATAAAATTAAATTTATTATGATGCACATTACCCATTTCACTAATCGTTACAATAACCTTTTTACTCATTTACTCCATTTCATTATGCACAATTATTTTTTTTATCTAACTATTTTCACCATCATTGTATCATACTATATTATTCATATTTTTATTTTTGTGATTTTCATTATATTCATTATTCCCCAAACTCACATCCTTTGTGTGCCTCTTATGATGCAGGTTACCTATATATCAGGACCCCAAAATGATGCATGAATGGAAAAAATCGTGTTCTTCTATTCAGGATCAAAATATCATGAAATAGTCACATCACACAATAGTTGTTTCACACCATGGTGAAATATCATTCAACTATAAGAACACATTTCAAAAAAATAATTCCAACCCTGTGCACTAGGGTTTACCATCCTATGTAGTTTAGATACTCCAAAGAATGAGAAATTTTCCTTTGTCTGAAACAACATAATCTCATGTCAATGATCCCAAATAGTAATACCAAAGAATGACCAACTCTAATATAACTTTGTTACATCCCTGATCTGCGAGCCACTTAACTGCTGCACCATCATGAGACTCTTTATGTCCTAGAGCACTCCAACCATAAGACAAAGGTGTTTAAATATGATGGAGGTAATATTAAGTGATGTGGTGATACTAAAACCTATTTACCAGAGTAATCCCTTTATGATTACAAATCAAGTGTGGAAATAATATGTAGTAACCCATGAACATGAATAATAAAAAATATCCCAAAACTGTGTACAAACCACGAACCAACATTAATAATTACATATAATAAGATTACTTCCTTGAGTACTGGAAACCCAAATTAATGATGAACTGAAGAATCCCAAAAATGGTCATAACTCAATGTATTAAACGTCATCTATATACATCCTAATCCAAACCCAACTCACTATCATTGGGACTTTTCCCCTATCTCGACCTACAAGAATGAAATCTTCTTAGGTACTCGATTATGTCGGAGATCGGTGTGAGTGAAACTCAACAGTCCACAACAAATGATTTGTACAAAATATGGAGTCTTAAGAGGTAGTTCATTAATGTACAAAATTAAAGAATATTAAACAAAATACGACACAGGTTCCATTAGTTTACAATATCTACCATAACCATTTCAACCATTATTACCTTTTGTATCAAATATAACCACTTCATTACTTAATTGATTTCCCCCATGTATTCAGTGGGTTACAAATTTACATAATTCATAGAATATTATAAGGCATCAATCACCATGCATTTGTGAATAATTCAGGCCCCTTTCTCAGTATGGGTAAACACATTCCAAAAAATATACTACAATCAACATGATACCTCAGTTCGAGTGATCTATTAAAATTAAATCCTTAGGGGAATATATTCTATTTCCCCTTACCTAACACATACATTTTGGGGAGAATTTTAGAGCCTAATTCAAATTTGACCCATAGGTATAGAGCCTCTATTCAATACCCCCAATACCAAGCCATATGCATATGCTTATTTATCTAACAATCACAAATATGGCATATCACAAACCATACTGAAACAATACACATAACAATCACATTCTGTAAAAAAAACTAGATTTATTATTATTACACAACCTAATAACATATTTAAAATTTAAATTACATAGACTATTCATCCTAATTCCCATTCATATTCTTGAACCCATTGGGAATGTATAATGATTACCTTTATATCAACCAATTTTATATATTACATGATTACATTATGAAATCCCATTCAAAATATCCCTCTATTCACAATATATTACCCATTTTAGATCATCTCCATTAAATATGGACTAACCCTCATTAGAATGTTTAACATAATTCATAAGCCATTTGACAGAATCAATACTCACCAAATTAACTAACATTCATGTGATACTAAACAATCCCTTATTCCATTATCAACATGAGGCACAACAATCATTATTAAATTTCCATCTCAACCAACTGAATTAACATGTTAATCATGGGTTACAGATTATCACACATCAAATATACACTTAACCTATACAATTTCTATGTTCGGGAATGTCGGCTTACCCCATGGGCGACCCTAAATTGGTAAAATCATCCTCAACGAATCCAATGAGGATCTTGAGGGGTTTAATTCATCATATTGGAGATATTTTTTTCTAATAGTACCATAGGGTGGAAAATTATAGCATGATATAACCATTAATTCAACCAAACATGCAAAAATCAACATAACGACTATGAGATATAACATGATGACCAACTACATAAAATATCTTGAGAAATAAAATCATAATTGTAGCCATAGACTCATATTCATGCACCAAATGTATCCAAACCAATATTCCACTAGAAATTTTGGTTATTATGTTTCTAGAAGATGATGAGATGAACCCCAAATCCTACTCTAGAAAAAATAAGTAAGTTTGTGATTAGACCTACTCGGAGCTTCAATATACAAACAATGTCACTCCAAATGACCCTGAAATGATGGGTATTAGTCCTTAAAAGGTCTACACATTGTTGGATCCTCCAAATATCTATAGGAGAATAAAGGGGATGGAAACATGAGTGAAGACCTCAAAATTCAGCGGGGTAAAACTGTAAATTCTCACTTTTAAAAGGGAGAACATCTTTGTTTCACTGTTATAAAACTAGGCACAAACCATGCACCAGTCATTTTAAAAGTGTAATGAAGTCACATGGATACCTAGGAATATCCTCATGGTTTCAAAAACCATGCTCCAATGTTGAATAATGACACTATCCAAGGTTAAACGGGTTTTATCTCCCCCTTACATGGTTTACCAAACCATGCACCTCCTCTTAGTTGTCATGTTTTAGGTGCATGGATTACACTAACTATAAAAGAAATATGAGACATATAAAAATTTTCAATTCTCCTTTTTCTTTAAGGCTCTATACCCATGGAACACCCTCAAGCTTCCTCACATACCCAGTGAACATTTAAATAATGAATTAACTTGGATTCAAACAAAACATTAAACATGGACATAGCTGAATGAAAACTAGGATCAAATACATATATTATATTAAAAAATAAATTACAATTATATAAATATTTGTAATCATTAATAAAAATTTAGAGATAAAAAAATTATTACACAGTTCATTAAGATGGTAGGCCATATGTATGCATGAACTCTTTGTCATTTGTTAACGTATGAAAAAATGAAATGAAAATAATAAATCATATTTACATAATCATAATTATATCAAATAGATAATACATATTTATTAAATGCGTCATTTTCAACATATATATATAAAAAATGGAAAATGAATCTCATCTCTTTTGGAGGTGGTAGTCCACACCAACATACAAACAACGTTATCAATTTCAAAATGATTGTAAGATAGGTAGCTATATATGAAAGTAACATTCATGGTGTTTAATTATTTCATAAGTATCATATGTAAACATTTTACACATAATAATACGCATCCATAAAATATAATGATGATAAATCAATTATATCCCTTTGTTGAGACGGTAAGTCTTATGTACACATGAGCAATTTGTTCACATGCAATTTAATAAACTGAGAATGAATAAAGTTTTTTTTTAAATAGAATAAAATGTTATTTTATTTTTTATACAGATTCTTCATTTTATGAATAATTAAATATATATAGATGAAGTAAAATAATAAATAAAAATAAAGTTTTTAATTAAGGTGATTACCTCATAATTGAAATGGCCCCTTTGGAAGGCCACTTAAGGGATCTAGGGATAGTATTTTGGAAATACAGGAAGAAATATGATGTGGATATGGAATTGGAGGTGAATATTTATTATCGGTTGGTCATTATTTATGGATGTTTGTGCTGGGAAGTATATAAATGAGTGGTGGCTATATAAATGCGGGGAGGGGCACTTTGGAAATTTATTAAAATATTTAATTAATATTAATTAATTTTGATGACAAAATGGTAAATATTTTATAATATATTAAAATAAGATGACTATAAGCTGAAATAAACTCATATAACGGAAGTTGGACATGTTTGGATTAAAATTTTACCCATTTCATTTTTTTTATTAACCCTTCATTAAAGGTATCATATTTACAACAATATTAATTTTTTTTAACCATTATGTGTTTAAAATATCACTATAAAATGATAAATGATCCATAAATGTGATATATATGATTTTGAGAACCATATATATGTATTTTCAATGAATATAATATTTTAATTATTTTTATGTCATTTAATAAATTATTATTTGTTGTAAAATATCATTAAGATAAATTTTAGATATATTAATTACATTGACAATAATTACATAATTATATTTAATGAATTTAGATAAAAATATATTAAAAAACGAATCAAATTTTATATAATGCTATAAAATTTATGGTTAACATTGATTATGTGAAATAATATTACTTTAAATAATTATAATTCCAGATTTTGATTATTTCATTAATTAAATAATTAATACATCAATTTTTTTGTTGGAACTTAATTGTAGTTTTATGTTCATGAAAATTTAAAATTAAATTACAATGATGAAGATAAATAATAAATATATAAAATGAAAATATTTAATTAAACATATCATATTTACCCATGTTAGAAATATTATATAATTTAAAATCAAGAGTGTGACCTTATATCATTTATTTTAATAAAACATTATAAAAGTCATAATCACGTCCAAATGGAATCAAAATGTAATATGTCAAAATATTGTTTTATTTTATATTATTTAAACCTAAAAAAATTTATTAATCTATTACGGTCAATATATAGTCTACCTCATTTTACTGTGAACAGAAATTAACCTACATACGCTTTTCATTTTTAATAAAAAATTTACAAAATTACCTATTCATAATTTTTAAAATAATATGGGACATATTGTATAAACTAATACCTCTAGATTCCAAATATGTAATTACTTTTATGAAATTAAATACCCATATGTCGTGGGAACTAATTTCCATAAATATTTAATGATTTAGTTAGTCATATTCATACCTTCTAATCAAATGTCTGGGTGATAATTGAGAAATATTAATTTATTAATAGTATATCATGGTTCTCTTATATTCATTGGTTCATGTAACTAAAGCAGTTAAAAAATAAATTCATTCAAAAAAAATTCAACAAATCTAGTGATGTTACATTATAAAAACCATACAATTAATTTATACATAAAATTTCTTCCAAATGTTATAGAAAAATGGGGATACATTTGATTCATTACATCATTAGGTTTCCTTTATAGCTTCTTTGAATGGGTGATTTATCCAGAAATATTTCACCATGTGAGTAGCCTTGTTTACTAGTATATTGTCCATATAATTCATGATTTCCATTGGTGGTTCTTCATAAAAATATCATGTTCCCGAGGTAAGAATTTTATTCTTAACACATGTGATAGATCAAGAATATATTTCCTCATGGGAGATAGATGGAAAAAATTATGAACTTGAGAGAGATTTGGTGGAAGACCCATTAAATAAACTACCATCCTACCATTATCAATACCATTGAAGGTACCAATATAATGATGTATCTGGTTTCCCATCTTTTTTACTATCATAAAATTATTCCATGAAGAAATTCATAAGAAAAGTATCTTATGAACTTCATATTCTAAATAATGGTGATAATTGTACATGAAAAATTTCAGCCATCACTGATCTACTATGATGTGAGGTTGAATGGATATAGTATTTGATGAAAATTCTATTTTGAGATCCAGTCTCAATATTTTTCATTCATTAATATTAGCGTATTACATTGGTTTTCAAAACATACTTATATATAGGTCGTTACAATGATCCATTTGAATACTTTAGAGAAAAGTATTATTTTGTAATAACTCTACTATAATGAGATGTTGATCCATAAAAACTATGAAGTCCATAAAATAAGAACTCAACATATCATGTAGTTTCTGAATGTTTCTATTAGCCAAAACATATATATGATGATGAAACACTATATAGAAAGTCAATATTTTATCTAGAGCTGGATGAAATATTCAATAAAACATTGATGTAACCCTCGATCCAGATCTGATATAATAAATTCGGTCATCCATGAAACCTTATGACTTACATAATGTATATAATGGAAAGCAGATCGAAAAAAAATATTCTCTAATATCTATTATATGTTATGTCTTTATATGTTGATTAAATACAACCCACATAGAATATTTGACATTAGTTTTTTGATGGTTATGATGAAAAATACATGATGATGTTTTCAAATATACATTATTGTATTTATAATGGTTGTAACATTAGATTATAATTATTTATCTATGATTTTACAAACTGGTACAAAATGATGTGGGATAAAAATTATAAAATATCACTCTTCCTTCCAACCCAATTTATATGCTTTTTAAAATATCGAAACATCTTTTTACATATATGATGAGTAGAGAATGAATATCTACGACCCTATTCTATAAGCTTTTTATTTAAATATGGTATTCATGTAACCCATGCAGGTTTCCTTATTCATATCATTCTATCTCAATTATCCTCAAAATTAGGAAAATTTCTCACATCTTTTACAATTTTAGATTATCCTTATATACCTCTTTAATACTTACATGGGTAGATGATTGAAGACCAGCCAGATAATATTTCTCCTCTTCCATTATGATTTATAATAACATCCCTTAAAAATTAATAAACATTGGGTGTTTTGTGATCATCATCACTGATAAGATATCATTGTCCATTTTACTCAAATAATCGACCACCTTGTTTTCTTTCCCTGTGTGGTAATATATTGTATAGTCATAATATTTGGTTATCTCCAACCATCATCTCTGAAACATATTAAACTCTTTCTAAGTGAAAATATTGTTTAATATTTTATGGTTAACATATATATCACATTCTTCTATATAAAGATATTTATCCTATATAATTAATGTAAAAATTTCTATAGTTATCTCAAAATCATGGGTTGGGGAATTATACTCATGATCCTCCAATTGTTAAGTGGTGTAAGCTATTAAAACACAATTATTCATGATATTCATATCAATTCCTTCTCTTATTCTCTACTATATATTAAAATACCCTCTCAACTATATGTTAAAATAAGAATATCGACACAATATGTCCTTATCATCAATTCCTTTATATATTCTTTACAATTATCTATCCCAATGAAGGTAGTTACTTTTTAATTTAACTAGGCTTCTGTATGAGATGCACTTGAGAGATTATCTACAAATCACCAATATTACTCATCAAACCCATAAAAACAATGGATATTTGTGAATGTGGTTGGAATTTTCCAAGGTTGATTAACTAATGTATTTGATGGATACATTAATATACACTCAATAGAGATTATATTTCAAAAAAATTGTAACAATTTAAATCTAACAACAAATTAGTAACTATTTTCATAGAGATTGTCCTTTCTCAAGGTATTTAGAACAATCCAAAAAAATTAAACTTATTTCCTTTTCTTTTTTAATATAATAATATCATTCAAAAATACTATTACAAATTGATCGAGGTAATATTTAAATAATCTATTCTTTCAATCAATAAATAAAGAGATGGAATTTTTAGAAAAAAATATAGTCACAATAAATTAATAATTTATGTACCTTTTATTAATTGTTTTTTGGGTTATATACCACTACTTTACCATCCATTTATGACATTTATATTGAGGTTCAATCAAAGAAATGTTTTACACTTCACCCAATTGATTGAACAAGTCTTCAATTTAAGGTATAGGATAATATTTCATGATAGTGATCTTGTAAGTTCTCTATAATCATATCGAGTCAAATTGATCAATATTTTTTCATTAAATGAAGAATAGTATAACCCCATGTTAATTCACATTTCCAAATTAATCCATTATCCAAATTAATTTTTATTTTATTCTTCAATTTTTTCAACTCAATTGGGACAATTCTTTAAGGAGAGAATGAAATACTTATGACCCAGTTATGTGTTCTATCGAAAAATCATCTCCATGACTAAGTGTAAGACTAGGTAATTCGTCCAAAAATACATTTTATATATTTTCAAAAATAAAAATATCACCAATGTTGAGTTTACCACCAACAATGTGTGACAAATTCCTCCTTTGAATATAAATTAAGACACATACAATGAATTTAATTTACCTAATATGATGTTATTTATCATCACACTGATATATGATTATAGGTGGATTCATAATATCATTATTCAATTCCCATAAATTGAAATTATATATGCGAAATATCCAAATAACACCAATCCATTTCATAATAATTACATCGACGCGAAATAGAGGGATAATAAAAAGATTAATATGGAGAACATTCCCACAAACATCAACTATAGAAAAATAGTATACATAAGATGAAATAATTGTAATATTATGGTTTTTTATTGATAATTCCACAAATAATAATTTAGGTGATATTTTCATACCCTTATTAATATAAAAAAATATAGCATAGTGGATAGATCCAGAATTAAATAAGACAATATCCATTCTACATTTTCTGATAAGTGTATCTTACTCCACATTGTTGTAATAGAATTCATCTAAAATAGTTATCACATGATATTTCCCATTATATTATGTCTTAAAGGTTTATTTTTAACATCATAACCACTTATATTTAGAATTTTCCACTAGTAAGCACAATGACCATACTCTTAGATTTTGAAACACTAGACTGAATATGGTGCATTCTGTGGTGATTTCCCATTATAAAAAAAACTAGATAAATTATTCCCTTTATATCTATATTCATTAAATTTATGGAATCCCTTTTGAGACATATTTCTTTCCTTATATTATGAATAATTCCCCCATTATTGATTCCACAAAATTTCAATAACAAATGTCTCATTTTAATCTCTCTATGGTTTTTAGAATCTGATGTAAATTCCATATTTATATTGCTATGAAAAACATATGAATGAGGGATAAACATATCCCCATTTCAACCATGATAAAAAATTACATGAATTGAAAATATTTATTGATGTGTTTTTTGGATAATTATTTTTGGATACAGGATTTTAAGACACTAAAGAATCGATCTACCTTACTTTTAGATTTGATGATAAAATGAAAAGCATGCCTCACATGTCATGTAAAAGTTTCCTCATAGGTACCATTGAATTCACCATTATTCTATTTTAACTCAATGAATTCCTTATTAATTTTCATACATAGAATACAACAAAAATACATATTTTGAAATATTTCAATAATCCCATCCCACTCCAAGGAGTCAATTTCATCCTATTCCCCCATACTGTAAATATGATTAGACAATGAATACACTTCACATTCGAAAATATAAAAATCAAAAATAAATTTTACCTATTCCGAACCATTGAGAAAAATATATATTTTAGTGATATTATTCCATTTCTCAGAAACATGAGTTTTAGTCGACCAAATAAAATAAGGTTTATTTAGCCTCTTGAATGACTCAACAAAAAAAATTTCATAACTTTTCGAAATTATAACAGCAGTTTGATTGATATATTTATAATTTTTTATAATACTTAAAATGAAATTTTATATCCTATCTAACTTGACATTTTTTCCTCAAGTCTAAAACCAATAAATTATCCATCTCATTTGGTTGTATCATTTTACCTTATGGTTACTCCAATTGAACTGAAATAAAAAATAATAGTGTGAGAAACCAAAATAATAATGACAAACCATATAATCATGAAAAATATTTCATAATGTATCAAAATCATTACACCTTATAGTCCCATATATCTTTAAGGTTGACCTAGTATATCAATGGTTATCAGTAAAATTATAGGATATTATCCAATATATTTACTTGTTACGTTTTTTCATATTAATTTATTTTTTTCTTAGTATCTAAATTTTATGTAAACCTTCTCATGATACAAACTATTTAATATAATTATTTTCATTAATAAATATCTCTTATTATTGGATAAATATTCTATCCATAACCATATCATCAAATGTATAATTATATATGTGTCATGTCATTAGAAACATGGAAATACGAACAAATGGTCCTTTAATGAATTACATCATCTCACCCATATTTCTTCATAACTAGAACCATTATAATAAATATTGTTAATAATACCATTCTTCATAAAAATGGAAAAGAAAACAAAAGAAAGGGTGATATATAATTATTTTTAAGGGTAAAAAACAGAGATTTCGATTATTATATAATCACAACCTGAGAGTAAGAATATGAAAACATTACCATAACTTTTTAAAACCATACCCTACATATTCGAGCTAATATTCTTGTTTCATGGGATAAATATCGGAAGTGCATATTTTAATAATCATAAAATATCAAACAAATATGATCTTTGAGGTAATAAAAAATGTATGAGACATGGATTTATGGAATAAGAAAAATCAAATTAGTCCTAAAATTAAGGATGCCTACCAAAAAATTCATAACATGTTAGGATTTGTGATATCTATTCATTTACATGATTTTGCATTGGAATAACCTCCAGTGTACTCTATTTTGGGATTAGGATTACTCCTTATGAGGACATTAATCTCATATAAAATTAATCATTACACATTTTGTTGGAGGGTGATACTGGTCCCCATCATCATATGTTTATTGTCAAGCTCATATTATTACCGCAAAGTCGTATCATATCAAAACCTATTAAAAGATACTTGTTTTATAAGAATGAAATCATTTCATCATAGGAAAACCATGGAAAATGAATGGGTTTCATACTCCCCATTTCATTACAACCCATCAATATAAATTGTAAAAATGGGATACTTGGATCAAATTCCTTGTAATTATAATAGAAAATTTAAGGCTATTGTCATTGATGAATCAAAAGATTATTAATAATTTTTTTGAGTAAAAAACCATTCCAATTTGAAATAACTTCTATAAAATCAAATTAATTCCAAATATTCTGAAAATTTATTTTAATGTACCCATGGGAAAATGAATGGGATTTTTCAAAACACTGGGAATCCAATTTTGTGGGAATTCTATTTATGTTGAATATGTTAAAAAACATTCCAACCATATTCTTTAGGAATCTTTAAAAGATACATCAATCAAAAAATGAATAAAATAATTCCATTTTAAAAAAATTGAAAAATTCAAAAGTTCGTTTAGATGACATTAAGAAATAATATGTGAAAATTGAAAAAAAAAATATTTAAAATGTTTTTATAAACCATGTATAATAAAAAAAAATTTAGACCAAAGAGGGAAATGAAGATGATTTTAATTAAAAACAAATTATATGTATCATGGTCTTAAAAGGTGAGGAAAATGAAAGGAAAATGGTTATTTTTAATAAATAACATCATGAGTAAAACATTAAGCATGTTTTTGAACGTTTTATGACAAATTTTAATCCAAAAAAATAATCCTAAATGATCTTGATGAATAATGAGATAGTAAAATGAAACTCTTATATATTTGGTATCATTTGTATCCTAAAATCCATGAGGGAAACATTCATTTATTTATATGTGAAATCCATTATTATCATGATAATAATAAAAAAATACATTCTTGGGTAGATTATAAACCACAAAAAGTTACGAAGGTTATATACTGTGTGTGCGTCCCATAGAAATAAAAGTGAGATGAAAATACCTTTCGATTACGTCAACTTTATTCGAATGTAGCGTAACCTCCGGTATAATAAATTTATATTTTTTATTATTCTATATCTTAATCCTATATATGTATATTTATTTATTATATCGTAATTATAAATTATTTACATATTTACAATAATTAATAAAATGGGGGTATATAAAAATGTATCACACCATTCATTGTGATGGTACACTGTACATATGTACGAATAATGTTATCATTTTTCAAAGAATAGAAAAAATGAAAGTTCAACAATATATCAACTTTTATAATAATAAATAGATCACATATAACATATATATATTAATTAATTCCACCCCTATTTCCATCCAACATAAAAATTAATGATTAGTAAATCCCATCGTATCATGGTTGTGGTATTTTACATGTACGCATGAAAGGCATAATCATTTTCCAATTATTTTGAAGGTAAAAAGGTAGGTATGATATTAACATAAAATGTTATAATTTTTTTATATGTATCATATATGAACATTAAAACCATCATAATACTAATCCATAATATATAGTGATGATTGTTGAATTTTTTCATCATATAGAGATTGTAATTTGTATGTACACACGAGCGATACATTCACTCCCAATTGATGAAAACATGGTGAATAAAGGTAATTTATTACTAGTAATAAAATTTTAGAATATTGAGGGTATTTAAATTATTATTATATGTATGAAATAACATATTTATATGTTGTAAAATAATAATTAAAATTAAATTTATGGGATATATAGATCTCAAACCCATTCGAAGGACCCCTTTTTTCTCCACATTAGGGCTATAGGGGTGAAATTTTGGAATATGAAAAATAGATATAATGTGTAAAGTGAAATTATTATGTAAATTCGGATGATTTTGCTTCAATATAGACAGCTTTATTTGGGCTGATAAATTATGGGGGCACTATTATAATTTATAGGAGGGGAACTCTTTGAATTTATCAAAATATTATATAAATAAAAATTAATTTCTAATTTCAAGTAGAAATAAATTGATATTATTATATTATAATATGTTTATTTATCTAAATCATTTCATATAATAGAATTTGGAAATGTTTGGATTACATTTTTACAAGTATATTTTTGTTACATCCCTTCATTAACCCTTCTATCATTTACTGTAATATTAACAATGCTCGCATTCATGGATAAAAAATATTCATATAAAATGAATACAAACAACATTAATAGAACATGTATGATTTTTAAAACCCTAAACCATTAATTGTTTTTATCTAATTTTCATATTGAAATTATAATATTTACAAAAATATTATTTATTATATAATATATATATATATATAGTAAATTATAATAATATTCATTACATTGATATTAATAACATGAATAAATAATTACATTCAAACCATGTTTGTTAACAAATTTATATCATGATATGTTAGAATATTATTTTTGTGTATCAAAATAATTCTTCCCAAATATAAAACATTTATTATACGTAAAACCATTTATTTTATTATACCATTAATAGAATAATTACTACAAAAATGTTGTTTAAAAATTTAAGAGACTTATTTTCAATAAAAATTAAAATTAAATTACACTGATAGAGATAAATAAATTCTTTTTCAATGTATTATTTATAATTGGACATGTCTAATGTATTTCCCTTCTAAAAACATTTTATTTATTAAAAATAAGAGCGTGATATTTTTTTACTTTTATGAAATTAAAATTTTAAAATTGTTATAATCTCATCGTAAAAGAAAAAAGATAATATAGATGACATTTATACGATTTTGGAGAATTTTTACTCATAAAATAAAATTTATCAATGTTTTTGTGTCATTTTATAGTCCTTATAATTTTATTGTTAACATTAATTATGATATTTACCCTTTATCCAGGTAATTAAAAATTACTAATGATACCATTCATTTTGGAAAAAAATTAGTGGAAACTTTTTTTAAAATTTATACCTTAACAATCCAAATATGCATTAAAATTTTCTTATTCAGAACCTATAAGTGAGAGAATCTAATTTTAAAATAAGTTTTCAACATGCCATGAAAAAGGTTTTTAGATAATCTATTTTGATGCATATAAAATGGTATAATCATATCTCATGCTATAAAAAATTGAAAATGAAATTATTTATTTGAATATATACTTTATAAATTTCAATAAAAAATAAACTATTATGATTAAATCTAATATTTTAAATAAAAAATTCATTGTGCACATAAAAATAATTTCTCCAAAAAATATATCATTTTATTTCAAATGAATTTTTTTAATTGATTTTCCACTCATAACCAATGAATTAGTTTTCATCCTAATTTTACATTAACTTCTTAATAATTTATTTTTTCCTATTCATATCTTTCAATTCATTTTCTAGGAGATAATTTTAAAAAATAGAAATTTAATATTATATTGTAGTTCACATAAACACAGTGTTTTGAGTGACCAAAACTATCAAAAGAATTAAATTTATTTGAAATTTTTTTTAGAAAACATTAGGGTGTTACAATAACATAAATCAAAAGGAACATATATGATGGGCCAAGTTCTTATAGATTTTATATGAAATAATAGTAAAATTAAGGGGGATTTAAATTTATATCGGGATGGAAAATAGGGTGTTAAAATTTTACTAGTGAGGGTTATACCGTGAGTTCTCAAATCAAACAAATATTGTAAATAATACCTTTAATCGATAAATATCTCCCTCATTTAATGATTCATAAAAAGTTTTAATTCATTATGATCAATTGCCGATCACACCATGGTCTTAAGCAATTCATCTGGATGAAACTCCAAGTATAACCACTAATCTTATAGTCAATGTCCACATGTTTGGAAAAATAAGGTCATGTCACAAATATAATCCATAGAAATGCTCCACCACTTCGAACACATGTCACGTTATGAACACAAACATCATTTCATGAAAAAGAAATCAATCAATACACCGTCATAGGGTACCACATTTAATTTAAATTAACCATTGAACCCATCTTCTTGGGACACACTATACCATATCCAGACTAAGAATAGTAGAACCACACAACTTCTATTTCCAAACATTTAAATCATAAACCAAATGAACACATTGTGACCATCTACTCCCTACTAATATTTTGAGCTAATATATTAACCTTCTTCATCCAAACAATATCTAACACCTCTAATAACATAATATTACACAATAGTTGTAGGAAGATTTCAATAATATTACAATATATATCTTTCAAAAAATAATCATGCACAATAATTAAAACTTATTGATATGGGATAAAAAGAAATAAACATCAACAACATACCACCTTTGTAAGGTACCTCCAAAAAATATTAATCATATAACATAGAATATATAAACACTAGAATTATCTAATTAGAAAAACAACCGTATCATCCATCCCATATAATTCAACAAAAAATCATAAAGCTCGTCCAACAAGAGATGTATAGCTCAAAAGACATATGAGAGTGGGTGTTCATGTATTATCCATATTAAAATGTACTCCCTATATTTCAACTATGCCTCAATAAGATTGAAACTAATGAAATAAAAATCCCACACAATACCTTTTCATTATAATCTGAAATAAAAAATGGTTACTCTAAAGACATTTATTCATCATTGGCATTCAAATCCCTACAATCAATGATATGGGAGACATCACAATGATAATGAAGAATCTGGGATAAATGGAATAAATCATTATCCTAGAATAATTGTTAGGTAGAACCAATCAATATTTCAATATGATGAAACACCACGAAATGATTGATTAACATATTATAGTTCTTACTCACTTGGGAAAAATCCACTTCACATAGTGGGGGGAACCCTTAGGAACATTTGGTCGCTAACCCCAAACTCCATTAGCCTCATCATCTGATATTAATAAGTATTATGAGGACTTCTGAAACATTTATCCACTAGAAAATAAATCTCATAATCTTGGTCATACTCCACAACATATTTGTAAGAGGAACACCCCCCACCATGTTCTAATATAAAAATATTGACATGTCCACCGATATGATATCTCAATCGGGCTCATTCTAATAGACGAGTTTATTTTTTTTATGGTTCTCTTAGTGTAGAAAAAATTATCAAATTAATATAAAGTGATAAAAACCCCATTCATGAGGATCTCTATGTGGGATAATATTAAACTATATATAAATCAATGAAATGAAGTTATATTTAACTATTATACCATACAATGAATAAGCTTCTACAACACTTGAATATTTATTTGATGTATTTGAAAAATATCAAAAAGTGGAAATCAAAATTATCCCACCTCTATAGTTTAACGTTGTATTGAGATGAATCACTTGATGTTTTTATGGTATTATTCTTTTGTTCACAATGTAATTTAATATCATATTTGCATATGTAGGAAGAGGGGAGTCTTAAATCTCAAGGAGTTTTGACTCAAAAAATACAAAAGTATCACCCTTATTATATACTTCCAAAATATGATATTATTATATGGGTTTCTGAAGACCGTCATACATGATTTTCATTTTCTCATGCATTGAATCACATAAGATAAATTCTATGGTCAGT